>OU342740.1:492432584-493033334 GCA_910589775.1 Avena eriantha
TTTTAGTATAAGAACACACATGCAATGACTCTAGTGGTTGATCATGTGTGGTTTGTGGAAATAACACATATGCAATGACTCTAGTGGTTGATCCATGTGTGTTTTGTGGAAATAACACACATGCAATGACTGTAATGGATCCATAAGTGGTTTATGGAAAAGAACACACATGCCATGACCACTGGTTGATCCATATGTGGTTTGTGGAAAGAACACACATGCAATTACTATTGTGGTTGATCCATGTGTGGTTTGTGGAACGAACGCACATGCAATTATAGTGGTGGATCCATGTGTGGTTTGTGGATAGGACACACATGCAATGACTCTAGTGCTAGTTTTAGTATAAGAACACACATGCAATGACTCTAGTGGATCCACATCTGGTTTGGGAAAGGTACAGACTGCAATGACCACTGATTGATCCATAAGTTGTTTGTGGAAAGAACACACATGCAATGAGTCTAGTGGATCCATGTGTGGTTTGTGGAAAAGAACAAACATGCAATGACTCTAGTGATGGTTTGTGGTTTTAGTATAAGAACAAACATGCAATGACTCTAGTGGTTGATCCATGTGTGGTTTGTGGAAAAGAACATGCATGCAATTATTCTAGTGTTTGTTTGTGGTTTAGTATAAGAACAAACATCCTCTCTCTCTCTCTCTCTCTTCCGTAGAAGCCCAAATCTGTGCCCACTCTATCTGCTACGCCCTGATTGGTTGTCACAGCTATCACACTGATCGTGCGCAGCAACCGTTGATCCTATGTGATCCAACGAGGCTCGTTGCACACGTCGTGCCCTTCGCAGGACAGCGCGAGACAGCAGAGACGTCTCCCTCAACGAGACTTCCACAAGAAGGAACACGATGCCGTCCATGGTAAAAGTGGTCGAGTGGTCATGTCATGTTTAATCTAGTCTGCAAAGGCTACAAGTCTACTACACGGCAACTGGTCATCCACGGACCACCGGCTATACCATTTTTACTACGCAGCGCGCCTGCACTCTCACTTCCGTCAGGCCCCCACCACACGAACCTTCCACGCGGCAGCCGCAGCCAGAAGAGCTGTCAACCGGGGCCCTTGAGGAGGTCTAAACGTCCCCGCATTAAAAACCCAGCCTATCGGGTCCTCCATTCGCACTCATCCACTACTCTCTCTTCCCTATCTAGCAAAACAGCACAATCTTGAACGTACTTGCACGAACCTTCTCGATGAAACCAGTGCGTGGTGGTGAGTGTCCGGGCATCGCCGCCGGGGTGGTGCTTCACGCGGCAGATCTAGAGGAGCATCACGCAGCACAGGCCGAGGAGGACGTGCAGTTCAACCCCTTGGGGGACCATGTGCACGCTGGTGCTGACGACTTCAGAGGCGCCGATGAGGGCATGGTGTTCGACGAACACACTCCGCTCGTGTACCCGGAGGTACATCTATTTCTACATGTTTCATATTTTCTGCTCGAGCTTAATCCATCCAGGCATCATAAAAAATTCTAGTCCTAATGATTAGATGCAACGTACTAACCGGTACATGGAGAGATCTAGTATGTTCTGAATGAATCCACGTTATTTATTTATTAATAAGTTACCAAGAACACAAACCACATTAATTTAGGAGCGAGCTGGGGAGATGGCCGTAATGAACTGCTGAATCTGTATAGACATGTTATTGCATCGAAAGTAACTTGGAATGGTGGAAGGAATATATATTTATTATTTTTCTCATTTCGGTTTGTATTCCATACATTACAGGTGTATTCAAGTGAGATGGACTCTAACAAGGAGACCAGGGACAACAAGAGATGCCATGTCATGAAGAAGCTCAAGAGCGGGATAATCCCTTCCGCACTCGACTTGGGGAGCTCAGGTTCCCTTTCTGTAAGAAAGGAGTCAACCCGAGGATTGCCAGCTTGATTCCGCATGCGGTTGGCATCGGTAAAAGCCCGGCTAGTAAACACAAGTCGACGACCAAGGCTAAGCACGCTGCTTATGGCAAGTTCCTGAGGGAGTATGTAAAGACCGGCCTAGTGTCCCCTTACTTAGGAATTAGCAACTCCTAGCCGACCAACCCCGTCACTGTGTTGGCCCGACCACTAATAATATTTAGTTATCTTACCGTATCTAGACCCTTAAACTATGTGGATTTCTATTTTCGTACCCTTCAAAATATATTCAAGTTCATCTGTTTATGTTGTTAAAGTTCCGGTGGCATACTCATTATTTTGCATGGATAGAGGGGTGCTCCCGACAGATATAAGGGTTATCCTGTCCGCTAGATCACAGAGGATCAACGGTTGGTGGGCAAAACTGAGGACAACTGAATCGCCATGATTAGACACGAGGGAAAAAACGTGACTCACGGTACGTGTGTGCGGTGCACGGGGCGGTAGCGGACACGTGTGGCCATGCACGGTGCATTAGCCTACGCGGTGCATGGTAGTGCAACGAAACGCCGCTTCCCTTCTCCTTTAATAGAGGCCTCCCCACTCCCACTCATCACGCACTCGCTCACTCAACCGTCTCCACTGTCCCATCACCTTCTGGAAACGTCCAACAAAACCCCAACCACACCGGCGATGGAGAAGATCGGCGCGGTGGCCATCGGCGCCTCCAAGGCAGCCGGTGAGGATCCCCCGTCCCTGTCCCCGCATCCTTTGTAGCCTCCGGCGAGGAGGCCCCCGCCGGTTTCGGACAGATCCCGCTCGGCTGGGACCCCTACGAGGAGGTTGTCTACATAAGGCCAGAGAACCCCTATGACACCAGCATCGCTGACCCGTGGTCTGAGGTAACTAGGGTTTTCTCCCCTTCTCTTGTTCTTCCCCCATTCCCATCGTTGGATGCTAGATCGTATGTTATTAGGGCTCGAATGTTCGTATTTTTTACAATAGCTAATCCTATTGTGTTAGATCTCGATTTTCGATGAATCCCCCTGTTCGTAGTTGGGATCAGTATTCGATTTGGTTTGAGATTTGGGGAATAATCGGGAGATCTCATTCGGTTAATTTATGCAAAAACTCAATCCCGATAATCAAAGTATCTCAATCATGTCATTATTTCACTCTTCTGTTTTTTTCCAACAGGAGGATAGCAGCGACCTCCGCAGCGACAACGAATCGCAGGACACCAAGACTCATGTGCTGAGGAGGCTAAAGCCCGGTCATTACAATAACTTCTTCGCCGAGGACGTGTACAGGTGCCCCTACTGCCCCACCAGGAGACTCCGCGGCACGGACATCAACTCCCTCGTGAAGCATGCCGAGGACGTGAGGACCTGCGGCGAGTCCATGAACGTCCACGGCTTCAGGGCCAAGCACCAGGTACTCGGTCTTCACCTCCGCAACCTCCAGAAGGTGGCTATCGAGGAGGGTCGCATGCCCCCGATCAGACCCAAGGTGCCCAAGGTCAAGGGGCTAGGCAGCAAGAAGTGGAGGAGGCGCCAGAGGGAGGAGGCGGATGCCCTCCTGGCAGAGGCCACGAGGGGCCACTGATCAGCTATTGCTGCTGCTGCTGCTGTAAAGCAGCTTCTTTTGTCTTGTCTGTGTTGAAGTAGTTCGCTGCTGCTGCTGCTGCTGAGCAGCCTAATTGTCGAACCTTGTTAAGCACCGTACTATATAACCTATATTAGCGGCATTATCTACATCTGCTCTGTTTATTGAATATATTTATGGTGCTAGTTTGTTTTGCTGCTCTAGATTTGCTAGCAGATTGGGGAAAAACGATCGCAAAAGGAACAATGAATGAAGAGAGAAGCTGCTCTTGATTCCCTACCTTTTTGGGCAAAAAAACACAACTGTTAGAGAGAGGGGGAAAGGCGCTCTTTAAAAAGGCCACTTTAGGCGTCATGGCGCATGTAACGGCCAAGCCTTTGACCTGACGGCACCCCCCTCCGAGTGCATGTGAGGGCTTCGGAATATCGGGAGGGCAAAAGTGATGACAAACGAGACACAATGTTGCTATAGCTAAATCTGACAAAAAGCTGAATTTGACTTTACCATGCAATTTGGCTAGAGCTCCACAATGTAGCTATTCTAAATCCCTAAACTATGTGGTGCGTTCAAACCTAATGCTTTTCCACCGACACGTGTGTTGCAAAGTTGCTTGATCGTGGATCCTTACACAAGTGGCCTACAGGGAAACTTATAGAAGCATGGGCAAACGAACTTCATTTTGGCAAATTTGGGACAAGCTTTGCGCAATCGGCAGGCCTGATCGGCTGGGCGGCTTCCCCAGGGTGCAGGGATGCTAGGTAAATGTCTATGCTTACACTTCTTAAACTTGTTAAGAATTAATAATAACTGTACACTTCCTTCTGTCTTGTCACGTTACGTCGTGTCAGCACCGCGCACCCGCTATGGATCGGCAACGGGACGGTGGTCTACGTGACCGGTCTTTGCCATGCCAAAGCCACGTCGCACACCCATCCCATCTCCCACCGGGACGGACGTCGAATTTAATCGCTAGGATTGGAAACCATCGGTGCTCGCCCAGTCAAACTTGCTTCCGCATGGGTATGACTGGAATATTGGTAAACGAAATTTAAGCATCGCCTTCTGTCTCCTCAGCACATCACTGTGCAAAAATCGCCAACTCATTCCTTCCACCGGTGCCGCCACCGCAAGAACCATCGACGCTGCCACAGGCACCGCCTCCGCCTGGCCATACCACCGCAACAGATCACTCCACCTACACGCCTAGTCCCAGCCACCGCTACCCGACCCTAGGCCACCGCCGCCGCATTAGCTGCTGCCATGGACGCAGAGTACGGCGTGTTCGGTGACGGGAGCGACTACACCGGCGAGTACACCGTCACCGCCCATGGCGCCACCAAGCTGATGGTCGTCCACACAAATGCGTCAGCAGAGGTGGCCAAGGTCATCGCAATGTACAAGCGGTGGCTACAAGATCCGATGGACAGGTACAAGATCGTCGTCCTTGACCTCGAGTATACCAGAGATAGGAAGGGGACGGCGCTTTTGCAGCTGTCCATGCGCAACCACTGCCTACTATATCACGTATGTAGGGCCAAATCTATATTCCCGGAGCTTCGCGAGTTCCTACACAGGAGGGATATCTACTTCGCCAGCGTCGACATCAAGAACGACACTCCGAAGCTAGAACGGGATCTCCTCGTTCATGTCGTCAATCACATCGATCTCCAACGTTTGTGGAGGTACCCAGATGGCGGTACAGGGAAAGCCGGCACGGCTAGACTCGCTTCCGACATCATCGACCGCGAGTACGCCGACATGAAAATCGAGTTCCCGAAGCACCTGCACGAGCGATGGGAGTGGAGGCACCTTGATTACGATGCGATCAAGTACGCAGCCAGGGACACGTATGTCTGCTACGAGATGCTCAACAGGATCTGGCGAGTGGGTGAGTGTGATGTTTACCACTACTAGTTTCGCATTTTGTTCCTAGTTTTATCTCACCTGTATTTTATCTCGCATGTATTTTCTAAGCATTCTGTGTATAAGAACCAAGCTCGTATGATCCCTGTGCTATTAGCTACTTAACCTGTATGAATTACATTCCCCCTTTTGTATGCTCAACATTCATCCTTACAAATTTTTTCTGTGCCATTTGCATGCGGTAGAATCCAGGACTAACATGCATAAGGTGTGATACAGTCATAAGTCATAACCAAACCCAGATTATAGAGAAGGATACAGTCATAAACCAGATTATAGTTTGACAAAGGTAATACATAGCAGTTCGTAATTGCTCACATAGTGTACTTATGAAATAACATGTTTTCATAAACACAACAATCATGCACTAATAGTCTACATCCCAGCCTATTGGAGAAGGCAACCGATCCCAGGATGCCTTCGGTCGCTTGCCCCGGTTTGTAGATTCATCTACGATCCGGCATCTGGGACAAACAACCTGCCTTGGCGGTGGTTCAATGATGCGATGCCTGGAACGAGATTTTACAATCTGGCGGTACAGCTCGTGGCTAACATACCCGTCAATTGTAGCGTACTTCAGATTAGATTCAGAAAGTGGCTTATCCTCCCAGTAATCGTGCCCTAAATGCCTCGACGAACATCTCGGCAATCTGTCTTTCATGTCAGCGTACCATGGGTCTATGAGTTTGGAGGCAAGAGCGGCCATCCCGGTCTTGCCGCCCTTCATCCCTAGGATCCAGTAAATTTCCTGGATGTCCACTCTGCACTCCTTTGGGATTCTAATGTTGATAGTCGGGCTTTCAAGAAGTTTACTATCATTCGTGATGTCAACACTGGTAAATGTTATGTGCTGGTTCACGAGAAAGTCATGAAACAGATCCCTAATGCTTTCGCCCCACCTGCATGAAAATGAATTCAGACAAATAATTTAGCAATAACTTTTGCAAACAGACGATTCAGGAACAAAAAGACAGCAAAGTCTACCAGATCCTGTCAGCCGCCTTCTCACAAAAGGCTGGTATACGAGGATGTGCCCCTTCATGGAGAGTTGCACCATGGCGATCCTACGGCAATCGCGGGTGTACTCGAGGTCGAGACCTACGAACCTGTTTTCTTCGAACTGCAGCCAACTCGTGAAATTATTCAGAGTGTTCCTCACCATTCGAGGGTCGGTGGTGTAGACAACATCGATCTTCTTCCCGCCATGTACTTCGATGTCGAAGTGCGCAGTTTCTTGCCTGCCGTCGTTTCAGATGTCCGGAGCGTCCATGACTACAGGCAAGAGGGAAAGGATACGGAGGAAGAGGGTGATGCAATGGTGGAGGAAATGGATGAGGCCATGGAGGAGAAAGACGATGAGGTTGTGGAGGAGGAAATGAGACGGAGAAGTGAAATATTGGAACCGCCCTTACCAATATTTGTAATGGTGCACGACCGTTCGTAGTAGGGTGAAGGTGGCGAAAAATGGCGGTTTTACACGTCGATGCTAGAACTTCCTAAAATTTGTTCTGCGCCACTTGCATGCGATCGAATCAATTCAAACGTAGGCACGTTTACGCGTGCTGACCTTCACTCACTGACAGGCGGGCCGCACATTTCCCTTTTACGATTTATTTTTTCACTTCCTCTAGACGGTTCTGGTGCCCGCCCTCAATAATTACGCCCCCTTCTTTTCTTCCACGCGGACGAGAACCGGCGGCGACGGCGGTTCCTTGCAGATTCGCTCCCACTCGAACAACTGCCCCATCCCTGATTCCACCCCCTCTCGAATCCATCCGCCTCCTTATCACAACGCCTCCATTAATCTACTGGATTCCAGACTCCATTTGCCGCTATGGGTAGAGCTTGGGGTAGCAGCAGGCTGAAGCAAAAGGCATGCAACGACTACGCAGATGGCCAGGGCAACCGCTACCACGAGGATTGGGGATGGCCGAACCTCAGCGCCGCGAACGTGCACAGGATCACCTCGGAGTTGGATATCATCTCAGCCGACCGCCTCGCTCGCTGCATCCCTGGCTACCGCGTGATGGTGCGGAACATGGACGAACAACCGTTCGGCATGCCAGACCTTCTTTAGCCCAATAACAGCAAATGGCCAGACGACCGTGATGGCCACGTAAGTTCCAGTATCTAGCTTATTCGTTTAGTCATATCGTTGATTCAAATGTGCTGAACTCTCATCGGAATCCTATGTTCCTTTCGTCGAACGTGTTGTGTGCACGCGCGGTTTGAACAAATCGAACCATTTAAGACTATTCTGTATAGCGGAAGCTCTGCTCGTACCTGATATTCTGGTATTTTCATAGTGACATAGTCTTACTTTAGGTGATAGACGAGTTGTCAATTTCGATTTTGCAATGGAATGCCTGCTAGGTGATATTCTGTTTCCTAAAATAAAAACAAACAGATTAGACGATTTAATTATGATCATCGTCAGGAGTTTGTTCTGGGGGGCTCTGCTCCTACTCCATATATTGAGTATCTTCGTAGTGACACAGGCACAATTTAGGCGATATCGGAGGAGACACTCGTATTTAGGTGATATTTTGTGTACTTTAATCTAAAGGTCCAGTTGTAAAATTGTATTTGCAATGGAATCCATGCTAGGTGATTGTACCAACTGACAACAAACTGTGCAGAATATTCATGCAAAACTGATGCTGCTGGATAAGTGGTCGGAATCAGTAGTGGTGAATATCAAGGAAGAAGAAGAGACGGAAATGAGAGATGACCAGAACTGGGTGGGTGGCAACGGCGAGTGGCTGGTCTTTTTATCCAAGGATGGGAGTACTTGGTCACTAAAAAATTGCTACAGATCGAAGAGACTTGCAGTGCCATCTTTGAAGGGTCTCAGCATTACTGCATTCAACAGCGGGTGGCCGCCGCACATTTCCGAATTCGCTTACAGGTTCAACATGGCAGAACTTGAGCTCATGAAGGTACATCTCCCACATAGACCGCGGGAGGGGCGTGGAAGAACTGGGAGTACGACCTCTTAGCGGTGTTCGACAAGGCAATCACATTCATTAGATGCCCAAAAGACAAGGAATGGATAGTCTTGCGCGACGACTTCCTGTGGCCGGAGAAGTATGTCAACGTCGTCTTCACCTACGGCTACTCTTCGTATAGACCGCAACGCATTTATGTGGTCACTAAACCTAGCGGCGACGTGCGTGTTTGGGAGCCGTCCATTTGGGGTGAGTCATGGTGTCATATAGCATGTAAAATCTCATTCCAAATTCTGCTTACTGACTGTTAGTAACACGCAGGTACCCACACATCCCCGCGCATAATTCCAGCTCCGGTCATCAAAGATGCAGTAGCAGATGCTGAACTTGGGACACAGCGCTGGTTCCTGGCACCTCTCGGAGACAACATGGAACAACATGATGAACTCTTGTGGATTCATATCAGGGGAGCACTAAACAGCGTTGGTGTACAATAGAACATATGGGGACACAACTTTCTTCATACCCATTGCTGCGGTGTCACGTTTTATCGAGGTCCGCATGCCCATCCGAAGACCCAGTAGAGCAAGTCTGGAGCAGAGTCAACAATCTAAAGGGACAATCTGTGTTTCTTGGGATCAACTACCCTTTCTTTGTCGGAGCCCCTGGAGTTGTTGAACCTGTAATTGCTCAGGCAGCCCTGGCCTCTGATGCTGCTGCTGCTGGTGGTGTTGGTGGTGGTGTTGGTGGTGGTGGAGCTGACGAAGAACTAGCTGCTGCTGCTGCTCCTGGTGAAGCTGACGAAATACTTGGTGATGCTGGTGCTGGTGAAGCTGACGAATACTTGCTAATACTGCTGCTGGTGAAGCTGACGAAATACTTGCTGAGGCTGCTGCTGGAGTCCAGGAAGAACATGCTGGTGTTGTTGCTGAGGTGCTAGCACTTCCAGTGTTGGTAGCAAACTGTGTGTTTGCTGCACACTCACGCGCCTACCATGTTGACACTCTAGATCCGACCTAGAGCCGAATCCATGTCGGGTGGAGGGGGGCTACAATTGGCTCATCAGTGGGGTCGTACTATTTTAAGGAGAATGAAAGACGACCAAATGTAGCATTCTGGTTCGCTCCGACGATACCACCAGCTCCAGGGACCTAGTGCTCATACTAGCAAATCCGATGAACCATTTGTCTTTATCTTTATCATTAGTTACGCTTATGTGTGTAAAGACTAAGCTGTGCTTATTTGTGTAAGACTAAGTTAGGCCTAACTGCGTAATATTCAGTGAAGCCCAGCTTTTCTTTCCACGCCCATAACAACAGAATTGCAGCATAGTACATACAAATGTAATGTGCATACCAGGCATTTTTGGTCAGGATAACAACCACTTCAAGCAAATGATACATCGTGTACGCATTTGAACGCATCACTAGAATGTGCCACCTATTGATGATTGATGACATGGATCTAGCTTTTCTGCGCTTATTTGCATTGAATCGCTCATTGATTTGTTCACATATTTTTTGGCAATGGCTGATGAACTCCACTCTCTTGGTAACTTGCTTCGTCAGCGAGCACTTGTTGATGCAATGCAAAGTACAGAACATGGTCGTCATCGTCATTCCATTTAGGTTCTCTATGTTTCGTCATCACGGAGCTACTAATTTCAAATGAAAATCTAGTAAACAATATATGTGTACATTGTTAGAGTATGCTACGGCCACGGGACATATATGTTTTTGTACAATCACAAGAAGAAAACTTGATGCATTTTCACCTTGTTGGCGTTGTGCCGAACTGGGTGGATGTGGCTTTGGGGTTCGGAGAGGAAGGTGCCGTGGCTGGTGCGTGTGCGACCACGGTGATGGAAAGCTTGGATTCTGGAGGAGACCAACAGGACCGAGCATGGTCGGCATGGGTAAAGATCTCACCCGGGAATAAATTCTCGTCCCCCCACCGTGCCAATGGTGCGGTCATGGTGAGGGCGAGCTCCGATTCAGGATGGGAAGGAGAACAGGCCGAGCAGGTTTGTCCAAGTCCTAGCTCCACGCCATGGCCGCGACCACAGATTGCCGCCCCGGAGGAAGAAGCAGACGCGTAAAGGATGCATGCGCCAATGCTGCAAGCCTACATGGCAGCGACGACGGCAGCGACATAACGGCGAAAGCTGACAGGGGGACCCAACTTGACGGCCGTTAGCCTGATTTTTTGTATTGAAACGTAAATTTGAATTCGGGACGAAAAGGACCCTCTGAGTATTTGGCACGCCAACTATAGTCATCGCGGATGATATCAGGGAACTCGGGAACCGCGTTGCCTGGCCACCCCAACTTTCGGGCCGCAAAATGATATTCTCCTGCAGGAGCCTATGGAAGAAGAAATTGCTGAAACTGGAAGCTCATTGGATGAAAAAGAGGAGGAGAGTGATGATCTAGAGGAGGAAGAATGGATCTACCCATGCCTACCTTATAATGAGAGTAACTCTTTACCCCTTACATTATTTGATTGTCCTCCATGCTTACCAAAGGAGGATGAATGTTATATTCCTGTGGATTCTTTTTATAATGTTTATAATAAAGATATAAATGATGGTCCTATATTGGTTGATAATATTAATTGTACTACTATTGAAAATGAGATTGACCAGTCATCTTGTTATAAAATTGTTAAAAGTGGGTTTGAACGTTCTAATCCCACTATTTTTGAGCTTGATAAAAATTATGTGTTTGTAGATCATGAAAGGCATGCTTTATGTGATAGTTATATTGTTGAGTTTATTCATGAGGGTACTGAAAATTATTATGAGAGAGGAAAATATGGTTGTAACAGTTTTCATGGTACTGAAACACCTCTCGATTTGCTGAAAGATATGAAGTTACTCTCGTTTTATCTTCCTATGCATGTCACTTTGTCCTTTGTGAATTTATTTTTCGTATAAGATTACTATGCATAGGAAGTGGGTTAGACTTAAATGTGTTTTGAATTTTCTTCTTTATGCTCTCTTTTACTTCAATTCATATTTCTTATGTGAGCATCATCGAAATTCTTATGCCTAACTTAAAGGCGTTAAGAAAAGTACTTATTGGGAGATAACCCAAAAGTTTTAGATGAGTCTTGGAAGTTATTACCTCTGTAATAACCTCTCCTTATCCTTTTTATTTGCCTTTTGTGCCAAGAGTAACCTCTAATGAGAGAGAAGTAATGCTTGGGAAAGTTGTTGTCCCGAAACAGATTTTGGTTCTTCACCGTAAAAATTCGTGTAAACTCTCGGTGTGCCTTTTTGAGGCGTGAATGTTTGTTCTTCTGCCCCAGGTTGTTATCTAACTTTTGTTAGTTCAACACTTTTTGATTTGAGCAACAGAAGGTCTTCGAAAAAATTCGTCTTTACTTGCTGGTCTGTTTTGACAGATTTCTGCCATTATTTGCATTTGCTTCTTGTTGGTTCCTTTTTGAGTTCTTTTGGGGAATTGAGCTTTATGAGGGAAGTGCTACAGTATCTTGTGTTTTATTTGATGTTTTATTGGTGTTGAAACTGAACCCAAAGACTTATTATCTTGAGTGCACTAATGTTGCTAATAAAGATTGTGTGAAGTTTTGTATGAAGGAAAAATTTTAGGTGTATGGAAGGAATGAGTAATGAGATGAAGAATGGACTAAATCTCAAGCTTGGGGATGCCATGCGTGTTACCCCAAGAAATATCCAAGAAGTACAAGCGTCAAAGCTTGGGGATGCCCAAGGCATCCCCTTCTTCATCAATAAAAATCCCAGGTTTCTTCCAAACAATTCATTTTTATTGTTTCATGCGCAGTTGTGTTGTTCTTGGAGCGGCGTCTTTTTCATTTTCATTTTGGTTTTTCGTTTGCTTGGTTTTCTTAGTTTGCTGAATAAATTGGTTGGACACCCCCTTTCATACATTGGTTTTCAAATAGTTTGGTTTGGATTGGAAAAGAGTAGGAAAGTTCATGCTTAAGTGGTAAAGAGAGCTTGTTTTTGACTGTGGCCTATGCTTCGTCATGCCATGCTTGATATTGTTTTGGCTTTATGCTTAGTGTTCTTTGCTGTAGCATGACATGCTATAAACAATTGAGATTGCTTAATGTGCCTTGGAAGGATCATGCGTTGTTTTAGCATATTAAAGCATAGTATTGTGGTATTCTCCTTTTATGCTTTATTTGGGTTGACTTGGCGCATGCTCACACCATGTTATGACTATCCAAAGTCACCATAGCCTTGATGATCCTTTAGTTTTCGACTTGTAATGTCGCTTTATGCTTAAATCAATGATGTTTTGTCACTCTGCATGATTATGGCCATTATTGCTCTCTTAGTTTGTCACTCCCAGTCTTTTGCTAGCCTCCGTAACCAAGTGTGAGTTCCACTCATGCATCCAACTCCTTAAACCAAGTTATTCCAAAGAGTCCACCATACCTACCTATTAGCAATTGCTATTCCAAGTATATTCATGTTTTTATCTACCTTTCAAATTAAACTTGTTATGTGAAACTTAGTGATTAAAGCTCGCACGAACTTGATGGCACACTTTACCTTTCTTGCATTAAATAATCTTGAACCATTGTGTCCATATTTGTTGCGTATATGCTTGCGCTTTATAAGTTGAAATTAGCAGAACCATGTATCATGGGGAACGCTTTCAACATTGCAGTTGTACTTTGTACCCCGTTGATATCATGTTATTTTGCTTATGGATCCCTGCGGTGTGAAATAAAAGTGGAACTTGTAAGATCATGGAGTTTGTATGTGTGTTAGAGAAACGCCTAGGCCGCTAGCCTAAGCCATGCCTAATCATGGTAGAAACTTGCAGCATCAGCATAATGAGCACTCTATGAAGCATCCTCAATAAAAACCTATGCAAATAGCAAATAAAAAGATCGCTAAGATGCTCATTGTCTGCTTGCCTTGTCATTTTGATTATGGGATAGCTCCTGTACCATGTGCAAGGGGTACCCCGTTGGCGGTTCTTTATGATACATATGTACTTACAATGACAAGAGCTTACTTGTGACTAAAGTTGAGTAGCATGAGGTTCGGTCTTCGTAAGTAAGGGGCATGAGATTTTGGCCTATATCTTGTCAAGCATATTCTCTTAGTTGTGTCACTTTAACCTTAATGACCTTAAAGATGCTTATGATAGGGGCAATGAGAGCTAAAAGCTAACAAGTACCATAATTTTTGGAAGCTCTTTATGAAACTTGAATCCCTGCTTCCTTCTATGAAGGCCTTTCTTTTACTTTGATGTTGAGTCTCCACCTTCTATCTTTATGCACCTACTTTGAGAGCATAGTGGCCATTCTTAGTTCTATGTGCATTGTCCCAAGACTTGTTGATTGATGCATAACTTGATATTTCTTGTTCTTAAACTACTTGTATCTAGTCACTCTTATGAACTTTGAAGGTGTCCTATGCCTTTATGTTTTGCTACTCTATGAGGGACATGCTGAATACCATTATGCTATGTTTTATTTATGTGAAACAAACAAACATCTTGCAAAGCATTGTTATTCATGAATCTTTTGTTTGTACCCTTTCATGTTGCAACATAGTTGCTATGTCCTATTGTTAGAACTTTATCTGTCATGCTATGTTGAAGTACTATGATCCTAGCTTTCAATGTTTTACAAATACTTTGATCAAGATGCTATTTCAGATTAATTATTGATTATATCATGTCTTTGTTATTTGTTATCTTGCATGCTTTCTGTTGTTAGTCGCTATCTTGGCCAAGTAGATGCTAGCAACTCCAAGAGTTAGTATTTATGCTCGATAGTGGGTTCATGCCTCTAGTAATCTGGGGAAGTGACAGAAATCTCTAAGGTACTAGGTACTAGATGTGATGTTGCTACGAGGGAGAAAACAACAATCCTTTGTTCATAGAACACTCGTATTGTTTACTTTACATGCAATGCATAATGCAATTATCTATTGCTTGCAACTTAATAGTGGAGGGGGTTTGGATGATAACCTGAAGGTGGATTATTAGTCATAGATGCAGTTGGATGGCGGTCTGTGTATAATGTTGTAATGCCCAATCAAATCTCAAAGGAGTCAAGATGATTAGTATATTCATGTATGCTTTCTCGATGTTTGTCAATTTCCCCGTTGTAATTTGTTCACCCAACATGCTATCTATCTTAAGGAGAACCACCACTAGTGAACTATGGACCCTGGTCCTTTCTTTCACCATCAATCTACAACTGTTTACTGTTTTCTGTTTACTTTCTGCAAGCTTTTACTTTCTTCCACTCGATACGTTTAATCCTTTGTTTTCAGCAAAACCGGTGAGATTAACAACCTCACACAAGTTGGGGGCAAAGTTCTGTGGTTGTGTTGTGCAGGATTCCACGTTGCCGCTAGCACCGGTAGTGCGCCCTGCCAAAGCTCAACTAGCAACACCTTGGAGGTGTTTCCTTGCTCCTACTAGTTCTATAACCTTGGTTTCACAACTGAGGGAACCTTACTACTGTGCTCATCATACCTTCCTCTTGGGGTTCCCCAACAAGCTCAACCAAGAGCCACCACATTGCACTTGTTCATTGCTTGCTGTGCCACAAGATTGGAATCTCCGAAGATTTTGAGGCGAGTTGCACCGCAAGCTTTGTCCATTCGCATGCCATGCAACATGGACACGTATTCTGCTTCGTTATTAGATGCGTTTGCAAATCTCATCCGAAGTATATAGAGCATTTTGTCGCCTTGAGGTGATATTAGTACGACTCCTGCTCCTGCTCCCTCCATTCTTTTTGATCCATCAAAGTACATTGTCCAGGCACTAGAAAGGTCTAGTGGACCCGTACATTGTAACTCCGTCCACTCTGTGATAAAATCCGGCAGAACTTGTGACTTAATTGCTTTGCGCTTCTCATACATGATATCCCAAGGGGATAATTCGATGCACCATAGAGAGACACCGTCCAGTTGCTTCTGGATTGTTGAGGATGCTTGACAAAGGCACTTCGTTGACCACTATGATTGGATGCTCCGAAAAATAGTGGCGTAGTTTTCGTGTTGTCATAAATACCCTGTATGCTAGTTTCTGGTAGTGTGGGTATCTTTGTATGGATGGCAATAGAACCTCAGTTAGGAAGTAAACTGGCCTCTGCACACTGTGGGTCTTCCCTTCTTCGGGTCGCTCTACCACCAAGACTGTGCTAACCACCTGATGTGTGGTAGCGATATAAAGGAGTAAAGGCTCTTTCTCTTTTGGCAACACGACGATAGGAGATGTCGAAAGTATTCTTTTAAGATATTCAAAGGCGCGTTGAGCTTCTTCCGTCCACTCGAATTTTTCTGATTTCCTCATGAGGGTGTAGAATGGTAATGCTCTTTCTTCTGACCTTGCAATAAAACGTTTGAGTGCCGCTACTCGCCCTGCCAATTGTTGTACACCACACAGATTTGTTAGCTTCTTAATTGTGAGGATTGCTTGTATTTTTTGGGATTAGCCTCGATTCCCCTGGCTGATACCAAATATCCGAGGACTTGCCCTGACAGGACTCCAAAGGAACATTTCTTCGGGTTCAATTTTATGCTAAACTTGTTGAGATTTCTATATGTTTATTCGAGGTCCTTGATCATCGCAGATCCTTGACCTGTTGTAACTATGACATCATCGATATACACTTGCACATTTGTGCCTATTTGGCTGCCTAGACATTTCTGTATCATCCGCTGATATGTTGCTCTGGCGTTCTTGAGGCCAAAAGGCATTGTTGTGTCACAGAATACACCATAGGGTGTTATAAACGCCTTTTTTCCTGATCTTCTTCCTTCATCCTCATTTGGTGGTATCCTGAGTAAGCGTCCAGGAAAGAAAAATGTTCGCATCCCGTAGTTGCATCGATTATTTGATCGATTCGCGGCAATGGGAAGTGATCTTTTGGGCAATGCTTGTTTAGTGCAGAAAGTCGATGCACATCCGAAGTTCTGTAGTGTTTTTCTTTGGAACACATACTGGGTTTACGAGCCACTCTGATTTTGTTAGTTCTTTGATAAAATTGGCATCAATGAGGCGATGGAGCTCCTTTCAAATGGCCTTGCGCTTTGGCTCCACGAATCGACGAAGCAGCTGTTTTACTGGCCCCTCAAGCTCAATCCGGCCCCTCAAGCTCAATCTAGAGCGGCAGCCTCGGCTCTTCTGCAGCGGCCGAAATATGCCGGCAAAAGCCAGAAGGCCACCGAGCCATCCAAGGATTCAACCTCCGGTCCTTCTGCTGCCAGATCTGAGAGCAGCAAGCAACTGACCTTGCATACTAGTCTGGCTGATGCATAGTCCACGAGGCAGGAAGACCATGCTAAGGGCCTAGTGACGACCCTATCACTTAGCGTGGAGAGTAATAGTCCGGCGCTCATTGAGTATGTCAACAACTGGAATGACACCGAATTTATAAACCCGCTGGATGATCTCCCGGAGAAGTTTGGTCCGGCAGAGTTCAGCGCTCAGATGAACACCGCCACTAGGACCATCTCCCTTGCTGGCCGGATGATGGAGGTAAGCCCTTTTCCGTTATGCCTTTTATATACGCAAATACTTAGAGATATACCCACTAGTCCCCAAGCCTCCGGGGGAGTAATTCATTACTCGGTCGGATGCTCTTAGAGAATTAGTTCAAGTCCTTCGTATTTTCAAATATCCACACACCTAGAGCTGGGTTAAGTTCCAGTTGGCTCGGATCTTGTAGACTTCGAATATTCCCACACCAAGAGCCGGGTTAAGTTCCACTTAGCCCGGATCTTGTAGACTTCAAATATCCACACACCTAGAGCCGGGTTAAGTTCCACTTGGCCCGGATCTTGTAGAATTTGAATATCCACACACCTAGAGCCGGGTTAAGTTCCACTTGGCCCGGATCTTGTAGACTTCGAATATCCACACACCTAGAGCCGGGTTAAGTTCCACTTGGCCCAGATCTTGTAGACTTCGAATATCCACACACCTAGAGCCGGGTTAAGTTCCACTTGGCCCGGATCTTGTAGACTTCAAATATCCTTCTTCCTATTTATGAACTAACATTGTCTTGTTTCAGATCACCACCAATCACCGAACTGCTGAGT
Source organism: Avena eriantha (assembly GCA_910589775.1). Classification (NCBI taxonomy): domain Eukaryota; kingdom Viridiplantae; phylum Streptophyta; class Magnoliopsida; order Poales; family Poaceae; genus Avena; species Avena eriantha. Next base: position 492,450,008 of record OU342740.1, read on the forward strand.
TCCAGTGTCTGCTAGACTCATACAAGGATCTTCGCGCTATATACAGCAAGCTTCTTGTTGATCACCAGAAGAAGGGTAAATTTCTTTGCTTAAGACCTTTTCATTTCGTTCCCTCGAGTCACTTGCTATCCGTACTAACTTATCATCCGGATTATGCAGCCGGGGCAGAGGCTGAGAATGTCATCATGCGCAAGAATTTGGCTGAGATCCAAGGTAACTTATGTTGCTTACTTAGCCTCTGCACGCTCTTTTCTTGAGTCGGTAGATATTTATACCTCGGCTCTGCCGGGTCAACCCACTATTGTAGTTACACTTGAAGATAGCATGCCCATTCCTGACATGATGCTTCACTTTATCGAACAAGTAGGAAAGCACTAGGACAAGCTGAAGAAAAAAGATGATGAAATCGCTCAGTTATGCCTCAAGGATAATGAGATTACTCGGCTGAACGCTGAAATCCAGAAGCTTAACGATCTCCGTAAATCCAAGCTGGACAAGGCCGACCAGGATTTCTCCAAGGAGAAAGAGCGCTTGAAGACCCAGATCTCCAAGGAAAATGACATTCTGCAGGAAGCCGACATAAAACTTAAGTCGGTGACCTTCGAATATGAGAAGCTCCAGGCCAGGAATGCAAATGAGAATAACGAGCTGACTCGGATTCTTAGCCAGATCGCTCGTGAGTACCTTTCCTTCCTCCGACTCTGAATGCTTTTGCAGCAATTGCTCGGACTCCTTCGTGTATATCTTTGAGTATAATGTTTCCTTCTTCGGGTGTTACACAACGCTGCAACACGCCTGAAATACTTCTTTTGTATAGTTCCCCTTTGATTATCTTGAAGGCCTTCGATCGTCGGGTGATTCGCCGGGCTTCTATCACATCTTCTAGTAGCTCTCACTTAGTCATATATGCTATATACGGCTGCATCCAGGTGGGCTCAATTAGCATAACCTCTTCAATTTCTTGTTCTTCTTCTTTGACTGCTTCTTCCATGTTCTTGGCTTCTGAAGGAGCCCCCGAGTCTTTTTGCGGATGTTTCTTTTTCCCTGCTTTTGGTGCTACAACCTTGGAGAATATTATTTGCTTTGATCGATTGCTCCGCTATCTCCTCCCAAAAAACTCTGGGTGGTATTGGTAAGCACAATTACCTGATGTTTGCTAGATTGTCAGCTTCCTCATTGCTTACTCTTCCTATATGTGATACTTCACACCCATCAAATTGAGCTTCCATAATACTATATAGGTCACGATAAGCAATCATATTTTCACTGACGGCATCGCACTTGTTCATTGCTTGATGTGCCACAAGATTGGAATCTCCGAAGATTTTGAGGCGAGTTGCAGCACAAGATTGGACCATTCTCATGCCATGCAATAGGGCCTCGTATTCCGCTTCATTATTACATGCGTTTGCAAAGCTCCTCCGAAGTATATAGCGCATTTTGTCGCCTTGAGGTGATATTAGTACGACTCCTACTCCTGCTCCCTCCGTTCTTTTTGATCCATCAAAGTACATTGTCCAGGAACTAGAAAGGTCTGGTGGACCCGCACATTGCAACTCCGCCCACTCTATGATAAAATCCGGCAGAACTTGTGACTTAATTGCTTTGCACTTCTCATACGTGATATCTCGAGGGGATAATTCGATGCCCCATAGAGAGACACGTCCAGTTGCTTCAGGATTGTTGAGGATGCTTGACAAAGGCGCTTTATTGACCACTATGATTGGATGCTCCGAAAAACAGTGACATAGTTTTCGTGCTGTCATAAATACCCCGTATGCTAGTTTCTGGTAGTGTGGGTACCTTTGTCTGGATGGTGATAGAACCTCACTTAGGAAGTAAACTGGCCTCTGCACATCGTGGGTCTTCCCTTCTTCGGGTCGCTCTACCACCAAGACTATGCTAACCACCTGATGTGTGGCCGCGATATAAAGGAGTAAAGGCTCTTTCTCTTTTGGCGGCATGATGATAGGAGATGTTGAAAGTGTTCTTTTAAGATATTCAAAGGCGCGCTGAGCTTCTTCTCTCCACTTGAATTTTTCTAATTTCCTCCTGAGGGTGTAGAATGGTAATGTTTTTTCTCCTAACCTTGCAATAAAACGACTGAGTGTCGCTACTCGCCCTGCCAATTGATGTACGCCATGCAGATTTGTTGGCTTCTTCATTGTGAGGATTGCTTGTATTTTTTAGAGAATAACCTCGATTCCCCTGGCTGATACCAAATATCCGAGGAGTTGCCCTACCGAGACTCCAAAGGAACATTTTTCGGGTTCAATTTGGTGCTAAACTTGTTGAGATTTCTGAATGTTTCTTCGAGGTCCTTGATCAACGCAGATCATTGACATGTTGTAACTATGACGTCATTGATATACACTTGTACATTTGTGCCTATTTGGCTGCCTAGACATTTCTGCATCATCCGCTGATATGTTACTCCGGCGTTCTTGAGGCTAAAAGGCATTGTTGTGTAACAGAATACACCGTAGGGTGTTATAAACGCCGTTTTTTCCTGATCCTCTTCCTTCATCCTCATCTGGTGGTATCCTGAGTAAGCGTCCAGGAAAGAAAGACATTCGCATCGCGTAGTTGCATCGATTATTTGATCGATTCGCGGCAATGGGAAGTGATCTTTTGGGTAATGCTTGTTTAGTGCAGTAAAGTCGATGCACATCCGAAGTTCTATAGTGTTTTTCTTTGGAACACATACTGGGTTTGCGAGCCCCTCTAATTTTGTTAGTTCTTTGATAAAATTGGCATCAATGAGGCGATGGAGCTCCTTTCCAATGGCCTTGCACTTTGTCTCTGCGAAGCAACGAAGCGGCTATTTTACTAGCTTCGCCTTTGGATCTAGATTTAATGCGTGCTCAGCGAGTTCCCTGGGAATTCCCGGCATGTCAGAAGGTAGCCATGCGAAAATCTCCTAGTGCTCACGGAGGAACTCGATGAGTGCGCTTTCCTATGCAAGATCAAGGTTAGAGGCCACGAATGTTGTTTTCGTTGGGTCAACTAGGTGGATTTGTACTTCTTTTGTGTCTTTTGCAGTGTCAAAAGCCTGGTCGGGATTGACACGCGCTACTTCTAGAGGTTGTGTGTTTGCTGAAGTTTTGAGTTGTTCAAACTCTGTTGCCATCTCGAAAGATTCAGAAATTTTGTTGAACCCCCGATCGCAGATGTTGGCTCGTGTGAAACTTCCTTGTACCGTGATAATTCCCTTTGGTGCTGATATTTTCATTACTAAGTATGCATAATGTGGCACTGCCATAAATCGTGCAAAGGCTGGTCGACCCAGGATTGCATGATATTGTGATGGCTAATCCAGAACTTCAAATTCGAGTTTTTATGGCCTGAAATTTATCTTGGAACAAAAAACAACGTCAAGAAATACTTTGCCTAAGGATATTTCAGCTTTACCTGGTACTATTCCGTGGAAAGATGTTTCTATTGGCGCGAGATTGTCCAAGGGGTAGCCTATTGTTCTCAATGTTTTTGTGTAGATCAGATTTATGCTACTTCTTGCATCCATGAAGACCTTGCTCATATCGAACCCGCCGATTTGTGCTTCAACTATTAAGGTTGAGTGACCCGATCGTGGGACCCCAAGTGGTTGATCGACTCTGCTGAATGTGATTTCTTGCTATGACCAGTGGAGATAATCGGGTGTGGTTGATGTTGTTGTCTCCGCCATATTGATTTTCCTTGTGATGAGCTTCTGAATTTTGTTGGATGGGCGTCCTTTCTTAATCATGGACATTGCCCCTTTTAACCTGGGGTACTCATTGCTTTGATCTATGCTATTTTGTGGTGGTGCCATTGGTGGTGGTGCACTAATGGCTATTGTACCAGGCGTGGATGCGTATCCTCGATTTGCCGCTTTGGTTGCCTTTGCATTACATAGCTCCTGCATCTTCAGGAACGTTCGGCAGTCTTTCATGAGATGGTTGGATTGTCACCTGCCTGCTAATTCGATGTAAAAATGCATATTACAGGGTCGTTCCAACATTTGCATTGCGGACATAGGTGGGTCTCGTGCTCTTGGCTGGTACCGCTATGCGGACTAGCTGCCTCCGACGTCATCCCTGTTCTGGCGGTATCTGTTGTTGTGGTCGTTGCTTCTGTTGTTACCTTCTCCCGAAAAACCTACTGCGACATAACTTGGTCCCATGTTTCCATTGTTATTCCTGCTTCTTCTATCATTGCCGCGCTTATTCCTATCTTCTTTGGGTGATCGCGTGCATTTATTGTGCAGCGCATCCTCCCCATCAGCCCAACGATTTGTTATTTCCATTAGCTAGGAAATTGTTTTAGGTTTGACCCGTTCTAGTTCTTCTATGAATTCTTGGTGATGGAAGTCGTTGTTGAAGGCATCGATGGCCCTTTCATCGGATATGGACTCAGCTGAGTTTTTAATGATATTCCATCGTTGGATGAATGCTCTTATGGACTCCCTAGATTTTTGTTTGCATGCTCGTAGCTGCTCCAAGGATGTTGGTCGCTTAAACGTGGATTGGAAGTGCCGGATGAACTTGTCTTGCAGGTCGTTCCATCTACCGATGGAATCATCGGGTAGCTGCCTGAGCCACGATCTTGCGGTGTCGGTGAGATGTAGTTGTAGGCTTTGCATTGCGGTAGTTGTGGAGCCACCCTGTAATTTGACAGTGGCCAAATAATCTTCTAACCAAGCATCGGGTTCTTAGAGTCCATCGTACTTGTGGCAGTCGTGTGGAAGTTTGAAGTCCTTGGGTACTGAGGCCTTGCGAATCCTCTACGCAAAACAGCTGGCCCCACATAGCTCGTTATCATCTTCTTTGTATCCATCCTAATATCATCGGCTGCGGCTTTCATCTTTGGATCCGCTGCCTCTCTGTTGGGTGTTGCCGTTTCTTGTATTGCTTCGTGGCTCGGAACCTACGAGATTCCTGGTGTGGTGATCGAGATTGTCGGGTGTGTCCTACTTGTCGAGGGCTGTTGTGATGGCGTGGGGTTCTTTCGGGTTGACGCGTGATTCCTCGTTCTACTTCCACGAGAGAGGCTCCTACCATGCCAAGGTTCACCAGGGAGGAGCGGTGAAGGGCCGCACGCGGATCATCGGGTGCAGGTTGAGTGGTGATCATATATGTTTGCACGGCCACAATGGCTACCTGAGCTGTTTTTGCCTTGATGTTTCCTACTTGATCAATTCACATGAATGGTAGGTCGAGATCTCGGATGATTCCACTTCTTTCTGCTTCAGGGATGTTCTTTAGTCGAGATGTTGCCCTTCTTGGTGGTGTTGCTCCTGTTACACTCCTTGATTCGTCGTAAGCTAGATTCGTCGGCTAACCTCTTTCTTTCATCAAGATGCCTTTGCATCCGAAGTTGGTCTCTCTTCTTGTGGTGGAGCAGATATTGGTATGCTAGTAGATCCTCATGTTAAGCATCCGCTGTCACCAGGACCGCTCCCGAAATTTTCTCCCTTGCTTTTTGCCATGCCGACGCTGGTAGCCGAAGTCCTTGTCTCTCTCCTGTGTGTGGTTCTTCGCCTCTTCTTTGGACTATGCGATTATCTGCTGTTCCTCCTCCGTTTTCATGGTCTCCCTTCATTTTTGTGGTTTCCTGCATGGTCATCTGTTAAAATTTCATCGGGGTTGAGGATAGGATTACTATTTTCGTCGCGTGGTGTTGAGGTATCTCCGTTGATCATGTACACTTGGTGGCATGTTATGTGTGGCATAATGGCATCATATTTTGCTTCTGCGGATGTGCCGGTACTATTCAGAGATCGTAGTTCTAGATAGATGTTCACCATCCTTTCTTCGAAGTCGACATTTTCACTGCTTTCTTCGGGTTCTAAGTTTGTCGGGTTTGCTTCATGTGGTGGGATTGGCTGGTGACCTTCTTCGCCTGCTTCGATCTGTGCTATGACGTCCGTTGGAGATCCAACAGAAGATGTTGGTACCTCCGTGGGCCTAGCTTTTCCCACCGACGGTTCTGATGCAATCAGGGCCGAAGAGTGTGATTCGTGCAGGTTGTCTGCTTGGAAGTGGAGGCTTCTGATGATTAGATCAGATCCGCCGTTGAAATCGGCGGGTACAAATACAGGGGTGGGTGGTCGTGGATCTGCTTTCGTCGAGTTGATGCTTGGTGGACAACGTTCTACCGAATCCGTATTTCTAGCGTTCAGGTTTCCCACAGACGGCGCCAATTGATGAGGGGTAACCTTGGCAATGCCCATGGTGATGGACTTGGGGTTTCACGGAAAAGAGAATGCTCGGGATTTCGTCGGATGTCAGGGAAATAATGGAGTCAAAGTCGCCTGAATATTGAGTAATTGCACTATTACAAGTTGTCTTCTAGATTTCCGGCACCCTCACTTGGGCTTCCCCCGTCCTATATATAATAGGCCGGGTCTCAAAGCTGTATGCGAACAGGTTTAATACATGTGTAATTACAACACCAACATAACGTCGGTTTATAGTCGCTTTCCTAATACAATCAAACCTTCATGGGCCGTAAGCCTTTGTCCAATCATAGGGTATCAAATCATAAGCACCCGAGTAATCATACCTATGTCAGTTAGGTTTTTGGTGCTTACACACTACTAATCCGGCTAAGGTATAAGTAACTCAAGCCAGCCGACATATAAAAAGGTACATACAGATAAAGCAATTATTAAGGTAGTCCCCGAGTTACCAGGGGTGCCGATGTTTCATTGATATGCTCATTGCCGACATACATACCGACATATGAGTAACTCGGATACATTCACCTCTTTGTCAGGTGTAAAATGGACGAAGTAGAACTAAATTTCATGGACGCTTAGATTCCTTTCCGGACATGTCCGCCTTGTTCTTCTCTTGTGGTTGTGCATCGATAAGATAGTAGGAATCATTATGCAAAGCTTTTCTTATAATGAAAGGTCCTTCCCATGGAGGGGATAACTTATGCATGCCAGCAGTGCGTTGCACCAGCCGAAGTACAATATCACCTTCCTAGAAGACTCGGGGGTTTACTTTCCAGCTATGGTAGCGTCGGAGATGTTTCTGATATATGGCGGATCTGGACAAGGCCAGTTCTCTCGCTTCTTCCAGCAGATCAACATCGTTTTGCCGGGCTTCACGCACTTCGGCTTCTGTGTATTGGGTGACCCTTGGAGAATCATGTTCTATGTCGGCTGGTAGCGGCTTCTGCCCCATATATAAGAAAAAATGGCGTATAGCCCGTTGATCAATTCAGAGTTGCTCTTAAACTTGACAGTACCACTGGTAGTTCCTCTATCCAGCACCCCGCTGATCTTTGCAGCGGCTCAATGAACCGGGGTTTTATCCCGAACAATAATATTCCATTGGATCTTTCCACTTATCCGTTCGATGCAGGGTGGGCTACAGAGGCAACATCTAGCCGGATCTTCTTTTCTCGGCAGAACCTCGCAAATGCTCCTTTAGCAAAGTTTGTGCGGTTATCAGTTATGGTACTATGGGGATAACCATATCTCAGGATTATATCCTTGAGTAATGTTACTGCTGTTGCCCCATCACATTTCTTAATTGGCTTAACTTCAATCCATTTGGTGAATTTTTCTACCATGACTAAGATGTGGGTTATTCCTCCCCTTGCCGGCTTAAATGGTCCGACCATGTCCAAACACCATACTGCAATCGGCCAAGTGACATGTATGGTCTTGAGCTCCGACATTGGCATATGGGTTTTTCTGGCGTATCTCTGTCAGCCATTGCATTTTCTCACCAGATCCTCTACGTGCTCCAAGGCACTTGGCCAATAAAATCCATGCTGGAAAGCCTTGGCCACTAATGCTCTGGAAGATGCATGATGACCACATTCTCCTTGATGGATATCTCGGAGTATGTCAAGCCCTTCTTCTAGGTCTACGCATCACTGCAACACAGTGGTTACACTTCTTTTATACAACTCGGCATTGATGATAGTGTATGCCTTTGCTCTTCTCTGGATTTTCCTTGATAGTATCTCATCATCCGGAAGGGTTCCCTCCTTTAGGAATTCAAATATTAGCTTTCACCATGTAGGTATAGGCCGGATAGGGAAAATTTCTTCATCAACTTCCATTGCATCCACCGACATAACTCCAGCCGGACCAAGGTGAACAGTCCCCGGGTCTTGCGAGGCAGTCCCCGGGTTTATCGAAGTACTCCCCGGGTTTGCTTTGGTGCTTCCCCATTCTATTTTCATAGGAGTAGCTTCTGGTCCGGAGAGGGCCGGGATATACATTGATTCAGATTCTGGTGATGGTGTAATACATGGTTTTCTCAAGTGTTCTAATGCAATGCCTAGTAGAATTGGCTGCCGGGATGACCCCAACTTGAATAATACATTAGCTGCCTCATTTTCAATCCGAGGTACGTGATGGAATTCACAGCCCTCGAAGAAACCACTTATCTTCTGGACATAAAATATGTAAAGTGCCATGTTTGCATCCAAAGCATCCCAATTGCCAGATACTTGTTGTACCACCAAATCTGAATCACCAAAACACAGTATCCGACGTATGCCTACCTCATTTGCTACTTTAAGTCCATGCACAAGTGCTTCATACTCGGCGACATTGTTTGATGTGCTAAAATGGATCTGGAGGATGTATTTCAACTAGTCCTTCTTGGGCAAGGTAAGCACTACCCGGCCCCTAGTCCTTCCTTTAGCTTTGACCCGTCAAAGTGCATTCGTCAGTAATTTGAGTCCAGTAGAGGTGGTTCGTACTGCATCTCAGCCCAATCCATGAAGAAATCTACCACAGCTTGTGATTTGACCGCATCTCTTGTATCAAACTATGGCGCATATGGGGCTAACTCGATTGCCCATTTTTCAATTCGGCCGCTAGCATCTTTCTTGCTCATAATTTCGGATATTGGTGCCTCACATATTACCTTGATGGGGTGTTCTTCAAAGTACTGTTTGAGTTTCTTAGCTGCCATGTACACACCATATGCCATATTCTGATAGTGAGGGTAATTCTGTTTTGAGGCCAACAATACCTCACTCAAAAAATACACCGGCCTTTGCACCGACTTTCCTTCCTCATCACGTTCCACCACTACCACTGCACTTACGACTCGGTTGGTTGCAGCTATATAGAGCAGCATTGGCTCCTTAGGTAATGGGGCGGCTAATATTGGTGTAGAGGACTTTTTTAACTCTCGGAACACGCTATCGGCTTGTGGTGTCCATGTAAACTTATCTGCCTTTTTCATTAACTGGTAGAGGGGCAATGCCTTCTCTCCTATCCGACTTACAAACCAGCTTAATAATGCTAGGCAACCAGTGAACTTCTGCACATCGTTAAGGCACTTCAGCAGTTCCATTTTCTCTATGGCTCAGATTTTAGTGGGATTGGTTTCAATACCTCAGCTAGAGAAAAGGAAACCAAGTAATTTCCCTGCCAGCACACCAAAGGTACATTTTTCGGTTTAAGCTTCATTCGGAACCTCCTTAGGTTCGCGAATGTTTGCCAGATATCCTCAAGGAGCGTTTTGCTTTCCTTGTTTTTTATCACCACATCATCCACATAAACTTGCACATTCCGACCTATTTGTTCATGTAAACATTTTTGCATGCATCGTTGGTACATTGCTCCTGCATTACGTAATCCAAACGGCATAGTGCGATAGCAATAAGACCCATACGGGGTGATAAACGTAGTCTTTATGTGATCATCCGGATTCAGGGGTATCTGATGGAAACCAGAATATGCATCTATGAATGACAACAACTCACACCTAGCAGTTGAATCTACTACCTAATCTATCCTTGGCAGTGGAAATGGATCTTTTGGACACGCCTTATTCAGGTTCATGTAATTGATACACATGTGCCGTACCACTTCCACATTCGGATCATCCTTCTTCGTTTCCACGAGCACCGGATTAGAGAGATAATCCGGGTAAAGTACCTCCATGATAAATCCGGCTGTGAGGAGCTGAGCTATCTCATACCCAATGGCTTTTCTCCTGTCTTCAGCAAAGTAGTGGAGAGGTTGCTTCACCGGCTTTGCCCCGGGTCTTACGTTCAAAGAGTGCTCGGCCAACTCTCTCGGCACACCTTGCAGATCCTGCGTGGAACAAGCAAAGATATCCTGATTCTCATGGAGGAAGGTGACGAGCTCGCTTTCCTATTTTTCACTTAACCCGACACCAATAGTTACAGTGCACTCCGGAAAATGATCATCAACAAGAACTTTCTTTGTATCTTTCGTTGCTTGAAATGAGACACTCCCATGCAGGTTACTCAGAGCCGGCATATGTTGTTGCACGGACTTGAGCCAATGCAGCCACTTCCATTATTTTCCTCTTCTCCTAAGCAATCACGAGTGATTCAACCAGGTTTGATCCGGCAGATGCACATTCAATAGAATGCCTGAAGTCCCCAACTATGGTAATCACCCCTTGGTCCAGGTAATTTCATCTTCAAGTAACTGATGTGAGTACTTGCCATAAATTTTTTCAGAGCGGTCCTGCCGAGTAACTAGTGATATGTGCTCTCCAAGTTCACCACCTCAAACTCCAAGTTCTTAGTCCGACAATTATCTCTTGTGCAAAATAACACATCGACCCGAACTTTACCAATTGGCTCACAGGAGATACCACAAGCACAATCCCCTGGAACGTGGTCCTTGTTGCCTGGAGCATATTCTCTGATATCCCCAACTTGTGCATGGTATCCTTGTACATGATATTAATGCTACTGTCATTGTCTATCAGCACCTTGGAGAACCTTACATTGATATCTGGCCCAATGAACGTCGGATCTAGTACCAGCGCGTACGTCAGAGGACTTGGCATAAGCTTTGGGTGATCCTTGATGCTCCAAGTAATCTCCTGATCCAAGGCATATACCTCACCATGGCTGGCATTACTGCATTTACCTCCATATGCCGGCGCTGCAAACTCTATTTGTTGGTCTCTTCCGTGGTAAACACACAATAACTTTGATGATGCTCCATGTACTCATTTCTCCCCTCATTGCCATGATATCTTTGGTCCCGTTGTTGCTACTTACTCACTTGATGCACATCATCCCTCCTTTCCTGATTCTCATACCTCGGTGGAGGTGGAGGCAACATCAGCTGCTGTCCATTTCCCCAAGTGAGAAGTTCTTGCCGAGGTGCTTCATTCCGAGGTCCATCATGCCGAGGTGCATGACAATTCCCCGAACTACTTTGCTCTAACTTCCTCATCCATTCACATTGCCAGGCCATATGGTTCGCCGTACTATTTGGACTTGGCGTATGGAACTTGCATGGCTGATCTAGCATAGACTGGAATGTGTATCTTGGACGTTCCTTTCTTTCCTGCCACTGTTTCTTCTGTTCTGGGGTCCAAGTCTTTTTATCCTCACTCTTTGTTGCCATTGTTGCCCTTTAGTTTTCTGGAACTGGCTTGCGCTGGCATTAGGCTGATCCCGGTCCACAACAGCCACTTGCTGCGAGCTGTACCAATAATCTGGACGATCATCTCTTCTTTTACCTCGGAAATCATTCCTCCTAGATGGTCTGGAACCATCTATGTTGTAGTATTCCTCGTTCGACTCGCTTGACATTAACCGGGGCTGCGTTGGGTCTCCCAAGGCATATGAATCTGCGATCCGGATCGTCTTAGCTAGGGTGGTTAGCATATATTCCTGCAACCTTTGCCACAACATACTCCCATACCTACAACCTTAGGTGAACCACGCTATAGCTTGTGATGCAATTACCCCTTCGCATGAATTGCGCACATTGCACCACCGAGTTAGGAACTCTCAATCCGGCTCATTTGGTCTTTGCCTGCATAACATCAAAGTTTGTGGCCTATTCTGCATCTTGTAGGTGCTTGATAAGTTGCTGGCAAACAGCTCCTCAAAATCCAGCCAACAATTGATACTCCCTGGTGGCAAGTTGTTCAGCCAAACCCTTGCTGGTCCTTCCAGCATCTATGGTACATATCTCACAGCCCATCTCAAATTACTGTTGCAATTTTAACCGCAGTTGCATAATCAATGAGCCAATCATCCGGCTTGTGCTGCCATCGTATGTCTTTGTACCTCTGGCCAACTAATAATTCGGCACAGGTGGTTCTCTCATGATCCAAGAACCAAAGCATGCCGGACCCTTTGGTCCCTGTACCTCGATCATTTCTGACCTATAAATCCGGTCTAGCTTCAGCCTTGCATCATCTGGCTGCAGGTTCCTGTTTCCCAATCTTGATACAATCACATGGTGCTCTGGTCTTGGGAATCCAGCATCTGCCATTGCTGAGTAACCATCATTGTATTTGTCCCGGTCCTGACGAGCGTTTTGCAGTTGCATTGCTTGGCCCGCACTTCTCTCCTGTCGAGGTGCGTACTGCTGCTGATGTTGCTGAGGCGCATTTTGCCCTGTTTCTGCCGGATTACACTGTCCGGCATTGCCATTGACAATGTTACTTTGACTACCTTGGTCGCGGTTACCTCGGTCAGCCTTACCTCGGCTAGCACTGTGGCGATCCTCATCAACTTGCACTGATTTCCCTTTTCCTACCTTTACCGGGTCATACGGTACCATCTGTTTGTCTTGTCTCCCCAAGGTTACCACTTCTATGGTGACCCAGCATACCACTGCATGATGTAGTACACTATAGTCGTGGACAAAACACTAATGAAACATCGTTCACTAGTATTACATCCCTCAGAGTGGTACAGTAGAAACACAGCAGGTCCAAGACATGACTATAGATTACAACTCGAGTCTTTACATAAGATCCAGAGAACACTCTAGGTTAAAGAGAGAGAAAGAAACTTCTTACAAAGAAGAACCAGAAATAATAACTCAGAACTATCTAGTAACTACGACTAGTATCTAACCTATTTGGCTTGCCATTGCTCCTACTGCAATGCTCTACCGAAGTAGGTTTTATGGCTAGAGTATCTACTCCTATCTAAACAGAGACTTTGTCTTTGCTTCAGCTAATGTATATGTTGACTTTATTGACTTTATTGAAGAACTTGAGTTGTTGATGATGGTTTCTTGATCAGAAATTGATGTTGATGTTGTCTTCAAGAGCTTAGAACCTAGCAAGGGTTAATAAGGTACGGTTGAGTACGAGCGTACTCAGCAAGTTCACTAAAAAGGAGTGTATGATGCACTATCTCTACAGCCACAGACCAAAGTTCGTAGGTAATGCAGGTTTTCGTAAACATTTCTTCAAAGGTTGCTTTTATTCTGAAAACTATGTCCGACAGCCTTCACAGGTTGACCAGAACCTTCATGGGGTTCCTTTCCTGCCGCGTTCGTAGCTCCTTCCCGAAACAGGGAGTAACATGTCACAGTTCTTACACTCTGTAGAGGTGCGTTGCTTTACCCATGAGAGATCAACTATTTGTTGCACAACTGGGCGTACATTCCCGTCCACAATTCCGTGATGTGGGGCCCAGTAGGTGATCCAAGCCAATCACTGCCCTCTCCGCGATCCCATATGTCTGCATGATCCTTCGGGGCTTACTACACCTCCGTTAAGCCCCCTTTTGGGCAACCTACAACCCTGATGAGTTCTCGAAGACTCTTTTGTTGGGCCATGTAGAGATAAACAAAACTTTTTCCCTACGCGGTGATCCCAAGATCCAGCTCAGGTAGAAGGCCACGAGGATTACCACTAGACGCGCAGTTGCGGAATTGATGAAGCACGCCGCTTGATGTAGTGCAGTCCTCGTGATCCGTTCCGGTTCAACGATCCACGATCCGTACTCTTCACGATCGTCGAAGTGCTGAACGTACATCACCTCTGCCGGTATCCACACGTACGAGGAGGAGCGTCAGCGATGGACTGCTAGGTCCGGTACGGCGGTGACATGACGGACTAGGGCTAGGGTTTCCAACAAATGGAGTGACCTAACCTCGTGCTCTAAGCACCTGCGCCGTAGCTTATATAGGGAGTGAAAGTGGGCTCAACTCACTTGCGGCCCATTCACTAAAAAGGCCTATATTAGCCGCTGCAAGTCTCACTTGCTGACTAAGTCCATGTCTCTATTTGGGTCCAACCCAAATAGGTTTCCTGTTTGGGTCTAACCCGGACTAGCTCCCGCTCTTAAGTGTGTGACTCGACAGGCTCATGGTAACCCGGACACGATTCCGAGTCTCACTCGCGATCGATCAGTTGGTAGTGGCTCCTAGCAGAACGTGCCAACTCCCAAGTACCAATAAGTCATGATGACATACCTTCCAATGTGACTTTCGTCTGAGTCCCTTTTGCCTCACGATATACCTTGTCGGACTATAGGCGAATGATCATCATCCCTTAAATAGTCCGACTCTCTTTCTCGATCCGAGATAAGTGATTCATCCGACTAACTCTTAGTCGGCTGCCTCGGTTAACACTTAACCGTGACGCGCATGGTCATGCTTTCCGAATCATATCTTCCGACAGGGCCCAGAGAATATCTCTCCGGATGGAGGGGCAAAATCCCGTCTTGGTTATTCACATCACGCAGCTTGATTCTCAGTCAACCCGAACTCCGCCTTTATAACTGCCCGATGACGGAACAGCGTTTGATAGAACCTAAGTCGGAGATCCTCAACTCGGATTGTGCAATAACCTCACGTCTAAGGATTACATTGATTGAGACATGCAAACGACGACTTGTTCGTTGCATCTCAATATGGGTCAGTCCGACTCGCTAAACTCTTTAGCCGAATCCGTGTAAGTCAGAATAGCATCTCCATGCCCATGACAAGTGGAACCTAGTCATCTGCCGACTTTCACATTGGTCTAAGTTGTGTGTCCGGCACAACCTCAATGACCAAGGACAATTAGTATGAACAACATTAATATGTAGTTCCACAATCAAATCACATATTCGATGATACATATCTGCAGTTCATACATGGACCATAACCTTATGAATACATAGGAATATCATCATATATGATTGCCTCTAGGGCATATTCCCAATAGTCTCCCACTTGCACTAGAGTCAATCTTCTAACATCACATGTCCAGGCATCTGATGCCCATTGCTCTCAGGTGCGCCTCATGCTTCGGCTGTGGAAGCGGCTTTGTCAACGGATCCGCAATGTTTGCATCCGTGTGTACCTTGCATAACTTGATATCACCTTGATCCACGAACTGGCGAATAAGGTGGTACCGCATGAGTATATGTTTGTTCTTCTGGTGTTGTCTAGGTTCCTTGGCTTGTGCAATAGCACCATTGTTGTCACAATACACGTCTAACGGATTGGAAGAGCCCTGAACCACACCAAGATCCATGAGGAAATTCCTCATCCAAATGGCTTCCTTTGCCGCCTCCGAGGCAGCAATATACTCAGCCTCTGTCATAGACACAGACACCATTTCTTGCTTGGAACTTTTCCAGCTCACAGCCCCTCCGTTTATCACAAACACATATCCGGATTGCGAACGAGAATCATCCGAGACAGTGAGATAACTCGCATTCGTGTAACTCTTTACACTGAGTTCATCCTCACCTCCATAAACCAGGAACATATCCATAGTCCTTCTCAAGTACTTGAGGATATTTTTAGCCGCTGCCCAGTGGATCTCTCCAGGTTCAGCCTGGTATCTGCTCACAACACTCAGAGCATAGGAAACATCTGGCCTAGTACAAATCATAGCGTACATGATGGATCCGATTGCAGAAGCATACGGAATCGCACTCATCCGACTTCGCTCATCAGTTGTCAAAGGACACTGAGTCTTGCTAAGTTTTACGCCATGGGACATCGGTAAGAACTCCTTCTTAGACGATTCCATGTTGAACTTCTTCAACACTTTGTCCAAATATGTACTCTGACTCAATCCAATGAGCCGCCTTGATCTATCTCTATAGATCCGGATTCCTAGTATGTAAGTCGCCTCACCCAAGTCTTTCATCGAAAACTCTTTTCCAATGATTCCTTGGTATCTTAGAACATCTAGACATCATTTCCAATTAGTAATATATCATCCACATATAAGATCAGAAAGTTTACTTTGCTCCCACTAAACTTCTTGTATAAACAAGAATCATGATCGCTCTTGATGAAGCCAAGCGATTTGACTACCTCATCAAAGAGAATGTTCCAACTCCGAGATGCTTGCTTCAATCCATAAATGGATTTCCGAAGTTTGCATACCTTGTCAGCATTAGCCGGATCGACAAAACCCTCGGGCTGTATCATATACACGTCCTCGGTTAAATTTCCCTTAAGGAAAGCCGTTATGACATCCATCTGCCATATCTCATAGTCGAAATAGGCTGCTATAGCTAACATGATCCGAACTGATTTAAGCATCACCACGGGAGAGAAAGTCTCATCATAGTCAACTCCTTGAACTTGTCGGAACCCCTTCGCGACAAGCCGTACTTTATAGATAGAAACCTTTCCATCCATATCAGTTTTCTTCTTAAAGACCCATTTGCACTCAACGGGTCTTGCACCGTCTGGCAGATCAACCAAGTTCCAAACTTGATTTTCATCCATGGACTTTAATTCGGATCTCATGGCTCCAAGCCATAACTCGGAATCAGAACCCACCATCGCTTCCGAATAAGTTGCCGGCTCATCACTGTCTAACAACAATACATCACAAACACTTCGCAATCTGGCCGATCTTCGCAGTGTCGGTGCAATTTCCGGCTCAGGTACCACGTCCGGCTCAACCTCTAAGGCTTTTGACGACTCACTGCTAGCCGGCATCTCTCAAATTTCTTCGAGATGCACCGTAATCCCACTGACTCCCTGACTGAGAAACTCTTTCTCAAGGAAGACACCGTTTCGAGCGACAAACACTTTGCCCTCTTCTCGGTTGTAGAAGTAGTAACCCAAGGTTTCCCTCCGATACCCCACGAAAATACACTTATCCGACTTAGCTATAAGCTTGTCCGACTGAAGTCGCTTGACAAAAGCTTCACAACCCCAAATCTTAAGAAAAGACAAACTCGGCTTCTTGCCAGTCCACATCTCATGCGGTGTCTTCTCTACCGACTTTGATGGTACTCTGTTTAGTGTGAACGCTGTAGTTTCTAGACAATAACCCCAAAATGATAAAGGCAGATATGTCCGACTCATCATTGACCGTACCATGTCCAACAAGGTCCGATTCCTCCTTTCCGACACACCGTTTCTCTGCGGCGTTCCTGGAGGAGTGAGCTGGGGAACTATTCCACAACTCTTTAGATGGTCATCAAACTCATGGCTCATGTACTCGCCTCCTCGGTCCGACCGAAGAAACTTTATTTTCTTGCCAAGTTGATTTTGTACCTCATTCTGGAATTCCTTGAACTTTTCAAAGGCTTCCGACATATGTTTCATCAAGTAGATATATCCATATCTACTCAAATCATCAGTGAAGGTAATGAAGTACTCATAACCACCTCTAGCTGTTGTGCTCATCGGACCACATACATCACTATGTACTAGTCCCAATAAGTCGGACGCCCTTTCACAACTCTTTGCAAAAGGTGTCTTGGTCATCTTGCCGAGAAGGCAGGATTCACATGTCTCAAACGACTCTAAGTCGAATGAAGTTAGGAGTCCATCATCATGGAGCTTCTTCATGCGTTTCCAACTTATATGACCAAGCCGACAATGCCAAAAGTAAGTCATATTCTGATCATTTGGTTTTAACCTTTTCACATTTATGTTATAGACAGATTCACCCTCAAGATTCAAAATAAATAACCCGTCCCGGACAGGCGCAAAGCCATGAAACATATCATTCAAATATAAAGAACAACCATTATTCTTAATATTCGACTCATAGCCCTGTCTCATCAAACATGAGGCAGAAATGATGTTTTGACTAAGCACTGGAACATAATAACAATTATATAGCTCCATTAAGAATCCAGAAGGTAAATGAAGTTGCATTGTGCCGACTTCCAACGCAGCGACCCTCGCTTTGTTTCTGACTCTAATGTCAACCTCGCCTCTTGTAACGCTCCTAGTTCTTACCAGTCCTTGCAACGAGTTGCAGATGTGAATGACTGATCCGGTATCATATACCCAAGAACTACCAGGTGCATTAGCAAGATAAATGTCTATAACATTGCAAACAAGCGTACCTGAGCCAGAAGTGACACCTCCGCTCTTGGCTTTATCAGCCAGATACTTGCTGCAATTCCTCTTCTAGTGGCCATCCGACTTGCAGTAGAAGCAAGTGGATCCGGCTGTAGGAGATGGCTTAGTCCCTAAGGAAGCGCTTTGGACTGGGTCCTCCGCCTTACCTCCTGACTTTGCCTTCTTCTTCTTAGTCCGAGAACTCTTCTTGAACTTAGCCTTGTTTTGTACCATCAACACTTGACTGGCACCTTTCTTGAGATCCGCCTCAGCCTGCTTGAGCATCCCGTGTAATTCATTGAGCTTCTTATCCATACCATGCATGTGGTAGTTCGATATGAACTGACCATATGCACTAGGAAGAGAGTTCAGAATTATGTTTGTAGAGAACTCTTGGCTTATGGGATAGCCAAGTATTTCCAGAGACTGCACGTAACCAACCATCTTGATCACATGCGGACTCAGTGGCTCGCCATCCTTAAGCTTGCAGCTCAACAAAGCCTGAGAGACTTGATACCTCTTAGTCTTTGCCTGAGCCTGGAACATACTTTTGAGGATTTCGATCATATCGTAGGCCTCAACATTCTCGAATTGCTGCTGTAAGTCCGGTTCCATGTGAGCAAGCATAAGACAGCTAATCTCCGTGGATTCATCACAAATCCGACGGTAGGCATTGGTGGTTGCGACAGTCGCATTCTCATCCGGCTCAGGTGGAAGTGGGTTGTCTAGGACATGATCTCTTTTTTCTTGTTTGAGAACAATTCTCAGATTACGATACCAGTTGGTGAAATTAGTTCCATTCAGCTTATCTTTCTCTAAGATGGCTCTCAAAGCAAAACCGGAAATCTGAGAAAGACTGCTAGGTTCCATTGATCTACAACAGAAAATATGCAAAACACTTAAGACATGTATCCATAAAGAGCAAGCATATTAAACACTTTAATATTTATGCTCCCACTAGAACCAACACCCCTCCGATGGTTACTTAGTGATTCAGGACCCTAAATAAGCAAGTCGACTAGTGAGCTTTAGCATCACCGCTAGCCGTCAAGTGATCTAGGTAGACAACTCCTTGTCAATCGTATCTCATACGACTCCTGTTGGATGGGTGGCATCCCATGCCCCGGCTTCCATCCGACTTTTCCCCAAGTCCCACAACCGTTGTGATAGACCTGTCTAGATTACCAAGTGCTTCCATTGTAAGAGTCCGACTCGAACCCACCTAGTGGGAAAGAATCGATAGCACCTCAATTTTATGAGCCCACTACCAAAAATGTCCGACTTGTGATGGTGCAGCACTGGCGGGGAAAACGACTAGACCTTCTTTGAGGGATTATATTCTACCAACTATCTAATAGAGGTAAAACAGAGACATAACAATAACACAAAATAAAGCAATTATAATGTGAAATGGTATGGCTCTCTTCATGGCGATCTCCATCTCCATAAAGCCTGTAATCTGACTCGTGTCAACTCTTGTCACGTGCCATCTTACACCATGTAGCCGACTTGTACACCGACTTGCATGCTATCCGGATTCTCCAAACAACTACACTAGCTAGTAATCCAAATTACACAGAGAATCCGACACGCAGGCCGTTATACAGCAAGATGACAGCACCTAGGCTCCAGCCGGCTGACAAAATCCATGATACGTAGATCACGTATGGATTACATACATCACATGCACATAAGCCATACCATTCACAACATCATCCTGCAAAAACAAGTTATGCATAGATACGATATCTACTGGCGTTGTGAAACTCGCAACGACATCTAGGGCGCTACGACGGGTTGAAGCCAGCGGTCCTGCTAGCCAGATAGCGGGCGGGGATCGAAGGGGCAGCGCCCCTCGCGGGTGCGGGCAGTGCCCGACGATTTTTCCAAAACTGCAGATCTCATCTGCATTCCGTACATGGATTTCATCATCGGATAAAACAATTTTACCCAAATCCGATCCGGACTCCATTTCGATCAAACCCTTTGATCTTCAATCACCGCATCCGGGTTTACGTGTCACAATCTACCCCGATGGCGGAAACCGACCGATAGGGGTATGTCGTTCCACGACCTTAGCAGTTAGATCATGGAAACCAGATCATCCATTCCCCCGAGTATAGTTGATCCAATCAACTTTGTACAAAACCGATCTATCTCATAGATCGACCACCAAAACTGCAATTAGATCCAATCTAACGCCAACCGCATATCACATATGCACGATCTCGAGCCTAAAACCAGAAGCTAAAGCTCTGATACCACTGTTGGGCCACGTAGAGATAAACAAAACTTTTTCCCTACGCGGTGATCCCAAGATCCAGCTGAGGTAGAAGGCCACGAGGATTACCACTAGACGCGCAGTTGCGGAATTGATGAAGCATGTTGCTTGATGCAGTGCAGTCCTCGCGATCCGTTCCAGTTCAACGATCCACGATCTGTACTCTTCACGATCGTCAGAGTGCTGAACGTACAGCACCTCCACTGGTATCCACACGTACGAGGAGGAGCACCGGCGATGGACTGCTAGGTCCGGTACGGCGGCGACAGGACGGACTGGGGCTAGGGTTTCCAACACATGGAGTGACCTAACCTCGTGCTCTAAGCACCTGCGCCCCAACTTATATAGGGAGTGAAAGTGGGCTCCACTCACGTGCGTCCCATTCACTAAAAAGGCCTATATTAGCCACTGCAAGTCTCACTTGCTGACTAAGTCCATGTCTCTATTTGGGTCCAACCCAAATAGGTTTCCTGTTTGGGTCTAACCCAGACTTGCTCCCGCTCTTAAGTGTGTGACCCGACAGGCTCATTATAACCCGGACACGATTCCGAGTCTCACTCGCGATCGATCAGTTGGTAGTGGCTCCTAGCAGAACGTGCCAACTCCCAAGTACCAATAAGTCATGACGACATACCTTCCAATGTGACTTTCGTCTGAGTCCCTTTTGCCTCACGATATACCTTGTCGGACTATAGGCGAATGATCGTCATCCCTTAAATAGTCCAACTCTCTTTCTCGATCCGAGATAAGTGATTCATCCGACTAACTCTTAGTCGGCTGCCTCGGTTAACACTTAACCGTGACGCGCATGGCCATGCTTTCCGAATCATATCTTCCGAGAGGGCCCAGAGAATATCTCTCCGGATGCAGGGGCGAAATCCCGTCTTGGTTATTCACATCACGCAGCTTGATTCTCAGTCGACCTGAACTCCGCCTTTATAACTGCCCAATGACGGAACAGCGTTTGATAGAACCTAAGTCGGAGATCCTCAACTCGGATTGTGCAATAACCTCGGGTCTAAGAATTACATTGATTGAGACATGCAAATGACGACTTGTTCATTGCATCTCAATATGGGTTAGTCTGACTCGCTAAACTCTTTAGCCAAATCCGTGTAAGTCGGAATAGCATCTCCATGCCCATGACAAGTGGAACCTAGTCATCTGCCGACTTTCACATTGGTCTAAGTTGTGTGTCCGGCACAACCTCAATGACCAAGGACAATTAGTATGAACAACATGAATATGTAGTTCCACAATCAAATCACATATTCGATGATACATATCAGCAGTTCATACATGGACCATAACCTTATGAATACACAGGAATATCATCATACATGATTGCCTCTAGGGCATATTCCCAACATCTTTGAGCCGGTTATGCCCTTGGCAAGCTCCATAAAGGTCCGACTATACCTACGGTAGTCGCTCATAGATAATCTAGATACCACAATCGTGGGGCCTAAGGGTGCCCACCCATATGCTGGATCCGCACAAGGAATCACAACGTCACGTTAAGGTCATCTCGCCTACATATGAAAGGAAGAAGATGCAGTTGACTTCTCCGTCCCATTAAAAATCTCATGGTTAACGCGTAATATACGACGCTAGAATCGCTAGCGACATTGGTTGTTAATTCCTAGATATTATGTTCCTTTACCACTGGAACTGTATCAATAGATTATTACCATTTGGTAAATAATCCATAATCAAATTATTATGAAAATAGTGTTTTATGACCTTTTTGAAATGTAGATGATGACAACATTTGAGTTATAAGCATTTGATATAAAATTCCCAAAGGGCATGAGCAAGTTGTGAACTTGCCTTTTGTGATTGCAAGATTATGCACTCACAGTCTTCGAGATAATAAAAGATCCAAATTCTGTAAATAGCATCATTGGTCCGGTAAGTACTCATGTTTAAAGAAGCAAGATGTAATTATGCATAAGTAATGTAATGCAATTTGATAAACGCGAATCCCCGGACTTACCGTATCTGATCTAGGGTTTGAAGCTTGTGATGAGTTCTTTGGAATGTGTTGCATTTTTATACTAGATTCACACTTCTCCTTCTTATTAAGGCTTGTGAGTGTGTGAAACAATATGTGTTGGGGGATACCCCCGGGTAGGGTAACGCCGGGGTATAAAGGCTGAGTTAGCCAGGGTACGGCACGGTCAAAGCAAGGGTTGACCGAGTCACCTCAAGGAAGGCCGAACCACAGAGTGACCCGGCCCGTGGAGCATCTCCTTAGCCTCATATGTCTTTCAAAAGAAGGAAGGAATCTCCCGCTGGTCAAAAGGTGGCTTTATTAGTTGTAGCATGAGCGAAGCAAAGCAAAGAGGAGGACTAGCAGGTCAGGGATGACCAAGATGACACAGGCAATGTTGGATGACGTAGCCCGTGTCTGGTGACGCATAAAGACGAGGATACGTTGCGTGTTACGTCCAAAGCCTGGACAGGCCATTAAAGAGAATAAAGAAGCATCTAGCTTTAGTCGAGGGGCATATTAGGAGAATATGCTGCCATGTGTGCCCTCACTTTGTAACCCGGGTTTCCCTATATAAGGAGCACCGGGGCCTCCATAGAAGGGGATCGATTATTTTTCTCTGTCTAAGGTAGAACTCTAGGGCTAGATAGTGGGAAGTAAGAGACATTGTATCCTTCTCACCAATAGCTTGAAGAGCATCTGTAAACGCCATTGATAGAGAGAATACAAGAACATCTGTGCGTGGAATCACCACGTTCTCCCTCCCTGGATTCCCCTAGCACACATTGGCCCCATCTTTAGCCTATCCATGGCATCTGTCGTGCCACCACCACGACAGTTGGCGCCCACCGTGGGGCTAGCGGTGCTAGCAGGCGTGAAAATCTGGACAGGAAGCATCTTCAGCACCAGCGAGCATGTCGTCTCCGGCCTCGTTCAACGCTTTGAAGCGCTGGACTTTGTCAGCGACAACATAGGGAGCTTCGGCAGGCATCCCCCTCCGTGCAACGGCGTCTTCATCAAGCTTGGCACACACAAGATCTACGTCGGTGTGGACGAGTCCTGCGTTCATCCGCGGCACATCGTCGAGGGAGGCGAACCACCTCTCAGTGTAGCTCGTGGTGTGTGTATCACTCACCCCACAAGCAGCGTTGAGGTCTTGATGACCGCGCCAGTCACGGAAGCGAGCAAGGGCCCAGCGCCAGAGCCGGAGGTCACGCCAAAGTTGACTAGGTCTAGATTCCCCCCACTAGAGAGGCCAGAGAATGTGCTCTAGCAAGCAATACATAGCCTAGCAACACAAATAGCACATGTGGTAGATCCGGCTCAGACGCAAGCTGAGCTAGAAGAAACTAGGCGGAAAATAGTAGCTGGGGCAAAGAAGGTAGCAGAGCTACAGCAGTCTTTGAACATTACTTTGAGAGAATATGCAAAGGCAAATCGCTTAGATGGGGTGAAAATCCGAGGTAGGAACCTGATTACTGAGATTGACAAGGAATACGAGTCTAGGCCGGGTCGGACAGTGACGATAGTAACGGGAGGGCTGGATAGGTACAGTACCCCAGCAAAGAACCTTAGGGCAGCAAATGTGGCTGCGTATAAGTTAGAAGGTTGAACCGGAGAGGCCCAGCAGAGGCAACAAGAGAGGGTAAATCACTTGCTGAGAGTCGCTTGCCAGCAAAATGAAGAAATGAACAAGGCAAACCTGGCGCCACTAGGAGCGTCTCACGTGGTTCATTCGGCTAGGAATAACCCGGAAAGATCCGGAGGAGCCGCATCATCTCCGGGTCACAATCCCAGGAGAGAAGAAGTAGTAAAGTCCAGGAGAAGAGACAAACAGATGGTTCCTTACGATCTAGTAAGGGCCAGAAAAGGCAATGCAATGCAAATTGATGAAGATCGGCACAGTACCAGCCGAGGTGTGGCTGGACGAGGTAACCGCGACCAAGGCAATGCCGGACGGCATGATCCCATGGGAACGGAGCAAAACATACCTCGGCAGCAGCAGTAGTAGCGCGCACGTCGGTAAGAGGGAATTGCAGGACAAATGGCACAACAACAAAATGCTTCTTCGGATCAGGAAAGGTATAATGATGGTTATTCGACTATGATCAACGACGGATACCCCAGACCGGATCACCACATAATTGGGCCAAGGCTGGGAAGCAGGAACTTGCAGCCAGATTGTAACATCCCAGCATTAGGATCCAACGAAGGGTAGAATAAAAGTTTGTGCATGCATGCATGCATCTATAAAATTAGGGTAAATTTTTTGCTAAACAAAACACTAAAGGGATCAGAGTTTCTTTTGCTAACTGGAGGTAGGAATAGCTCTTGTTAGTGATTGCTATGAATTTTGACATGACCTTTAGGCAGTATTAAGATTTTGGGGAAATTACTTTGAATTCAAATTTGAAATTCAAACCAATTTGAAAATATTTGAATATTAGAAGTTATTAATATTGAAGGGTTTTCCAAAAGAAAACCTTATTAATATTGTTTGATTATAGCATAGAAATAGTAATAAACAATAAGGATTAAATCTAAGGAAATTAAATAAAGAAATAAATTCTTATTTCTTTATTTCATAATAAGGTTACAACTCGTGATAAATACATCAAAGTTATAAGATTACAAAGAACAAAAATTAAACTTTATTAACTTGTAATAATATCTTTAAAAGATATTTTACAAAAAGAATACAAAGAAGGTTACAATTAAAACTTATACTACCTATCTACTCCTATACTAAATCTTGTATGTCCATATATTGTTCCTACAAATAAGATAAACAACTAGAAGGAAAATAAGGGGTTAGTTAGATAATTTTACTCTCAGTGGTGAACAGTGAAATGCACTGTTCATATTACATCATTGAGTAAATAAAGGGGCAAGTTTCACCAATGGTGAAGTATCTGTTCTTTCAGTAAATAGTCAGAGACTACAGAAGAAGCCAAGTGGATAGAAGTAAGTTTCACCAGGCTATCAACAAGTAAACTTGTAATAGTAAAAGCCAAGTTACTTGGGCTGATCCACATGCACAACTCACACAGACACGCAGCTTAGTCAACTAACTGCATGGAGTGTGCTGTCAAGCCAACAACAGCAGTACAAGCACCCACACAGAGCACCAGTCAAAGTACAGTACATGAACTCATTTCTTCTTCCCAAGCACACACTCAGAGTTTATTGAGCTTGCTAAAAACATCAGCCAGATTACAAATCAACCACCAGTTCATCACCAGCTGGTAACATAAGGAGGAGGTGGAGCAGGTGGATAACAAGGCCAAGCACAAAATCACAGCAGCAGCGCCAGGAGGTGCAGAGTTAGATCAAGTCAGCAAGCAACACCACAACCTTATCAGCCATCAAGTAATCTGGTGAGTACAAATAAAACCATCACATGATCAAGTTATCATAGATTCAATGGAGCATGTGTTGTTTTATTTGATCTTCTCAGAAAAACACCCAATTGAGGTGTATATTCATCCTAGAAGAAAGATAAAAAGCAAATGATAAAACTTTACTAGCCACTACCAAGATCTCAACTTTTGCATCACTGATCTTGGAGAGAAATCTCTAGTTTCATAACTAGATACACAAGAATGCTTGGATAAACATTTCTGGGCACATCCTATGGATGGTAGCACCTCAGAAATGACTTATCTTAAATAGTAAGTATCCATCCCGATCATCTTATAACAGCCTAGCCATCACAGATCATCAAAGAGGTAAAGCAGCAGGTAAATATAGCTACTTTCCTGTGGTTTTGCCTCAGACCAGCATCACAGGCTAATCTATTCCATAAAAGGATCTGCAACTCTCTGGTACAATAGAACATAAATAAAAACAGCCCAGTTTTGAGACAAGTGTGTGTGCCACTCAATTGAGGGTATCACAAGAGCCTATCTTAACCAAGTGGTTTCTACCAAGGATTCCATAATCCAATATTGTAACACAACATCTAATCATTTTCCTAACATAACAATTAGGAATCATACTTAATATATCTAAATCCTGTAAGAGGCAAGTACCAGAGGGTAATTAGATTAAATATCCAATTACAATTCTTTCATACCAAAGTATATCAATAAGAAACAGAGAGCTAATCTCAATCAGATCATAGCTATCATATAGAGTAGTAAGTAAAGTTCAGTTAACAGTCTATTGACATAAACCACTGTCAACCATGAACATCACAGTATAACAGTGAGTCATTCACAGCTAGATTCAGCAAGAACTGCCTTAGATAAACATGATATCAAGGGATGAACCCTAACACTGAGGGATGAACCCTAACGTAGTGAACAGAGGTAATTAGGGTTCACACATGGCCAGTACTCAGAGAGTAGCAAGGTAAGTTAGAGATTCAGAGGGGAAGAGAAGTGAGACTCGCCCGTGGTCCTCGCGGTAGATAGAAGAGGAAGCAGAGTCAACGGCGAGCACACACGATGGCACGAGGAACACTCGAGGGAGCTGAAACCCGCGCCAAGCCGTGGCACGGTGGCCACAGTCACACAGGCAGCAGCGGAGGCACCACAAGACTGCCTGGAGCCTAGCACCGCGCCACCACCGCGGCGGAGCTCTACATTGCCAACAACCCCAAACCCTAGGGTTCGAGGTGGAGTCAGCATGGACAGGAGAGGGATTTGCAGACAAATCGAGCAGGACCAGTTGGTGGAGCAGCATCGGCTACCTCGTCACAGACCACGACAGCGGCCGGAGTAGGCCAGGATGGCCAGAATCAGGCGGCGACCGCATCAGCAGCGCGGCGGCTCCGCGGGGGCGAGACGGGAGGGGCACGAGAGAGAAAAGGGAATGCGTGAGGCCTACTGGGCCTATGGACGGCCTAGTACCACCTAGTAGGCTTAACCAGGCCGAGTGGGCCGGGTTAGATTGGGTCGGGATAGCCCAATGGGCCAGGCCCATATTTTAGAAGAGTGGTTTTAAAATAAATATTTACAAATATACCGCTAAAACAAAAACAATTCTAGAAAAATAAATAAATATCTTAAAAAATATAAACAATATATCTATGAGATCACAAAAATATTCCCTATTAAATAAAAATAAGCAATAGAATTTTTGTTAACTAAAATTCAGGTTTATTAGTATTATTATTCCAATTACTTTTGAATTTTATAAAAATTTATGAAACACTTAAAATTGAATAAAATTCATCTTTAAGATCCTAAATGAATATAATGTTATAGAAAAATGCTAAATTGTAGTTTTGAAAAGTAAATTTGATGTGATAAAGATTAATCTTATTTCCTTAAAGGAATTTCAGAAAATATTTAAAGGAATAATAAAAATGAATTAATACTTTTAACTCTTAGAATAATACTTTTCCTTTATTAATTAAAGAAAATAGTAAACTTTTACTAAAAGGGTAAAACACGCCAAGAAATATATAATAAATCATTGCATGACATTATTATGCATTGCATATTGTTCTTTAAATATTGTCCTTACCGGGCAATAATGGTTTCTATAGAAACCGGAGCTCAAGGTCAGGTGGAAGCATCCGACTTCACTACCTTGCAGTCACAAGGCAAGTTCATAACTTGCTCATGTCTTTTGAAGAGTCTTTATCAAAGATATTGCAAATTGTGTGTTATCACTTAAGATCTGGAGGAATAAAATATTATCTTCTTTAATAAATAAGATATAGTTATCATCCTAAGTGATGATAAATATGAGCAATGAAACTTTGGGTTCCAGGTGCATAAATCACCATAGGATTAATAACCCATGACATCAGTAATTCTAGCGCCGTATATTACGCGTTACCCATGAGATTTGGAATGGGACAGAGAAGTCAGATGTATCTTCTTCCTTTCATATGGAGGCAAGATGACCTTATTGTGACGTTGGGATTCCTGGTATGGATCCAACATATGGGTGGTCACCCTTAGGCCCCACGATATTGGTGTCTAGATTATTTATGAGTGGATGCCGGAGGTATAGTCGGACCTTTTATGGAGCTTGCCAAGGGCATCACCAACTCATAGAGTCTTCGGGAACTCACCAGGGTTATAGCTTGCCCTAGTTGGAGGCCTAACGGAGGTGTAGTCAGCCCGGGAGGATCGTGCAGACATATGGGGTTGCGGAGAGGGCAGTGATTGGCTTGGATCACCTACTAGGTCCCACATCATGGAATTGTGGACAGGAAAGTACGCTCGGTTGTGCAGCAAGGAGTTGGTATCTCATGGGCAAAGCAACGCACCTCTACAGAGTGTAACAATTGTGAAATGTTACTCCTGATGGGTTCGTAGTATGGAAAACAAAATATTTCTACCGCAAGAACAAACAAAACCCAGATCTAATCTAGATAAAAGCCAAGATCTAATCTACTAGACATGTGTAACGAGATAGATCTGTACTAACCCTTGTAGATCCGAAAGCCTTGTGCGAGATCGGATCTCGTGGTTGATGTAGACGATCACTTGCCGATCTCAAGATCGAGTAGACGATCCTTCCTGTGCCGCGTTCCGGCAGCGCTTCTGCAGTCGGTCACACGTGCGGAGTCGATGCAGACCTTCCTCTCCCTGTTCCAGCGAGCAGCGGAGGTAGTAGATCTCTCCACGGAATCCCAGCAGCACGACGGCGTGGTGGTGGTGGAGTAGAGA
Organism: Avena eriantha; assembly: GCA_910589775.1. Taxonomy (NCBI): domain Eukaryota; kingdom Viridiplantae; phylum Streptophyta; class Magnoliopsida; order Poales; family Poaceae; genus Avena; species Avena eriantha. The sequence continues at coordinate 492,478,927 of OU342740.1, forward strand.
ATTCTGCAGGGCTTCGCCTAAGCCTGAGCAGAAGGAAGGAGGAGGAGAGAGGCGGCTAGCGCAAGAGTGGAGGGGCAAGGGGGGTGGCGCCTCCACCCCTCTATATATAGAGGGAGGGGTGCGGCCTAGGGTTCCCACCCCTAGGCCCACCTCCTAGGGCCGGCGCACAAGGGGGGCTTGGGGGAGTTTCCTTCCCCCCCCAAGTTTCCCCTTTTTCTTTCTTGGTTTTCAAGTAAACTCCATAGAAATTTCTAGAACCTTCCGGAACATTCCGAAACCTTCTAGAACCCCCATATAAACACTTCGGGACATTTCCGAACCTAGAAAATGATCTCCATTATATGAATCTTATTCTTCGGACAATTCCGGATCTCCTCGTGATCTCGCAGATCCAATCCGAGACTCCGAACAACATTCGGTCTCCAACGCATATTCCATATCTACCTAAACAGCATCAAACCTTAAGTGTGTCACCCTACGGTTCGTGAATATGCAGACATGATGGACACACCTCTCCGATCAATAACCATCAGCGGGATCTGGAGATCCATAACGGCTCCCACATACTCAACGATGACTTCGTGATCGATAGAACCATTAACATACGAAACCAATTCCCTTTGTCACGCGATACTCTACTTATTTGAGGTTTGATCGTCGGTATCTCCATACCTAGTTCTACCTCGTTACTGACAAGTACTATTTACTCGTTCCATGATATGTCATCCCTTGTGACCTAGTCACATGCTTGCAAGCTAACTAGATGACATTCCACCGAGAGGGTCCAGAGCATATCTATCCGTCATATGGATGGACAAATCCCAATCTTGGTTCATGCGCTTCAACACATACTTTCAGAATACCCAATGACACCTTTATGACCACCCAGTTACGAAGCAGTGTTTGATGTCATCAAAGTACCCTTCCGGTGATGGTGATTAACATAACCTCATGGTCGAAGGATTAGGTTACTATGCATTTGAAAGCTTGTAGCAATACGAACTTAATGACTTGATCTTATGCTACACTTACTACGGGTGTGTGTCCATCACATCATTCTCCTAATGATATAACCTTGTTATTAATGACACCCAATGTCCATGATCAGGAAACCATGATCATCTATTAATCAACAAGCTAGTTCAACAAGAGGCTTACTAGGGACTCTTTTACGTTTACAAAACACACATGTATTAGTGTTTCCTTATAATACAATTATAGCATGGGATGTAAACATTCATCATAAACACAAAGATATAATAATAACCACTTTTATTATTGCCTCTTGGGAATATCTCCAACAAATCCCTATTCCGGGAAGGAGCTATGAACGCGACAGGAAAGGAACTCCATGAAGTTCCGGTCAACCTGTGAAGGCTGATGGGCATAGTTTTTGATATTAAAATCAATCTTTGAAGAAAAGTTTGTGAAAACTGCATAGTACCAAGGACGTATCGTCCGAGGTGGTAGATAGAGCATCAAACTTCCCACCTTGCACATAATGAACTTGCTAGGTAACGATGTTACTCACTCTTTCCTTTGAACCCCTGCTTAGACTCTGAGAATCTAGAAGAACCTTCGATGTACTTAGCTGAAGGACACGAGGATGTCTTCTACGAGGAGCTAGACCTTTCCAGAGGAGTTGAAGGGGTGGACCACGAGATACACTACGGAGCACAGGTAAACGAGTCTGAGTAGTTGCCTTAGTTATTAGTAATCCAATTGAGCCGAGCAGCAGGAACTATATAGAATAAGTTTTTGAGCTCAATTTGGGATATAGGTTTGAATCTTATATTTTCCGCTGAAACTACTTAAGTTTGGTTTGTAATTTGTAACACTTGAAGTTTGATATTTCTGGTTTGTAATAACAATGAGGTATGTATGTTTGTAATATGGACCCGCAATGTTTCTGTTGTACCACTCTGAGGGGTGTGATATTTACGGAACGATGTTCTGTGGATGTCATGTCAACGACTATGGTGTACTACACATGCAGTGGTATGCTGGGTCACAGCACAAATGATGCGAGGTTGAAACTAGATAGGATTTACATGTCGGAGATAATCGAAATACAAGGTCCACCTAGTCCGGCATGCTTTGGGCCCTAGATTATGAGGGAGCCACCAGTGCCGAACTTTCAGCTGGCCAGAGGAACCTGAACTTATGATGGTAGTACTAGGCCAGAAGATTGGTTGATTGATTATGCGACGACAGTCAAGATAGCAACAGGGAATCTGAGATGGGCAGTGAGATATGTGCCACAAATGTTGGAAGGACTAGCGAGAGTTTGGCTAAACAATTTGCCACTAGGAAGTGTTAACCGTTGGCTGTATTTCGAGGAGTTGTTCGTTAGCAACTTTTCGATCATCTACAAGAGGCTAAACAGGCCACAGACTCTGGCGCTATGCCGGCAAAGACTGAATGAGCGAGACCGCGATTTCTTGACTCGGTGGCGCAATGTGCATAACTCGTGCGAGGGAGTAATTGAATCACAAGATATTGTGTGGTTTGCCCAGGGATGCAGATATGGGAGTATGTTGTGGCAGAGGCTGCAGCGAGATATGCCAACCACTTTGGCTGAGACAATCCGGATCGTAGAAGCAACAAAATACAAAGATGAAAAGTATGCAAAGGATTGAGCTCCCTACGACGATGTGATCAACTTACCCAATCGAAAGCCCCTCTTGATAGTGCGGCTATCTATCCTATAACCCGGTCTACCAACAACCACCTTGAGACCGGTAAAAGGAAAACTTAGCAAGGCCATATCTTTGACTTGCACATCCCGCTTGATCTTGATGACACCGCTTCAAGCTCCATCCAAGCCGAAATGCATCGCTTGATCATTGTTGCTTCGCGAAGACTCATAATTTCTTCCCCATACACCACTATGGGATAGCTTCATTAAGAAACGTATTCACATGTACAATATCACCAATATGGACAACAAGATTCAAGCAAATGATCTTCTTGAGATGCTTATCTTGAACTTGCCCTTCTCAACCTTGATGATGATCACCACTTGATGACATCCTCTCATGGGCTATATGAAATCTTCACTTTTGAAGCATGCCCATGGAAAGATACCTATCCCATATAGAAAATGCAAAGGAACATATATAATGGGTTAATTCATGATGCATAATTGATAAGGCTTACCATACCACAAGATCCATGTGATACACTCTTTATGCTTCATGTGTTGACCAACTTGAAATCACTCTTCACTCTTTATACTGGTCAACCAAGTATCTTCTCGTGTTCCATCTCAATATCTTGAGGTACATAAAGAACTCTTCATTTGATTACATGCTCGAAATCTTAGTCAACCATAGTGCAACTAATAAGGCTATCATGAGACCGACTTAGAGCGATATCTTGAATTCTTCTATTGAGATCACACTATCAAGATCTTGATCATATCATATTTTTCTTCATCTCAATGATCTTGATGCCAATACTCAAGGTATATCTTTATCTTCATGGCATCCATACTTGAATCCAACACAGGAACTATAAGCATGATCTACGGAATATTCCTCCATATAAAACTCAATGAAAACATTAGTCCATAGGGATTGTCATTAATCACCAAAACCACACATAGGGGAAATTACCCTTTCAATCTCCCCATTTTGGTAATTGATGACAATCACAACAAGAGGGTTTATATAATGAATATTAGAAACAAGTACACAACTTATTCGAGAATAAGTTGTATACAAGAGGTTGTATTTGATATGGTTAAGTAACACAAAGATACTAGTCCATATCAAAACTGATTCTACTCACACAAACTACAACTAATGCATGAGATGTGAGTAGAACCAACATATATAGAGAAAACTCCCCTGCAATATATGCACGTGTGATGAACTTCAATTTCATTGCATACATTGTCAAGCATGACCTTTGGGAGAGTTTCCACTTTATATTCAAACAGGCAAAACATAATAAAGATGAAATGCATGAAAGGCAAATCCTTAAGAACAAACCAATATTAAGTAGAAAACCATTTCCCTTAAAACCCTCTAAACTTCTCCCCCATTGACAACAAGTACCAAAATGGATGACAAAGTTAGAAGGCCAATATAGTTAAAGTTCCTCCCCAAGGTGTGCATATCTCAGAGTCTGAGTGAAAACAAATGCATGTATCCAATGAAAAATACCTGGAGGAAATCAAGCTATATTGAGGATCAAGGATTGCTAAAAGGATAACAAGGTGAAGGAACTTCAACGGATGAAGTGATACGTTGCAAACGTATCTATAATTTTTTATGTTCCATGCTTGTTTTATATCTACTTTCTTATGTTTTGTCCACACTTTGGAGTATTTTTACACATTTTCTGGAACTAACCTATTAACAAGATGCCATAGTGACAGTTGCCTATTTTCTGCGGTTTTTTGTTTCATAAAAGCTAGTAAGGAAATATTCTCGGAATTGGACCGGACAAAAGCCCAAGTCAATATTTCACCAGAAGGAACACGAAGTCCGGAGGGGAGACGAAGAGGGGACCTAGGCCGGCCACACCTGGTGGTGGCGCGGCCAACCCTAGCTACACCACCAGGGGGTGTAGTCACCCTAGCTCTCCACCGACCTTGCCCTTTTGCCTATATATTTCCCTCGGGACGAAAACCCTAAGGACCCGATCAAAATTCCACGAAAGAGTCTGTAGCCGCCATCATCTCCATACCAAGATCGGGAGCGATCTGAAGCTCTTCCCGGCACCCTGCCGGAGGGGAGAGTTCACCCTGGAGGCCTTCTTCATCACCATGCCTGCCTCCGGTGTGATGCGTGAGTAGTTCATCCCTGGACTATAGGTCCATGTAGTAGCTAGATGGTTGGTTCTTCTCCTTTGTGCTACCATGTTTAGATCTTGTGATCTCCGTTCATGATCAAGATCATCTATTTGTAATCCTACATGTTGTGTTTGCGGGGATCCGATGGATATTGAGATGCTATTTCAGAATGATTATTGATTCTATCATGTCTTTGTTATTTGTGATCTTGCATGCTTTCCGTTGTTAGTAGCTATCTTGGCCAAGTAGATGCTAGCAACTCCAAGAGGGAGTATTTATGCTCGATAGTGGGTTCATGCCTCTAGGAATCTGGGGAAGTCATAGAAATCTCTAAGGTACTAGATGTGATGTTGCTACTAGGGAGAAAACAGCAATCCTTTGTTCATAGAACAATCCTCTTGTTTAATTTACACACTTTGCTTAATGCAATTATCTGTTGCTTGCAACTTAATACTGCAAGGGGTTCGGATGATAACCATAAGGTGGATTATTAGTCATAGATGCAGTTGGATTATGGTCTATGTTGTAATGCCCAATCAAATCTCAAAGGAGTCAAGATGATTAGTATATGCATGTATGCTTTCTCGATGTTTGTCAATTGCCCTGCTGTAATTTGTTCACCCAACATGTCATCTATCTTAAGGAGAATCACCACTAGTGAACTATGGACCCCGGTCCATTCTTTTACCATCAATCTACAATCTATTTACTGTTTTCTATTTACTTTCTGCAAGCAATTACTATCTTCCACACAATACGTTTAATCCTTTGTTTTTAGCAAAACCTGTTAGATTGACAACCTCACTATAAGTTTGGGACAGAGTTTTGTGGTTGTGTTGTGCGGGATTCCAAGTTGAAAACAACACCTTGGAGGTGTTTCCTTGATCCTACTGGTTCGATAACCTTGGTTTCATAACTGAGGGAAAACTTACTGTTGTGCTCATCATACCTTCCTCTTGGGGTTCCCCAATGATCTCTACATTCTGAGAAAGCATGAAGCAAGCAATCGAAAGATCCAAATAATAAAATGTACAAATAGTGCTATAAATGAAATAAGGAAGCTCCCCAAGGTTCATGCATAAAGTAGTTGTTTCATTTGAATACAATATGCAGAAACATGGAATCCTCACTCCCTCTATATCATTTAGAACACAACCAAGATACAAGGCGTATAGATATAAATCAATACACATGTCAAGACAAGCTTAAGTCCAAAAGAAACCAAATATGAGAGTGAGTGCATGAAGATGCAATAAAAGTAAAACGAGCACTCATAAATCAAGACCTTACCAATACCATTAAAAACCAAGAGGGTAAGAGAGATGGTTGGCAAAGAGCGAGGATATCAAGGCGAGATATGAACACTCTTGTGTATATAAGTTTCTAAGTTGGAAAAACATGATAATAATCCACATTGTAACATCCACACATAATAGGTTAATAAAAATAAGAAAATATGATATCCAAGAGGAAGTCACAAAATATACCAAAAAATGATATTTTGCTTAAGTGCATATATAGCCCATGGCTCTATTTTCTCTCATAGTATATCAATGATCTTCACCAAAGAAAAATAAAAAACCTCAAAAGCATCACAACTAACACTAAGGGAACTAATGCTAGTTGGGATATTTTGAGAAAGGCAACAAGTATCGAAAGGAAGGATTCAATGCAATTTCAACAATATTGCACATGAGAGTACCCTGAGGAATTGATATGCAATAAATTGCTAGAAGGCATATTTGGAATTGGTAAATCATGAACATGATTTTACATACTCCCCATTATATGCATCATGTCAAATTACTCACATAATTAATAAGGATAGAGAAGTATTTCAAAGATCCTTGCAAGAACCGCAACATTTTCAAACAAATAAATTCATGCTAAGATGCAAACTCGAAGAATAGTATGCATGAATAAGATACTTGTTACCGAGATAGCAATGGTATGATGTAGTAGATAAGAATTATTTGATCATCCTAGCTTGGCTCCTATTATCATGTGGTGACAAGACCTTCCTTATAGACGAAACAAGCATCCATTGCATCTCCAATGTACCTAAAACAATATTCAAGTACATCTTGGTCCCCAAACTTATTGGGTCCAAAGTGGTTAGACTAACCACAACACATAGGACACACTCCATAAAAATATGTGCACATTTAGAGATGAAATTTGAATTTCATGCACATCTTAGCCGTTTAAGTATTTGATGGAGTATACCCTATATATTGGATCAAAGAAAGCAAAACATGATATAAGATATATGATACATTGCAAATGTATCCATAATTTTTGATGTTCCATGCTTGGTTTTATCCACTTTCTTGTGTTTTTTCCACACTTTGGAGTACTTTCCATATGATTTCTTGGACTAACCTATTAACAAGAGCCACAGTGCCAGCTGCTTGTTTTCTGCTGTTTTTGGTTCCAAGAAAGTCAGAAAATGAATATTCTCGGAATTGGACGGGACAAAAGCTAAAGTGCCTATTTTTCGGAAGACTCACGGAGCCAGAATACGAGACGGAGGAGGGCCAGGGGCTGGCCACACCCCCCCCCCCCCCCCCCCCCCAGGCGTGGGCTAGGCCAGGCCGCGCCAAGGCATGGTCTGGCCGCCCCAGGCATCTCCTTGGTCTCCCTTTTCGCCTATAAGAAGCCTTCTGACCAAAAAACTTTGAGGGGTTTGACGTTTTTCCAGAAGGAGTTCCGATCCGCCGCCACCACCAGATTCCACTAAACAGCACCAGAAACTCTGTTCTGGCACCCTGTCGGGACGGGGAATTGGAGGAGATCATCGCCATCATCATCACCATCGCTTCTCCATCGACCATCCATGTTTCCCCCATATATGAGTGAGTAATCCCCCACTTTAGGCTATGGGTATGGTAGGGATTGGATGAGATCGTTCATGTAATGGCATCAGATTGTTAGGGCATGGTGCCTAGTATCTTCTATTAGTGCTTTATGACTTTGTTGCGACTTGTTGTGCTTAATGCTTGTCACTAGGGCCCGAGTGCCATGATTTCAGGTCTGAACATGTTATTGATTCATTATGATAGTATTGTTTTTGGTCCTATCTGCAAGTTGTATACACACGTTGTTGTCCGGAACCAATGGCCCTGAAGTGACAGAAATCGGGATAACCGGAGGGAATGGCTTTGATGTGAGGATCACATGTGTTCACGGAATGTTAATGCTTTGCTCCGGTGCTCTATTCAAAGGAGAACCTTAATTGCCAGTAGTTCCCTTGAGGCCCCGCTGCAAACGGGCTGGCGGGACAAAAGATGTTGTGTAAGTTCTCATTGCGAGCACGTATGACTATATATGGAACACATGCCTAGGATTATCTAGTACTTGGATGCTTTATCTTATTTATCTGCAATTGCCCTATGTTCTGATTCCTATGTGAATTGTCTTGTCCATGCAACACCCGTCCATCCATCCCTATGCCTACCGCACTCGAATCCTACTGTTTACTGCTATTTTTACTACTGTCTTTACTTTACTGCTGCTGCTACTTTGCTATTCCTACTATAAAACTATTGCTACTGATAAACTGATGTGAGCAAGATTGTTTCCAGGTGCAGCTGAATTGACAACTCAGTTGTTAAGGCTTATAAATATTCTTTGGCTCCCCTTGTGTCGAATCAATAAATTGGGTTTAACTTCCCTCGAAAATACTGCGATACACCCCCTATACTTGTGGGTCATCAAGACTATTTTCTGGCGCCGTTGCCAGGGAGCATAGCTTTATTTATCAAGTCTACTTGGAATCACTATTGTTCAAGCTAAGTTTATTTTCGCCTTGTTTGCTTGTTTCTTTATCAAAAATACAAAAAAAGGGTAGTTCCTACTCTAGTTGTTATTTTCGTTGGTCTATTATTGTCTTGCTTTATCATGCTTGATGTCAATGGTTGGTTTCTTTGAAACTGAATCTTATTGGCAAGGTGGGTTCACGGAAGATCACAAATATTATTATAAGGAACACCGCTTGTCACAAAAAGGGAAACACTTATGGGAACAAATTGATAAATTGAATACCATTGCCAGAAACGTGTGCTCTACTTACAATGTTACTTATTTCTTTGATAAATCTTGTTGCTGTAGGAGGTATAAACACCTCCCTTTTCAATGTGAGTATAATGATAATGTTACCATATCTTCTTATGTTAAAGGAATTTATGACTTTTATGATGCGAAACAAATTGAAGAATTTATTGCTTGGAAGGGTGCTTTTGAACTTGCTAGTTTGCTTGAAAATATTGATGATTCACCTTACAAATATGAGGTTTATGGTATACTTAAATTTTGCTTTGATAATTACAAGGATGAAAATGGCTATATTCTCGAATATATTAATAGATGCTTTCCACAAATGGAAGAGACTAATGCCTTGCAGGATCCTATGGAAGAAGAAATTGATGAACCTGAAATCTCATTAGATGAAAAAGAGGAGGAGAGTGATGAACAAAAGGAGGAAGAATGGATTAGCTACCCATGCCTACCTTCTAATGAGAGTAACTCTTTATCCCTTACATTATTTGATTTTCCTCCATGCTTACTAAAGGAGGATGAATGTTATGTTCATGAGGATTCTTTTGAAAATGTTTATAATAAAGCTCTAGTGCTCATAGATCATGAAAAGCATGCTTTATGTGATAGTTATATTGTTGAGTTTATTCATGAGGCTACTAAAAATTATTATGAGAGAGGAAAATATGGCTATAGAAGTTTTCATGGTATTGAAACACCTCTCTATGTGCTGAAAGTTTTGAAGTTACTCTTGTTTTATCTTCCTATGCCTGTCACTTTGTTCTTTGTGAATTTATTTGCATACACGATTCCTATGCATAGGAAGTGGGTTAGACTTAAATGTGTTTTGAATTTGCTTCTTGATGCTCTCTTTTACTTCAACTCATATTTCTTATGTGAGCATCCTCTCAAACTATTATGCCTGAAGATGATAATATGTCTATTATTCTTGGGAGACCTTTTCTTAATACTGCAGGAGCTGTTATTAATTGTAATCAAGGGAAGGTGACCTTCAATGTTAATGACAAGGAACATACTGTCTATTTACCCAAGAAGATTGAAAGGACTTGTGGTTTGAATTCAATTGAACATGCTGAGGGCATTCAAGTTGGATAAATATATTGTCCCATACCAAGAGAAAAATTTGAAACTATTATGATTGGGACTATTGCTATCAAGGTTGAGGTAACATAATCATTAGTGGAATACAAAGTTTTGTCTCATATGGAATTATTTTGGTAACAAGACCTGATCAACCTTGTTAACAAAAGGATTTCATTGAACAAAACAATGTTTTCACCATGATTATCTCCGCTTACTTCTATTCTATCCATTTTAGTTTTTGCTTATGCCTAACTTAAAGGCGTTAAAGAAAAGTAATTATTGGGAGATAACCCCAAAGTTTTAGATTAGTCTTGGAAGTTATTACTTCAGTAAGAGAGAAGTAATGATTGGGAAAGTTGCTGTCGCGAATCAGATTTCTGTGCTTCACCGTAAAAATTCGTGTAAAATCTCCGAACGTCTTTTTGAGGCGTGAATTTTTGCGCTTCTGCCCCAGGTTGTTATCTAACTTTCATTAGTTTAACACTTTTTGATTTGAGTAACTAAGGTCTTTGAAAAAATTCGTCTTTAACTGCTGGTCTGTTTTGACAGATTTCTGCCTTTATTTGCATTTGCTTCTTGTTGGTTCCTTTTTTAGTTCTTTTAGGGAATTGAGCTTTTTGAGGGAAGTGCCACAGCAGCTTGTGTTTTAATGGAAGTTTTATTGGTGTTAGAACTCAACCTAAAGACTTATTATCTTGAGTGCACTAATGTTGCTAATAAAGATTGTGTGAAGTTTTGTATGAAGAAAAAAAATTCAGGTGTATGGAAGGAATGAGTAATGAGATGAAGGATGGACTAAAGCTCAAGCTTTGGGATGCCACGCGTGTCACCCCAAGAAATATCCAAGAAGTACAAGCGTCAAAGCTTGGGGATGCCCAAGGCATCCCCCTCTTCATCAATAAAAATCCCTGGTTTCTTCCAAACGCTTCATTTTTATTATTACATGCACAGTTGTGTTGTTCTTGGAGCATCTTCTTTTTTTGTTTTCGTTTTGGTTTTTTGTTTTCTTGGTTTTCTTAGTTTGCTGAATAAATTGGTTGGACACCCTTATTCATACATTGGTTTTCAAATAGTCTGGTTTGGATTGGAAAAGAGTAGGAAAGTTCATGCTTAAGTGTTAAAGAGAGCTTGTTTTTGACTGTGCTTATGCTTTGTCATGCCATGCTTGATATTGTTTTGGCTTTATGCTTAGTATTCTTTTCTATAGCATTACTTGTTATAAAAAATTGAGATTGCTTAATGTGCCTTGGAAGAATCATGCGTTGTTTTAACATATTAAAGCATAGTATTGTGGTATTCTCCTTTGATGATTTATTTGGGTTGACTTGGCACATGCTCACACCATGTTATGACTATCCCAAGTCACCATAACCCTTTATGATCCTTTAGTTTTCAACTTGTAGTATCACTTTATGCTTTGATCAATGATGTTTTGTCGCTCTGCATGATTATGGCCATTATTGCTCTCTCGTTTGTCGCTCCCTTACTATTGCTAGCCTTCACTTACACTAAGTATGCTTTACTTGTCCATCCAAACTCCCTAAACCAAATATCTCCAAAGTGTCTACCATGCCTACCTATTAGCATCATTTTCTACTTCCGTGCATATTCAATATGCCTTGTTTTCTTCCGAATAAAATGTTTGCTTGTTATGAGAAAGTTAGTTAGTAAAGCTCTCACAAACTTGATGGCACACTTTATTTCCTTGCACTTAATAAGCCTGAACCATTGCGTCCTTCTTTGTTGCGTATATGCTTGTGCTTTATAAGTTGAAGTTAGCAGAACCATGTATCATGGGGAACGCTTTCAACATTTCATTGGTACTTAGTACCTCGTTGATATCATGTCCTTTTGCTTATGGATCCTGACGGTGTGAAATAAAAGGGGAACTTTTAGATCATGGAGTTTGTATATATGTTAGAGAAACGCCTGAGCCGCTAGCCTAAGCCATGCCTAATCATGGTGGAAACTTGCAGCATAACCATAATGAGCATTCTATGAAGCATCCTCAATAAAAATCTATGCACATAGTAAATAAAAAGATCGCTGAGATGCTCATTGTCTGCTTGCCTTGTCATTTTGATTATGGGATAGCTCCTGTGTCATGTGCATGGGGTACCCCGTTGGCGGTTCTCTATGATACATATATACTTACAATGACGAGAGCTTACTTGTCACTGAAGTTGAGTAGCATGAGGATCGGTCTTCGAAAGTAAGGGGCATGAGACTTCGATTTATAACTTGTCAAGCATATCCTCTTAGTTGTGTCACTTTAACCTTAACCATTTAAAGATGCTTATGATAGGGGCAATGAGAGGTCAAAGCTAACGAGTACCATACTTTCAGCATTTGGAAGCCTTTCAAACTTTTCAAAACCTGTTCATTTCCTTGTTGAGTCTCCACACATTCTATGAGCACTTTCTTGAGAGCATAGTGGTCATTCTTAGTTCTATGTGCATTGTCCCAAGACTAGTTGATTGATGCATAACTTGATATTGCTTGTTTTAAACTATTTGTATCTAGTCACTCTTATGAACTTTGAAGGTGTCATATGCATTTTTATTTGCTACTCTATGAGGGACAAGCTGAATACAATTATGCTATGTTTTCTTTATGTGAAACAAACAAACGTCTTGCAAAAAGCATTGTTATTCATGAATCTTTTATTTGTGCCTTTTCATGTTGCAACATAGTTGCTATGTCTTATTGCTAGAACTTTGTCTTTCATGTTATGATTGAAGTACTATGATTCCAGCTTTGAATGTCTTACAAATACTTTGATCAAGTTTATGATGGTGCATGTCACCTCAAAAATTATTCTTTCTCTTTATCACTTACCTACTCAAGGACGAGAAGGAGTTAAGCTTGGGGATGTTGATACATTGCAAATATATCCATAATTTTTGATGTTCCATGCTTGGTTTTATCCACTTTCTTGTGTTTTGTCCACACTTTGGAGTACTTTTCATATGATTTCTTGGACTAACATATTAACAAGAGCCACAGTGCCAGCTGCCTGTTTTCTGCTGTTTTTGGTTTCAGGAAAGTCAGAAAATGAATATTCTCAGAATTGGACGGGACAAAAGCCAAAGTGCCTATTTTTCTGAAAGACTCACGGATCGAGAATATGAGACGGAGGAGGGCCAGGGGTTGGCCATACCCCCACCCCCCCAGGCGCGGGCTGGGCCTGGCCGTGCTAGGGCATGGTCTGGCTGCCGCAGGCATCTCCTCGGTCTCCCTTTTCGCTATAAGAAGCCTTCTGACCAAAAAACTCCGGGGGGGTCGACGTTTTTCCAGAAGGAGTTCCGCTCCACCGCCACTACCAGATTCCACGAAACAACACCAGAAACTCCGTTCTGGCACCCTGCCGGGACGGGGAATTGGAGGAGATCATCGCCATCATCATCACCATCGCTTCTCCATCGACCATCCATGTTTCCCCCATCTATGAGTGAGTAATCCCCTGCTGTAGGCTATGGGGATGGTAGGGATTGGATGAGATCGTTCATGTAATGGCATCAGATTGTTAGGGCATGGTGCCTAGTATCTTCTATTAGTGCTTTATGACTTTGTTGCGACTTGTTGTGCTTAATGCTTGTCACTAGGGCCCGAGTGCCATGATTTCAGATCTAAACATGTTATTGATTCATTATGATAGTATTGTTTTTGGTCTTATCTGCAAGTTGTATACACAAGTTGTTGTCCGGAACCAATGGCCCCGAAGTGACAGAAATCGGGATAACCGGAGGGAATGGATTTGATGTGAAGATCACATGTGTTCATGGAGTATTAATGCTTTGCTCCGGTGCTCTATTAAAAGGAGCACCTTAATTGCCAGTAGTTCCCTTGAGGCCCCGCTGCAAACGGGCTGGCAGGACAAAAGATGTTGTGCAAGTTCTCATTGCGAGCACGTATGACTATATATGGAACACATGCCTAGGATTATCTAGTACTTGGATGCTTTATCTTATTTATCTGCAATTGCCCTATGTTCTGATTCCTATGTGAATTGTCTTGTCCATGCAACGCCCGTCCATCCATCCCTATGCCTACCGCACTCGAATCCTACTGTTTACTGCTATTTTTACTACTGTCTTTACTTTACTGCTGCTGCTACTTTGCTATTCCTACTATAAAACTGTTGCTACTGATAAACTGCTGTGAGCAAGATTGTTTCCAGGTGCAGCTGAATTGACAACTCAGTTTTTAAGGCTTATAAATATTCTTTGGCTCCCCTTGTGTCGAATCAATAAATTGGGTTTAACTTCCCTCGAAAATACTGCGATACACCCCCTATACTTGTGGATCATCAATATACATTTAGTAAACATGAATGCACCAGAATTTCAAGATCCAACAAAGATATAATTTGGACGAAACACCAAAATATTCAATAAGGCATACAAGGTGGGACAATACATATCTGTTGTCCAAACTATATCAATGAATCAAATCAACATAAGATTTGTTCATCAAAGTTCAACAAATGAACCACAAGAAAAACTATTGAGCATAAAAGATGAAATAAAAACACAAATGCTCAAAGATTTATCTCATTCAAGCAAATAACATAGAGAAGAAATAATGAGATAACAAACTCCCAAAAGAGCAAGGTTTCAACAAATAAACCAAACCCTTAACACTTTTCACAATGGCACAAGGTTCCGAGAAGGAATGTTTTGTTTCCACCAGAACACATTTTATAATAATCAAAAACATCATCAAAGAGATGTTCAAAAGCCAAGGAAGACAATGGGAGCCACAAAAAATTTGTAAAGAAAATAAGGCAATAAGAGGTGAAATACAAGGTGAAGATGATCCACAAATGCTACCACACATAAGTTTATCAATTGTCGAAGACAATGAGTGTATTGGAATTGATTTCCGGTAGTATATTGCACGGATATTAAAGATAAATCTTCACAATAAAAAGCATAGGATAGGAATAAAAGATTAGGCACAATGCAAAGATAGAGGTTCTTGATAGCTTCAACTAGTCACACAATCATGAAAAACAATGATTAGAATAACTTGAAGAAAATGGTCTCCCAAAAAAGGTATAGAGATATGTATTTGAGGAAGACCTCACCAAGAATTTATTACTCAAACAAAGATGGAAAAGATGAGCAACAAAAGCTTCTATCAAAATAGGACCTTGTTTGAGCTAACATGCCACCTAGAAACAAGATAATCAACAATATCAACTCTAAGTGGCACCACCTCATATGTTCACATTTCCTAGGATTGTGATATGCAAAAGAATCATATTACTCCCCCATGATGTGATATTCATTTTTATTAAAGAGGCAAACCAACCTCAACTAGAGATAATTAATGGACATTTAGAATTTGAATTTCTCATGAGTACGACACACCACATAGTGACTAGATAAGCTTGCAATATCAATACTGAGTGGTAGTACTCATGTACACACATTTTAGGGTTTGAGAGATGTGCGAGGCATATAACTCCCCGAAAATGGGATGTTCCATTAACCACTTGAAAATAGCCAAAAAGGATATCATTAAGATGCATTAGAGGCTCAAAACAAAACACACCAGTAAATGATGTGCCAAACACATAGACATACTTGAATACACAAAATAAGCAAGCATGAGGCACAACACATACAAACACATACTTGGTACAAAACCAAAACATGTAAAGCAATGTAACTTACAATATAAAAAGGTTGAGTTCAAGTTACCACAAAGAGGCATATTGGGTATATAGTAGGGAGATGATAATCCTTATAACTTGGCTTGATAAAATATAATATATGAAGATCCCTTAATTCTTCATGAGTTATCCAAGTCTCCAATGCCCTCCAAAAACACCTATTGATCAAGTTTGAGCTTGTTGGTCCCTAACTAAGTTGGGTCCTAAGAGGTTAGTCACAATATTCTTGGCAACCCAAATGGTTCTTTTCTTGGCACCAATTTGAGTTCCAACAAACTTGGAAAACACATTTCCATCCTTATCCTTCCTAAGAGAATAATCATCATAAACAATGATAGGGTTAGATAAGGTACCGTTTGAACATGAAGAGGCAAAGTGCCCCTTCTCATGACATATGTAGCAACAAGTGCTTCCCTTTCACTTATTTATTGATTTCTTGCCTTGGGGAGCTTTATCTTTTTTCTTCTTGGGAAGTGGCCTAGCTTCAACTTGAGGTTGAGATTGGGCTTGACCTTGAAATTGTGGCTGCTTACCTTGTTGCTTCTCACTCAAGTTCTTTTTCTTCAATGGACAAGATCTTACATGATGTCCTTTAACCTTGCACTTGAAGCAAATAATCTTGGCCAAATTTTTGACTTGGTCTTGGCCCTTATTGTTGTTGCTCTTGGACTTGTTCTTGTTATTGGAGTTGAATCCAAGTCCACTTTTATCATTGGGGTATTTTGCACACTCAAAATATTATCGAGTGTGGATTTGCTTTCATGACTCTTTTCCAAGTCTTTCTTCGAAGAAGTGACTTGGGCCTTGAGCTCTTTGATTTCCTCTACATGGTTAGTAGAAATAGAGGTACTAGAGGAAATAGAAGCTTCATTGTTAGAGCAACAAGGCAAAGCAAGTAATCCAACACAAGGTTTATCAATAGTATGACAAGAAGGATCACTAGGACTAGCACATGGCAAAATAGCATTTTGAGTAGAAGTTGTGATAATGTCCAAATGAGGCTCACAAGATGTTACCTTAGTGATACTTGCCTCATGAGCTAACTTTAGCCCATCGTAGGAGATTAGAAGATCATTATGAGAGCCCAAGAGCATTTAATGACTCTCTTCTAATTTCCTATACTTGCTAGTTAGCAGCTCAAGTTGAGCCCTTAGCTCAACATTCTCCTTTAATATAGATGCTTCACAAGAAGTAGAGTTAGTAGCACTAGCATCATTAATAGATTTTTCCTTTTCAAGCTCATAAGATTCAATTTTTTTGTGAGGAGACAATTAGTGTGCTTTTCCTCGGCAAGCTCTTTCTTAAAGATATTGAATCTCTGACTCCCATCATAAAGTTGGAAATACAACTCCTCTATGGTTTCTGTTTGTTTAGTTATGGTGTCCATAATGTGTTTGAGACAAGAAACGGACTTATTATTACCACGAAGAGAGGTACACAAGAAAGTCAACTCAATCACAAGGGCACTAGTAGCCTCATCACGGTCATCATCACTATCATCATTATCATTGGTATTATCTAGGGAAGATATGTTGGGATCCAAAGTAGGAGATACCTTTGATCCTCTTGCCATAAGGCACATGTGATCATGGGAGGATGAAGATTAGGATATTGTTGAATCTCCATTCAAGATTGTGTCTTGCTCCATAGAATGTTTGATTTCCTTTACATTGTTAGATACGCAACTAGAGGAAATAGAAGCATTTTGCACATGGTAATAAGACAAATCAAGCATATCATCTACATTAGTACTCAAATAGTTTATAGACGATATGCAAGGACTAACAACACAAGGGGATATAGAACTACTGTTGCAAGAAGTGTTTAAGTCCAAACTCTCTACACCATTATCATTTATATAACAAGAATCATTGGTAAACACTACCATCATCACATATGATTTTTACACTCAACATGCCATTACCTTGTGACTTATCACATGTAAGTGAAGTGGAAAGAATTTAAATCTCATCGCGGCTGGAGGTGGAAGCAACTTGGAGTTCTTCATGTTGTCAAGGAGAAGAGAGCTCCTCGGAGAGACCATCGAATATATGAGAAATGGAACCACCAAATATTTCTTTAAGCTTGGTCCACCTCTCATGAGACGACTTGTGCTTTACAATCATCAAGAAAAAATTAATTGTGGGGCTCGAGGAGAATATAAGTTCATAATATACTTGAGATTCGAGATGTAAATTTTTCCCATCATCTAAATATAGATTTTGAGGATCCATCAGAGGAGAAAAGCCTACATCTAGAAATCGCTCAATACTTGGACACAAGGTCCGAAGATTATAAAGCAAGAAATTTCTCCATAAAGCATAATTTGTGCCATCAAAGATAATTGTGTCATTATGCACTATACTACTAGACGACATATTTACACTCTAGGTGGTGAAGCCTAAACAAGGAGAGACCTTGCTCTGATACCAATTGAAAGGATAGAGATGTCAACTAGAGGGGGTGAATAGGCAATTTCAAAACTATTACGGTTTTGGCTTGATAGAATGCGGAATTAAACTAATGTTTATTTTACAAGCACAAAACCTAAATACACTAGGCTCAACTAAGTGCACCAACAACAAGTTAAGCAAAGCAAGATAGCACAAGATAAATATACCAGAAGTGATAAGAAATATATAAGTACTTCAAGCTCGATGGCTATCACAAGGAAAGTAATCTCGGGTATAGAGATAACTGAGGCACGCGGAGACGAAGATGTATTCACGTGTTCCCTTACAAGAAGGTACGTCACGTTGGAGAGGTGTGTGATTCCACGAAGGATTTCCCAATGCCATGAAGGCTCACCTTCTCCTCCGAGTCTATCCCATGAAGGAATAGGCCATTTCCTTATAGCTAGCTTTTCCTCCACTTCGGAGATGGCAAGCTCCACAACCACTTCACAAGCTCCACGAAGGAGAAGCCCAGGTCTCATCACAATCTTCCATGAAGAGGACACCATGACACCAACCGCCAAGCTAACTAGGAGGTCACCCTCCAAGAGTAATAAGCTCACAATCTCTCACTCAAACAAATCATAATGGAGAGCTCAACACTTATGCAAGAATGCAAAGCAAGAACACCAAGGGTTCTCAAATCCTTCACTCTCAAATCCCACCAAAGAAACAAGTGGTAGAGAGGAATTAGAGAGTAAGAACAATGGTGAAAGTCAACCAATGACTCCAAGATCTAAATCCAGAGGTTTCCCCTCACTTAGATGAGGAATTGATTTGTGGGGATTGTAGATCTAGATGTCCTCTTCCAAAGCCCTCAAACAGATGCAGGAATCATAGGAGGGGAGGGAGAGGAAGCAAGCTCAAGAGGTTCAACAATGGAGGTTAATTTCATGGTCAAGAACGAACAAAAACATTGGGGAAAGAACCCCCTTTTATAGGGGAAAGCAAATATGGCCGTTGGGAGGAATCCTATGAAAACTTGGTTTAAAAGTCGGTTGGACCGGCCCCGGGACCGGGAAACTCGATCCCCATGCCGGTGGACCGGCCTACAAACCGGAAAAGCTCTATTTACCAACTCGGAATAGACTCGGTCACAAAAACTGGAAAACCTAGTTTCAGATCCGGTCTACCAGTACTGGCGCCGGACCGTTCGGTGTGGGAGTCGGTTGGACCGGATCCACAACCGGGATGAAATAGACTTCACGAAAAATGCAACAAATTTTGCATACAGACTCCGATTTCGATGATCTTGGTCTTGTTTTGATGAGGACAACAAGATCTACAAGATGGTGCATAAAACCATAATAGTACAACAAAGAAGGATAGAACCAAATTAATAAAGGTATGAAGCTTCTCTATAAGAAGAACCGATAAAACCTTCAAACTCGAAAATGCCATAGAAGATGCATACAATTCCGTTTTCGATGAACTTGAGCTTGTTGAAGAGCTAGCAACAAGATAAAGAACCTCACATGGAGAAAACCCAAGAAGAAACAAAATAGGAAGATGCAAAGTATGCAAAGGATTGAGCTCCCTACAACGATGTGATCAAGTTACCAAACCAAAAGCCCCTCTTGATAGTGTGGCTATCTATCCTATAACTCGGTCTCCCAACAACCACCTTGAGACCGGTAAAAGGAAAACCTAGAAAGGCCATACCTTTGAATTGCGCATCCCTCTTGATCTTGATTACACTGCTTCAAGCTCCATCCAAGCCGAAATGCATCACTTGATCATTGTTGCTTCGTGAAGACTCATAATTGACAAGGCTTACCATACCACAAGATCCATGTGATACATTCTTTATGCTTCATGTGTTGACCAACTTGAAATCACTCTTCACTCTTTGTATTGGTCAACCAAGTATCTTCTCGTGCTCCATCTCAATATCCTGAGGTACATAAAGAACTCTTCATCTGATTACATGCTCGAAACTTAGTCAACCATAGCTCCACTAATGAGGCTATCATGACACCAACTTAGAGCCATATCTTGAATTCTTCTATTGAGATCACACTCTCAAGATCTTGCTCATATCATATTCTTCTTCAACTCGATGATCTTGATGCCAATACTCAAGGTATATCTTTATCTTCATGGCATCCATACTTGAATCCAACACATGAACTACAAGCATGACCTATGGAATATTCCTCCATATAAAACTCAATAAAAACATTAGTCCATAGGGATTGTCATTAATCACCAAAACCACACATAGGGGCAATTACCCTTTCACCAACTCCATCCAATTAGGCTCATTCAGTTAGTTTTGGTGGGAAAATGAGAAGGGTGGAAAATGAACAAAAAGGTGGGGTGTGGCTGGGACTCGAACTCAAGACCGCGTGCGTTGGTGGCGTGAAGGGTTGTGCTGATAACCGGCGGGACAAATAGAAAGATATTGAGAAGGAAAGGGTAGAAAGCTATCTATACTTACTTCATGACTTGGTTTAGGGTTTAAAAATGCAAGTTTGTACTTTGGGCACACTTAATTGATCTTTGGGCATGAACATTTTTCAACATAAATAAGTGATCTTTGGGCACGGAAATTTTTCAACACACATGAATGATCTTTGGGCACGAACATTTTTCAACACAATCCAAAAAATAAAATAACCTGTGCTTGTCTATAATCTATATAACATTCCTTGTTATATAGAAATTAGTTTTCTATATTGAATTTTCTTTTTGTTTAATTTTTCTTTAAAAAAACAATGTGGTACAAGAAACACTAAAGTCATTTGGGCAAGAACACTTTTGACCACACATAATGACTTAGATTAGATAAATAAGGATGCAAACGAGTACCACCGTCGTTACATACATAAGTCTAGGGATACGACACGGCATAGAAAAACACGGGAAACAAAATAAATAGGATAAAACTAAAAACTAAAGAAACATGACAAGCTTGACGAACAACTTCACTCCGGGATCGCTTCCCGAACATATTCACCTTAAAAAATTTCTTCCACCTTGGTCGCACCCCTTCACCAACGCCGTCTTCAACTTCACTCCTCGTAGGGGAGGCAGTGCATCTGGTTTGCGGTGGGGAAGATGGACTCGGAATTGGTGAAGATGTTGTACGTCGTGAAGAAGATTGAATCGCAGCTGCACCAAAACAATTGGCCGAGGAGCACGTACGCGTCTAACGGGTTGGTGAAGGTGACCATGAGCAACTTGAAGGATATGCCGTCATGAACGTCGTCGAGGCGAAACATCACCGATGAGCCTGGTGGGAGGTAGGCAAAGCCGACGGTGAGGAAGGCGCGGGCGAGCTCGACGGACCCCTCCACCTGGACTGTGCCCACACACGGAGTGTGCTCTCCATGAGGATGCTCGCCGGGTAGCACAGCTCCGGCACAGTAGGCGGCCGACGGAAGGTCGGTATGTAGTATTGCATTCTCGGGTGGTGCTTGGGGTTCTCGGAGAGGATGTAGAGGATGCATGTCGACGTCGTCGCTTCCCGTGCATGCTTGGACCGCTAAGACGGGCGCATTGCACAATGGATACGAGCCCGCACTGCTACACGGTCCAACAATCCACCTAGCGTGCCTGCTCGGGTTAGATTATTCAGGGTTTGAAAGAGAAGTTGAGT
This sequence comes from Avena eriantha, assembly GCA_910589775.1. Classification (NCBI taxonomy): domain Eukaryota; kingdom Viridiplantae; phylum Streptophyta; class Magnoliopsida; order Poales; family Poaceae; genus Avena; species Avena eriantha. The sequence continues at coordinate 492,500,601 of OU342740.1, forward strand.
AGGTTTGACCAATACTCAAATGAGCATAAAATTCATCAAAAAAACCCTGCACACATAGTCTTCTTATGTCATATACTAACGACTCAAGTTGATAAACAAGGTCTACATATATTCAAATGAAAATTATGTATCATTATGTGATATCTCAAACTCTGCCGTACGAATTCAAGGGTGAAGAGAAGTCGATAGGGTTTGAAACATGAAAAGTTTCAAAAACCTCACCAAACCTTCATTTTGGAGTGACTAAGAAGGATCCAGGATTATTTTTTCATTTTCATCTTTTAAACTTGTTTAAATGTTGGTCAAAATTAGGTTTGACCAATATTCAAATGAGCATAAAAATTTGGATAGCTAACCCTGACACACAATGGTGGAACCCCTTCGGTAGAATTTTTCTACCGAAGTAGTGACCATGCTCGGTGATTAATCATTGAGCATCACCTTTACCCAACCATCTTGCCGAAGTTGCCCCTTAGAGATATGTCAGTGACATTGACTATAATAGTGATGGTGGGGTATACAGAACCCTATGCATCCTAGCATGTCGGCTTGGGTGTGTGCTACTACATTCTTCAGCGTACCTATCCTTGTTAGTCCGGGATCCAATCGGGAACATTGATACATTTGCGTGTGAATCATTATGGTGTGAGTTCCAGACTAAGTTCAACGATACAATTCTCTGTTCCAGCAACCATGTTGGACCATTTACCCACAATTTTCACACAAGAAATTTCTCGATTGTTTGGATAGCAACAAACACTAAACAAGTAGATGTACAAAGGTACTTATCAGAGACACACGGATGGGATTTTGTTGCATCCATTCCATCGATAGCAATGGCATGGCTTGAGTCCGACTACTCTCATAGGTTGTGTTCTTTACTAGGTAACAACATCCAGATATATCATTGCATTTGACAACACGATAAAGGCTCTGTGGTATGTCGAGTGTCCTGAAGAGACACATGATGATTTGTTCCAGTGCAGACTTCACACCTTTAAAGGGCAGTATGGAAATGTTGTCCTTGCCGTTCAAAGAGGTTCTACCCTACGGACCTGGAGCAATGTTAGGTCAGTAGCAGGTGATGATGTATCGTCTCTTGATAGAGAAGTTGATTCATCTAATCTCCTAGTCATTGGCACATATTTGCATATGATGGTAAATGTAAACAAAATATATTGTGTGCATGCGAAGATAGAGATATATTGGTTATACAGATGAAGCAATGTGTATACCAATTAGATGTGAACAACTATGAGTGAAAAAAGATCTATGGTTATCTCAAAACATCCACTATATATCCTTTAACTATGATACCAGGTTATTTACATACGCTATCATATATATTATGCTCATGCATTCTTACATCTAGCTTTTTGTGCTGATCATTTTGTTTATTGTTTGATAGCAACAAACAAGTTTCCAAGTGTACAATGACGAAGACATTAAGGCATGTAGACATAGGATGTACAGTAGAATGTACAGTACATATATATTGGTTCTGTCACGTGGATATGCCATTAAACGATGTATCATGTGATATAATATATTTAGTCATTTTTTTTTTAATATTCTAAATCGCATATTATATGGTGCGGTGAATCTGAAATTGCAACCCGAAAAGGTGTGCGCTGACAGAAACCATTCTAGGCAGCATGTTTGTGCCATTGTCTCACTGCTACCACGGCATGTACACAGTCACGTCGACAATGTGTCGTGACGTTAACTCTTTGCTGCCGCGGAAGCGCTAGATCGAGGGATGACGTTGTGCCGAGACAAAAAAAAAAGCGCCGTCGATGTACTTTTCCCCACACAGTTATCCCTGACTTTTTTTTTGCCACGCTAACGTGAACGTGGCAATTAGGTGTGTACTTCGGTGTCTATAAGTGTCAATGCCCGACGTCCGTGTTGTAGTGAGCCTATTTACCTATTTAGTGTCTGTACATATAGGACATTAATGTATGTTTCCTCAAACGAGTGCCTCGACATGAAAAGAATGGGTGATTCTACATGATTATGTGACAGTTTAATATAGGCGAATTCTGCAGTGCCTCTAGAGAAGTGTCACTAGAGGACATTTATATTCCAGTGGTAATCTCTGGGATAAAGTTAAAAGAAATACTTATGAAACAAATTCAAATGCCCTATATTTATTCATAAAATAGTGCCAGAAGTATATATTATCTTGATTTGTAGGTATACTGAAACTCTGCGCTGAAAACGAATAAATGCCAGCACATGCCGATCAACAGTGGAGTGTGTGAACTTCTATCGCCACTGCTATATGGACGTAAAATGTGAAAGCTGTCAAAATCTGATTCCCTCCGGCGGTTAGTTTCACATTACACGTGCCCCTATGACGATATATATGAATTCAGATGGTAAATTGGTAATTCCATATACTCCAATAATCCAAATGGGACATCTGACGTGCGAACACACAAGGTACAACTTTTCAAAAAGAATCTCAGGCATCAGGGTGTGTTGTGCGAAACCCATATGTAAATTCTGAATTTCAAACTGGACGGACTATATACATTCTTGATGGTAGAACCAAGTAAAATTGGACTCTGTGAATATCATATATTTAAGCACCATAAGCAAAGCTTGATGACACACATTTATAAGCCATTGTTCATCACGAAAGCGCAGAATGATCTGATTCTGGTCTAGGCATCATGGTCTATCAGTCCATCGAGGAACTAATACAGGCCCCACTAAAACGAGTGAACTTGGGTCAACTTGCCAATGATACGCGTAAAAGAAAACTTACCAACTCATAGTACAACACAGGCATTTGGAAATGTAGTACTGTAATAGAAAAAACACACGACTGAGATGCCAGTACCTAGGATTCCAAAAGGATTTTATAACTCAACTCTGCAATTGCTATCTTAGGATGAAGCGCTAGAAATAAATACATGAATTTTGGACCATTGAGGAGAGAGAATGGAGGGAGACAGAGTGAAAGTGCATTTGACTTCCCAAAGAAAAATTAAAATGAGGTTTAAGATCATGTTTAAGATTCCTGTGAAATGAGGGCATATGAATGGATTTCTTAGGAATTCGTTAAACCCAATCATGTTGTCCAAATAGCTTAAACAAAAAAGTCCTTATGACTATAACCCTTCAAAATTCCTATGAAAATCCTACAAACCAAAAAAGTCCGCTTGAAAGTGTTTGATAACTGAATGCCAAGCTTTTCATTCGCATGGTTTCGATACGTAAAAATCAAATATTTTGAAGCAATCATCAAAGTCAATACCTTATAAGAGAACCTACTTAGCACTCACCTAACCAACTCGGACCCGAGGAAAATTCTTATGACCAGTATATACATGTATGGAATTCATGAAAGTATCTCTTCAAAATACAAATAGTACCCCAAACTATATATCTAATTGTATGTATGGTTGGTTTTCTACGAGGTCTCGAAAGACTCATCTACAGGATTGTTTTGCGGAAACGTGTTAAGTATCTCTGTAAATACTTTTGAGCGCATATTCCTCCATATTTATGACAAAATGCCCTATTTAGTAGTATATCTAGATATAGGACACATACTTTTTGTTCTTGCCTCAGACGAGTACATCGACATGAAAAAAATGGGTGGCTCTACATGATTATATGACAATTCATTAGAGCCGAATTGTGCAGTGCCTCTAGACAAGTGTCACTACAGGACATCTATATATTGTGCAGTGGTAGTATAAGGTAATCTCTGAGATAAAGTTAAAGGAAATACTTATAAAACGAATTCAAATGCCCTACGATTTATTCATAAAATAATGCCACTAGTATATATAGTATTATATTGATTTGTAGGTATACTAAAACTGTGTGTTGAAAATGAATAATTGCTAGCACACGCTGATCAACAGTACAATGCGTGAACATCACCACTCTATATGGATGTAAAATGTGAAAGCTGTCAAGATCCCATTCTCTCCGTGGTTAGTTTCACACTAGAAGAATAAGTGCGCTTTGTCGCGCCACCTACATGGCGTTCTGGCCATGCGTCACATATGTGGTACGTGGTGGTTTGTTCTACGACACTATAGACGATACATCCGCAGCCAAAATATAATGCGTCTAAGGAATAGTCAAAAGTCAAATCTTACAAACTTTGACTAAATATTTAGGAAAAAATATGTACATCTATATTATGGAATGAACACATTAAGAAAATATACGTTATGATAAATCTATTTGTATTGATTTGATACTGTAAATATTTATATTTTTTGTATAATCTTGGTCAAACTTAGAAATCATTGACTTTTGACTAAACATTAGGCGCCTTATATTTTGGGACGGAGGGAGTACTATGAAACTATAGGTGCAATAAGTCTAGAAATCCAATTCGGCTCACGAGTGCAAATAAATTGATTGTTCAAATATATATTTAAAAATATCAAAAAATTAGAAAAATATCTGCATGTATATTTGGACATTCTATATTCGCACACATCTTTCATGTGAAAAAACATTATTTGTGTCTCCTGTATAAACACAATTTCAGATGCTCCAACATGATTATTCTTGAAGAATTTTTTATCCTTTTCCACAAGTCAAACAAAAAGTTATCTAGGAATATAAAATGTCCAGATAAACCTGCGCAATTTTCTTTCTTAATATTTGGACGTTAATTTTTTTCTTTTCATAATAGGTTCATTTGCACGCATGAGCCAAAATACCACCTCTGTATTTTTTGTTGTTGTGTCCTACTGGCATGTGTAGATGTAAGAAGATAGTTGTTTGATCTATACAAAAGAGGTGTGGATGTGCCGGTCAGTACGGTTACCTCACATGTTTGGAACTACGGTTGTTTCTTAGGCCAAATCGTTATCATATCTTTGCTCAATTTACGCCGAGAGAGAGGGGGGGAGGGAGATTGGGCTGGAGGCGGCCACAAAGGGAGTAAGAGATGCTGCAGTGAAAATAACAACGCACGAAGTAGACACCTGCACGTCTCCATCACACGCGCAAAGGAGCGCCAACAGGAGCCCACATGTCAATGTGTAGAGTAGGAAAAGGCCCACATGGAAGTGTCATGATAGGAGCAGATGCTCTCAAAATGGTTGTACGTGACCAGCCTTAAATCTATAGATAGATAATTACGCGTGCACTGTGAGGATATATACGAACTTAGATGGTAAATTGGCAATTACACATATCCAATCCAAATGGGGCATCTCACATGCGAACACACATTGAGTCAGTAGCAATATTTCAAAAAGAATCTCAAGGAAGTATGTAAATTCTGAATTTCAAACTGGAAGGACTGTATTCTTGATGGTAAAACTAAGTAACATGAGCAAGCTTGATGACACACATTTATAAGCCATTGTTCATCACGAAAGGGCAGCACGCAGGTCCGACAAGCGAGCCCATCGATTTCAGTAGCTAGCGGACGGAGGTTAAAACTTGAGGCCAAGAAGCAGCCAACCCAAGCACACAAGCACATCTGCACATGCGAAGCGAATGACTCGAGACGAAGCTCGCATCCCTATCCTCTCGGTTCCATGCCATCAGCGACGCTCTGTCCTCTAGTCCAAATGTCCAATTGGCGCCCGCGGGGCCCGCGGCGCCCCATCGACAACGACGGGCAAAGGCCTGCTCTGGCCGCGCGCGCTCCTGCATCTCAAGCAAGCTAAGCTGAACCCGTGGAGGCAGCGCGTGCGTGCACAGGGGAATGATGGATGCATCTATGCTACCTAAGCTAGCTCGATCGATCGGGAAACGGAAGCGGAAGGGAAGATACACGGCGGAAGCAACACGCATAAATTATTGGCGACGGTGCTCCATGATTGGAGGGCCATCTGGATCGATTGAGCAGACCGGGGCGCGCGTGATCGATCGATGGATCGGTTATTGCCATGTAGGATAAGGGCGCGGCCTTTTTGCCCATGGAGTCACGGCTCCGTGCTCTCTTCCTTGCGGCAACCAGCCGGTTTTCCCGATAGCCATCTCGGAAACCGGAAGGCGAAGAAATCCCCTGCGTCATCTCCGGGGGCCATGGTCTCGGCGTGCTCCGCTGTCCGATCATGATTTGCTGCCGTGTCTACATTTCTCACTGTACGTTGCTAGCGACCGGTGGATCGTGATTTCCGAGAGTTTTCCGTATGGTTCGCTTCAATATTCACTCCATCGAAAAACGTACGTACCACTTACTGTATTTTGATCGATATATAGGCCTTGGATCTTATCGAAACGTTTACGAGCTACTAGTACATGTACAAAATTATATCATGGAATGTACGTACATATACTCTGTTCTTAGTAAATTACTTGTCTCATGGTTTGAATCTAGACAAAGATGAGACAACTAATTTTGCACGGATGGAGCTTGTTATGATAGTGAACTAAGAATGGTTGACAAGATATTTTCATACCAACAAAGGATACAAAGACTTATTTTCTACATGTTGTTATACTGCATTTTAGTACACATGTGTTGTTCCAGATGGGTTCCCCGTAGAATACGAAAAGTTTTGGGAGGTTCTGAAAGGAGATCTTATGAATATGTTCAATGATTTCCATAGAGAAAGTTACAACTATTTCACTTGTATTTTCATACTATAATTTTTCTTCCAAAAAAAGAAATGGTGTTCAGATACAACAGTTCCGATCCATTTGCCTACTATATGTTAGTTTAAAGTGAACATGAACAGAGTAACTGAGGCTGCATGTAAGGTGATCCAGCGATGCAAACTGCTCTTATGCCGGGTAGGCATATCTTTGAAGGGGTATTAATATTACATTAAACTATCCACGAGTTATATAGCAAGAAATTGGACGGGTTACTCTTGAAAATAGATTTCGAAAAAGCTTTTGACAATGTGTGATGGCCATTTTTGCAACCAATGTTGCGGATGAAGGGTTTTCACCCAGCATGGTGTAAGTGGGTACATGATTTTGTGAGTCAAGGGAGCGTGGTTATTAAAGTAAACGGCGACATATGTCATTATTTTCAAACGAAAAAGGTTTATGTCAAGGGGATCCGTTATCACCTATTTTGTTTTACATAGTTGAAGATAGGTTAGCAATTTTGATAGCTAGAGCGAAAGAGTACGGACAAGTCAGTGGTCTAATACCTCACTTAGTTGAGGCGGGTGGTCTATTCTTCAATACACGGATGGCACAAATCATTTTCTTGGATCAAGATCAACAGAAAGCTCTGAACATGAAATTAATTCTCTATATTTTCGAAAAATTATAAGGGCTTAAAAGAAACTTCTATATGGGTGAAGTATTGTGTTTTGGTCAGGATAAAGAGGAGGAGGCCGAATATGGATCTTTGTTCGGTTGTGAAATATGACCCCTTCCATTTCGGTATTGAGGTATACCAATTCAGTATCGAAAGTTAAAATATGAGAATGGAACCCAGTGGACGGGAGGATATATTTGAGCGAAAACTGTCTAGTTGGATTGGCAAGCTGCTATCTTACGATGATAGGTTAACTCTCATTAATTTAGTGTTAATGAGTCTTCCGATATTTATGTTTTCCTTTTTTGGAGTGTCCATAGGGGTAAGGAAAAGACTGGATTATTTTAGATGCCGCTTCTTTTGGCAAAAGCGATGGTCATAAAAATAAGTACATGACTAAATTTCTGCAGCATATATTTCTGGACGGAGGGAGTAGATCGCTTAGATTTGTCACACTCATTGCCATGACTTTTTTTGTAAAAATAAGCTTATATTTTCTCACTACCAACCCATAGTTCACCTATAACTAAGTTTCTCGTCTACAGAACTTAGTCATCATATCTGCAAAAAGAACCTTATACTTTCAAACTCAACCCAGATTTCGCCATATTTTAGAACTTCAATCTACATGAAACTTACACAAGTTTCAAATATGACAAATATCATACATAAAAATCATGATGTGCGGCTAGGATTTTTGCCACATCATGATACGAGATTTGATTCGCTTTCTATGCACGAATAAGGAAAGACAAGCTTCATTTCTACATGTCATTCAAACAAATATTTCTGACATCATGACCATATGCTAAGAACAGCGTAGGGATCTACGTACAACTAAGGTGTGGTATAGACTCGCACGCTATCTCTTGTAGTAAACTGAATTGAAACTTTAGACTAGCATCTAACAATTGTCTCGGTCGTTTTTATACCTAATCATGTGCGTCAACAGCAGGTTTTTAGCCAGTCTATAATACTCTAGCTTTATCTCTAAATCGTGTCCCCTGTTAGTGAATACCGAAGTGACATATTTTGAGACCGGCCGTTAAGTCGATCGACGACGTACGTACGCCCGTGAGGACCAATCAAAAAGCCTACATTCTACTGCTATTTTCTTCTTCATAGACCAAGCAGCCTCTATGATGTCGCACGAGACATCGATCTCATCAGCAGTCAACACTTGGCAACCTCCAGAAGTCGAGAACTGCAAATCTTCTCCGGGCCGTTTCACCTGACAGCAACTCCGGACAGCGCATCGCACGAAATTACCCTGTGCAACCACGCGGGCTGGCAGCGGCTGCTCGAACGATCGATCACGGGCTGGTGTCGCCAGATGTTCTCCTGCCAGTGGCCACCACCATATCTATCGATCAGCTGGGGCAAAATGCTGTCGCAGTGTGAACCGTAAAATGCTGTAATTCCAAGGCGCGAGTTCCATCGATCGATCGAGAAGGGAAACATTATCGTTTTTTACCGTTCTTTTCAGCTGTCACCGCTCGCTCGCCCCTGCAGGACCGATCGTGTCGCCAGGAGCTTCTCGGTCATATCGGGATTTAACCGATAGATCGGGCTAGATGCCCCTAGCTAACACACTCTCGTGTCATCAGGTGCAGAGAACTGCAGGCTGAATCGACATGAAAGGGGGACGACAAGTGAGGCATAAGCCACTGCTTCTGCCCACTAGCTTGGAACACGGGAGGGGGCTAAGCTAGGCTTAGCTAGCAGAGCAGAGAGGTTAATTACGCGACACGGAATAGATGGATCGTTTGTTGGGGAAGCCAGAGGCAGCCGGCGTGGACGACTGACTGGCTGATTGCATTATTGCGAGCTTGCGACGTCGACCGGGAGAATGTTAGAGATGTATACTCAAGCGCGTGTATCGATCACCAATAATGATTCGTAGTGTAGATTAAGAGTTGAAATTCAGAACGGGAGGCATGTGTGTGTATAGGGGTAAATGCACCATTCCTTTTCACGCGTACTGCACTGTGCGACCAGGTCGGCATGCAATGCAATGTGTGCATCCTGGGCTCTACCTCTCGACGTACGCATGTAGATATACTCGTAGTATTATTTATTTTCTTGAAAACTCATATACGCTTGTAGAACAGCGAAAGGGGAGAGGCTAATTAATTCACGGGTAGGGTCTCTCGTGCTTCCCCACTACGATTGGAAAAAACTCACCATCAATCTCCCAAATGATCCAAAGCTTAATTAATCAGCTGTGTGTATATATGCAGATTCCTGAAAGGGGAACATTTGGATGCTTGCTTACATCTCACACGGATGCATGCGTGGCTGCTCGTGGATGCCAGTACATCCCGTGGCCAAGTTGGCGCTCAAGCTTTAGAGTATCTCTAGCAAATCCTGGATATTCCGAACCCGGAAAATAAGATCGGTACAAAGCTGATTTCCAGTCCGAGAAGTCCACGGGCGAACAAATCCCGAATATGCATGTTTTAAAAAATTAACTTGCAGGAGTTTTGCATGTGCCAATTCATCACATAGCTACGAGATCATCACCAAATAGTCTGTCATTCACATACGAGACCTACAAATTTACATGTGGGGCGAAAAGGCAGCGGCAACACATCACCGGGACCAAAATATGGGGGCGCTTCTTTGCAACAAGGAGCGGAGGCAACACCTTCTCACTCGCCATCGAAGTCGGTGTCCGCCCGAGCCCGTGGGAGTGCGGACCATGCGGCCGCACACGGCTCCATTTCGGGGCTCAAAATATTCGTGGTGCCTTTGTATAGCTGATTCTTCAATAGGTAATCATAAAATTATTTGAGCCTAACTGGTACTGTGTCTAAAGCGGATGGAGTTTCGGAAATCCAATTCGGCTCACTTGGTGCAACTGAACCCACTATCACTAGTAGAAAACATGGCTATACTCCCGGTTCGTAAGAGCCTTTGCCCCGGTTGCGCAACCGGGACTGCGCAATCGGGACTAGAGTTCTCCCCTTTAGTCTCGGTCCTATTATGAACCGGGACTAGAGGCACTCCACGTGGCCGCGGTGGAGAGCGGGGGGTGGAGGACCTTTAGTCCCGGTTCGGCAGCGTTTTGGGGGTTTGGCTATCGCGGCAGCAGGTGGCTGTGCGGCAGCAGGTTCTGCCACGACAGGTTTTTGGGGCGGTTTTCTGTCACGGTAGGAGGGAGAGGTTTGACGTAAGTGACATGCCGAGAGATGATATGTATAAAGCTAAAAAAATAAAGGAACCATTATAGAACATCGTCATGAATATAGAGATCAAAGTGACATCTTTCTTCGTGCTTGGTCGAACATGTTACATACAGTACACGTTCATGCATATATATAATATAATTTCTCTTACGATCACTATTTTCTAAATAAATTCCCGATGGTATTCACCGGTTGGATCTATGACGTTCATAATTAAGAAATCCCGCCAATTCATCTTGAATTTCTCGTGCGCGATCCTTCGATAGGAGACCGTCCCGCATAAAGAAGGGGATCGATATGTATGAATGAAAGTCAACACAATTGATGGTAATAAAATAATATTGTAAACATTGTTTACATACTACAAGTTGTTGTGAAATTCTGCCCAACTCATAGGTCATCTGTTAGAGCGCACAAGCCTAGGTCCACCGGAATCCACAACCAAATAAGGCATCTGGCCTAACTCAACCCAAAAGACTAGCTTGATAGGTGAGGTTTGCCCCACCTTATAAGTTGGGTTCCCTCACATCAATCTTTCGATGTGGGACTAAACCTAACAATCTCCCCCTTCACACATCGGGGCAAACGGGGCTCCCCCGTCATGGAGATGTTACAGGTTTTTTTCCGACCATGGACACTGATGCCGACTACTTTCCGGCGACACGAAGTCCTCCCGTTACTAGGAGGTCAGTTACGAGGCTCTGATACCACTTGTTAGAGCGCACAAGCCTAGGTCCACCGGAACCCACAACCAAATAAGGCATCTGGCGTAACTCAACCCAAAAGACTAGCCTGATAGGTGAGGTTTGCCCCACCTTATAAGTTGGGTTCCCTCACATCAATCTTTCGATGTGGGACTAAACATAACATCATCTAGCGAATTTCTCGGCTTCCTGCCTCAAACACTTCACGAGAATAGACTTCAATCAAAATAATAATTAAGCATGGTAATGGTATTAAAACAAGAATCAAAGAGATGCATGGACCTAGCTATAGTACTACTTACATTGAGTTCTCGAAATTGTAGCTCATCTTTCCATTCAGCCTTAACAGCCTTGATGAACCGTTTTCCAAACCCTGCCCGACAAAAAACTCCGAAACAGGAAACTACCGAACCTCGCAGGTCAAGAAGGACACATGCAGCTCCTGAACTGTACGGCAATCCTATTGTGAATTTCATGGTTGATGAAATGGATGACCCTGCGACGTATGAAGAAGCGATGATGAGCCCATATTCCAACAAATGGCTAGAAGCCATGAAATCCGAGATGGAATCCATGTACGAGAACCAAGTTTGGACCTTGGTGGACTTACCTCACGATCGAAAGGTCGTTGAGAATAAATGGATTTTCAAAAGAAAAACTGATGCTGACGGTAATGTGACCATCTATAAGGCTCGACTTGTTGCATAGGGGTTTCGACAAATTCAAGGAGTTGACTACGATGAGACATTCTCTCCTGTAGCGATGCTTAAGTCAGTTAGGATTATGCTTAAGGGTTCCTAGTTATGCCTCTCTTATAGACTAGCTTGTTGATTAACAAGATGATCAAGGTTTCCTGATCATGGACATTGGATGTTGTTAATAACAAGTCACACCATTGGTGGAATGATGTGATGAACATTCATCCGAATTATAGCATTACGATCAAGTCATTATGTTTATATTGCTATAACATCATACGAAGTAATCTTTATCCTTAGACCATGAGATCATGTTAATTGCTAACACCTGAGGAGTATCTTGATAACATCAAGCGTCACACCGTAACAGGGTGACTATAAAGATGGGTTCAGTACTACGAAGGTGTTATGTTGAGGCTCATGGATCAAGAGTGGAATTTGTCAATCCCGATGACGGATAGATATACTCTGGGCCCTCTCGGTGATATCACATTGAGATAGCTTGTAAGCAAGTGATGTGATCACTAGAATGTTATATTACGGGAACGAGAAAAGAGTGCATGTCGGTAACGAGATCAAACTAGGTATGGAGATACCGATGATCGAATCTCGGACATGTAATATATCGCGAGACAAAGGTATTTAGTTACAAGCGTTAAAGGTTCTCACGATCACAGAAGTCATCGTGGAATGTGTAGGAGTCAGTACGGATCTCCAGGTCCCGCTGCTGATTATTGATCGGAGAAGGGTCTCGATCATGTCTGCATTATTCGCGAACCGTAGGGTGACACACTTAAGAGTTACCGGACACCATTTTGGAGCACATATGTTTCAGACGAAAGAATTGCAAAGCACAGGAATTGTTTTAATAGAAACCGGAAATTGTTTCGGGTGAAATTGCAGAAAGTGGTTATGCATGTGATATTGAAATATTGCAAGGGGCTATATGTGAATGTTTCTTAATTAAAGTAATTAACAAAATTCTGAATAAATTTAATAAAATAGTTTTATTAAATGAGAGAGCATTAAAGTTGGAGAATTTGAATGCATTTAAAGTGGAGACTTTAGAAGGGAATGTGAAGAGGCATTTTTATGTGGAGGGGTTACCACCACATGAATGGGGGAGGTGAGGGGTCACCCTCCCATGTGCCGGCCATGGAGAGGAGGGGCACCCCCTCCTCCTATAAAAGGACATCCATTCCCTCCTTCATCCTCACACCTCCTTGTAAAGGATCTCTCTCCTCCTCTAGAATTATTCTCCCATGGTCTCGGATTAGCGAGATACATGTTCCCGGTGGCATTTCGTCTGGAAGGAGTTGCTGCTTCCGCTGGATCGCTGGAGCGAGGAGGTGGAGGTTGTTCGGTGGCTTGAACGTTTGTGCGAGTGCGGATGCGCTGCTGAGTTGCGGCGCTCAGACTTCCTCACGATCTTGATATCGGCAAGTGTATGACTACATCAACCACGAGTTCCTACTCGTTAACAAAACTCGTTGTCTTCGAGGGTAAGTTCTCGTTGGATGTATGTCCACCCGTTGCTTTGTACCTAGTAGATAGATCTTGGCGTGTAGTTCACACCATAGGAAAAATTTTGTTTTCTATGCTGCGGACCCAACAGTGGTATCAGAGTCTGATCTATACGTAGGTGCTTTGCACGGGTAGTACACATATGTTTATATGTGGGCGATAATGATCATGTTATTGCATCTTCTATGTATTTTGGATATTGGTGGCATAGTGGGATGAAGCGGCCCGGACCAACCTTACATGTCATCGTACATGAGACCGGTTCCACGACTGACATGCAACTTGTTTTGCATAAGTGGCTGGCGGGTGTCTGTCTCTCCTACTATAGTCAATATCTGATTTACAACGAGTTGCTAATAACTTAGTTATCCTCGTTGTGGTTCATGTTCGTAGGTGAGAACGGTTCTATCTCCGAAAGCCCTAAGCCATGCAAAACTTGCAATTGATAAATTAGAGGCGTCTAGTTTAGATCGTTGCTGGACTAGTGTATTGATATGGTATTGTTGTAAGTAGATGTATGATAGATACTCTTACAACACACTCAACGTGTAAGTTCCATAGACCTTGGCCTTACACACAAAGGAATGATAGAGATCATACCACGATGCAAGTGATAGAGATCAAATGCATGGACCATATCATCTCACTTTACACATTAGATGTTAGCATCTTATACTGCTAGTTTGGCGCTTTCTATAGCATTGTAAGATGATCCCTCATTTAGATATCAAGATAAAACTATGTTATTCCTTAAGTATGCACCGTTCTGTGGATCGTGTTTCGAGACATCACGTGATGATCGGGTGTACTCGACTCTACGCTTTCATAGGCACGGGTGTAAGACAGTTTTACACACGCGAATACTAAGGTTCTTACTTGGCGAGCCTAGCATGTACAGAGATGGCCTCAGAACACGAACCGAAAGGTTAAGCATGAGTCATATAGTTGATATGATGCCCATATAGATGCTCGCCTTTGAAGCTACACCAGCTCACGTGATGATCGGACTTGGTGTAGTGGATTTGGTTCATGTAATCACCAAAAGGACACGAGGGATGTCGTTTTTGAGTGGGAGTCTATTAGTAATTTGGATTAGTTGAACTCACTCTATCATAAACTTAGTCTAAATAAACTTTACAAATTCTGTTGTAGATGGCACCACCTGCTTTTAATTTCAATGTGTTCATGGAGAAAGAGAAACTTGTTGCGAATGGTAGCAACTTCACCAACTGGGCTATGAATTTGAGGGTTCTCCTCACTGCTGCACAAAAGCAATATGTGCTAGATGCGCCGCTAGGACCCCCACCAGCTCCTGATGCCCCTGACAAGGAAAAGAATGTATATGTGACTCGTCAAGAGGACCACAACTTAGTTCATTGCGGCATATTGTATGGGCTAGAGCCAGAACTTCGAAAGCGTTTTGAAAATAGCAACTCCTTTGATACCATGGGAGAATTGAAAATTATTTTCGATACACATGCTGCCGTAGAGAGTTATAATGCTTCTGAAAAGTTCTTCAGCTGCAAAATAGAGGAAAACAGCTCCGTTAGTGAGCACGTACTCAAAATGTCTGGGTACGCCGATAAGCTTGTGTCCTTGGGAATAATGATTCCCAATGACTTAGGCATACATCATGTTCTCCAATCTCTGACACCTAGCTATAAGAGCTTCGTGATGAACTATAATATGCAGGGCATGAAGAAGACTCTTCCCGACCTTCTATCAATGCTTAAGACTGCAGAAGTGGAGATTAGGAAAGAACATCAAGTGTCGATGATCAATAGGACCACGGGTTTCAAGAAGGACAAGAAAGGCAAGCACAAGGGAAAGAAGGGTGGCAAATCTGTTGCCATGCCTGAAAAGAAACCCCGAGCTGGCCCTAAGTCCGATACCGAGTGCTACTATTGCAAGGGGACTGGCCATTGGAAGCGCAACTGCCCCAAGTATTTGGCGGACAAGAAGTCCGGCAAGGCAAACAAAGGTATATATGATATACATGTTATTGATGTGTACTTGACTAGTACTCGCAGTAACACCTGGGTATTTGATACGGGATCAGTTGCTAATATATGTAACTCGATTCAGGGGCTGCGGAACAAGCGACAAATAGCAAGGGATGAGGTCACAATGCGGGTCGACAATGGATCAAGAGTTGATGTGATCGCCGTCGGAACGCTGCCTCTCCATATGCTATCGGGATTAGTCATAAACCTAAATAATTGTTATTTGGTGCCTGCACTTAGCATGAACATTGTATCCGGATCATGTTTGATGCAAAGTGGTTATTCGTTTAAATCTGAAAACAATGGTTGTTTGATTTATATGGATAGTATCTTTTATGGTCATGCACCTATGTTGAATGGTTTATTTCTGATGGATCTCGATAGTAATATTACGCACATTCATAATGTTAATGCTAAAAAGATTAAACTTGATGATATATCTGCATATATGTGGCACTGCCGTCTAGGTCATATTGGCGTTAAACGCATGAAGAAACTCCATTCTGATGGACTTTTGGAATCACTTGATTTTGAATCATTTGATACATGTGAGCCATGCCTTATGGGCAAGATAACTAGAACGTCGTTTTCTGGTTCAATGGAACGGGCGACAGATCTATTGGAAATCATACATACTAATGTGTGTGGACCAATGAGTGTGTCAGCGCGAGGTGGATATCGTTATTTTGTTACTTTCACGGATGATTTGAGTAGATACGGGTATATCTATTTGATGAAACACAAGTCTGAAACTTTTGAAAAGTTCAAGAAATTTCAGAATAAAGTGGAAAATCATCGTAATAGAAAGATCAAATTTCTAGGGTCCGACCGTGGAGGAGAGTATCTAAGTTACGAGTTTAGCACACACATGAAAGAGTGTGGAATAGTTTCACAACTCACGCCTGCCGGAACACCACAACGTAATGGTGTGTTGGAACGTCGTAATCGTACCTTATTTGATATGGTTCGATCTATGATGTCTCTGACTGACTTACCACTATCATTTTAGGGTTATGCACTGGAAACAGCTGCATTCACTTTAAATCGGGCACCATCTAAATCCGTTGAAACGACACCGTATGAATTATGGTTTGGAAACAAACCGAAGTTGTCATTTCTTAAAGTTTGGGGATGTGATGTTTATGTGAAGAAACTTCAACCGGATAAACTCGAACCCAAAGCGGAAAAATGCGTCTTCATAGGATACCCTAAGGAAACAATTGGGTATACCTTCTATCACAGATCCGACCGGCAATGTTTTTGTTGCCAAGAATGGATACTTTCTTAAGAAGGAGTTTCTCACGAAAGGTGTGAGTAATCGGAAGGTAGAACTCGAAGCGGTTATTGGACCTTCTCTTCATGAAATGGCGAGTGGCGCAGCACCGGAAGTTGTTTCGGAGTTGACTTCACCTAATGAAGAGAGAGCTAATGATATTGATCATAAAACTCCGAAACAGGAAACTACCGAACCTCGCAGGTCAAGCAGGACACATGCAGCTCCTGAACTGTACGGCAATCCTATTGTGAATTTCATGGTTGATGAAATGGATGACCCTGCGACGTATGAAGAAGCGATGATGAGCCCATATTCCAACAAATGGCTAGAAGCCATGAAATCCGAGATGGAATCCATGTACGAGAACCAAGTTTGGACCTTGGTGGACTTACCTCACGATCGAAAGGCCGTTGAGAATAAATGGATTTTTAAAAGAAAAACTGATGCTGACGGTAATGTGACCATCTATAAGGCTCGACTTGTTGCATAGGGGTTTTGAAAAATTCAAGGAGTTGACTACGATGAGACATTCTCTCCTGTAGCGATGCTTAAGTCAGTTAGGATTATGTTAGCAATTGTTGCATATTTCGATTATGAAATATGGCAGATGGATGTCAAAACTGTGTTCCTCAATGGTAATATTGAAGAAGAGTTGCATATGATACAACCTAAGGGTTTTGTCGATCCTAAGGATGCTAATAAGGTATGCAAACTTCAACGATCCATCTATGGACTGAAGCAAGCATCCCGGAGTTGGAATCTCCGCTTTGATGAGGTGATCAAAGAGTTTGGACTTGTCCAAACTTATGGAGAGGCTTGTATTTATAAGAAAGTGAGTGGGAGCAATGTGGCATTTCTGATATTATATGTGGATGACATATTATTGATTGGAAATGATATAGATCTTTTAAACAGTGTTAAAAGTTATCTAAACAGCAAATTTTTGATGAAAGACCTTGGTGAAGCGTCATATATATTAGGCATTAAAATCTATAGAGATAGATCAAGGCACCTAATTGGGCTATCGCAGAGTACATATCTTGATAAGATATTAAAGAAGTTTAATATGGACGAAAGTAAGAAGGGGTTCTTACCTATGTTGCAAGGCAAGACATTGAGTAAGACTCAAAGTCCGGCTACAGCGGAAGAAAGAGAGATGATGGATAAGATCCCCTATGCCTCGGCCATAGGCTCTATTATGTATGCCATGCTATGTACAAGACCGGATGTGGCACATGCTATTAGTTTGACTAGTAGGTACCAATCTGATCCAGGTTCGGAATACTGGATAGCGGTAAAGAACATCCTCAAGTACTTGAGAAGAACTAGGGATATGTTTCTTATATACGGAGGTGAAGAAGAGCTAGTCGCTAAGTGTTATGTCGATGCTAGCTTTGACACCAATCCGGATGACTCTAAGTCTCAATCCGGATACGTATTTCTCTTGAACGGAGCAGCAGTTAGTTGGAGGAGTTCCAAACAACCTGTGGTGGCTGGATCAACGACGGAGGCCGAATATGTTGCTGCTTCAGAAGCGGCGCGGGAAGCGGTTTGGATGAAAGAGTTTATTACGGAACTAGGTGTGGTTCCTAGTGCATTGGAACCAATGGTGATCTATTGTGACATCAATGGAGCCATAGCCAACCCAAAGGAACCGAGGTCTCACAAGAATTCCAAGCATATTAAGCGCCGGTTTCACTCCATCCGCGAGCATGTCAAGGATGGAGATATAAAGATTTGTAAAGTACACACGGACCTGAATGTAACAGATCCATTGACTAAAGTTCTCCCTAGGGCAAAACATGAGAACTCCATGGGTGTTAGATTTATCACTATGTGAACTAGATTATTGTCTCTAGTGCAAGTGGGATACTGAAGGAAATATGCCCTGAGAGGCAATAATAAAGTTGTTATTATGTATTCCTTATATATGATAGATGTTTATTTTGCATGCTAGAATTGTATTGATCGGAAACATCAATACATGTGTGTTTAATAAACAAAAAGGGTTCCTAGTTATGCCTCTCTTATAGACTAGCTTGTTGATTAACAAGATGATCAAGGTTTCCTGATCATGGACATTGGATGTTGTTAATAACAAGGTCACACCATTGGTGGAATGATGTGATGAACATTCATCCGAAGTATAGCATTACGATCAAGTCATTATGTTTATATTGCTATAACATCATACGAAGTAATCTTTATCCTTAGACCATGAGATCATGTTAATTGCTAACACCTGAAGAGTATCTTGATAACATCAAGCGTCACACCGTAACAGGGTGACTATAAAGATGGGTTCAGTACTACGAAGGTGTTATGTTGAGGCTCATGGATCAAGAGTGGAATTTGTCAATCCCGATGACGGATAGATATACTCTGGGCCCTCTCGGTGATATCACATTGAGATAGCTTGCAAGCAAGTGATGTGATCACTAGAATGTTATATTACGGGAACGAGAAAAGAGTGCATGTCGGTAACGAGATCAAACTAGGTATGGAGATACCGATGATCGAATCTCGGACATGTAATATATCGCGAGACAAAGGTATTTAGTTACAAGCGTTAAAGGTTCTCACGATCACAGAAGTCATCGTGGAATGTGTAGGAGTCAGTACGGATCTCCAGGTCCCGCTGCTGATTATTGATCGGAGAAGGGTCTCGATCATGTCTGCATTATTCGCGAACCGTAGGGTGACACACTTAAGAGTTACCGGACACCATTTTGGAGCACATATGTTTCAGACGAAAGAATTGCAAAGCACAGGAATTGTTTTAATAGAAACCGGAAATTGTTTCGGGTGAAATTGCAGAAAGTGGTTATGCATGTGATATTGAAATATTGCAAGGGGCTATATGTGAATGTTTCTTAATTAAAGTAATTAACAAAATTCTGAATAAATTTAATAAAATAGTTTTATTAAATGAGAGAGCATTAAAGTTGGAGAATTTGAATGCATTTAAAGTGGAGACTTTAGAAGGGAATGTGAAGAGGCATTTTTATGTGGAGGGGTTACCACCACATGAATGGGGGAGGTGAGGGGTCACCCTCCCATGTGCCGGCCATGGAGAGGAGGGGCACCCCCTCCTCCTATAAAAGGACATCCATTCCCTCCTTCATCCTCACACCTCCTTGTAAAGGATCTCTCTCCTCCTCTAGAATTATTCTCCCATGGTCTCGGATTAGCGAGATACATGTTCCCGGTGGCATTTCGTCTGGAAGGAGTTGCTGCTTCCGCTGGATCGCTGGAGCGAGGAGGTGGAGGTTGTTCGGTGGCTTGAACGTTTGTGCGAGTGCGGATGCGCTGCTGAGTTGCGGCGCTCAGACTTCCTCACGATCTTGATATCGGCAAGTGTATGACTACATCAACCACGAGTTCCTACTCGTTAACAAAACTCGTTGTCTTCGAGGGTAAGTTCTCGTTGGATGTATGTCCACCCGTTGCTTTGTACCTAGTAGATAGATCTTGGCGTGTAGTTCACACCATAGGAAAAATTTTGTTTTCTATGCTGCGGACCCAACAGTGGTATCAGAGTCTGATCTATACGTAGGTGCTTTGCACGGGTAGTACACATATGTTTATATGTGGGCGATAATGATCATGTTATTGCATCTTCTATGTATTTTGGATATTGGTGGCATAGTGGGATGAAGCGGCCCGGACCAACCTTACATGTCATCGTACATGAGACCGGTTCCACGACTGACATGCAACTTGTTTTGCATAAGTGGCTGGCGGGTGTCTGTCTCTCCTACTATAGTCAATATCTGATTTACAACGAGTTGCTAATAACTTAGTTATCCTCGTTGTGGTTCATGTTCGTAGGTGAGAACGGTTCTATCTCCGAAAGCCCTAAGCCATGCAAAACTTGCAATTGATAAATTAGAGGCGTCTAGTTTAGATCGTTGCTGGACTAGTGTATTGATATGGTATTGTTGTAAGTAGATGTATGATAGATACTCTTACAACACACTCAACGTGTAAGTTCCATAGACCTTGGCCTTACACACAAAGGAATGATAGAGATCATACCACGATGCAAGTGATAGAGATCAAATGCATGGACCATATCATCTCACTTTACACATTAGATGTTAGCATCTTATACTGCTAGTTTGGCGCTTTCTATAGCATTGTAAGATGATCCCTCATTTAGATATCAAGATAAAACTATGTTATTCCTTAAGTATGCACCGTTCTGTGGATCGTGTTTCGAGACATCACGTGATGATCGGGTGTACTCGACTCTACGCTTTCATAGGCACGGGTGTAAGACAGTTTTACACACGCGAATACTAAGGTTCTTACTTGGCGAGCCTAGCATGTACAGAGATGGCCTCAGAACACGAACCGAAAGGTTAAGCATGAGTCATATAGTTGATATGATGCCCATATAGATGCTCGCCTTTGAAGCTACACCAGCTCACGTGATGATCGGACTTGGTGTAGTGGATTTGGTTCATGTAATCACCAAAAGGACACGAGGGATGTCGTTTTTGAGTGGGAGTCTATTAGTAATTTGGATTAGTTGAACTCACTCTATCATAAACTTAGTCTAAATAAACTTTACAAATTCTGTTGTAGATGGCACCACCTGCTTTTAATTTCAATGTGTTCATGGAGAAAGAGAAACTTGTTGCGAATGGTAGCAACTTCACCAACTGGGCTATGAATTTGAGGGTTCTCCTCACTGCTGCACAAAAGCAATATGTGCTAGATGCGCCGCTAGGACCCCCACCAGCTCCTGATGCCCCTGACAAGGAAAAGAATGTATATGTGACTCGTCAAGAGGACCACAACTTAGTTCATTGCGGCATATTGTATGGGCTAGAGCCAGAACTTCGAAAGCGTTTTGAAAATAGCAACTCCTTTGATACCATGGGAGAATTGAAAATTATTTTCGATACACATGCTGCCGTAGAGAGTTATAATGCTTCTGAAAAGTTCTTCAGCTGCAAAATAGAGGAAAACAGCTCCGTTAGTGAGCACGTACTCAAAATGTCTGGGTACGCCGATAAGCTTGTGTCCTTGGGAATAATGATTCCCAATGACTTAGGCATACATCATGTTCTCCAATCTCTGACACCTAGCTATAAGAGCTTCGTGATGAACTATAATATGCAGGGCATGAAGAAGACTCTTCCCGACCTTCTATCAATGCTTAAGACTGCAGAAGTGGAGATTAGGAAAGAACATCAAGTGTCGATGATCAATAGGACCACGGGTTTCAAGAAGGACAAGAAAGGCAAGCACAAGGGAAAGAAGGGTGGCAAATCTGTTGCCATGCCTGAAAAGAAACCCCGAGCTGGCCCTAAGTCCGATACCGAGTGCTACTATTGCAAGGGGACTGGCCATTGGAAGCGCAACTGCCCCAAGTATTTGGCGGACAAGAAGTCCGGCAAGGCAAACAAAGGTATATATGATATACATGTTATTGATGTGTACTTGACTAGTACTCGCAGTAACACCTGGGTATTTGATACGGGATCAGTTGCTAATATATGTAACTCGATTCAGGGGCTGCGGAACAAGCGACAAATAGCAAGGGATGAGGTCACAATGCGGGTCGACAATGGATCAAGAGTTGATGTGATCGCCGTCGGAACGCTGCCTCTCCATATGCTATCGGGATTAGTCATAAACCTAAATAATTGTTATTTGGTGCCTGCACTTAGCATGAACATTGTATCCGGATCATGTTTGATGCAAAGTGGTTATTCGTTTAAATCTGAAAACAATGGTTGTTTGATTTATATGGATAGTATCTTTTATGGTCATGCACCTATGTTGAATGGTTTATTTCTGATGGATCTCGATAGTAATATTACGCACATTCATAATGTTAATGCTAAAAAGATTAAACTTGATGATATATCTGCATATATGTGGCACTGCCGTCTAGGTCATATTGGCGTTAAACGCATGAAGAAACTCCATTCTGATGGACTTTTGGAATCACTTGATTTTGAATCATTTGATACATGTGAGCCATGCCTTATGGGCAAGATAACTAGAACGTCGTTTTCTGGTTCAATGGAACGGGCGACAGATCTATTGGAAATCATACATACTAATGTGTGTGGACCAATGAGTGTGTCAGCGCGAGGTGGATATCGTTATTTTGTTACTTTCACGGATGATTTGAGTAGATACGGGTATATCTATTTGATGAAACACAAGTCTGAAACTTTTGAAAAGTTCAAGAAATTTCAGAATAAAGTGGAAAATCATCGTAATAGAAAGATCAAATTTCTAGGGTCCGACCGTGGAGGAGAGTATCTAAGTTACGAGTTTAGCACACACATGAAAGAGTGTGGAATAGTTTCACAACTCACGCCTGCCGGAACACCACAACGTAATGGTGTGTTGGAACGTCGTAATCGTACCTTATTTGATATGGTTCGATCTATGATGTCTCTGACTGACTTACCACTATCATTTTAGGGTTATGCACTGGAAACAGCTGCATTCACTTTAAATCGGGCACCATCTAAATCCGTTGAAACGACACCGTATGAATTATGGTTTGGAAACAAACCGAAGTTGTCATTTCTTAAAGTTTGGGGATGTGATGTTTATGTGAAGAAACTTCAACCGGATAAACTCGAACCCAAAGCGGAAAAATGCGTCTTCATAGGATACCCTAAGGAAACAATTGGGTATACCTTCTATCACAGATCCGACCGGCAATGTTTTTGTTGCCAAGAATGGATACTTTCTTAAGAAGGAGTTTCTCACGAAAGGTGTGAGTAATCGGAAGGTAGAACTCGAAGCGGTTATTGGACCTTCTCTTCATGAAATGGCGAGTGGCGCAGCACCGGAAGTTGTTTCGGAGTTGACTTCACCTAATGAAGAGAGAGCTAATGATATTGATCATAAAACTCCGAAACAGGAAACTACCGAACCTCGCAGGTCAAGCAGGACACATGCAGCTCCTGAACTGTACGGCAATCCTATTGTGAATTTCATGGTTGATGAAATGGATGACCCTGCGACGTATGAAGAAGCGATGATGAGCCCATATTCCAACAAATGGCTAGAAGCCATGAAATCCGAGATGGAATCCATGTACGAGAACCAAGTTTGGACCTTGGTGGACTTACCTCACGATCGAAAGGCCGTTGAGAATAAATGGATTTTTAAAAGAAAAACTGATGCTGACGGTAATGTGACCATCTATAAGGCTCGACTTGTTGCATAGGGGTTTTGAAAAATTCAAGGAGTTGACTACGATGAGACATTCTCTCCTGTAGCGATGCTTAAGTCAGTTAGGATTATGTTAGCAATTGTTGCATATTTCGATTATGAAATATGGCAGATGGATGTCAAAACTGTGTTCCTCAATGGTAATATTGAAGAAGAGTTGCATATGATACAACCTAAGGGTTTTGTCGATCCTAAGGATGCTAATAAGGTATGCAAACTTCAACGATCCATCTATGGACTGAAGCAAGCATCCCGGAGTTGGAATCTCCGCTTTGATGAGGTGATCAAAGAGTTTGGACTTGTCCAAACTTATGGAGAGGCTTGTATTTATAAGAAAGTGAGTGGGAGCAATGTGGCATTTCTGATATTATATGTGGATGACATATTATTGATTGGAAATGATATAGATCTTTTAAACAGTGTTAAAAGTTATCTAAACAGCAAATTTTTGATGAAAGACCTTGGTGAAGCGTCATATATATTAGGCATTAAAATCTATAGAGATAGATCAAGGCACCTAATTGGGCTATCGCAGAGTACATATCTTGATAAGATATTAAAGAAGTTTAATATGGACGAAAGTAAGAAGGGGTTCTTACCTATGTTGCAAGGCAAGACATTGAGTAAGACTCAAAGTCCGGCTACAGCGGAAGAAAGAGAGATGATGGATAAGATCCCCTATGCCTCGGCCATAGGCTCTATTATGTATGCCATGCTATGTACAAGACCGGATGTGGCACATGCTATTAGTTTGACTAGTAGGTACCAATCTGATCCAGGTTCGGAATACTGGATAGCGGTAAAGAACATCCTCAAGTACTTGAGAAGAACTAGGGATATGTTTCTTATATACGGAGGTGAAGAAGAGCTAGTCGCTAAGTGTTATGTCGATGCTAGCTTTGACACCAATCCGGATGACTCTAAGTCTCAATCCGGATACGTATTTCTCTTGAACGGAGCAGCAGTTAGTTGGAGGAGTTCCAAACAACCTGTGGTGGCTGGATCAACGACGGAGGCCGAATATGTTGCTGCTTCAGAAGCGGCGCGGGAAGCGGTTTGGATGAAAGAGTTTATTACGGAACTAGGTGTGGTTCCTAGTGCATTGGAACCAATGGTGATCTATTGTGACATCAATGGAGCCATAGCCAACCCAAAGGAACCGAGGTCTCACAAGAATTCCAAGCATATTAAGCGCCGGTTTCACTCCATCCGCGAGCATGTCAAGGATGGAGATATAAAGATTTGTAAAGTACACACGGACCTGAATGTAACAGATCCATTGACTAAAGTTCTCCCTAGGGCAAAACATGAGAACTCCATGGGTGTTAGATTTATCACTATGTGAACTAGATTATTGTCTCTAGTGCAAGTGGGATACTGAAGGAAATATGCCCTGAGAGGCAATAATAAAGTTGTTATTATGTATTCCTTATATATGATAGATGTTTATTTTGCATGCTAGAATTGTATTGATCGGAAACATCAATACATGTGTGTTTAATAAACAAAAAGGGTTCCTAGTTATGCCTCTCTTATAGACTAGCTTGTTGATTAACAAGATGATCAAGGTTTCCTGATCATGGACATTGGATGTTGTTAATAACAAGGTCACACCATTGGTGGAATGATGTGATGAACATTCATCCGAAGTATAGCATTACGATCAAGTCATTATGTTTATATTGCTATAACATCATACGAAGTAATCTTTATCCTTAGACCATGAGATCATGTTAATTGCTAACACCTGAAGAGTATCTTGATAACATCAAGCGTCACACCGTAACAGGGTGACTATAAAGATGGGTTCAGTACTACGAAGGTGTTATGTTGAGGCTCATGGATCAAGAGTGGAATTTGTCAATCCCGATGATGGATAGATATACTCTGGGCCCTCTCGGTGATATCACATTGAGATAGCTTGCAAGCAAGTGATGTGATCACTAGAATGTTATATTACGGGAACGAGAAAAGAGTGCATGTCGGTAACGAGATCAAACTAGGTATGGAGATACCGATGATCGAATCTCGGACATGTAATATATCGCGAGACAAAGGTATTTAGTTACAAGCGTTAAAGGTTCTCACGATCACAGAAGTCATCGTTGAATGTGTAGGAGTCAGTACGGATCTCCAGGTCCCGCTGCTGATTATTGATCGGAGAAGGGTCTCGATCATGTCTGCATTATTCGCGAACCGTAGGGTGACACACTTAAGAGTTACCGGACACCATTTTGGAGCACATATGTTTCAGACGAAAGAATTGCAAAGCACAGGAATTGTTTTAATAGAAACCGGAAATTGTTTCGGGTGAAATTGCAGAAAGTGGTTATGCATGTGATATTGAAATATTGCAAGGGGCTATATGTGAATGTTTCTTAATTAAAGTAATTAACAAAATTCTGAATAAATTTAATAAAATAGTTTTATTAAATGAGAGAGCATTAAAGTTGGAGAATTTTAATGCATTTAAAGTGGAGACTTTAGAAGGGAATGTGAAGAGGCATTTTTATGTGGAGGGGTTACCACCACATGAATGGGGGAGGTGAGGGGTCACCCTCCCATGCACCGGCCATGGAGAGGAGGGGCACCCCCTCCTCCTATAAAAGGACATCCATTCCCTCCTTCATCCTCACACCTCCTTGTAAAGGATCTCTCTCCTCCTCTAGAATTATTCCCCATGGTCTCGGATTAGCGAGATACATGTTCCCGGTGGCATTTCGTCTGGAAGGAGTTGCTGCTTCCGCTGGATCGCTGGAGCGAGGAGGTGGAGGTTGTTCGGTGGCTTGAACGTGTGTGCGAGTGCGGATGCGCTGCTGAGTTGCGGCGCTCAGACTTCCTCACGATCTTGATATCGGCAAGTGTATGACTACATCAACCACGAGTTCCTACTCGTTAACAAAACTCGTTTTCTTCGAGGGTAAGTTCTCGTTGGATGTATGTCCACCCGTTGCTTTGTACCTAGTAGATAGATCTTGGCGTGTAGTTCACACCGTAGGAAAAAATTTGTTTTCTATGCTGCGGACCCAACAATTACCTCTGGAGCATATAAACCAGGTCCGTCCAAATCTTAGGGTTTTAATGTTTCGAGTCCATGACAAGTAATTTTCCTTGGTCAACTTGAATGATTGGCAGAATAAAGTGAAACATGTGCACGCATGAATCATCAATTGCACTTAACATCGACTAAACGAAATCGAATGTGTACAAGACAGTAACACTCACTGGAAGTTCTAAGGAAATATTATTTCCAACCTTAGAAAGTGATCTTCTATTTCCTGGACATTATTTTTTACCGTATGTTCATGAATGCTATTTGTGTCAATGAACCCAATGTCATAGATTTGTCCTCTTTTACATTCGAGAATCTTCATTCTGCATAATAGCATACAAAAGAATATAGTGAGGATAAATTATACATGCAATGAACGAGCTGAGCTAGAGACTTAATTATAGAAATAAATCACTTACAGATAATAGCAACTGACGAGAGATTTGTCGAAGGCATCTTGATTGAATAACTGAAATAATTCTGAAAATTCAATGTGTATCTCGTCGTTTCCACGGAAGTAATGCTCATGTCTAACTACCTCTATGAGCATGATCTTCTCTTCCTCTGAGGCTTGCATATACCACTGATGCAATTTTGCATTTCTGTTTGTAGATACGGGACCTCCTCAGGTCTAACGAGAGGCTTCATGTACTCGTATTTATATGCTACTTCAGCCATGGGTGTGCATTCCTTGCCTATGCGACCAGTTGTGCAACCTCTAGATCATCATCGGAAAACACTTTGAGCGGGGGACACGATTGGTTTTTCTGTTCTCCGAGCTGGGGGGAATTGTTTTGCTGCTTGCACTACTACTTGTCGACCGCTGCACATTCGCTTTATGTGACTTGATAATAGAGCGGTCATGGTATGATACCAGAGCTTCTGGCCTTGGTCGCTCAAGCATGCCCAAAAAGTGTTTCAATGTATTGGGTGCTATATACTGCTCTGGTAGGGACTGTTTTGGTGCAATCTGGCGTTTCACATCTTCAGCCACGACCCTTTTGAATTCCTCAACAGTCAGGCCATAAGCTAACTTGGCAGGAGCCTGCTTGACTTTCTTCCTTGTACCTACTAAGGATTTCTCCGCATCTGTAGTACTGGCCGCCGGAGTGGCGGTGCTCTTCCACTTTTGCAAACGGGGCTAAGGCAGTGGAGTCTGCTGACATGGCGAAGTCTGTAGACGCACCGGAGATGGCTAAGGTGGCAGAGTGTGCTGAAGCGGCGGAGTCTACAGACGCGCTAGAGACGGATGAGGCAGCGGAGACGACTGAGGCAACGGAGATTGAGCTGGATTGCTACTCTGAGAAATCGGTGGATCTTCCTCATCTTGGCCTTGCCTTTTTCCTTATGGTTCAGCAGATCTGCAATCATGTTCTCTAGTTTTTTCTTCTCGTACTTAAGCTTCTCCCTATCCTTCTCTGCCTTCACCCTCAAGCTCTTGTGCATGTTACTAGTTGATGCATCCAACTTCTTCTTTTCCTCCAAAGCCTTTGCCTCTATCATAGTTTGCTCTGCTTTCGCCTACAGGACTAGTGTCACCTGCTTTTCCTCAACCACAACCTTAAGATCATCTTGGGCATTCCTTAGGTCAGTGTGGAGCTTTCGAATATCATCCTGATATTCAAACTTTGCTTCGACATGTTTAGTGCATCTCTAACTCTACCATCTTTAGCTTCGAAATACATGTCCCATAGCTTTGACAGGGATTTACAAAGTGATTCAGGCCACACATCATCAACCCAATGCACAAAGCCATAAGATTCACCATCCTGTAGTTTTTTGACAAAGCACGATCTCTTAGCACATTGTACATCAACATTTACATTAATATATATAAAATAGGTCACAAATTACACACACCTCCCGTGGACAGGACAAGAATCTCCTGCCGGTCGAACATCCCTCAAAGGCCACATTTTTTATAGCCGCGACATTGCATCTGCAAGGATAGGATTTGGTCCCTCCTTGGCTAATCCGTGGTAATCCGAGACATACTTGGTTGTTGGACCTTAACATTTCAATTGCCCACAGTCACTAAACACAATCCGTGCATAGATAAAAATTCCCCAAATCTCTATGAACCCTAACCCTAGCTATCGGAGGGGAATGGAATACTTACTTCCAAGTCACCACTCAGATCAGTGGAGGACTCCTCAACATCGCCCCAGGAAAACATGGTGCTGGCGAGCGGCGATGGGAGATCGGCAGCGGCGGACGGCGACGAGCTAGAGCAGGGAGGCGAGCTAGTGAGAAAACAGGAATGAAGAGTGGACTGGGAACCAGATCAAGTCAACCAACAAAAACCTAACGTCCCCCTCCCTCCGTCAACCACGTTGCCATGTGGACCTGACATGTGGGCCAGAGCTGTCATAAAACGGGTTAGGAGCAGGCAAATGCAGAATCAGTTCTTTCTGTCACGACTATGCCCCAAAACCCCTCTTTATGTGTCAACTCGCCCAATGTTGGTAGTTTTGTGACACCTCCGCCCCAAATGTGGTAGTTTTGCGTCATTTTCTCCGCATGACCTGGCAGTTGGCCTCGTGTTGCATCGACGCTGCCATACCCTGCTTGAGTCGTGCGGCGTTGAACGCTGCCAGCTGTTGGCGACCTTATTTCTCCCGCGTCGTCGTTCGCACTGAGTGCGTGAGCACCCTATTGGCACCTACTACTCTGGCTCTGGCTCGGGCTTTGCAACCACCTCCTCCACCTGCCTCCTCCTAGGATGACGACAGCTGCACGTGTATACAGGCCCCAGCGCACCATGCTCCCAGCGTTGGATCTCTCTGCATCCCCTATGGGCATGCTGAACAGCCCGTAGTAAGCATCGCGTCGCATCCGGAGGCATGAGCGCTATCCACGGCCCAACGAAGATGTTGTTGTTGCTCACGGTACTCATCGCCGGAGAGGTCCAATAGCCCATGCGGGGAGGATGACCTAGAGGCCCCGTGGCCGAACAGAGACACGGCGAGCCCACACGGCTAGCGGTGCTACTTTTGACCAGCTAAATTTTGCATATATGGTGGTCAGAGGCGTTGGGATGAGATTTGACGGTGGCGAAGGAGGCGATGCGGCAAGGGAAATCGAGTGAGTGTCAGTGGAGTGGGCTAGGATCCCGGGCCCTAGTTACAATTATCTAGGTTGGCCAACTTTTCGGGATGTGTTCGGGGACACCGAACTGGCCCAAAACTGGGTAACAGGAGGTGTCATCCAGTTTTGGGCGGTTATTGAGCATGTACAATGCGATGATATCAGCCTTCCTTTATAGTTGCCACGTCAGATTTTCGCTTAGCTGGTAAGAAAGATAAGGTTGCGTTCTGTTATCTAAGGGATGATCCCTTAAAAATAAGAGAAAACTATTTTCTCCATTCTATCTCGTGTCTTCTCTTATCAACACAATTTCTTACTAATTTGTCAATTCATATTAATTTTTAGAGATGATAATAAGAGATGATCCATTGTACAACTTATTTTTATTGCCTTCCCTAAATTATAGGGAGAGCTAAGGGCATGTACAATGCGGTGACATCAGCCTTCCCTTATGACTGTCACGTTGGATATTTGCTTACTTGGAGGAGAGAGAACTAAGAAAGATGAGGTTGTCTTCCCTTATCTAAGGGATGATCTCTTAAAAATAAAAGAAGACTATTTTTTTGGTTGTACCATATGTCTTTCCTTAGCAAATCAATTTCTTACTAGAAAATAGTCAATTCTCATTAATTGGTAGAGATGGCACTATGATATAATGCATTGTATGACTTATATATATTGTCTTCTCTAAATGATGTGGAGGGCTAAGGGAAGCATATCTTCCCTACCATTGTACATGCCTAAGAGAAGAACCGTCTTGTATACCATTGTACTGTACCAAACCACCGGGGTGTTCCGAAAAATGATACAGTATAGAGGTCGACGCTAGGCAAGACGTCGGTGACCGGTACGATGAAAACCTGCCGGAAGCAAGATTCCCTGCAGATCGAGGTGGCGCGCCCCAATTGTCCCGGATGGGTCCGTCGATCAATGAGCGAGGTGGCGGCTGTACCTTGCACCTGCAGGCTTATCCCACGACAGCCGGTGGATCTTGGATTATGCGCCATGCCTACGCACAGGAGTACCGGAACACGGCGCTTTCGCGGCTGTTAGTTCCTCGCTTAATGGAGTGCACACATGAATTCCAGTCGATCTTACGTACAGTTGTGCAGAATTTTCTCAGTTTGCCCTGCAACCTGCATGGCCACAAAAGGCAAATGTCACTGATCGCCTACCTACATCTTCTGATTGTTGAAGGAATAAAGGGAAGAGTACATGTGTGTGTGATTGCCGATCAAGTCATCAGCAAGAGCCGTGCGCCCAATCCGAGCGCGGTAGTTTTTTCTAGATCAAGTCAGCAAGGACCGTACGTAGCATGTTAACCACATTCGCAGAAATACTCTAGGGGGAAAACATGGGCACGCATGCACTCACTCTGTCAGCAGCGCAGCATGTCTGGATGAACTCAACAGGAACCTGCCGGGTACTGGCATGCCTGGTGCCAGGCTATGGCCCATGGTCATAAAAACCTGTGCTAGCAAGAAAAACACAGGTCGAGATAAAGGGAAGAACCTTATTCTCCGCCAATTGCAGGAGACATTGTGTCCCGCTCAGGCACGGAGGAACTGGGCCACGGCCCATTAGCAGAGATTGAATAGTGACGTTTTTCTGTTTCTGAGTCGGGTTTTCTGGTTTACGTGTACTACTTTTTTCAACTGTTGTTTTAATTTCTGTTTCCTTTTTCTTTTCTGCTTTTTGAACTCAAACTTTTTTCAAATCGGAATATTGTTTTAATTCGATTTCATTTAAAATTTGAAAAAATTCAAATCTGAATAACTTTTGATTTGAATATTTTTTAAATCTGCACAATTTTCAAAATTTAAATAGATTTTAAATCTGAACATTCTAAAAACCTAAAATTTCTAAAAGCATTTTTTTAATCACAAAAAATAAAATAAAAACGAAAATAGGAAAAGAAAATAGTAAAATGTTACCTCTTGGCCGGCGTCCCACGAAGTTATCCATTTAGGCGAGGAAATCCATCTGGCTAAGAGCGCAAATAGGACACTCCCCAGAAGAAGAGGAGCTCCTATTTATTGTTCGGCGCGTGCACTAATATACTCTTCTCAAGTTTTACCCAATTTTTATGGTTTTAGAGTTTTAAAAATGATCAAGTTTTAAAATTTTACATTTGAAAAAGGTTAAATCTGTAAAAAGTTCAAACGTAAAAAGTTAAATTTAAAAAAGTTCAAATCTAAAAAGTGATTAAACTGAGAAAAGTTCAGTTTTTTTTAAAAACGTAGCGTACACAAAACCGGTGAAAAAACCAGCAAAACTAGAAGAAAACCTAAAAAGGAAAAAAACCGAAAGAACCTCCCGCTAGACGGGCCAGCCCACCTCGCGCACCCGCGTGGTGTTGGGCGATACACAGGGATTGCCGAGATAAAGCCCCGTAGTCGCTAAAGCTTCCTCTTTTCTTAGAGAAAAGCCAATCACATGATAGACAAAACTAAAACAGAACCATACAATCAGAGTAATAAAGTTCGTGGATCATAAAATACAAGTTTGTAATATTCTTGGGAGGGACTACAAGAAAAGTGACCACCCGCAAGGGTTTGTTCCACCGAACGTTGTAGAAAGTGGTAGATGGAAACTTTATTTTTTTTTCCGCGGCGCACTACTACAACAAAATCATTAGAAACTTGGTAGAATCTCGGTCGGCGCGTGGTAGAACTCAGATTCCAGTTCCTCACGCGATTTTGGCTCTGATTGATACCATCAAATTCTTTTAAAACTCGTGGGGCCGCGATGTCAATATCTCTAGCGGAGCATTTTTTTTTTGTCACGCCTCCCTGTTTACTCAATGCATCAACTATTTAGTAAGGCTTCTGGTCCCTGATGGCAACAATTCTGTGTGTACCAACTCGTTGGGACTCCAAGTGCAGAGTGTTGTAACAAGCGTTTTTCCTCACAAGTATGACTCGAGAGTTTATATCGAACTATTGGGAAATTGCAGAAACTCATCCTTTGTCGTATACTACTCTCTTATAAAGTATGGTGGACATAAAACTGCTTACAGGTGATATAATATTACTTTAAACTTTATTATATGTTTGATTAGCATTCATATGGACATCATACCCTAATATAAACATAATGCATACATCTCACTTATACTTCTCTAGAACGGGAAAACTCCATGCAATCTAGAATTAAGTATAAACATAGTATAGTCTTAGGTACTTTGACATTATGTTTGAATAACAAATGTGCTACCTTGTGCCATTTTTTGGATTAGATGGTTGTTTTGTGAATCTAGCAAATGGTGCACAAGTGTTAGCCTCCACTAGAAGAGTCAGAAATAACAACATGTTTCCTATAACTATTGGAGTGGTCAACAAAGAGGAGACGGAGAATTGGATATGGTTTTTACACACACTTGAGTCAGCTATTGGACAAAGTGAAAATGATGCTGGATGGACACATGTCAGATAAGCAGAAGGTAATGATATATATACCATTTACTTGTTATAAGTCTGCAATGTAAATGTTTTTATCATAAATCTATTGTGTAAATGCTTTTTATTGTAAATCTGCCATGGTAAATGTTTTCATAAATATGCCCTGTTAATGTTTTATTTATCATGTACTTGTCATAGGTCTTAATTGCAGCAGTAAGAGCAATTTTTCCAGGTTGTGATCATAGATACTGCAAGAGGCATGTGTTTGCAAACTTCTCTGCTACTGGATTGATGGGTGAAAATAACAAGGAATATTTTGATTAGATTGTCTATGTTTTCACTTTGAGCAAGTATAATATTGCCATGGACAATCTTAAAATTTATGATATAGAAGCATGGATGTGGGTGAAAGCAATTCTCAAGGATCACATAAGTCGGCATGCATTTAACACACAATTCAAGATGGATCTGGTTGTCAACAACCTCGGCGAGGTATTAAATAGATACATCCTTGATTATAGAGACAAACCTATTCATACCATGAGTGAAATAATTAGAACTAGACTTATGACTAGGTTTTATCTCAAGGGGAGTGCTGCAGAGAAAGTTGGTTAGGATATCACACCTGTTATGAGTGAGAAGCTTGAGGGGGCTAAGAGAAAGTTAAAGTATTGCACGACTCATCAGTCTTGTGTTGGGCGTTGGCAAGTAGATTACAATGAGAATGTATATGAAGTGAACCTTCTTAATATGACTTGTATCTATTTTAGGTTTTAGCTATGTCGAGTTCCCTGTGAGCATGCTTGTGCAGCCATTTTTGGGGCAAATGGGTGAAGACCGCAAGTCATAACATTGATCCACCAGCCTACACTATACCCGCGGGAAGACCAAAGAAAATATAAGAAATGGGCTATAGGAGGAAGGGCCATATTGTTCTAGAGTAGAAAGACAACATTCCAGTGTGATGATTACCATGGAACTGGCCACAATGTGAGGGGTTGCACTAAGCCACCTAGAACATACCTTGCTCTCATGGTTAGAAACCATGTGGTAAGTGAAGGGAATATGCCCGAGAGGCAATAATAAAGTGGTTATTATCTTATTCCATGTTTATGATAAATGTTTATTTTGCATGATATAATTGTATTAATTGGCAACGTTAATACATGTGTGTTTAATAAACAAATAAAGAGTTCCTAGTTATGCCTCTCATATAAACTAGCTCATTGATTAACAAGATGACAAGGTTTCCTGATCAGAGACATTGGATGTTGTTAATAACGAGGTCACAATATTGGTGGAATGATGTGATGAACATTCATCGAAAGTATAGCAGTATGATCAAAATCATTATGTTTAAATTTCTATAACAAAGTAATTCTAGTCCTTACACCATGAGATCATGTCAATCACTAACACTAGAAGGGTAACTTGATAACATCAAACATCATACCGTAACAGGGTGACAATAAAGGTGGGTTCTGATACTCTGAAGGTGTTATGTAGAGGCTCATAGATCAAGAGTGGGATTTTTCCATCCCGATGAAGGATATATATACTCTAGGCCCTCTCGTTGATATCACATTGAGATAGCTTGGAAGCAAGTGATGTGATCACTAGAATGTTATATCACGGGAACGCGAAAAGAGTACATGTCGGTAACAAGATCAAACTAGGTATGGAGATACCGATGATCGAATCTTGGACATGTAATATATCATGACACAAAGGGATTTAGTTCCAACGTTAAAAGGTTCACACGATCATAGGAGTCATCATTGAATGTGTGGAAGTCAGTACAGATCTTCAGGTCCCGCTGCTGATTATTGATCAGAGAAGGGTCTTGATCATGTCTTCATTATTCGCGAACCGTAGGGTGACACACTTAAGGGATACCGACACCATTTAGGAGCAAATGTGTTTCATATAAAGATTAAGAAATGTTGGAATCATTTCGATGGAAACTGAAATTGTTTTGGGTGAAACTACAGAAACTGGTTCTGTATATGATATTGAAATGTTGTAGGGGGTTTTATGTGAATTTTTGTTAATTAAAGTAATTAACAAAATTCTGAATAATATAAATAAAAGAGTTTTATTAAATGAGAGATTGCATTAAATTTGGTGGAATTTTAATGGGGTTGAGTGGACTTTTGAGTGGAGGCATGTTTATATGAGTGGGAGCTCCACTCACATGAATGATGGAAGAGGTAGGGGCACCACCTTGGCCGCCGTCCGTGGGAGGGGCTGCCCCCCTCTCCCCTATAAAAGGCCTTCCACTCCTCCTCTCATCTCACACACCTCCTCGTGAAGGATCTATCTCCCCCTCTAGAATTATTCCCCATGGTCTTGGATTAGCGATATATATGTTCCTGGTGGCTTTATATGGAAAGGATTTGCTACTTCCGCTGCATTGCTGGAGCGAGGACGCGGAGGTTGTCGGGGTACCGGACATGCGAGCAATCATAGATGCACCGCTGCTTTGTGGTGCTGGACTTGCTAGTGTTGGACTTGCTGGTGCTGGCCTTGCTAGACTTCATCACGATCTTGAGATTGGAAAATGTACGACCACACCATCCACAAGTTCAACCTTGTTAATAATGTTTTGTTGCTCTTCAATGGTATGTTCTCTATGGATGTATATCCACCTACTGATTGTATCTAGGTAGATAGAGTTGGAAATATGCCCTAGAGTCAAATAGTAGTAAGGACTATTATCATGTTTCATATAGTTTATGATTAAGTTTTGTATCATGCTATAACTGTATTGAGTGGAAACAGCAATACACATGTGATATACAAACAAACCAGGGGTTCCCAGTGAAACTCTAGTCACTGGTTCATTGGTCAACAGATGATCATGTTTCCTGATCATGTGGCATTTATGCTAGTTGGAAATGAGGTCATCCCATTCTGAGAATGAGATGATGAACCAATACCCAACCTAAACATCGTGATTCGATCATGTCACAAAGTTCAAGTTACGATGATTAGAAAAGGACCCTCGTAGACTATCCCTTAGACTGTGAGACTATATCAATCACTGTCTCCCGAGAGTGCTTAGATAGCATCAAACGCTATCTGGTAAAACAGTGGTTATAAAGGTGTGTTCAGGTATTCGGAGGAAACCGTAGAGGCAATATATGTCAAGAGCGGGATTTGTCCGTCCATGTGACGGGAAGATACTCAAGGGCCCACTCGGAGAGGTTATATCCAATAGCTGCGCAGCATGTGATTAGATCACAGGGATATCACTTGTCGGAACGAGTCAAATAGCATTGTTCAGTAACGAGATTGAACACGACATGGTGATGTCATTGATCAGATCTCGGGCAATGCAAGTATCAAGAGACAAAGGGAATAAGACACGACTGTCCCGGTTCAAACGACGAAAGATCTTCGTGGAACACACAGGGGTCACATGGCCATCCAGGTCCCTCTGTTGATCATTGGTGCGGGAGTGTCCCGACCATGTCTGGAGTGTTCCCGAACCGTGGGGTATCACGCTTAAGGGCTTGATGATGCTTAGAGAGCATTTATAGGATCGGTAGAATCGCCGAAGAAAGAAGGGAGAAAACCGGAAGGGTTTCGGTAAGTCCGGAG
Organism: Avena eriantha; assembly: GCA_910589775.1. Taxonomy (NCBI): domain Eukaryota; kingdom Viridiplantae; phylum Streptophyta; class Magnoliopsida; order Poales; family Poaceae; genus Avena; species Avena eriantha. The sequence goes on from OU342740.1 coordinate 492,537,559, forward strand.
GATGTCCGGAGTGGAGGTGGAAGGTGTTCCATGGCCACGGAGATTAGATAATATGTTAATGAATGTTAAATGTTGATTTAATCATTTATTCATAATTATTTAATAAAGAGAAAATCAATTAAAGGTCAAAAAGGCTTAATGGGCCAATTTCGGAGGGAGAGGGCCCATTAGGAGAAAGGAGAGAGGGAGAAGGGCCAAAGGGGGAGGCCGGCTGGGCCTTGCCCCCCCCCCCCCCCCCCCGCACCGCGGGGCCCACTAGGGGCTGGCCGGCGGCCACCCCACCCCCTCCTCTCCTTTAGTCCCACCCCGGGACTTTGAGGGAGGTAGTACCTCCCCTCCCCCTATATATAGTGGGGTATTTGGCCTAGAAAAATACACCAATAATCAATAAAGGTCTCCCCACTTTTGGGAGGACCTCCAATTGATATTTTCTCTCTCCCCTCTCTCTCGTGACCGTGGTCCCAAGTCTGGACTGCGCGAGCGAGAGACATCTTCACCGTGGAGCGCCATCGCACTGCGGGATTCGGATCCGGCAGCTCTACTTCCGCAACTGCTGCTGGATCGGGGAAGCGGAAGTCATCGTCAGGCACCGGACGTGTGTACCTCCCCGCGAGGTGTCGCACTTGAGGCACTCAAGTTGTTGGAGCCAGAAGGAGCGCAAGGACTTCATCACGACCTTGAGGTCGGCTTCGGCTCGTCTACATCAACCACGCTCTCTTGAGCATTGACAGCGCTTTTCGGTCTTCAAGGGTAAGTTCGCGAAAAGCCCCTCCCGTTACTATATTACTAATAGATAGGTCCTAGCAGCTTCAGGGGTTCAGGGGCATAGAGTAAATTTATTGTTTTTATGCGCGGAACCCCTATAGTGGTATCAGAGCTAGATCTATCCGTAGTAATGCTAGTATGGGTAGAACACACGAGATGTAGCGTGTGGGCGTTGATCTTTTAGTTGTTACCCTTCCACGTGTACTTGTGTATACCGCAGTAATGCTTGATGAAGCGGCCCCAACCGACTTTACGCGTTCATTCGCGAGATTGGTCCACGCTTGACATACGGCTTGTACCGTATAAAGTGGCTTAAGGGGGCGTCTGTCTCTCTCGCATTAGTTGGTATACCATTTGCAATGGAGGGCCCCGAAAGGGGTGTAGTATAGACAACTACTTGATCAGCGTTGTGCTGAAAGTTCGTAGGTAAGAACGGTTCTTGTGCGAAAGCCCATTCAGCCACGTAAAACATGCAAAGATAAAGTAGAGGCGTCTAACTTTGTTTTGCAGGGGGGCGTTGCTTTGTGATATGGTTGTGGCAAAGGTAAAGTAATTACCTTTTGTTGCATAGTAGTAGATAGTCATGGTGATGAAAAACTACCACGCTGGAATGACACCGGTACCCTGGTGTCTACAGCGCCAAAACCCTGGCGCCGGAACCCGGTGACGGCGGATGGAGATCACGACGTGAAGGACCATATCACATAGCATTTACATTCAATGTTATTGTTTGTATGCCTTATTGTGTGCTAGTATTAGATACTCAACGGTAGCCTAATAAGATGATCCCTATTAAAATTACCAATGATTGTGTTCCCCCTTAGTGTGCACCACCAAGAAAGTTCTTTGATATGAGGCGATCCAGGGTTACAGGCCTGGGTGTCATACATATCTATGTTCGCATACAGTGGGTGTAAGCCATGTTGCACAACGAATACACTAAGGTTGAGTTGGCGAGCCTAGCACGCTAGAGAAGCGTGGCCTCAGAACATGGATGGTCGAAAGATCGAGCACGAGTCTCATGAATGATGTGACCAACGTTTAGCGTCCACCCTTGAACCCACATTGATGGCCGTGACGATCGGGGGAGATGTGGCTGATAGGGGTCGTGCTATCACTAGGAACCCTCACTAGGGATAGGTGTTTATAAGTGGAGTTATTGTTAACTCATTTAATTATAAACTTAGTCTAAATTCCTTTTGCAATTATAAATGTAGATGGCTCACCGTGAAGCTTACTTTGAGATTGAGGATTGGGTAAAGGGTGAAAAACTTAGACTTGATGGATCCAACTTCCCTAGTTGGCTTGTGCGCCTAGATGATCTCCTTACTAGGAATCATGTGGTAGACTACATACGCCACATGATGGATTTGACTGAGCCAGACTACTATGAGACCCCACAAGAGCTGGCAGACCGCTACTATCGTCAAGAGATGTCCACCTACATTCAGATAATAATGTGTTACGGGATGGTGGATGAACTACATCCGCTCATGGGTGATCTTGACCCATATTCGATGGTGGATTAGCTGAGAGCGGAGTTGATAGGCCATGTGTGCATGTGGAAGCACGAGTTGCTTGGAGAGTTCATTTCCATGCAGATGGAGGAGCATACATGTCTGAAGAGTGACTTGGAGCGCATGCTTGATGCACACACGAGACTGGTTCACTTCGTGGATTACTGGATGGCTGATCCATTTGTGATAGACGTATTGCTTCGGTCATTGCCTCCTAGCTACAAAGGACATGTCCGGAGTAGCATCATGAGTGGTGATACGAAAGCATTGGATTTCCATGAGTTCATATTACGTTTCCAGAACGTAAAGATTGAAACAATCACTTGAGAGGTCATCGATGACCAAGGTATATATTTGATATTCAGTTTTATAAATGTTATAATGTTGCAAACACATTGCAGTGTTAAGTATATCTGATACATGTTCTATTTTTTTGAAAACAGGTCCTTCTGCATGAGAGGTGCTTGCTGGTGAGGAGGTGACGTTGCATGTTGATGGCGAGCATGATGATGATGGCCGACGACACTCTCCCTCGACATTTATCATTTAGTTTATGTTTTAGGATGATTTTTGTAATAAAGAGATTTTGAACTTCTTTAGTGTGTCTCACACTTCGTGAGACGGTTATTCATATCAGTTTGTAACAAACAGTTGTTCCACTTTTATGAATGATTTCTATTCGTATTCATATCTTGTTTGATTATGTGTGAATTATCCTTGTTGTTTGAAACTAATTGATAATGTATGAACATTTGTAAAACATTAAAATGCCTTGTTTAAAATACCCAATTTAATGATATGTTCATTAATGAATGAAAAACCATTGTTTAAATTCAAAGTTATGTGATAATATGTGAAAGTCATTCGATTTCTTGTCACATATAAATCATGCCTAAGTTCGGCAAAATAACTTGAACACCGTGTATTACTTGAATACAAAGTGTTTAAAGAATTGTTAAAAGTAAATACATATTCGATGTATTGTGTTTTAACGAAAATGGTAATTATCATTATATGATTGTTGAATGTGTAAAGTAGTTTACCAAGGAAACATGAATATGAAACTATTTGATTTGATCAAAATGTTTCATCAACAAAGGGTACAAATATGAAAGAGAATCCAATTACTATGATTTGATCAATAGTAATGAGATTCAACTTTATAAAAATGTCATAAAAGAAATTGTGGAATGCAAAGCATTTTGAAACGTCAAAATGCAAAGCATCACAATGTGATATTAGATATCAAAAGGGGTTGAATAGAAGGCACCAAATAAATCGTTGTAGTGTATATGTAGAGACCATTAGTTAAGAAATAGTTAACACTCAATTAGAATTGGTAAACCATTTGAATTCGTGAAAGTTTTGGGGTTATTCGATATAACTAGAACAATAGCGAATAAGTCCTTGTAGCGTATTCATTGGAAACTTTGAATACGAAACCCATAGCTGAAACCAAAAGAAAAGCAAGATTCGTATTGCTTGGATTTTGGTGCATTCTTGAGAAAGCCCACTATTAGTGATGTTTCTCAATTATGAAGCAAATGGAAATTAGTGTAAATCACGATGAGGATTCAAAACCATGCATCAGAGTGTTGATAAGCGCAACGGACAATGTTCCTGAATGATTCTCTTCACGGAAGGAAAGAATCAATGATTTTGATCATTGTGTTTTTACCTCCACTATTGTTTTTCCACTACATGAAGTAGGATTCAAAATGTAAATCCATATCTTGTATGGAGACATTTGTGAACCACTTGTCATGATTTTTGAAATGTGACATACCTACGAACTACTAAGGAAATAATGGTAAACTAGAATTATGAGAAATCCTAGAAGCAAAATTCTCTTGAGATTAGAAAGCAATTAGTTGCTGAATCTCACAAGTAAAAACAGTTACTTGGAATATTCCCAAATGACTGCAAAGCCATAGTAGGAAAAGGGGGGTGAATGACAAAGCACAAATTTGTCAAATATTGGATGAATTCAAACGAATTTGATCCATGTGTGCTAAATGTCTAGTGGATTTAAAACTAGTAAAGTACTAGTATCTCATAATAAATCTCCAAGTTTGATATTTGATCAAAGGATTTTGAAGTCATTCAAAACAGTGAATGAATATGCAATTTGCATAAAATTGAGTGGGAGCTATGAAAGACTTCTTGAAACAATATGTGATTGACATATTTTTAAGTGGGAGCAACATAAGTCTCAAATTCAATTATGTAGGAACATATTTTGAGTGGGAGCTTATAGGAGTAATTCTTAAGTATGTTAAGGATGAAGGCGCATATACTTATAAATAATGATTTATAAGATGTAGAAGTTGATAATAGGTGTATTATGATATTATGTAGTATTCCTTAAGGGATTCTGAAAAGGGTTTCAGAATAGAAGTTAATTAAGGAACTGGTCCTTAACAACTCAAAATTAGGAACAGTATTAAGTTTTACATCGATGGTTAAAAGAAAGAAAAGGATGATCGTCATCCACTATGTTGAGACATGGCTTCTGTCTTAGTAAACCATGATGATAACTTAGCATAATATGTGATCCAAATAAGGAATGTTTGAAAGTGATCAAGTTCGAATCACAGAACATTGAGCTGAGTTTTGTCCGCAGTACATAGTAGAGAACTGTAGACATGTTTTCCAAATCCATAAAGGATGACATATCTTAAAGCATAAAGAGTTATGTTATAAGGGAATATGTTGGAAACTCCTGTAGATACCAACTAAAGTCAAATAGGAAGCAAGGTGAACAAAACATCGAAAGCTGCACAGAGTGCACTAGTGTTTCGATGAATACATATATAATAATAGATAAGGGTACCATCTAAAGTGTTGTATAATGTTATGGCGGGGCTAATTCGCTTTTAACGTAGAATGATGTGTCCCAGGGCACAGTGCCCATGAGAAAGCCCTCGAGGTTGATCTAACGTCACTGTAGGCTCCTGGAATCAGGCCTCGTTCTGCTGCCATAGCGACGATACATACACACAGATGCTATCATGTGATGATAAAGTATTAATGTCAATCAAGGTGACATTAGTAAGTTGCAAAGGATCTAGGACTGTAAAGTATAGACCCAAGACTCAACCTCTTCCATGAGCAAGCATGTTCAAGGTACCAGACATATGGTGCCAATAATTAAGAAAAAATGCAGCTAGTGTATTTGTACTCTAGTGCAAGTGGGAGACTATTGGAAATATGCCCTAGAGTCAAATAGTAGTAAGGACTATTATCATATAGTTTATGATTAAGTTTTATATCATGCTATAACTATATTGAGTGGAAACATCAATACACGTGTGATATACAAACAAACCAGGGGTTCCAAGTGAAACTCTAGTCACTGGTTCATTGGTCAACATATGATCATGTTTCCTGATCATGTGGCATTTATGCCAGTTGGAAATGAGGTCATCTCATTCTGAGAATGAGATGATGAACCAATACCCAACCTAAACATCGTGATTCGATCATGTCACGAAGTTCAAGTTACGATGATTAGAAAAGGACCCTCGTAGACTATTCCTTAGACCGTGAGACTATATCAATCTCTGTCTCCCGAGAGTGCTTAGATAGCATCGAACACCATCTGGTAAAACGGTGGTTATAAAGGTGTGTTCAGGTATTCGGAGGAAACCGTAGAGGCAATATATGTCAAGAGCAGGATTTGTCCGTCCATGTGACAGGAAGATACTCAAGGCCCACTCGGAGAGGTTATATCCAATAGCTGCGCAGCATGTGATTAGATCACAGGGATATCACTTGTCGGAACGAGTCAAATAGCATTGTTCAGTAACGAGATTGAACACGACATGGTGATATCATTGATCAGATCTCGGGCAATGCAAGTATCGAGAGACAAAGGGAATAAGACACGATTGTCCCGGTTCAAATGACAAAGATCTTCATGGAACGCACAGGGGTCACATGGCCATCCAGGTCCCTCTGTTGATCATTGGTGCGGGAGTGTCCCGACCATGTCTAGAGTGTTCCCGAACCGTGGGGTATCACGCTTAAGGGTTTGATGATGCTTAGAGAGCATTTATAGGATCGGTAGAATCGCCGAAGAAAGAAGGGAGAAAACCGGAAGGGTTTCGGTAAGTCCGGAGGATGTCCGGAGTGGAGGTGGAAGGTGTTCCATGGCCACGGAGATTAGATAATATGTTAATGAATGTTAAATGTTGATTTAATCATTTATTCATAATTATTTAATAAAGAGAAAATCAATTAAAGGTCAAAAAGGCTTAATGGGCCAATTTCGGAGGGAGAGGGCCCATTAGGAGAAAGGAGAGAGGGAGAAGGGCCAAAGGGGGAGGCCGGCTAGGCCTTGCCCCCCCCCCCCCCCCCGCGGGGCCCACTAGGGGCTGGCCGGCGGCCACCCCACCCCCTCCTCTCCTTTAGTCCCACCCCGGGACTTTGAGGGAGGTAGTACCTCCCCTCCCCCTATATATAGTGGGGTATTTGGCCTAGAAAAATACACCAATAATCAATAAAGGTCTCCCCACTTTTGGGAGGACCTCCAATTGATATTTTCTCTCTCCCCCTCTCTCTCTCGTGACCGTGGTCCCAAGTCTGGACTGCGCGAGCGAGAGACATCATCACCGCGGAGCGCCGTCGCGCTGCAGGATTCGGATCCGGGAGCTCTACTTCCGCAACTACTGCTGGATCAGGGAAGCGGGAGTCATCGTCAGGCACCAGACGTGTGTAACTCCCCGCGAGGTGTCGCACTTGAGGCACTCAAGTCGTTGGAGCTAGAAGGAGCGCAAGGACTTCATCACGACCTTGAGGTCGGCTTCGGCTCATCTACATCAACCACGTCCTGAGCGTTGACAACGCTTTTCGGTCTTCAAGGGTAAGTTCTTGAAAAGCCCCTCCCATTACTGTATTACTAATAGATAGGTCCTGGCAGCTTCAGGGGTTCAAGGGCATAGAGTAAAATTTATTGTTTTTATGCGCGGAACCCCTACAGATAGATCTTGGTCCTTAGTTGTTCACTTCGTAGGGATTTTTTGTTTTCTATGCTGTGAACCCAATAGTGCTTTCAAAGCCTGATCTATGCATAGAAGCTTTGCACGGGAAGAACACATAATATTATGTGGGTGTTGATGGTCATATTATTGCATCTTCTATGTATTTTTGATATTGGTGGCATAGTGGGATGTAACACCCTAGAATCGGCCCTATGCCAGTTTTAGCAATTACCGCCAAACCCGCACAGAAACGATTCAAAGATGCCCACCAGGCACTTGCGTGCGGGTGGAAAACGAAGTAATATCATTACACATTAATCCACAATGGAACCCACAGAACATATGTATACACAACATGACTCCATGAGTCAAGAATACAGATATACAATACAAAGATCCAAATCACCTTGAAAACGATACAATATCCGAGTACGGATAAGATGCAAATGGGGCTAAGAGCCCTGAAGAATAACCAATGGCGTCCATAACCCTGCCCAGGCCAAGCCAGAAGGGTAACCCTGCTAACGACGGTGAACTTATACCTGTTAAACAAAAGGGGTGCCGACAAAGGGCAAAGGAAAAAAGGAGCGGTCAGTACAGAGGCCAGTACACGGCGAGGCTAGAATTTAGCAGCTCTCGCCTACATAGGTTTGGTGGGCTGAAGCGGCAGCAAAGCATGCACTAAAGACACCTATAGAGACTCGATTCAACTATCGGCTATTAGAGAGGGATAAGAAAGACCTATTCGGAACCACCTGATACTAACACCAATCATACCCATCCTGGTCTTTCCCCCTTGAGACCAAACAAACCAAGAAACTCACACAGTTGGTAGTTTTATTCATTCCATTATAGTTGTAGCATTTACTAGTCAGATATAAATAGCATGGGTCATCCTGATAGCATAAGTAGTGGGCAGTTTGAGTTAACTGTCATGTTGCAGTTACAATACTTACTAGGCAAGTACAATATGACATGATGCACCCCAATAACACCAGTTGTTGGCACTTTTATTTACTCATTCCGTTGTAGTGAAACTGATTACTAGACATGTAAAACTCATATTTATAGCACTACTTTAGTTATGCTTGTCTATGATCGAGATACTGTGCTCCAAGTCGTCCATAACCGCGGACACGGCTTTCAGAAAGTTTTACCCTGCATGGGTGGACAAATAGCAACACACACGATCAACCTCGAGAAGAACCAAATAAAACGCAACGAGGCCTCATGATAAAGCATTCACAAGATTCATAAATCATTTCAGGGGGCCACCCCACTAAGCTACCCGCAACGTTGTTGGCCTGCTCCGAGATGGACCCAGGGTTTGTGTCAATGGATGTAAACGCATGGGAACCCCGAAAGTGTGACTGGGTTTGTCGATACAGCGAAAACATTCCACGTTCCAAAACAGTACAGGTGCTCCAGGCACAATCGTAAATAAAGCAGTAAAGCATGGCATAAGTATAGGAAAGTAATAAAGCCCCAAACTACTTTGTGGCCCCAAGAGATAAATTGTGAATCAAGCTCAGGCAAATGGGGATTCATAGAGTCTCCCGTATGTGGATAGTGTGAATAGTCAAGGAACAGGTATCAAGTACTCGGGGCCTACGGGACACAAGTGAGCGTGGAAAAACCAAATATTATCTATTGCCCACCGGTGCCTCTGCATTAGTTATATCTATTCCCAACATTTTAATATCAAGTTATATTGAAAGCCATGATCATCTCCACCATTAAGCATGTGCCAACCTTCCAATAACGGTGGAACGACAACGACGCGAAGCAGCACCTCAGCAAGCAACTACGACTCGCAAGGCCGACTGTCTATCAAACAACAGGCAATAGGATGTGTCCAAGGCAATATAGAGGCTGCAAGGAATATAACTGGTGCTCGAAAACTAAAGCATCACAACACAGATAGCAATAGATCAACAGGAGGAAGTAAAGACGATAAATGCAAAATAGATAGAAAGGGGGAGAATGCTCGCCTGGGAAACATAGCCAAATGTGTATTATCCAAAGAACTTGTCGATACTCGCAGGAGTTTTTTTAGTTGCTGATTAGATTAATTCATGGAACTCAATGGCCTAATCCGCGAAGAAACAAAGCACTAAAAGAAACACTGGATGCACTATTTAATACTACGGCAGAAGATCGAGCATGGTGTATGATATGACGTATGGCATGGCAAAGATGCGATGCAATTAGACAATATTAAGCGGAACTAGGGTCCCGACAATTAATTAAATGATTCATGTTGTTTAGCTACCCACAATTTAAATGTTGTATTAACATGGAAAAACATGGCATCGGTTCGCTACACAAATTTAAATGGATCCATTATAAGACTAGAAAAGCCGCATATAGCCTCCATATTTAATTTAGGTGAATCATCCAAATACCCCCGAACAACCATAATAAGTATGCAATCATGGACAATTTAATATGCAACTAATATATAGCATTTAATAAAATAGGGTTCGGATCGGGGTCACACATATGGGGGTTCGGCGAACTAGGGTCCGAGGGGTTGGTGTTCGGTCTTCGGATGTCCATCCATCGGATCCATGACAGAGGGCTTGGTGGTTTCGAGAAGGAGACATTGGTGTTCCGAGAGGTTCGGGGTCCGGCGGGATCGATCTTCAGGCCCGAGACCGGGGTCTTGAGTGTCACCATGTGTATCCCTCGGACTCATCGGCATCGAGCCGGTCTTGTCGGTCTTGGTGAGGTACTCATCTAACTCGTCAAACTCGTATAACAGAGCATCGCCATTGGTCCATCTTCACACGGTCGCCCTAACAAACATAACAGCCCATCTTCTCACGATCAGAATCAAAACGCAACACATGGAGCAACCCCACTGGTACTAGAGGAACCCACCACGGTAGCACCAAACACACCACGGTAGCACCAAACACACCACGGTAGCAGACATGGGTACGAGGATGAGGGACGGAAAGAGAGGGTGGTGCTCATGGCGATGAAGGGGCACAGCGAGGCGGCGACAAGCACCAGGCAGCGGTCCTTGGGGCTTGGGCCAATGCAGCGGCGTCGGAGAGAGGCCAGTAGAAGTGACCCGAGCTTGGGATCCTGCGACGGCGGCGCACGCGCGTGGCCACGGAGGTAGACGTGGCGGGAGGAGGGCGTCGTGGCCGGTGGTTAAGATGCTGGCAGTATGGAGAGGACCTCTGGCGGTGAGGCGGCCGTGCGAAGAGGTTGACCCGGGGCAGTGAGGCCAGGGCTCTGCTCCGACGGTGACACTGGGCCGAGTGCGTGGCAGACGGTGAGGCGTCACGACGAATGCGGGTGAGGGCGAGCAGCAGGGCCAGGGTGGGGGTCGCGCACAGAGGAGAGAGATGGGGATCGCGGGGGCGTCGGGTCACGGGCGGTAGGTGGGGGTGGTTTGGTCGTGGGGTGGTTGGGTCGGGTCACAGGCTGGGAGTGGGCCAGGGGAGCAGGGTTGACTGTGGGGTGGAGCACGTCGTGGCTGCGTGCGAGCGACGTGGGCGTGGCGGGGTGCTGGGTAGTAAGGTAGGTAGCTCGTGTGCGAAGGGACAGGGTCAGGCTCGCGTGGGTCTCGGCGCATGTTGCGGTCAGGTTTGGGTGCAGCCGAAAGGGGTTGGGGTGGTGAGTGGCGGCAGTGGTAAGGAGATTAGGTGGGGGTTTGTCTAGACAGATTGGTCTAGGGTTAGGGTTAGATCTAGGACTGGGGTGGTAGGTGGCTGCGGGCTGGCCTTTTGGGTCTAGCCTACGGCTGCCTTCCCCGATAAAATAGTTTTATTTATTTTTGATTTTTAAACACTTTTACAAATATCTTTTAGACAAACAAAATATTTGGAAGAGGCCAGGGTTTTAATTTGAAATAAAGACGGGGATATTTAGAAAACAAAAATACGCTTTTCGAAAATAATTTTAGGCAACATATGTATGATATCATGACGATGCTCAAATGCAATGTGGCATGATGACATGAGCATGTGGTCATGATGATGCACAAATAAAACAACACGCGATTTTCTAGTAGTGGTTTTACCGGGGTGCTACAATTCGACACCACTAACAATGGATCTCGCTCTCGAGATCTGCCTCATGGTACAGGGAAGAAGGCAGACGACCTGAATCTTCTCGCTTCCTGTAGATCTTCGCGACACCACTAACAAATATTCTTGCTCCATCTTGAAATCGGCGACACCACCAACAAGGATTGTTGCTCATAACCGTTGAGGGAACACTCCGGAGAGACAAAGACAAAGGGAGAGGTCTCAAAATATAAGGCCACCTCTAACTTTTGTGAGGGGAGATAATAAGTGCAATCTAATCCACTTCAATGTACGAGAGCAAATAGAATGAGTAGTCGGCATGGGGGCCAATCCATCACGCACCCAAACTATTAATCCACACATGCAGTAGAAAAGCATGACATCCATTCTCGGAATTCAGACTGAAGATCTCGACAAGCAAGGTTCGGAAACAAAGGAGTGATGCAGGCTCTTCATCGGAACTAATGTAGCTGATGATGATGTCGTCACGTTGGAAAACACCGGAAGATACAAAGAAAGATTTCAGTGGATTTTGATCCACCGAAAGGTACAATAGATGAAGGGTTCCTTGGATAGCATAATGACCGCATATAGTAACTCCGGTGCAAAAGAAGGATTATAAACCCTGAAGGTACGACAGAAACCCAACCACGAGAAATCCTGGATTTGAAAAAGGTAAGAGAGTAGATTCAAAAAACGCAAAGGTAAGAGGAGAATAACATAGAGGTAAGGAGTAAAAGCAGACCTAATCAGATCTATCCAACCGATTTTGCAAAAATAGTTTTAACACTCTACATCGGCCATTAGCTAGGTTATCCTACAGGCTGGACCAGTGGGGTATCGCAACTGCTGAGCTTTAATACCACTTTGTAACACCCTCGAATCGGCCCTATGCAAGTATTAGTGATTCCCGCCAAACCGGCACAGAAATGATTCAAGGATGCCCACCAGGCACTTGCGTGCGGGTAGAAAACGAAGTAATATCATTACACATCAGTCCACGATGGAACCCACAGAACATATATATACACAACATGACTCCATGACTCAAGAATACAGATATACAGTACAAAGATCCAAATCACCTTGAAAATGATACAACATTCGAGTATGGATGAGATGCAAATGGGGATAAGAGCCCTAGAGAATAGCCAATGGCGTTCATAACCTTGCCCAGGCCAAGCCAGAAGGGTAACCCTGCTAACGACGGCGAACTTATACATGTTAAACAAAAGGGGTGCCAACAAAGGGCAAAGGAAAAAGGGAGCGGTCGGTACTGAGGCCAGTACATGGCAAGGCTAGAATTTGGAAGCTCTCGCCTACATAGGTATGCTGGGCTGAAACGGCAGCGAAGCATACACTAAACATCCTATAGAGACTCGATTCAACTATCAGCTATTAGACAGGGATAAGAAAGACCTATTCGGAACCACCTGATACTAATACCAATCATACCCATCCTGGTCTTTCCCCCTCGAGAACAAACGAGGAAGTCAAACCAAGAAACTCACATAGTTGGAAGTTTTAATCATTCCATTATAGTTGCAGCATTTACTAGTTAGATATAAATAGCATGGGTCATCCTGATAGCATAAGTAGTGGGCAGTTTGAGTTAACTGTCCTGTTGTAGTTGCAATACTTACTAGGCAGGTATAATATGACATGATGCACCCCAATACCACCAGTTGTTGGCACTTTTATTTACTCATTCTGTTGTAGTGAAACTGATTACTAGACATGTAAAAGTCAAATTTATAGCACTACTTTAGTTATGCTTGTCTATGATCGAGATACTGTGCTCCAAGTCGTCTATAACCGCGGACACAGCTTTTAGAAAGCTTTACCCTACAGGGGTGCACAAATAGCAACACACACACGATCAACCTTGGGAAGAACCAAATAAAACGCAACGAGGCTTCATGACAAAGCATTCACAAGATTCATCAATCATTTCAGGGGGCCACCCCACTAAGCTACCCGCAACGAAGTTGGCTGGCTCTGAGACGGACCCAGGGTTTGTTTCAATGGCTGTAAACGACTGGGAACCCAAAAGTGTGGCTGGGTTTGTCGATACCGCAAAAACACTCCAAGTTCCAAAACAGTATAGGTGCTCCACGCACAATCATAAATAAACCAGTAAAGCATGGCATAAGTACAGGATAGTAATAAAGCATCAAACTACTTTGTGGCCCTAAGAAATAAAGTGTGAATCAAGCTCAGGCAAAGGGGGATTCATAGAGTCTCCCGTATGTGGATAGTGCGAATAGTCAAGGAACAGGTATCAAGTACTCGGGGCCTACGGGAGACAAGTGAGCGTGGAAAAACCAAATATTATCTATTGCCCACCGGTGCCTCTGCATTAGTTATATCTATTCCCAGCATATTAATATCAAGTTATATTGAAAGCCATGATCATCTCCACCATTAAGAATCTCCACCATTAAGCAGTGCCAACCTTCCAATAACGGTGGAACGACAACGACGCGAAGCAGCACCTGAGCAAGCAACTACGACTTGCAAGGCCGACTATCTATCAAACAATAGGCAATAGGATGTGTCCAAGGCAATATATAGGCTGCAAGGAATATAACTGGTCCTCGAAAACTAAAGCATCGCAACTCGGATAGCAATAGACCAACAGGGGGAAGTAAAGACAATAAATGCAAAATAGGTAGAAAGGGGGGAGAATGCTCGCCTAGGAAACATAGCCGAATGTGTATTATCTGAAGAACTTTTCGATACTCACATCAACTCAACAGCCTAATCCGCGAAGAAACAAAGCACTAAAAGAAACACTGGATGCACTATTTAATACTACGGCAGAAGATCGAGCATGGTGTATGATATGACGTATGGCATGGCAAAGATGCGATGCAATTAGACAATATTATGCAGAACTAGGGTCCCGACAATTAATTAAATGATTCATGTTGTTTAGCTACCCACAATTTAAATGTTGTATTAACATGGTAAAACATGGCATCAGTTCGCAACACAAATTTAAATGGATCCATTATAAGACTATAAAAGCCGCATATAGCCTCCATATTTAAATTAAGTGAATCATCCAAATACCCCCAACAACCATAATAAGTATGCAATCATGAATAATTTAATATGCAACTAATATATAGCATTTAATAAAATAGGGTTCGGATCGGGGTCACACATATGGGGGTTCAGCGAACTTGGGTCCGAGGGGTTGGTGTTCGGTCTTCGGATGTCCATCCATCGAATCCATGACAAAGGGCTTGGTGGTTTCAAGAAGGAGACATTGGTGTTCCGAGAGGTTGGTGGTTTCAAGGAGACATTGGTGTTCCGAGAGGTTCGGGGTCCAGCGGGATCGATCTTCAGGCCCGAGATCGGGGTCTTGAGTGTCACCATCTGTATCCCTCGGACTCATCGGCATCGAGCCGGTCTTGTCGGTCTTGGTGAGGTACTCGTCTAACTCGTCAAACTCGTATAACAGAGCATCACCACTGGTCCATCTTCACATGGTCGCCCTAACAAACATAACAACCCATCTTCTCACGATCAGAATCAAAACGCAACACATGGAGCAACCCCACTGGTACTAGAGGAACCCACCACGATAGCACCGAACACACCACGGCAGTAGACACGGGTACGAGGATGAGGGACGACAGGAGAGGGCGGTGCTCATGGTGATGAAGGGGCACGACGAGGCGGCAGCAAGCACCAGGCGGCGGTCCTTGGGGCTTGGGCCAGCGCAGCAGCGTTGGAGAGAGGCCAGTAGCAGTGGCCCGAGCTTGGGGTCCTGCGATGGTGGCGCGCGTGCGTGGCCACGGAGTCAGACGTGGTGGGAGGAGGGCATCGTGGCCGACGGTTAAGGCGTTGGCAGCGTGGAGAGGAGCTCGGGCGGTGAGGCGGCCGTGCGACGAGGTTAACCCGAGGCGGTGAGGCCAGGGCTCTGCTCGGGCGGCGATACTGGGCCGAGCGCGAGGCAGACGGTGAGGCGTCACGGCGAACGCGGGTGAGGGCGAGCGGTGGGGCCGGGATGGGGGTCGCACATAGAGGAGAGAGATGGGGATCGCGGGGGCGTCGGGTCACGAGCGGTAGGTGGGGGGTGGTTCGGTCGTGGGGCGGTTGGGTGGGGTCACAGGCTGGGAGTGGGCCAGGGGAGCGGGGTTGACTGCAGGGTGGAGCATGTCGCGACTGCGTGCGAGCGACATGGGTGTGGCGGGGTGCTGCGTAGCAGGGTAGGTAGCTCGTGTGCGACACGACAGGGTCAGGCTCGCGTGGGTCTAGGCGCGCGCGGTGGTCAGGGTCGGGTGCAGCCGCAGGGGGGTGGGGTGGTGAGTGGCAGCGGCGGTGGGGAGATTAGGTGGGGGTTTGTCTAGACATATTGGTCTAGGGTTAGGGTTAGATCTAGGACTGGGGTGGTAGGTGGCTGCGGGCAGGCCTTTTGGGTCTAGCCTGCGGCTGCCTTCCCTGATAAAATAGTTTTATTTATTTATTTTTGATTTTTAAACACTTTTACAGATATCTTTTAGACAAACAAAATATTCGGAAGAGACCGGGGTTTTAATTTGAAATAAAGACGGGGATATTTAGAAAACAAAAATACGCTTTTCGAAAATAATTTTAGGCAACATATGTATGATATCATGATGATGCTCAAATGCAATGTGGCATGATGACATGAGCAGATGACATGAGCATGTGGTCATGATGATGCACAAATAAAACAACACGCGATTTTCTAGTAGTGGTTTTACTGAGGTGCTATATGGGAGGAAGCGGCCGGGACTAACTTTACATGTCCTCGCACATGAGACATGTTCCACGCTTGACATGCAACTAGTTTTGCATAAGTGGCTAGCGGGTATCTGTCTCTCCTACTATAGTCCATATCTGATTTACAACGAGTTGCTAATAATTTGATTATCATCGTTGTGGTTCCATGTTCGTAGGTATGAACAGTTCTATCTTCGAAATCCCTAAGCCACGTGAAAATTGCAATTGATAAATTAGAGGCGTCTACTTTAGATTGTTGATGGGCAAGTGTCATGATATGGTGATGTTATAATTTGTAGTATGGATTAATACTCTTGTAAATTATAACATACCAATGTGTAAGTTCCATAGACCTTGGCCTTACACATATAGGAATGATAAAGATCATACCAAGATGCACAAGATAGTGATCAAGTGCAAGAACCATATCATATCAATTTTTGCATATGATGTTTGTTTGCATCTTATATTTCTTGTTTGGTGCTTTAGTAGCATTATAAGATGATCCCTCTTTTAAAATATCAAGATAAAATGTGTTCTGCCTTAAGTATGCACCGTTAAGAAAGTTCGTCGTTTCGATACACCACGTGATGATCGGGTGTTTTGACTCTATGCTTTCATACAATAGGTGTAAGACAGTTTTACACACGCGAGTACTAAGTTTCTTACTTGGCAAGCCTAGCATGTACAAACATGGCCTTAGAACACGAACCGAAAGGTTAAGCATGAGTCATATAGTTGATATGATGCCCATATAGATGCTTGCCTTTGAAGGTACACCGACTCACGTGATGATCGGACTTAC
Organism: Avena eriantha; assembly: GCA_910589775.1. Classification (NCBI taxonomy): domain Eukaryota; kingdom Viridiplantae; phylum Streptophyta; class Magnoliopsida; order Poales; family Poaceae; genus Avena; species Avena eriantha. The sequence goes on from OU342740.1 coordinate 492,554,429, forward strand.
TGTAGTGGATTTGGTTCATGTAATCACCAAAACAACTCGAGGGATGTTAGTTTTGAGTGGGAGTTCATGTAGTAATATGATTAGAATTGAACTCAATTTATCATAAATTAAATCAAAGTGAATTTGCATAATTTGTTGTAGTCATTGGCATCCGTTTACTACCTTTCGATTAGTTTTAATTGAGATAATAGAACTATAGAATTCTGGATATTTTCTTTACAAACTAGTATCGTATTGTTTTAAGTGTCAATTTAAAGTTTAGATGTCATATTGCAAACTTTTAGCAAACTCCATTTGCTCCATGAAGTTTAATAAGTTGTATTAAATCAAGAATAACAATTCCAGTGTTAGTATCTAAAGTATCATGTTTGCCTCCATGATTCTTGATATTCAAATGTTGTTTTAATATTGAGGTTATCTAGGAGTTGAAAGAATTATTTCAGAAACCATCATGTGTGGAAGATATTGTGATATCTGAAACATTGTTTATGTTTGCAATATGATAGAGTATAATTTGGCAAAATACATGTTCTCATATTATACGAGAATTTGTGAAGGTTGGAGATGCTAGACGTCCTAATTTCCCAAAAAGGTTTTGGGAACTCACATTATACTTGCGATTCATCCTTATAGGCTATACTAGCCTAATCATGAAAGTTTTCATGATAAAGATGAATAGAATATGTAGGTAAAATGTTGACTACACTAAAAGATTACTAAAGAATGGATTTTTGAAAGAACGCCAAACATTTGATGATGGTGATCTACTTCAAAGTGCAAGTCCAAAGGTATTAGTATTGGCTATACACGCTTTGGACTATGTGTCATATGTATGTCGCCACTATTGATGTTGATATATTCTTTTAAAAGGAAAAGGAAATTGTGAAAGAGAATCTATAAAATATTTGACAGAAAGAAAAGGCTAGAAATGTCCAGCTAAGGTATATAGATGATATACATGTTATAGTTGTATTCTTTGATTGTTAAACAATGTGGTTCTTGGGTATTGGATACCGAATTGGTTGGTGTGAAATGTCATATAGATAAGACAATTCATAAACTACAATGGCCTAAGTAACAAGCAAGAGAATATGTGATGATGTTGATCGAAAACAAATAAAGTGTTATTGTGTTTCTCGTTCATATCAAAGCTTGTCTTCAAGATTTTTTTTAATAATTGTTATTTTGTTCTGGTATTATAAGAACAATGGTTGTTCAAATTATTATCGTATTCCATAGAAGATGGATGAACTTTTACAAGTCTAGTTGGAGAAATCACGTCCATAAAACTAATTCTAAAATGTCACAAGACAAATGATTGAAAGATCACTTACAAAGTGACATCACTGTTTAAATTATATTGGAAAGAAAACATGAAGAAACTACATGTTGATGGATTTTTGGAGTCTTTGATTTTGATCAAATGATGCTTGTGAGACTTTCCTCGAGATAATTGAAACTCCGTTCATAGGCCAAAGAGGAACGGATGACTAACTTATTGGACATTGTGCATGTTGATGTATATAGTCCATTATATGTAGCCATGTGCGGTGGATCTTTCGACTTCATATGCTTTGTCCGAAAATTTGAGTGAATATATCTGTATATTTACTTAATAAGAGAGAAGTATGAAACATTTGAAAAATGTTCAAATGCTTTCAAGATGAAGTGGAAAATCATTGTAACGAGAAAATAAAGAATTTATGATTCTATCATAAAAGGAAGATATTTTAGTTACATGTTTAGCGAAACACCTAAGATTTGAGGAATTGTTCCATGGATTTGCATTTCCCGATAAACCATAGGAGTATGGTATGTTTGAGAGATCAAATCGAACCTTGTTTGACATGGTAAGATCAAAGGTGTCATTTATAAAACTGCCATTATGTTTTAAGGATTAAAGCTTTAGAAACTACCGCTTTTACACTGAAAAGAGCACCATCGTGATCCGTTGAAATGACACCATAAAGGTTATGGTTCGGGATAAAACCCGAGTTGTCTTTTCTTAAATTTTTGGTACGCTATGCATAAGTAAAATGTTTACAACAAAATTCGGATGACCACATCTTTGTGGGTTATCCTAAAGAATTTGTTGGGTATTCCTCCATAACACTGAGGACAAAAGAGTTTGTCTCTTGGAACGACATGTTTCTTAAGAAGGAATTTTTCACAAAATTTAAGTGGGAGGACAATAGAATTTTGATAAGGTTATTGAACCTTAGATATATGTGCTAAGTAGCACATCGCCGGAAAGTGTCCAGGTGGCATCCACAATGCTCATGGCTCCCGTGATTACAAAGGTTGTGATCTCGGAGATTAGAGTTCCTATTTGAACCGTATGCATCAGGTAACAATCAAATAATGAGATTTGATAAACAAGTCGTTATTGTTTTGACAATGATGAACCGACTGCATGCAAAGAAGCGATGATGGGCCCTGACTCCATCAAGTGACTATAAGTCATAAAATCCGTGATAGTTTCCATACACGAGAAATCAAGTTTTATAACTTGGAAGACCCTCTAGAAAGGCATGAAGCCTATCAGTCGTATTTGGATCTATGAATAGACATGGATGTTTGACATGTATGAAATAGTAGACATGTCGGAAAGTAGTTTACAAAAATGTGTAAGGAGTTGACTATGAAAATATTTGATCTTTCATAGCGATATTTAGTCTTGATGGATTAATATAGCAACCACTGCATATAATTTGGTATATGGTAGTTGAACAAACAAAACGAAGTTCTTCTAATTAATTGGTTACCTAGGACATGTACATGACATGATCCGAAGGGTTTTTTTATTTCAAAGGATGCCGAAAGGGCATGCAAACTTCAGTGGTTGAAGTAAGCATAGCAGGGTTGGAATCTTCACCATGATGAAACTATTAAAATGTTTAATTTCATCAGACACGATGAAGATGCTTGCATTTGCAAGAAATTAAGTGGGAGCGCTGAGACAAATTTCCATTACATTATGTAGAGGACATGTCGTTGATTGGAAATGATGTATCTTTATTGACATGGGTTAAAAATTTCATTAAAATTGGATTTCAATGAATGACTTGGGAAAAACTGGAATATTTGACATCAATGTCTATATGGATAGATTGAGACACTAATATGGTTGTGCCAGACATACATATATGAGATATTGAATGAGTTCAATATGGAAACGCCAAGAAAGGTTCTTGCCACATGGAAAGGGTTGAATCAAGATTCAAGTGTATTGACACTTGGTAAGTGAAACGAGATTCAAGTGTTTTGACACTTGGTTAGTGAAATCACATGAATATTTTGATCAATAATCTATACCATGATATGTACATATCCAGATATGTCATATGCTCTAAATGTTATGTGCATATACCAGAATGATTCATAAGATGATCATTGGACAATGGTAATCATATTCTTATGATCTTTGGAAGAACTAAGAATATATTTATGTAGAGGTGACAAATAGTTACAAATATTTCATTGTAAAGTGTTACATTGATACTAGTTTGTCACAAGATACGAATTAAATTTATCTCAAATTAAACTATGGGTGGCACAATGTAATGGAAAGGAGGTTCCATGATGGATTTGGATGAGTTCCAAAGTTGATACATTGTGACGGATACTACAACAAAAGGCTAAGTATATGACTGCTATAGTAGCAGGAAAGGAGGGAATTTGATTAAGTAGTTTGTTATCAAACTAGGTGTGATTCACAGTGGGCAAGTATTATGAAGATATATTGTGTGACAATTATATCAACATGTTTTAACCCAAAGGAACTAAAGGTCTCATCAAAGGACTAAATTTATACAATGCCATCTCATTAGAGAATGAGTGATGCGTAGAGACGCAAATACATGCAAATACACGCGGACCTAAAAATTTCAGATCTAGAGATTATGTTAATCACTAGCAAACGCGTATATACAACACCAGAAAGGCATAAGTGTTGAATGCCTAAGTTTTTCAAACTAGATTATTAACTCTAGTGCAAGTGGGAGACTGAAGAATATGCCTGAGAGGCAATAATAAAGTGGTTATTATCTTATTCCATGTTTATGATAAATGTTTATTTTGCATGCTATAATTGTATTAATTGGAAACGTTAATACATGTGTGTTTAATAAACAAATAAAGTGTTCCTAGTTATGCCTCTCATATACATTAGCTCGTTGATTAAGAAGATGATCAAGGTTTCCTGATCATGCACATTGGATGTTGTTAATAACGAGGTCACAACATTGGTGGAATGATGTGATGAACATTCATCCAAAGTATAACAATATGATCAAAGTAATTGTGTTAAAAAATTTATAACAAATTAATTCTAGTCCTTAGACCATGAGATCATGTCAATCACTAACACTAGAAGAGTAACTTGATAACATCAAACATCACACCGTAATAGGGTGACAATAAAGGTGGGTCCAGATACTCCGAAGGTGTTATGTAGAGGCTCATGGATCAAGAGTGGGATTTGTCCATCCCGATGAAAGATTGATATACTCTGGGCCCTCTTAGTGATATCACATTGAGATAGCTTGGAAGCAAGTGATGTGATCACTAGAATGTTATATCACGGGAACGAGAAAAGAGTGCATGTCGGTAATAAGATCAAACTAGGTATGGAGATACTGATGATCGAATCTTGGACATGTAATATATCGCGAGATAAAGGGATTTAGTTACAACGTTAAAAGGTTCACACGATCATAGGCGTCATTGTTGAATGTGTAGGAGTCTGTACGGATCTCCAGGTCCCGCTGTTGATTATTGATCACAGAAGGGTCTCAATCATGTCTGCATTATTCGCGAACCGTAGGGTGACACAATTAAGGGATACTAACACCATTTAGGGGCAAATGTGTTTCATATAAAGATTAAAGAAAGCGCTAAAATAATTTCGATGGAAACTGAAATTGTTTCGGGTGAAATTGCAGAAACTGGTTCTGCATGTGATATTGAAATGTTGCAGGGGGTTTATGTGGATGTTTGTTAATTAAATTAATAAAAAAAATCTGAACAAAATAAATAAAATAGTTTTATTAAATGACAGATTGCATTAAATTTGGTGGAAATTTAATGGAGGTGAGTGGACTTTTGAGTGGAGGCATGTTTATGTGAGTGGGAGCTCCACCCACATGAATGATGGAAGAGGTGGGGGAACCACCTTGGCCGCCTGCCATGGGAGGGGCTGCCCCTATCCCCTATAAAAGGCCTTCCACTCCTCTCATCTCACACACCTTCTCGTGAAGGATCTGTCTCCCCTCTAGAATTATTCCCCATGGTCTCAGATTAGCAAGATACATGTTCCCAGTGACTTTATCTAGAAAGGAGTTGCTTCTTCCGCTGCATCGCTGGAGCAAGGACACGGAGGTTGTCGGGGCACCAGACATGTGTGCGATCACGGATGCACCGATGTTTTGCGGTGCTGGACCTGCTGGACTTGCTGGACTTCATCATGATCTTGAGATCGGCAAGTGTACGACTACATCATCCACGAGTTTAACCTCGTTAATAATACTTTGTCGCTCTTCAAGGGTATGTTTTCTATGGATGTATATCCACGCGTTGATTGTATCTAGGTAGATAGATCTTGGTGCTTAGTTGTTCACTTCATAGGAATTTTTTGTTTCCTATGTTGCGAACCCAACAGTAAGTTACCTAGTTATATTCCTTATGGTTCTCTCTTTAACTTACAATGTTAATTATGTTACTAACTTATTTACAAATTATCTAAAAAGATATCCTTGGGGAACTGGAACACAAGAGAGCCATGCTAATGTGCGTCCTAATCCAAGGCCTTATGCACCTGCATCTAATCCACAATCTATAGTGCCTAGAGCTACTCTTGCTGCTGCACCAACGGCTGGTAAGAGGAAAGGAAAGGGAGCAACAAATATGGCAAGTAGTCCAACACCAGAAACACCTACACCTACTCCATCAACTGTTGCAATTGAAACTGGAAAGGAAATGAAGAGGAGCAACTAAAGCTACCCATACTGCTACTGCTGGAACATCATCTGGCAGGGGAAGAGGGACCAAGGTATCTAAGTTAAAGGGTAAGAGAGTATGTAGTTGATGAATACATGAAGCTAGAAATATGTTTATTGGTCTTTATATCCTCTTACACATTTCAGGTACAAGAATCACATGCCTTGTCTTCTTCTTCAACTGCTACATCAACCGGAAGAAGAAGATGGATAGTTGGTACAAGAAGAGGGTCTACAGTTCAGCCTGATATTGGACATGCTAGAGCTTATGGAAGAAGTTATAGTGGGAGAATCTACTTCAAGTTCACCATTGGTGGTAATGTCTGCTAGAGAGGAGTAGCAATGATCTCAACTTCTATTGTTAAAAACTGTTTAGAGCGGTTGATGGTGAACTATGTATCATTTTATCCTTTTGAAGAACCATGTTTCCCGGGTATTTCTATTTCAGACTATATGTTGGAATTGATGGTTATCTCATATGCCAAAATTGATGGTTATCTCATATATGTCGGAACAATATCATTCAATTTATTTCAAAACATATTTGGATTCATAAAAATCTAGTATATTTCATAATCTGGAAAGCATCTGTTGAAGTGCACATATGTACTGTATGGGCATACTATATGAATCATGGTATTCTATATGATTTTAACTTTTCAATTTGTACAGTTGTAAGTATACTCTGTTGTGCCTCATTGTGCTTCCTTTGATCAATGGTATAAGCTAAATCAAATGCAATGTAAAAGCCAAGAAGCATGTTTGATTTTAATCCTTCCCATGTTGAATAATTCTATCTGTCATCCCTAGTTTTACTACTAATAGAGGTTTCAAACCCATGTTTGCTACCTGGTTGCACATCTCAATTTTCATCATCATTTAGTCTTCCGCCTGAGATTTTTTTTTGATGTTTTTTATGTTCAGCACTGCTTGTTCAGCATTTAAGGTTACACCCACAATTTGTACAATCCCAAAATAAGGAAGACTTTCTATGTTACAATCTATATGAAATAGCAGAAAGATGAAACATTGTGTTATCTTGTGTTGTCCTAGAAGGAAGATAGAATTCTGAGCTTTAGTAGGAGGACACAGACAATAAAGCCAAACTGATCCTCTATATGTACAGATGATGCAATATGCCTTTCAAACGGCTGACAAGGAGACACCATCTAAAATCATTGCTTCAGATTTCTCGTTTGAGTAACTATGAAACAAAGAGATAAAATTTAGTAACTCTCAGGATATAGTAAGTTAGATTACAAGAGTAATTCTATGAAATTAGACATTTACATACCAACCATCTGAAGGTTATCTCATATATGTCAAAGAAATATCATTCAATTTCTTTCAAAACATTTACACAAAACCATCTGAAGGCTATTTTGTATATGTCGAAACAATACATTCAATTTCAGCATCGAAGTAAATAATAGCGCTAGATTATTTTGGCTCAAAGTGCTATCCACGTCGTCCTGATTCTTTTTGGCCGTGTGATGGATGCCGGAAAAAACACGCGACGACGTCGCAACGGAGCCCTGCTATCCCGTGAGGCGGGACCCACTGTGATCCAGGGCGAAAGATTCCCTACTGCGTTCGTGTGTCACGTGCAACGTTATACCACGTGGCCGACCGGTGGGCCGCACGCTTTGGGCCCATTGTTAGCGTATGCAGGCATGATAGTGCATGGTTAGAGCTGTTTCGGGCGCGACACGCCTCCGCACCCACCAGGTGGTTGGACCCTTTACGAGCACACATGGCGCCATGGGCCCAGGATGGACGCGGGTTTTCGCAGCGGAGAGGCGAGCTGGCAACCGAGGTGGCATTAGAAGGCATGTGCGGATGCTGGTTCTCGTGGTAGGGATGAGCTTACGAACAAGATCACGGTCATGGGGCCCGCATGGAGCCGAGGCGGCAGCGTAGACCCTAGACGACCACGGGTTTCTCGCGTACGCGGGGCCCGTCCGGAGCTGACATGGTGTCGTAGACTATATCCGGCCATATTCCCTCGCACCGGAGGGGCCTGTGGACATCCGTTGTGGCATCATAGACCCTAGAAGACCGTGGTTCTTCGCGGTAGAGGGACCTGCGGACATTCGATGTTACATCGTAGGCCCTAGACGGACGCGGTTCCTCGCGGCATAGGGCTGAGATGGCAGCATATACTTTAGGTGTAAGAGGTTTCTCGCTGCCGATAGCATAGCTGGTAGCATAGAATCTGTGCCGTGAAAAATCCTCTTGGTTCTACGATGGGACTATAGCTTAAACTTTACTCTTCCCTCTTCTATATAAACATCTTGGAACATATCTTTTTCGGCATTCTGTCCGATATTTTTTCATAGCATGCTGCTATAGGCTCGGCTTCTTACGCCTTGATTCTTTTGTAGAGCTTTCCGATCGCTCTGGTTGAGCTCCGAACGGAACAGGATATGGTTGTACGACTTGGCAATACATCTCACCTCACCAACCTCTCTTCATCTCTTCAGCGTTACACGCCTTGATGGCTGATACATTGCAAATGTATCTATAATTTTTTATGTTACATGCTTGGTTTTATCCACTTTCTTGTGTTTTTTCCACACTTTGGAGTAATTTTCATATGATTTCTTGGACTAACCTATTAACAAGAGCCACAGTGCCAGCTGCCTATTTTCTGCTGTTTTTGGTTCCAAGAAAGTCAGAAAATGAATATTCTCGGAATTGGACGGGATAAAAGCCAAAGTGCCTATTTTTCTGGAAGTCATCAGATGCCAGAATACGAGACGGAGAAGGGATGGGGGGTGGCCACACCACCTGGCCACGCGTCCAGGCCTGGCCCGCGCCAGGGGGTGGTCTGGCCGACCCCAGCACCCTCTCAGCCTCTCCTTCCGCCTACAAGATGCCCTCGGGACGAAAACAATAAGGACCCGATCAAAAATCCACAAAAGAGTTTGTAGCCGCCATCATCTCCATCCCTAGATCGGGAGGGATCTGAAGCTCTTCTCGGCACCCTATCAGAGAGGGGTATTCACCCTGGAGGCCTTCTTCATCATCATGCAAGCCTCCGGTGTGATGCGTGAGTAGTTTATCCTTGGACTACGGATCCATGTAGTAGCTAGATGGCTGGTTCTCCTCCTTTGTGCTTTCATGTCTAGATCTTGTGAGCTCCGTTCATGATCAAGATCATCTATTTGTAATTCTACATGTTGTGTTTGCGGGGATCCGATGGATATTGAGATGCTATTTCAGATTGATTATCGATTCTATCATCTCTTTGTTATTTGTGATCTTGCATGCTTTCTGTTGTTAGTAGCTATCTTGGCCAAGTAGATGCTAGCAACTACAAGAGTTAGTATTTATGCTCGATAGTGGGTTCATGCCTCTGGTAATCTGGGGAAGTGACAGAAATCTCTAAGGTACTGATGACCCACAAGTATAGGGGGTGTATCGCAGTATTTTCGAGGGAAGTGAAACCCAATTTATTGATTCGACACAAGGGGAGCCAAAGAATACTTATCAGCCTTAACAACTGAGTTGTCAATTCAGCTGCACCTGGAAACAATCTTGCTCACAGCAGTTTATCAGTAGCCACAGTTTTGTAGTAGGAATAGTAAAGTAACAGTAGTAGCAAAGCAAAGACAATAGTAACAAAAGCAGTAAACAGTGGGATTCGAGTGCGGTAGGCATAGGGATGGATGGACGGGCGTTGCATTGACAAGACAATTCACATAGCAATCAGAACATAGGGAAATTGCAAATAAATAAGATAAAGCACCCAAGTACTAGACAATCCTAGGCATGTGTTCCATATATAGTCATACGTGCTCGCAATGAGAACTTGCACAACATCTTTTGTCCTGCCATCCCGTTTGCAGCGGGGCCTCTAGGGAACTACTGGCAATTAAGGTGCTCCTTTTAATAGAGCACCGGAGCAAAGCATTAACACTCCGTGAACACATGTGATCCTCACATCAAAGCCTTTCCCTTCCGGCTACCCTTATTTCTGTCACTTCGGGACCATAGGTTCCAGATAACGACGTGTGTATACAACTTGTAGATAAGACCAGAAACAATACTATCATAATGAATCAATAATAAGTTCAGGTCTGAAATCATGGCACTCGGGCCCTAGTGACAAGCATTAAGCACAACAAGTCGCAACAAAGTCATAAAGCACTAATAAAAGATACTAGGCACTATGCCCTAACAATCTGATGCCATTACATGAATGATCTCATCCAATCCCTACCATCCCCATAGCCTACAGCAGGGGATTACTCACTCATAGATGGGGGAAACATGGATGGTTGATGGAGAAGCGATGGTGATGATGATGGCGATGATGTCCTCCAATTCCCCATCCAGCAGGGTGCCAGAACCGAGTTTCTGGTGATGTTTTGTGGAATCTGCACTTTGGATATGCACGGAAGTAGCAAGTGATGCTAATGGGTAGGTATGGTGGACACTTTGGAAATATTTGGTTTAGGGAGTTGGAAACATGAGTAAAACACTCAGTGGAAATGAAGGCTAGCAATAGTAAGGGAGCGACAAACGAGAGAGCAATAGCTGTCATTATCATGCTTACAACAAAACAAGACTACTCATGGCATGAAAATGATTCAAGATCCTCAAGGCAAAATAATTCGTCAAGGCTTAACTGATTATTACAGTCATGTGCATGTGTGAGCATGTGCCAAGTCGATCAAATGAAACATTCAGAGGAGGATACCACAGTGTCATACCAATTTATGAATAGAGTAATGCAAGCAAACATTCATGAGACATGCTACAAACTATTAGCGAGCTGGAGGTAATCACAAGAAAGCAAGAACTACTAAGCATCCAAAGAAAACATACACTCTACATGAACGGACTAAGCGAGCTCACAATGATGAGTATATGTACAAAAATGAAGAAAAATAGAGTTCGTTACCAGCCTCTTACCACGCCTCAAGTTGTCATTGATCCTCATTATTGCTCTTCACTTGTGTGGCTTGAATAATAATATGAAACCAATAATCCACTGAGAACTGCCGAACCCTGTAGCCAACTCGCAAAAACCAAAGAAGAATGACAAATATTTTTGGTGTTTTCGATTTTTAAACAAGAACCAAAAGAGAAAAACAAGAAAAGCAAAATCTTTTTGGGTTTTTCAAATAGTTCAAACAAAGCAAAAAGGAAAAAAGCAAACCAAAGCAAAAAGAAGAAGCAAACCAAAGAGAAACAACAAAAATATTTTTGGTCTTTTTGTGTTTTTAGAAAGCAAAAGCAAAGAAGAACGAAAACTAGAAAGAGAACGAAAACATGAATATACAAAGAACCGACGCAACATGATATGGAGATGAGTGCGATGTCGGCGTACCTCCCCCCAAGCTTAGGATTTTGGCCTAAGTGGGTATCAATCCATGTAAGAATAGGGGTTCCAAGCGGGCGGATCTTGGTAAGAATGGTCGTAACCGGGCCGATGAGAGGAAGAAGAAGCTCCCCAATCATAAGCGGGCTGCTGATATGAAGACTCTCCCTCATTCGAGGGCTAGACCGAATCATCCGTGACCTCCCTTCTAGTGTCCTGCTCCTGTTGGGAAAGCTCTCCCAAGTACGTGTCAAGCTCCTCCTCGGTGAGGGACCATCCTTCCTTGTTATCAAGGTTAAACAAAATAGGTGCAGGCAAAAGAACAACACGCTCGGACTTGCTCTTTCTCCAGCCAGCTTTGAGAAAGGTTATTTCATAAGACAACTCACTCAAGCTAGCCCACGAGGAAATAAATTTATGCTGTACCATGGAGTTAAAATTAAGCCTTTCTATGGGAAACTGTAGGTCTAGAGGATGAGGCACTAAACCATGCAATGCTAGCAAACGAGAATCAATGAGGCCGCCACAAATTCCACCCTTCTCACGGTTAGCAGCAAGACGGAAAGCTATCAAAGCACCCAAGTTGTAGGACATATCTCGTCTAAGAGCAGCAGAGATAAATGCTAAATCAAACGAAGATAACTTATTGGCAGTTTTCCTAGCAAGAACACACTTGGCAATAAAGTAGGCAAAGTACTGAATGGAGGGAAGATGAATGTTATGGATTTTTCCATTCTCCTTCGAGAAGCTACTCCCTTGACAAATTTCTGCGTATAAATCCATGAGTGGTTCTGGTCTCTCTTTAATCTTCTTACATGATCCCCATTGAGGTACCTTAATAGCTGCACAAAAATCATCAAGAGAAAGGTTGACAGCTATATTGTAAATTTTGTAATGGACCATGGGGTTAGGCAAAGAGTGACTAAATTTGAAATCCTGCACCACGGACATGGTTAGCTTCACAAATTGACAAGGTTCGTCTTCCAAAAAGTGATCTAACCCCGCATTAGAAACCAAAGTGTGGAAATCTTGTAGAATTCCTGCAGCTCTCATGAACTCAGAACATGGATAAGTGGAGGGAAAAACTTCCTCCTCCCGGTGGACCTTCATGACATCAGGCACCCAAAGCTCATGTTGGTTTAGGTGGTGTTCACTCATCTTCTATTCTGAAATTTAAACACCTATTAAACAAGTGATTGCAAAGCAAATATAATGAAGGATTCTACTCACAGGGACTAGCAAGAGGCCTAAACATGCATCAAAACTATATCTCTAAGCATCAAACAAGCTTACAAGCCCTCAAAACCAGTCACCTATAGCAGCAAAATACTCAACATACAATCCACTAAACACAAATCTACTTGGACAAGGGGAGGAGTCACATACCAAGGAACAATTGCTCCAAATTTCAGCAAGAAAGATGGGCTGAGCAAAGAGATCGAAGAAATCGAGGGCAAGCACAGAGAGAACGCGATTTCGAGCTATGAACTAGAGCTTACTCGGGAGAGAGAAGAAAGTGGCAGGAGAGAGAGGTAGTGGGGGGCCAGGGGTGGCCCACACCAGGGCATGGCGCCACCCAGGTCTGGCTGCGCCACCATGTGGTGTGCCTGCCTGGTGGGCCCCCCTGGTACCTACCAGGTACTCCTCTGCCCCTCTTTTCACGTAAAAAATTAATATGAATTTTCTGGAATTTTTCGAGACACTTTATTTTTGGGCATTTTTCAGAAATAGAAGAATGATTTTTCTGATAGACAGATTTTTTTGTTTTTGGAAACATGATGCAAGGACAAAAACAAGGCTAGAACTACAGAAGTTCTAGCATGCAAGCAACTAACAACACAAAGAAAACTAAACGAAAGCAAAAACTAAAATGCAAAGGAAAGAAATAAACGGGGATAATCATAATGAAAACATTGTTTTGTTCAATGGAATCCTTTTTTTAGCAAGGTTGATCAAGTCTTGCTACCAAAACAATTGCATATGAGACAAAACTTTGTATTCCACTAATGATTATGTTACCTCAACCTTGATAGCAATGACCCCAATCATAATAGTTTCAAATTTTTCTTTTGGTATGGGACAATATATTTCTCCAACTTGAATGCCTTCAACATGTTCAATTGAATTTAAACCATAACTCCTTTCCATCTTCTTGGGGAAATAGACAGTATGTTCCTTGTCATTAACATTGAAGGTCACCTTTCCTTGATTACAATTAATAACAACTCCTGCAGTATTAAGAAAAGGTCACCCAAGAATAATAGACATATTATCATCTTCAGGCATTTCAAGCACAACAAAATCAGTTAATATCAAGCAATTATGAGCCACCTGGACAGGTACATCCTCACATATACCCACGGGAATAGTGGTAGAATTATCAGCCATTTGCAAATATATATCAGTTGGTATCATTTTTTCAAGCTGAAGCCTCTTATAGAGAGAGAAATGCATAACACTAACTCCAGCTCCCAAATCACACAAAGCAGTTCTAACATAACTGTTCTTAATAGAGCAAGGGATAGTTGGAATCCCTGGGTCTCCAAGTTTCTTAGGAACCTTACCATTGAAGGAATAATTAGCAAGCAAAGTAGAGATTTCTTCATTAGGGATCTTCCTTTTATTCGAGACAATGTCCTTCATATACTTTGAGTAAGGAGGCAATTTAATAGCATCAGTCAAAGGAATTTGCAAGAATAAAGGCTTCATCCACTCACAAAACTTATTATAGTGTTCATCTTCCTTTGACCTGTGTTTCTTATCAGGGAAAGGCATAGGTTTTTGGACCCAAGGTTCTCTTTCACTACCATGTTTCTTAGCAATAAAATCTTATTTGGTGTATTTAGTAGTCTTAGTGTGGTTTTCAGGTTCTTCTTCAACTTTTTCTTCATTAGGAACTTCATTTTCTTCATTACTACTTTCAGTTTCAGCATCAGAGATAGATATACTATTAGGATCTATAGCAGGTTCAGAGGGTTCTACAACAGTTTTATGTTTCTTTTTCCTTTTCTTACAAGTAGAACCACTATTTTCAGCTCGTTGAGAAGCCCGCTCAATTCTTTTGGAATGCCCCTCAGGATATAGAGGATCCTGGGTAGTAGCACCACTTCTAGTTCTAATTTCATAAGCGTGTTTTTCTTTAGCAGCATTAACTAGCAAGTCGTTTTGCACTTTAACGAGTTGATCTATTTGAGTTTGAACCATTTGAAAGTGTTTAACAATCATTTTAACATCATTAGAGGTTCTTTCCACAATATCTTTCAACTCAACAATAGCTCTAGTGTTTTCCATTAGATGATTTTGCACACTTTTATTAAAGTTATCTTGCTTAACAATAAAGATATCAAATTCTTCTAAGCATTGATCAGGATGTTTCAAGTAAGGGATATCACCTTCATCAAAGTGTTGGAGAGAGTGTACCTCAATAGTGGGTGAATAGGGAATAGGCTTACATAATTCTTCTATAGGAGGTAAATTCTTGACATCTGCAGCTTTAATTCCCTTCTCCTGAAGACATTTCTTAGCTTCCTTCATCACTTCATCATTTAATTCAATAACTCCCCTCTTCTTTGATGTTGAAATAGGCACCGGAATAGATGGTTCAGGTACAATTACTTCAGGAATAGCTTGTTTAGGAGGAGTCCAATCTTCATAATTCTTGCTTATTTTAGCCATTAATTCCTCAGCTTCCTTAGGAGTCCTATTCCTGAAAACACAATCAGCACAACTATTTAGGTATGTCCAAGATTCTTCGGTTAGTCCATTATAAAATATATCAAGTAGTTCATTCTTAGGTAATGGACTTCCAGCCTGTGCATGAATCAAAGAACAAAACCTTGCCCAAGATTCGGGCAATACCTCCTTTTCTCCCTGTTTAAAATCAAAAAGTTCCTGCAAAACAGCATGTCTAGCACTAGGAGGAAAATATTTCTGCAGGAAAGTATTAAACAAGCACTCAAGGCTATCAATAGATCTAGGAGATAAATTACCAAACCAAGTTTTAGCTTCTCCTTTCAGTGAAAAAGGGAAAATCTTAGCAACAAAGTAAGTACGCATTTTAATATCATCAGAAAACAAGCCACTCATGGTAGAAAGTTCATTCATATGTGCTACCGCACTTTCATTCTTAGTCCCGCCAAAAAGGTTCTTTCTCGACAATAGCTATGTAGGATAGATCGAGAGAGAAATCATAATCTTCATCTATAATGTTTACAGGAGAACCAGCAAACTTAGCAGCAGGAGATAATTTGGGTCTAATAGTACGCCTCTCAAGGAGATTCTTAGCAGCGCTCCTATCATGGGTGTTCCTACATTCTTCAATAAACTCATCAGTCATCTCAACATAATCTTCTTCAGCATCATAACTCTCACTAGACTTAGGTGAGCTAACAGGTGTAGCAGTGTGTTCATTAGGAGTTTCGGTATTTCCAACTATAGTTCTAGAAATCGTAGCATCTAGGAAAGGACCTAATGAACTACTCTTATCAAGCACAGTAGAAGCAGCATCATAAGCATCAGAAGTTTCAGATTCAGCAGTAGTAGCAGTGTGTGTAGCATGTGTATGTGGTGGTGTAAGGAACTTACTCAGAACAGACGGTGAATCAAGAGCGGTAGAGGTGTTCAGAACCGTACCTCTTCTTGTAGTGGATGGTAAAATAGGAACCTTTCCATCACGAGACTTACCCATGATGGATGGAAAGCAGCGAACAATAGAGAATCCAAGTGAACTTGATAAATAAAGCTATGTTCCCCGGCAACGGCGCCAGAAAATAGTCTTGATGACCCACAAGTATAGGGGGTGTATCGCAGTATTTTCGAGGGAAGTGAAACCCAATTTATTGATTCGACACAAGGGGAGCCAAAGAATACTTATCAGCCTTAACAACTGAGTTGTCAATTCAGCTACACCTGGAAACAATCTTGCTCACAGCAGTTTATCAGTAGCAACAGTTTTGTAGTAGGAATAGTAAAGTAACAGTAGTAGCAAAGCAAAGATAGTAGTAACAAAAGCAGTAAACAGTGGGATTCGAGTGCGGTAGGCATAGGGATGGATGGACGGGCGTTGCATGGACAAGACAATTCACATAGCAATCAGAACATAGGGCAATTGCAGATAAATAAGATAAAGCACCCAAGTACTAGACAATCCTAGGCATGTGTTCCATATATAGTCATACGTGCTCGCAATGAGAACTTGCACAACATCTTTTGTCCTGCCAGCCCGTTTGCAGCGGGGCCTCTAGGGAACTACTGGCAATTAAGGTGCTCCTTTTAATAGAGCACCGGAGCAAAGCATTAACACTCCGTGAACACATGTGATCCTCACATCAAAGCCTTTCCCTTCCGGGTACCCCGATTTCTGTCACTTTGGGACCATAGGTTCCGGATAACGACGTGTGTATACAACTTGTAGATAAGACCAGAAACAATACTATCATAATGAATCAATAATAAGTTCAGATCTGAAATCATGGCACTCGGGCCCTAGTGACAAGCATTAAGCACAACAAGTCGCAACAAAGTCATAGAGCACTAATAAAATATACTAGGCAATATGCCCTAACAATCTGATGCCATTACATGAACGATCTCATCCAATCCCTACCATCCCCATAGCCTACAGCGGGGGATTAGTCACTCATAGATGGGGGAAACATGGATGGTCGATGGAGAAGCGATGGTGATGATGATGGCGATGATCTCCTCCAATTCCCTATCCCTACAGGGTGCCAGAACGGAGTGTCTGGTGCTGTTTCGTGGAATCTGGTGGTGGCGGCAGAGCAGAACTCCTTCTGGAAAAACGTCGAACCCCCCGAAGTTTTTAGGTCAGAAGGCTCCTTATAGGTGAAGAGAGAGGCCAAGGAGGTGCCTGGGGGGCCCACACCACCCCCTGGCGCGGCCTGGCCTGGCCCGCGCCACCAGGTGGTGTGGCCACCCTAGGGCTCCTCTCCGTCTCGTATTCTGACTCCTGGAGTCTTCGTGTGAAATAGAATTTTTGGCATATTTTCCGGGATTTTCCCTGATAGTTGATTTTCTGCACAAAAAGTAGACACCAAGGCAATTCTGCTGAAAATAGCGTTAGTTCGAATTAGTTGCATCCAAATCACACAAGTATAGAGGAGAAACAACAGCAAACGTGTTCGGGAAAGTAGATACGTTTTGGACGTATTAGGTACTAGATGTGTTGTTGCTACTAGGGAGAAAACAACAATCCTTTGTTCATAGAACAATCGTATTGTTTACATTACACGCAATTCGTAAAGCAATAATCTGTTGCTTGCAACTTAATACTAGAGGGGGTTCGGATGATAACCTAAAGGTGGATTATTAGTCATAGATGTAGTTGGATGGCGTTCTATGTATAATGTTGTAATGCCCAATCGAATCTCAAAGGAGTTAAGATGATTATTATATGCATGTATTGCTTTCTCGATGTTTGTCAATTGTCCCGTTGTAATTTGTTCACCCAGCATGTTATCTATCTTAAGGAGAGCCACCTCTAGTGAACTATGGATCTCGGTCCTTTCTTTTACATACAATATATAAACTGTTTACTGCTTTGTGTTTACTTTCTGCAAACTATTACTTCCTTCCATTCGATACGTTTAATCCTTTGTTTTTCAGCAAAACCGGTGAGATTGACAACCTCATCGCAAGTTGGGGACAGAGTTATGTGGTTGTGTTGTGCAGGTCTCCACGTTGCTGCTGGCACCGGTAGTGTGCCCTGCCATCGTTCAGCTAGCTACACCTTTGTGGTGTTTCCTTGCTCCTACTGGATTGATAACCTTGGTTTCGTACTGGGGGAAAACTTGCTGCTGTGCTCATCATACCTTCCTCTTGGGGTTCCCCAACGAGCTCGATATATTTTGGGCCATCAAACATATTTTCTAGCGCCGTTGTCGGGGAGTCAAGGACATCTTCACAAGGGGAGTCCCTCATAACCAATCTCTTTACTTTGTTATTTTTGTTTTGCTTTGTTTCTTTTTGCTTTGTTTGCTTATTTCTTTAGCAAAAACACACACAAAAAATAGTTTTACTAGTTTGCTTTCTTACTTCAAAAACACAAAAAATTAGTTCCTTTCTTAAGTTGCCACTATGTCTAGCCTTGCTCCAATCACTATGTTACCTGAGGAAATTATTTTCACTTTTAAACAAGGAATTGAGGAGAGCTTCAAGGAAGCTTGGTCTAGAATCTCTGATGTACATAAAAAAACTGAGACTAAAATGACTCAAAGCTTGTTCCTTAGCAGTTTTTACCTTGGAATTGCTCTTTGCTATAGATATGCTTTAGATGCTGTTGTGGGAGGAGATTTCCTCCAATGTAATGAGGATGATGCTATTAATGCTATAAAGAAATTGATCCTTACTTACAACTTGCCTAGCCAAACTGATATTTCTTTCGCAAAAATATTTGCTAGATTGAACACTCTTGAGACTGGCACTGCTAGCTTAAAATATTGCTATAATATGCTTAGGGAGCATCACAATTATGTTCCAATAAATTCTGAACCATCAAAGTGGCTCCCCACAGTAAAGATTGAGATAAACACTGAAACTTTTCAAGCCCACTGTGATATCATGTCTGAATTTTGTCTTATGCCCAAAGATATTTATGAATCTTTGAATCTTTGGGGGCTTACTGAAGGAGGAAAAGAAATAACTCTTGCTAATAATGCTATCATATTACCCACTAGAATAGCTGAAGGAGTGTTTACAAAGATCCTTGGGAAAATGATTTCTACCGATTATCTTGTCATTGAATGTGCAGGAAAAGGACAAATTATACTTGGAAGGTCCCTATTAGAACTCGTTGGAGAAATAATAGATGTGGGAAAGGGGACCATGCACCTTTCTTCTCCACCAAATAATCATATTTTACCCAAGGTTAAGAATAAAAGTAAGAGAGGTAAGGGCAAGAAATTTGGTCTTAATGCTTCTTCATTTGAGAATACTTGATTCTTTTTCTTGCTTCTTGTGCCTAACTTAAAGGCGTTAAATAAAATTACTTATTGGGAGATAACCCAAAAGTTTTAGATGAGGCTTGGAAGTTATTACCTCTGTAATAACCGCTCCTAATCCTTTTTATTTTCTTTTTGTGCCAAGAGTAACCTCTAATGAGAGAGAAGTAATGATTGGGAAAGTTGCTGTCCCGAAACAGATTTCTGTGCTTCACCGTAACAATTCGTGTAAAATCTCTGAACGTCTTTTGGAGGCGTGAAGTTTTGTTCTTCTGCCTCAGGTTGTTATATAACTTCCATTAGTTCAATACCTTTTGCTTTGAGCAACAGAAGGTCTTCGAAAAAATTCGTCTTTACCTGCTGGTCTGTTTTGACAGATTTCTGCCATTTTCTGCATTTGCTTCTTGTTGGTTCCTTTTTTAGTTGTTTTGAGGAATTGAGCTGTTTGAGGGAAGTGCTACAGTAGATAGTGTTCTAATGGAAGTTTATTTGGTGTTCGAACTGAACCTTAAGACCTATTATCTTGAGTGCACTAATGTTGCTAATAATGATTGTGTGAAGTTTTGTATGAAGGAAAAATTTCAGGTGTATGGAAGGAGTGAGTAATGAGATGAAGAATGGACGAAAGCTCAAGTTTGGGGATGCCACGCATATCACCCCAAAAAATATCCAAGAAGTACAATAGTCAAAGCTTGGGGATGCCCAAGGCATCCCCCTCTTCATCAATAAAAATCCCAGGTTTCTTCCAAACGCTACGTTTTTACTATTTCATGCTTAGTTGTGTTGTTCTTGGCGCGTCTTCTTTTTCATTTTCGTTTTTGTTTTTCGTTTGCTTAGTTTGCTGAATAAATTGGTTGGACCCCCTCTTTCCTACTTTCGTTTGCAAATAGTTTGGTTTGGATTGGAAAAGAGTAGGAAAGTTCATGCTTATGTGGTAAAAAGAGCTTGTTTTTGACTGTGGCCTATGCTCTACCATGCCATGCTTGATATTGTTTTGGCTTTATGCTTAGTATTCTTTGATGTAGCATTACTTGTTATAAACAATTGAGATTGCTTAATGTGCCTTGGATGAATCATGCGTTGTTTTAGCATATTAAAGCATAGTATAGTGGTATTCTCCTTTGATGCTTTATTTGGGTTGACTTGGCGCATGCTCACACCATGTTATGACTATCTCAAGTCACCATAGCCTTTATGATCCTTTAGTTTTCAACTTGTAGTATCACTTTATGCTTTGATCAATGATGTTTTGTCGCTCTTCATGATTATGGCCATTATTGCTCTCTTAGTTTGTCGCTCCCAGTCTTTTGCTAGCCTCAACAACCAAGTATGAGTTCCACTCATGCATCCAACTCCCTAAATCAAGTTATTCCAAAGAGTCCACCATACCTACCTACTAGCTTATGTTATTCCAAGTATATTCATGCTTTTGTTTACCTTCCGAATTAAACTTGTTATGAGAAAACTAGTGATTAAAGCTCTCATGAACTTGATGACACACTTTACTTTTCTTTCCCTTAATAAACTTGAACCATTGTGTCGTGTATGTTGTATATTCTTGCACTTATTTGTTGGGAATTAGCAGAACCATGCTATCATGGGGAACGCTTTCAACATTGCACGGGTACTTTGTACCTAGTTGATATCATGCTCTTTTGTCTATGGATGTCGTCGGTGTGAAACGAAAGGGGAGCTTGTAAGTCCATGGAGTTATGTATATGTATTAGAGAAACGCCTGGGCCGCTGGTCTAATCCATGCTGACATGGTGGAAACCTGCAGCGTAACCATAATGAGTTGTCTATGAAGCATTCTTCTTATAAAAAAAGAGTCCTATATTGAGAAAAAAAAGAAAAAAGAAGAAAAAAAGAGATATCATGAAAAGAGGAAAGAGAGAAAAAAGCACCATCTTCCCATGGTAAACAAGAAGATTGTTGAGATGCTCGTTGTCTTCTTGCCTTGTCATTTTGATATGGGGATTCTTCCATATCATCGGGCAAGGGGTACCCCATTGGCGGTTCTCTATGATACACATGTACTTACGATGACAAGAACTCACCGGTGACTCAACTTGAGTACCATGAGGAGCGGCCCTCGTATTCAAGCGATATGAGATTTCTAACTTATACTTTGTAAAGCATGTACACCATAGTTTGTTCACTCTAACTTTAATCACTTCAAGATGCTTATGATAGGGGCAATGAGAGCTAAAAGCTATAAGTACCATACTTTTTGGAAGGTCTTTATGAAACTTGAATCTCTGCTTCCTTCTATGAAGGCCTTTCTTCCACCATTATATTGAGTCTCCACCTTCTACCTTTATGCACCTACTTTGAGAGCATAGTGGCTATTCTTAGTTCTATGTGCATTGTCCCAAGACTAGTTGATTGATGCATAACTTGATATTGCTTGTTTTAAACTATTTGTATCTAGTCACTCTTATGAACTTTGAAGGTGTTCTATGCATTTATATTTGCTACTCTATGAGGGACAAGCTGAATTCTATTATGCTATGTTTTCTTTATGTGAAACAACAAACGTCTTGCAAAGCATTGTTATTCATGAATCTTTTGTTTGTGCATTTTCATGTTGCAACATAGTTTCTTTGTCTTATTGCTAGAACTTTGTCTTTCATGTTATGATTGAAGTACTATGATCCCAGCTTTGAATGTTTTACAAATACTTTGATCAAGTCTTTGATGGTGCATGTCACCTTAAAAATTATTCTTTTTTTAATCACTTACCTACTCGAGGATGAGCAGGAGTTAAGCTTGGGGATGTTGATACATTGCAAATGTATCTATAATTTTTGATGTTCCATGCTTGGTTTTATCCACTTTCTTGTATTTTATCCACACTTTGGAGTACTTTTCATATGATTTCTTGGACTAACCTATTAACAAGAGCCATAGTGCCAGCTGCCTGTTCTCTGCTGTTTTTGGTTCCAGGAAAGTCAGAAAATGAATATTCTCGGAATTGGACGGGACAAAAGCCAAAGTGCCTATTTTCCGGAAGTCATTAGGTGCTAGAATACGAGACGGAGAAGGGCTGGGGGCCGGCCACACCACCTGGCAACGCGGCCAGGCCTGGCCCACGCCAGGGGGTGGTCTGGCTAACCCCAGCACCCCCTCGGCCTCTCCTTTCGCCTATAAGATGCCCTCGGGACGAAAACCCTAAGGACCCGATCAAAAATCCATGAAAGAGTCTGTAGCCGCCGTCATCTCCATCCCTAGATCGGGAGGGATCTGAAGCTCTTCTCGGCACCCTACCGGAGAGGGGAATTCACCCTGGAGGCCTTCTTCATCATCATGCAAGCCTCCGGTGTGATGCGTGAGTAGTTCATCCTTGGAATACGGATCCATGTAGTAGATAGATGGCTGGTTCTCCTCCTTTGTGCTTTCATGTCTAGATCTTGTGAGCTCCGTTCATGATCAAGATTATCTATTTGTAATTCTACATGTTGTGTTTGCGAGGATCCGATGGATATTGAGATGCTATTTCAGATTGATTATTGATTCTATCATTTCTTTGTTATTTGTGATCTTGCATGCTTTCCGTTGTTAGTAGCTATCTTGGCCAAGTAGATGCTAGCAACTCCAAGAGTTACTATTTATGCTCGATAGTGGGTTCATGCCTCTGGTAATCTAGGGAAGTGACAGAAATCTCTAAGGTACTAGATGTGCTGTTGCTACTAGGGAGAAAACAACAATCCTTTGTTCACAGAACAATCATATTATTTACATTACACGCAATTCTTAAAGCAATAATCTGTTGCTTGCAACTTAATACTAGAGGGGGTTCGGATGATAACCTGAAGGTGGATTATTAGCCATAGATGCAGTTGGATGGCGGTCTATGTATAATGTTGTAATGCCCAATCGAATCTCAAAGGAGTCAAGATGATTAATATATGCATGTATTGCTTTCTCGAAGTTTGTCAATTGCCCCGCTGTAATTTGTTCACCCAGCATGTTATCTATCTTAAGGAGAGCCACCTCTAGTGAACTATGGATCCCGGTCCTTTCTTTTACATACAATCTATAAACTGTTTACTACTTTGTGTTTACTTTCTGCAAACTATTACTTCCTTCCATTCGATACGTTTAATCCTTTGTTTTCAGCAAAACCGATGAGATTGACAACCTCATCGTAAGTTGGGGACAGAGTTTTGTGGTTGTGTTGTGCAGGTCTCCACATTGCTGCTGGCACCGGTAGTGCGCCCTGCCATCGTTCAGCTAGCTACACCTTTGGGGTGTTTCCTTGCTCCTACTGGATTGATAACCTTGGTTTCATACTGAGGGAAAACTTGCTGCTGTACTCATCATACATTCCTCTTGGGGTTCCCTAACGAGGTCGATATATTTTGGGTCATCAAACATATTTTCTGGCGTCGTTGTCGGGGAGTCAAGGACATCTTCACAAGGGGAGTCCCTCATAACCAATCTCTTTACTTTGTTATTTTTGTTTTGCTTTGTTTCTTTTTGCTTTGTTTGCTTGTCTCTTTATCAAAAACACACAAAAGCTCGATATATTTTGGGCCATCAATGGCATCGCCCAACATGGTCTTTCATGCATCTTCGATGTTAATCTGCTTACGAAGTGTCGACGATGATGTGGTTTGACGCTCCTCCCTCTAGCGTCATGCTTACCAGATGTCGACGCCTGGCTGCGGTGACGATGTGGCTTCGATGCGGACGAGCAGGTGAGGTTGATTCGGGAAATTTAGCGGTGATCGTCGAGATTCGGGTGAGAGGAGGACGACATTCGACGGATACGCGGTTGGAGGATTCCAACACAAACGGTAAGCCTACATCGTTATCCTTTAGTTTTACTATATAATTATTCTCTGATGTTTTCATGTTCTATCGTTTTTACCATCTTTCCGTGTTTACTTTCCTAATTTCTTTCCTCTTGTCTTTCATAGGTTCTATGTGACCATGTCATTTCTGGGCGTTTGCGTCTGCGATTGTGTGCGGACAAAAAACTAGCAAAGAGAAGCGACCGACTAGCTCGCACGCCGTGTCTATCGGCAACATAGGAGGCTGAGCGGCGGCATTCGGTTCGTCGACATGTTTTCAGGCGACGGTGTAGGAAGCTTGTACCGGTTGGCCACAATGTTGTGATTTTAACTTAGCATCTCTCAATACAATTTTATCATCAAACACAAATAGTAATGCGAGGCACGTGCAAAATTATACCTGTTAGCCGCAATTTTGTGATTTTAACTCAGTATATGTCTTAATGTGATTTCATCATCAAATGATGTGTCTATAGCTACGCCCTAGGGGCGCGAGGAGTCTAGTTTACAACTGACTAATAGCAACATCGCACTAGCAGCTGACTAACATCCAAGAATCCTTTAACTTATTTCCATAATTCATAGCAGCATTAGCAGCTGCACAAGAAGCACGCAAGCTTATTCTACTTCAACTTGTTGAGCTTCATCGGCACTGCCGCCTCCTTCGACCACGGCTTCGATGACACCCTCGTCCTTACCATCCTCCTGGAAGACGTACAAGCGACCTGCATAAGAAGCATAGAAGATTGTTCTACTTGAACTTGTTGAGCTCCATCGGCAGTGCCGCCTCATTGGAACACAACTTCTACCATCCTCTTGGAAGTCGTACAAGCGACCTACACTAGATATTCTTTGTGTGAGGCAACATACCCAAGTAGTACACTGCTTTGTAATGCAGCTCAATGCTCATGCCAGTATCACCAAGAAGTCTATAACTGAATGTTTGTTGTACTGAAATTTGTTCAATACATATGGAATTTTCTCCATAATACAACGAGGGAAAACTCTGAAAGATTCTACAGAAATCAGAAGCCTAGAACAAACATGCGAGGCACCCACAAGTCGCTATGGTGTTGTTGTTGCCATGATGTTGCCACTACCGGTAGGTTGCTGGTTGTCGCCATTGCCAGGGCGTCTCCACCGCCTTCGCTAGGTTGTCGCAACTGCGGTTACTAGGTCCTCGACGTTAGCATCGCGGTCGCTACTCGCTAGGTCCTTGGGTCATCATCTCCGGTGCTACCACGGTAGGTAGTTCCTTAATGTCATTGTCGCTTGTAGGGCCTCGAGTCGTTATCACGACGGTTGCTAGGTCCTCGCCGCCACCGTCGATTCCCTAACCCTATGCACGGTGTAGTGGGGTTAGACTTACCCAGGTCAGGTGGATTGGGTGTGGCGGTGTTTGGATAGGCTTAGCCAGCTCGATTGAGTGTGGGGTTTGACTTACCCAGGTCAGGCTAGACGGGAGGGTAAAAAATCGACAATAACAGCAAGAAGAAAACCAGGAATAAAAACCGCTTACATGGTACGCCATGTGTACCCGACGACCAGGAGCCACTTGTCAAAACGCTCAAAAACATTAGAGGGGTAAAAATTGGCACACATTTTACTAACTGTGATAATTAGGACGAAATTAACGTCAAAAAAATTAAACTAGGTGGTAAAAAGTAAAAACTATAATTTATCTTTTATTTACCATTTGCACAATTTTTTTATTTAAAACACTTAACTAGGTGTCATGCTGTAAATTTCCATCATGATTCATAACATGGCTTAGGTTAGCGGCTCTATGCTTTCTCTAACACATATGCATATGCCGGATTTTTTGATTATATCCAGCTTATTTCACACTGCTGACAACCATAGCCAAAAAATACATGATATTAACTGATGTTGCCCGCGTTGAAAACATTCCTCATGATACATGGTTTTGCTAGCACTTAACCTTGAACATACCATGCATATAACTAACATACTTACATCCAAAATGGGTCAAGTTTAATTATTATTCTGCATTATTTTTTAAGCAGTTGTGCACTTTTGGATAAACCCACATCTTAATTGGAATAGCATTTTTCTATGTAGGTAGGTATGATAGACACTGCTGGAACAACTTGGTTTAAGGTCTTATGGATGAACAAGTCTTTTCTTGCTTAATTTTTTGGGCTAGCAATAGGGAGATAGTTGACCATCTACAAGTATGCAAAAAGTGTTCATAGTACTAATCATTTCTTGATAGACAATATCAACATAAAGCTAAAACATCTATGAAGTAAATTGTTGGTAATATGCCCAATAGGAAATAATATGAACCGGAAACTAAATGCATGTGTGGATAAATAAATAACATAGTCCCTAGCGAGCCTATTCTACTATTTCGTTAGTCAAGTGTTGATTAAGGTTTCTTGACCATGGACATGTAAAATCACTTGATAACGGGATCACATCATTAGGAGAATGATGTGATGGACAGACAAAATAGTATGCATAATCATTGATTGCGTCACTTAGTTTGATTGCTATCGCGTTTGTATATGTCAAGTATTGTTTCCTTTGACCATGAGATTGTGTTACTCCCTGGGATCAGAGGAATATTCCGCGGACATCAAACATCACTTCATAACTAGGTGATTATAAAGGTGGCTTTAAGGTATCTCCGATGGTACTTGTTGATTTGCATGAATCAAGACGAGGATTTGTCTCTCCACGTGACGGACAAATATCTCTAGGGTGTAAAATCCTAAAGCTTGAAAGTATGTGAATAATGTGTTTAGCCACGAGGATCCTATACCCCGGAATGAGTACAAAGAACTTTTCACCAATGAGATTGAACTACATATATCGATACCAACGATCAAATCTCGGACAAGTAATATATCGCGAGAGAAAGACAGTCGAATATCAGATTAATTGATTCATTGACATTGCAAGACAAAGGGACTAAGATTACGAAGTCCATTCCTTTGTTGTTCCCGACCACGTCCTACCTGTTATGATGCACCACCTCCACCAAATCTTTCTAAACATTTTCTATGTGTATGCAAAATGGAATACCCAAACTATGTGACTCACGGAATCTACTAGCCAAGTTAGTCAGTCGAGGTTTTTTTTAGATCCCCATGTGGCTATGATCATTCTTAGTTCAAGAGGAAAGAACTCGGACCCTAGGAGTGGCATGCATGGGACTAAGAAAACCACAACCCAACGTGGCCTCCCATATAAGGCTTAACATGTTCATTCTCACATCACTGATCTTAGCACGTCATCTTGTCATACCAGGTTCACTTGCAGCTCTGATTCATCAACCAGATGGACTAGAATTAAACATAGGAATTCTCACAAGCCGAACCTAGTTATGCTAGGAGTAGTGGATCAAAAAATTTAGGCAGCAATGTCGGAACATGCATCAGATTGGATAACTCTATCTATTGATAAAAGACTTTAGAATCGTATGCAGCATGCCAAGATTAAATACTTTGAAGTCATAGGATTGTATATGGTGGGGATATGCTTGCCTTGTTTATTGATAACTAGATATAGATCTTTAGGAATCTGGTGATTGACTTGTTCATCCATTATCAAATTGGAATTGTTGATATTGTTGATTTCGATCTTAATCTCGTATTCGTTGCTCACATTATCTCCAAGTTCTGCCCAAAAGAGGCAAACACGGGAAACACGACATTCAATATAGGTATTGATGCTATGCACACAACGAATGGCATGACAATATTAAGGGTATTGAGATTAGCCCTACAACATAAATAATAATTATAATGGAGTCAAAATGTGTTAACCATGGCATTTTTATTAACTCCATGCTTCCATAAAGGGTTATTATGTTCTTCTAGTAAAAATAGGGTTCAAAGTTGTGTTAAAATGCATGATTGTATTTTTAATAAATAGTTCTCATTGTCCTAAACATTTCAATACATTATTTATATTTTTATGATTTAAAATAAACTTGTTATGAATTTCAAAATTTTAATTCATTTTAGATCAATTTAAATCCTTTTGCGAAATTATAAAAGAATTACACATTGGACCCATATTAATAATTTTATTAATTAGAAATCACTTCTTAAAATGTTTATACATCTTACATTAGGGATCCACATGGCAGGATTTATTAAATAGAGAAAATGATTACTTGATTTAATAAAAGGAAATATGATTATTGCATCATGCTGACGTCAGCATGACATCAACAATGGAGATCCTCTCCCGCTGATGATCGACACAACGAATGAGAGAGCTCTAGGACGCCTGAGTGGGCGCATTCGAATCAGCAGAACAAGGCAAACCTAAGGGTGTCCGCTCAGCTACTTCTTGGTTGCTAGAGCGGTGGCTGCGCCAAGCTACTATGGCGGAGGATGACAGAGAACAACAAAAAAGCGATAAAGGAAGTGAGGGAGCAAGCAAGAGGGCACTAGGAGAACCAAAGCCTCACTAGGAGCAGGATGCAGGTGACGGCGAGGCTAGGCAAGGTCGGGGATGGTAGCAATCGTTGACGATGTCCGTCGGAGATTCGAGGAAGCATAGCTCGACTAGGAGTTCACGACATTGTTACCTTCCGGGGAGATTCTCAGGGAGACAAGGCGGTCAGAATGTGTGCTCGGCGATGCAAAAGGAGCTCGGGAACGACGAGGCTAGGAGGAGGCCGAGAGCTAGGGTTTTGGGCACGAGAGGAACAGGGGAGGAAGGGAAGGGAGTGGGGAAGCTAGGGTTGTCCGACAGCGATAGAGGCTCTTATAGATGTCCGGGGGATAGTGGCGGGGATCTTAGTGCGCAAGCTGATGGCGGACGACGACGAAGCGGTCAGCGAGGAGCTACACCTCTGTCAGGAGGTTGAAGAAGAGGCCGAAATAAAGACCGAATAGGTATGGGCCTAGGATGGGCTGGGGTGGGCCTCCGGTTGGGCTGCGCCAAAGGAAGATAGAGACATGTTGTGGCCTGGGTAGGTTAGAAACTATTTATTTGGAAACATTTTTCCTTTTTCTCTTCTCCTTTTATAATTTTCTATTTTTAAAATAAAACTTTTTTGAATTATTTAAAATAGTAGATACAGTTTGAAAACACCATGGGCCTTTCATATATTAGAGGATCCATATAATTTCTGTTTTTCAAATTTTTGAAACCATTTTCAAATGGATTTCAAATGGAGGGAAACAAATAGGCAATTAGGGTTTTCTCCAAATATTCCTTCAGGGCATGTGCAATGGTTGATAAGATGGTCTTATCTTATACCTGCCACATAATCTTGATATGATAACAAAATATGATGTACAATGAGTCTTTTCTTAGTCGTATCTCTAATGACACATATCTCTAAATATGTGGTGAGACATATAGTGCTAAGAGATGATCTCTTAGCTAAGAGAAGACAAAGGTCTTTTTTTATTTCTCTCTCCTTTAACTCAACAATCATCCTACATGTCATTGCTAAGATAAGACTAAGATAAGACCATTGTACGTGCCCTCAATCCATTTTTCATAGGAAGAATAAATGATGCTCATGATGCAATCAAACCCTAACTAGCATTTATCAAATTGAGTTCACATGAGTAGATGAAGCACAATTTCAGCCTTATATGGCAAAGAGAACATTTGGAATGATAAGGAATTCTTGGTATGAGCACATTGTTTATCGGCATGCATTGTCCTCGGATTGCAAGGCAAGCAACGGCTTCGTAGGGAGTCTTGATAGAGCTAAATTGTCGATTAGATAACCAAGTGGTAAAAAATGCAATAGCCTAGTGGAAACCGCAAAAAATCCGTCCAAATGGTGGTTTGTGCAATGCGTGGAGTAAGACATGGTCAAAGCTGCAATTTCCCCTAGCGTTCATATGATTATACATACATCATGCAATATAACTTCTGATCATATCTGTTAAGTATTGTAAATGTTATTTTTGCGGGTAGGTATTGTAATTGTTAATAGTTTAATCTATAAGTTTGGTTAAATTTTACATCGTTTAACTTTTGAAAAAATTATACCCCATATTTTTCTGGGAATGGAGGTAGTAGATGAGAGTATAACCATCAATGCAAATTTCTCCCTGAAATCGGATGAGATATGCTGTGCTGAGTCGGCTTCATCCTCCCTTTTTTTTTGAGTCCGTGGGATACTGGGATGTGAATATTTAACTAACACGCTGATGATTAGCCCATCAAGAGAGTTCACCTTTTGCAGCCCTTTAGGTCCACGGTCAGCTCACCAATACTTTCCGGCCCAACTAATATAACCCCAGGGGGTGACACGCCGTTCTGCGTATGGGCTTCGCTTAACGTCCCAATTTTGTTCATGATCCGCACGCGCAGCCTGCCAGCCTCGCTTCCTTCACATTGACTAAAAAAAAATGAAGCTTCGGTTCCTTCCCCGCTCCTCCGGGCGCCGCCCTCTCGTCCTCGATCCCGTGACTCCGCGCGCGGCAGTTGTCGCGCAGCGGACGGAGGGGCGCGCGGGAGTCGACCCCGCCCTCGGCGGGCGCCGGCACGTTCGATCGACCTGGGCGCGCCGAAAAATGAGCCGCGACCAGTAGCGGCGACCCGTCCGCTGTATAATCCAGCGTACGGGAGGAACAGGAGCCCACCACGCGCGACGTGGGGCCTGGGCAACAGCGGACCGCTCTCCGGCCGATGGCTCGGTCGTCCCATAGCGCCGACATCAAGTACCGCAACCCACGCGCGACGGTGACCCGCGGCCGGGCGGGGTCCCCTCCCCCGCGTGCATGCCGGCCCGTCCCGGCCGATCGAGTCAAACGCGCAGCACCTCGTCAAGCGAAACCTGTCAAGGTTCACAGGGCGCAGGCAGGCCGCGGAGACGCCGAGACCGGCAGCTGTAGGCTGCACAGTGCATGGAACGGCAGGCCCTACTACTACGCGCGCGTACCAAGCAGGTGAATCGTCCGGCGCCCGATCGATCCTGTCAATTTGTCAGATTTGTCCTTGTGTCTTGAATCTTGATCCGAGATCCCTTTTTTCTTAATCTTTCTCATCCCCACAACCTATCTAGCTCGATCGCGAGGACTGCTCGTTAGCTTAGCTTTTACTACTTCGATCGTTGCCTCGCTGAGAGCATCTCCACCGCTGTCTTTTTTTTTCTTTTCAAATAGGACTTTAGCATTAAAAAAACAGCGAACGATACAAAACGTCATAATAAAAATAAAAATTACATCGAAATCCTTGAGATGCCCTTCATCTTCAACCTCCAGACCGTGTCAACGGCACGCCGCCGCTGCCGCTCCTCCCAGAGCTAGCATGACGTTGTTGTATGCGGACGGGAAGTCGCCGAACGGGTCCAGGAGGCCACATCCGTCCCGGAGACGAAGAAGAAGGATGAACCGACGATGAAGCTGCTTGACGATCCGAAGATCTCCACAGCTAGAAGAAGTTCTTGAAGATCACACCACTCCCACAAGCTTCTCGACGTCACCACTGAGACGGGGTTGTAGCCCGGGAGACTTTATTGGAGTAGACGCCGCCGCCACCACCTGAGCACTGCCCCACCAAACCTTCACCCAAAAACCAGAAAAAGGAGCCCACCCACCGACGGGGGCCGAGATCCACCCCTCCTCCATGACCCGAAGGCCATAGATTTGGAGCAGATAGGTGGCGCCGACGGGAGGCGGCTGGGATCTGAAATCCCCTCCCGATCGCCCCTTCCGTCGTGTCACCGATGCCCCTTCGTTGGCTGGCAATATTACCTGCAGTGACCCTTGGAGGTCGGCGCTCAAACTGCTGGTGATTCCGCGAAACCGTCCCACACTGGTGATCCCAACGATCAAGCCACGACAAATTTTAACACATGGTTTCAAGGGCAAACTTTTATATAGAAATTTTCTGAAAAAACTTTTACGATGAAAGCGGCATTAGCTACAGGTCGTGGTGCCTGGAGGTATCTCTCCGGGACGGTTCATCGACGACGCCTGCACATTGAGGCCCCAATCCTCTTCGAGAGAGCGCTAGATCGTCTTCTCCATCCCCAACTCCTCCCAAGCTCGTTTGAGGCGGGCACGCAGGACCACGTAGCCGGGGTTGGTCCGTGCAGCGCGCAGGCACTTAGTGTACGCTTCATCAAGTTCTTGCTACCAGATGTGATGCGGATAGAAGACGTGGTCGAGGACGTCAAACCCGAAGGGACCACCGGTGGTTCGGTTAATCGGACCTTGGTACCGCGGCGATGGCATGCAGGGCCTTCGTGTTGCGCCGTCATACCACGCGGTCTTGGATATCAGCCTGTATCACCTATTGGTCGATTGGCCTCTCCGCCAGCTCGTCGATGTCGGAGAAGCTGTCCTCTCTATCATCGATGTCGTCGGCGGTGCGACAGTCGCGTGGATTGCGTGTGGGAACGGAAGGAAGAGGGTGACCAGATATGACTATTTTTGGAGGTGTGGTGGTGCATTGCCTTTCCCACCGCCTGACGACGAGCCATCGCGGATGGGTGATCTGTGTCGTGGTGGTGGTACGGCAGATGCCATGGATAGGCTAAAGATGGGGCCAAAGTACGCTAGTTGAATCCAGGGAGGGATATCGTGGTGATTCCACGCACAAGTGTTGATATATTTGCTCTATCAATGGTGGATTACAAGTGCTCCTCGAGCTGTTCGTGAGAAGGAGACTAGGTCTCTTACCCCCCACAACTACGCTCTAGAGTTTTATCTTAGACAGAGAAAATGATCGATCCCCTGCTATGGAGGTCCCCAGGTGCTATTTATATAGGGAAGCCCGGGTTACAAAGTTAGGGCATACGTCCAGGCATATTCCCCAAATATGCCCCTTGGTTAAAGCTAGATGCTTCTTTATTCGCTTTAACGGCTGGTCCGGACTATGGACGTAGCCCTCTGCGTACCCCTTGCTTTTAAGCGTCACCAGACATGAGCTACGTTAGCCGACACTGCCCGCGTCATCTTTGTCAGCCACGCCCCGCTGGTCCTTCCCTCTGCTTGCTTCGTTCACGCTACAGCGGACAGAGGCCACCTTTTGACAACGGGAGATTTCTTCCTTCTCTTAGAAGCAAATAGGTAGCCCGGCTAGCGCTTGGCTAACCCAGCTACGAGGGTACCTACACATTAAGGTAGATGAATATGGTCGACATACATTTTATGCCGGTCGGATTAATGCTAGTCAAATGCCCAACGGACCGGGTTACTCCGTAAGTCGGCCTGCCTTGAGGTGACCCGGCCAGCAGTTGCTTTGACCATGCCGTACCTCGGCTAACTCGGCCTTTATACCCCGGCGCGACCCTACCCGGGGGTATTTCCCCAATATTAGTCCTCAAAGCTGGTGCGGTCTTAGCAACTTCAGTTGTTAAGGCCACAATAGGTTCCCCCATCCGAATCTGCACTTCTTCAGCCGAGTTATTCCGTAATCCGGACTCTTCACTTTGATGTTCTCTTGGCTCGTTTCGAGTTACTTCTCGTTGGTCGGGTTTCTGCTCACGTATCCGGGTTACGTTTCCTTCTTACATACGCTTCCCCACGTCCTACGTGGAGAGTAATCATCACTTTGCCTCATTTTAAGGGTCACGCCAGTTTACTGTGCCGGTTACTATAGTAATGTCAGGAATAACTACTCCTCATGTCCCATCACGGTAGCGCCTCGTTAACTGCATCATTGCATCATGTCATGGGATTCCCTGTTCCCTGTGCCCCTTGATGTGGCTCATGCTTGATTGGTTGATTTGGTACGTACACGGCCACAACGTACAGTTGGGCCGCAGCGACGGATCCCACTACACGCCCGTGACACGCGGTTAAATAGGGGGCAGGGGCAACCTTGGGGAAGTTCCCCACTTCGCGCCCCTGCCTCTCTTCTTCTCCACTGCAACGCCACCGCTTCCGTGCTGGTGCTGCGCCACTGCTGCCGCGCCCAGCCACTCCTTGCGACGGTGTCGCCGCCTCTGTTCGAGTTCTTCACCACGGGGCCTGCACCTCCAGATTCCCCTCCTCTGGCTACTACTTCTCTGATTATTTCTTTGAGGAACTCGATTCTACCATGACAGAGGAGGAGGCCACCGTCGTCGCGCAGGAAGAAGAAGAAGGAGATACTCCTAAGTGTGGTGGCTGGGCCGGCGCCTTTGTCTGCCAGGACGACATCGACTGGTTGTATGCGACGCGCCGCATCCCAGCGGGCGTCGCATGCCGCCTCGCCGCTGAAGAAATCTCCCCTTCGCCAAATCCAGGGGAGTTCATCGTTTTTCTCTCCCACTTCCAACGTGGCTTTGGCTTGCCCGTTTTTGATTTCTTCTACAATTTCATTTCCACTTATCAACTCCAGCCGCATCATCTCCCTGCCAATGCCATTACCTCTCTTTCTTCGTTTGCTTCCGGCATAGAGCGGTATGTCGGCCTCTAGCCCTCCAAGGAAATATGGATCAAATTCTTTGGTCTGAGGAAAAATGTTGTCCCTGACAAGCACCTCACCCCTGCTGAGAAACACTTGACTCAATGTGGTGGAGCCTCAATTTCTCCCTACAAGAACTTTGCTTTCCCCCGGGTCACTGGCCTCGAATCCTACAAAGTCTGGGCCCGGACCTTCTTCTATGTCCGGAATTCCACGGACGTAGACCTGATCCGGCTCCTCCCTTTCAAGATTGGTGTCCCGGACACACCTCTGTGGGAGAAGATCCCGAAGCGGCCCACGACCCTGGCGAATTAGGTTGATCGCCGGATCAAGGAGCTGGTCAAAGAGTTGCGAGGCGAGGACATCATGATCACCTTCGTTCGCAGTCGGGTCTCCCCCCTTCAGAAGCGCGCCCACAATATCTACTACCTGAGCGGCCCCCTTGACCCCCACCGGACCTCCTCCTTCGAGCTTAACAACTCCGAGGTGTTCTACTGGGTCAAGGCCATCTTCAATGTGGAGAAGGAGTTCTCCGAGGCTTGGAAATGGAGGCTTGCTCCCTTTACCCAGGCCAACCCGCCTCCTAAGGTAAATCCCTCTCTTGGCATATTTTCCGGGTTTTCTCGGTATGTCAGATAACTTTCCAACTCAACCATTGATACTTTTGCTCTCAGCAATTTCTCCAGCAACCACTTGAGGATGGCAAGGAGCTGGCAAGCAAGTGGGTGGCCGACCTGCAGAGCCGAACAAGGAGGAGCCTGATACGGAGAGGTTCTTGCCTACTCCGAACACCACCAAGCGCACCTCTGGTAAGGCCTCCTCCTTAAGGGATTGGCCGGATGACAATGACTCAGATGTTAAGGTTCTGGAGGTACTTGACCCGGTGCCTATCTCTTACGCATTACCGGTTATGTCCGAATCTAAAGCTAACCTGGCCGGTCAGGTCCCGAGGTTCCCCCTCTAGCCACGGGTGATCCGGTCCCGGCCCCTTCCCAGAAGCACGTGGCTACCTCGGCCGCAGCTTCGGAGGCGCCATCGCCCAAGAAGAGGCAGAAGAAATCCGGGGTCAAGGCTTCGGCTAAGCCTGCGGTTAAGAGCACGGTCCGGAGGGCATCCCTCGAGCGCCCCTACCTCGGATGAGTAAGTCACTTTTCCTTTTCCGTTTATTTTCTAGTCTTTTTGCTTCTGCCTTTTATCTATTTTTTCTTTCTCTCTTTGACTTGCTGCTTTTTCGTTTCTCCAGTGCTCCTAGGGTTATTCCCCAAAGGGGCCCCAACATTTCTTCTCCGATCCAGAGTAGTTCTTCCCCCCCCCCCCCCCCGCGACGATGATGTTCGTCCACTGAGTCCTATCCATGAGGACTCCGTGGCTACGCCAGATCAGAGTCCACCTCGTCATGAGGAGGGCAACATCGATGTGGAGGGTAGTAGAGCGACCGAGGATACGGCAATGCCGGATATCCCTAGCTCCAAGGTGCCAGCTTCATTGGCACCGCCCCAAATAATTTCTTCAGTTCCAGTTTCTTCAGCATCAGCTGTACCAGTACCAGTAGTACCAAAACCAGCAGCACCAGCACCTATAGTACCAGCACCGGCACCACCGGCACCACCAGCCCCAGTAGCATCAGCACCAGCACCAGCATCAACACCAAAGCCAGCAGCAGCAACAACAGCCGCAACCAATCCCGCGAAGAAAAAGTCTCTGCCCGCTGCCTTCGGATCCATTGTGTCCATTAAGGACATTTTTCAGCCAGCCTCCCAAGCTCAGTCCAGCTCTGTGGCCTCGGCCCTTCTTCAGCGGCCATCATCGTCTGGCAAGAGCAAGAAAGCCGCGAGCCAGCCAAGGACTCTACTTACGGTCTCCTGCTACCGGACCTGAGGGCAGTAAGCAACTGATCCTGCATGTCAGTCCTGCTGCTGCTCAGTTCGCGAGGCGGGAGGCCCATGCCAAGGGCTTGGTGACGAGCCATTCTCCTAGCGGCAAGAGGTATAGCCCGACGCTAATTGAATATGTGCACAATTGGAACAATGCCGAGTTCATCGACCCGCAAGATGATCTGCCGGAGAAGTTTGGCCCGATAGAGTTTAGCGCTCAAATGAACTCCACCACCAAGGCTATTTCTCTGGCTGGCCGAATGATGGAGGTAATCCTTTTCTTCTGCTATGCTGCTTTATGTACATGAACGCTTATAGATATATCCACTAGTTCCTGAGCCTCCAAGGGAGTAATTTATTACTCGATCGGATACTCTTAGAGAATTTAGTGTACGTCCTTAGCATTTTCAAATATCCATACACCTAGAGCTGGGTTAAGTTCCACTTGGCCCGGATCTTGTATACTTCGAATATCCACACACCTAGAGCCAGGTTAAGTTCCACTTGGCCCGGATCTTGTAGAATTCAAATATCCACACACCTAGAGCCGGGTTAAGTTCCACTTGGCCCGGATCTTGTAGACTTCGAATATCCGCACACCTAGAGCCAGGTTAAGTTCCAATTGGACCGGATCTTGTAGACTTCGAATATCCACACACCTAGAGCCAGGTTAAGTTCCACTTGGACCGGATCTTGTTGACTTCGAATATTCACAACCTAGAGTCGGGTTAAGTTCCACTTGGCCCGGATCTTGTAGACTTCGAATATCCACACACCTAGAGCCGGGTTAAGTTCCACTTGGCCCGGATCTTGTAGACTTCGAATATCCACACACATAGAGCCGAGTTAAGTTCCACTTGGACCAGATCTTGTAGACTTCAAATTACCTCCTTTTATCTGTGAACTAACCCTGGCTCATTTTGTAGATCACCACCAACCACCGAACTGCTGAGGTCCAGCGCTTGCTGGACTCATACAAAGATCTTCGTGCTAGATACAACAAGTTGTTGGTGGACCACCAGAACAAGGGTAAGTTCCTTCCCCTAAGCCCTTTTCATTCACATTCATTCGAGTTATTCACAATCCGTATTAACTTACTATCCGAAATATGCAGCCGAGGTCGAGGCTGAAAGTATTATCATGCGCAAAAATCCGGCTGAAATTCAAGGTAACTTGTCTTACTTTCTTGACCATTGCGCTTTCTTTCCTTGGCTCGGTAGATATTTATACCTCGGTTCTGCCGGCTCAACTCACTATTGCAGCTACAGTTGAAGATAGTTGATGGCCCAAAATATATCGAGCTCGTTGGGGAACCCCAAGAGGAAGGTATGATGAGCACAACAGCAAGTTTTCCCTCAGTACGAAACCAAGGTTATTAATCCAGTAGGAGCAAGGAAACATCCCAAAGGTGTAGCTAGCTGAACGTTGGTAGGGCGCACAACCGGTGCCAGCAGCAACTGTAACACCCTCGAATCGGCCCTATGCAAGTTTTAGCCCTTTCCGCCAAAACCACATAGAAACGATTCAAGGACGCCCACCAGGCACTTTCGTGCGGGTGGAAAACGAAGTAATACCATTACACAGCAGTCCTCGATGGGACCCACAGAACAGATATATCTACAACAACGACTCAACGAGTCAAGAATACAGATATACAATACAAAGATCCAAATCACCTTGAAAACGTTACAGCGTCCGAGTACGAACAAGATGCAAATGGGGATAAGAGCCCTGAAGAATAACCAATGGCGTCCATAACCCTGCCCAGGCCAAGCCAGAAGGGTAACCCTGCTAACGATGTCGAACTTAAACCTGCTAAAACAAAAGGGGTGCCGACAAAGGGCAAAGGAAAAAGAGGAGCGTCAGTACTGAGGCCCGTACACGGCGAGGCTAGAATTTGGCGGCTCTCGCCTACATAGGTATGGTAGACTGAAGCGGCAACGCAGCATGCACTAAACAACCTATAGAGACTCGATTCAACTGTCGGCTATTAGAGAGGGATAAGAAAGACCTATTCGAGACCAACCTGATGCTAACACCAATCATACCCATCCTGGCATTTCCCCCTCGAGACCAAACGAGGAAGTCAAACCGAGGAACTCACACAGTTGGCAGTTTTATTCATTCCGTTATAGTTGAAGCACTTACTAGTCAGATATGGATAGCATGAGTCATCCTGATAGCATAAGTAGTGGGCAATTTTAATTAACCATTCAGTTGTGGTTGCAGTAATTACTAGTCAGATACAATTAGCAGGTGACATCCCAAACCCAGCAGTTGTTGGCACTTTTATTTCATTCCATTGGAGTTCCGATACTTACTAGTCAGGTATAGCATGACACGATACACCCCAGTTCCACCAGTTGTTGGCACTTCTATTATCCATTTCATTGTAGTGAAGCTGATTACTAGTCACATGTTAAGTCAAGTTTATAGCACTACTTTAGTTATGCTTGTCTATGATCGAGATACTGTGCTCCAAGTCGTCTATAACCACGGACACGGCTTTCAGAAAGATTTACCCTGCAGGGGTGCACAAATAGCAACACACACACGATCAACCTCGGAAAAACCAAATCAAAACCCAACGAGGCTTTCATGACAAAGCAATCACAGGATTCATAAATTAATTCAGGGGGCCACCCCACTAAGCTACCCGCAACGAAGTTGGCCGGCTCCGAGACGGACCCAGGATTTGTGACAATGGCTGTAAACGACTAGGAACCCGAAAGTGTGATTGGGCTTGTCGATACCGCGAAAACATTCCACGTTCCAAAACAGTACAGGTGCTCCACGCACAATCGTAAATAAAGCAGTAAGCATGGCATAAGTACAGGATAGTAATAAAGCCCCAAACTACTTTGTGTCCCCAAGAAATAAGAAATGAATCAAGCTCTGGCTAAGGGGGATCCATAGAGTCTCTCGGATGTGGATAGTGCGAATAATCAAGGAACAGGTATCAAGTACTCGGGGCCTACAGGACACAAGTGGACATGAAAAACCAAATAGCATATATTGCCCACCGGTGCCTCTTTCATTAGTTATCCCAGCAATTTAATAGTTGTATTTAAAGTCATGATCCTTTCCACCGTAAAGCATCTCCACCATTTGTCATGTGCCAACTTGCCGTCAACGGTGGAACGACAACGATGCGAAGCAACACATAAGCAAGCAACTACGACTCGCAAGGCCGACTATCTATCAAACAACAGGCAATAGGATGCGTCCATGGCAATATAAAGGTTGCACGGAATATATCTGGTACGGAACACTAAAGCATCGCGACACGGATAGCAATAGATCAACATGAGGAAATAAAGACTATAAATGCAAAATAGGTAGAAAGGGGGAGAATGCTCGCCTGTGAAACATGCCGGAGATTCATCCGGAGAACTTGTCGATACTCGCATCCACTCATCGGCCTAGTCCGCGAAGAAGCAAACAATAGAAGAAACACCGGATGCAATATTTAATACTAGGGCAGAAGATCCGGCATGCTTATGATATGATGCATGGCATGGCACAGATGCGGTGCAATTAGGCGATATTAAGCGGAACCAGGGTTCCGACAAATAATTAGAAGGTTCAAGTTGTTTAAATACCCCGCAATTTAAATGTTGTATTAACAAGGCAAAACCTGGCATTGGTTCGCTACACAAATTTAAATGGAGTCCGGAATAAGACAAAAATATCCCGCATATAGACTCCATATGTAATTATGAGGTGAATTGGCATAATGCCCCCAACCCACAGACAGGTATGCATGTATGAACGATTTATATGCAACAGTTTTATTTATAGCATTTATAAAATAGGGGCTCAGGGAGAGGGTTCACACATCGGGTTTGGAAGATCTTGGGTTCCGGGGGTTCGGGTCTGGGTCTCAGGGTTTGCTACGAGGAACGTCTTGGGAGGGCCGTCGCAGGACTTGGTTTGGCGTCGGTAGCGCATCGGATGCGCCCTGGTCGGTGTCGATCTTGTCGTCGCGAAGATCTTGTCGGGTCCGCGTATCAGGTCGGTCTTGGCGTTCAGGATGAAGAACTTGGCGTTCCGTGTCAGCGACCTTGGCGTTCGGGTTCCCGGGCATCGGATCCCAGAAGGAGTACTTGTCGCCTCTATGGTCTTCGGGTCCGGGGTCTCGGTCATGGCGTCCCATCGGAGATCTTGTCGAAGTTCCAGCAAAAGCCACCGGGTACGGTCTTTCAGACCAGGAAGACGATCTTGAGGTTCCGAGAGGAGATCTCGATCGGGGATGGAGATCTTGTCGCATCCTGAGGAGAACTTGAAGTCCTAGACGGAGTTCTTGGGATCCTTCGGTACAACTTCACACGTAGATCCCGGTGCGCTGAACATCATTATGTTGTTGGAGGCCACAAAGGACTTGCCGAGAGGAGCTTCGGGAACACACGGCCTGGTCTGGGACTTGGCCTCATAGAGAGCACCCAAACGTCCACACGAACCGATCTTGCACTTCCTGACTCGAAAAGGCAACACCAAAAGGGCCTGCAAGAGGCAGCTCCGAACATAGGAGGCACCTCTGGATGGAGACACGAGAGCTTGAGTACCTGGCGACGGCGGGACAGACACGACACGCGCGAGCTCGCACGAGGAGCCGAACGATGGGGAGGCTCGCGAGGCGGCGTTGACCTGGAAGGCGGGGTTTGGCGTGAGGAGCCCGAGGAGGTCAGCGCATAGCAGCGGGGTTATAGGGAGATGGCGCGAGGGGCGCACTGCGGTGAGGCGCTGCCGAGCTGGGCGGCAGGCGCGGCTCTGCCTCGGAGAGGAGGAAGCGGGAGCAGCGGGCAGAGAACCACCAGAGGGCAAGGAGGCATGGCCAGCGACGGTGCTCGGGAGAAAGTCGGTGTCGCGCGTGGGGCTCGCTGGCGGCGAGGGGCGCCGTTGGGGTCGGAGATGAGCTGCGGCAGGGAGAGGAGCCAGCGGCGGTGGAGGAGACATTGGCCGGCGGCAGATCTTGGGGACAAGGAGGCGGCATGGGGGATCGATGCGGGAGGCCTCGGCAGAGATGATGAGGGTCGACGACGGGCGGCCCGAGAGGAGGCGCAGGCGAGGGCTCAGGAGGCACGCGCGGTGGCTCTCCCTCATAGCAGAGGGGACGAACGGGGAGGTGGTGCGGGATCGGGTGAGGAGGAGGAGAGAGGAGGAGGAGGAGGCGCTCGAGGAGGTCGCGGGACTAGGAGAGAGGCGACTGGAGGGCGGCGGCGGCGCATCTGGTGGCGGGGACGAGTGGCTCTGTGGGGGAGGAAGGGGGTCAAGTGGGGAAGGTAGGAGACGGCAGCAGGGACAGGTTGCGTGTGGGAGAGGAGAGAGGAGCAAGGGCAGGTGGGGATGGGGGAGTGGTGGGGCCAGGCTATCGGGGTGGGAGGCAGATGGCGACGGGATTGGGGCTCAGTGGGACAGGGAGGCAGGTGGCGTGGGGATGGGTGCAGGTGGTGGAGCAGGTGGGTTTGGTCGGGTCTGGGGTGCGTGCGTTTGTGTGTGTGTGGAGAGGAGGTGGGGTGGAGGCAGGGAGGTGAGGTGGCGCGCTGCGATTGGGCGGGGTGAGGTGGCGATGAGGATAAGGGGAGGCGGGTGGAGGCTGGTGGTACATGCGGTGTGGGAAGGTGGCTGTCGGCAGGTGGCCAGGTGGGGCCAGGGAGAGAGAGAGAGGGATTAGGGTAGGTGGGGAGATGGGTTGGGTTTAGACTAGGATTTGTTCTGGTTTTTGATTTACTGGGGGTGGCCGGCTGGGTCGGTTCGGCTGCCCCCTAAAAATAATACAATTATTTTATTTGTCACAACAAGGCTTTTAGAATCCATTTTTAGACAAAACAAAATATTCCGGAGACCCGGGTTTTGATTTGAAATAAAGACTAGGTATTTAGAAAGCAGAAATAGGGTTTTTCGAAAATAGTTTTGTACCAACACATGCATGATGATGAGATGCTCAAATGCAATGTGGCATGAAGACATGAGCATGCGGTCATGATGATGCAATGCACAAAACACAGCGATTTTCTAGGAGTGGTTTTAGCGGGGCGCCATAACAACGTGGAGACCTACACAACACAAGCACAAAACTCTGTCCCCAACTTGCGATGAGGTTGTCAATCTCACCGGTTTTGCTGAAAACAAAGGATTAAATGTATCAAATGGAAGGAAGTAATAGTTTGCAGAAGGTAAACACAAAGCAGTAAACAGTTTATAGATTGTATGTAAAAGAAAGGACCGGGATCCATAGTTCACTAGAGGTGGCTCTCCTTAAGATAAATAACATGCTGGGTGAACAAATTACCGCGGGACAATTGACAAACATCGAGAAAGCAATACATGCATATACTAATCATCTTGACTCCTTTGGAACTTGATTGGGCATTACAACATTATACATAGACTGCCATCCAACTGCATCTATGACTAATAATCCACCTTCAGGTTATCATCCGAACCCCCTCCAGTATTAAGTTGCAAGCAACAGATTATTGCTTTACGAACTGCGTGTAATGTAAACAATACGATTGTTCTATGAACAAAGGATTGTTGTTTTCTCCCTAGTAGCAACAACACATCTAGTACCTTAGAGATTTCTGTCACTTCCCCAGATTACCAGAGGCATGAACCCACTATCGAGCATAAATACTAACTCTTGGAGTTGCTAGCATCTACTTGGCCAAGATAGCTACTAGCAACGGAAAGCATGCAAGATCACAAATAACAAAGACATGATAGAATCAATAATCAATCTGAAATAGCATCTCAATATCCATCGGATCCCCGCAAACACAACATGCAGAATTACAAATAGATGATCTTGATCAGGAATGGAGCTCACAAGATCTAGACATGAAAGCACAAAGGAGGAGAACCAGCCATCTAGCTGCTACATGGATCCGTAGTCCAGAGATGAACTACTCACGCATCACACCAGAGGCTTGCATGACGATGAAGAAGGCCTCCAGGGTGAATTCCCATCTCCGGCAGGGTGCCGGGAAGAGCTTCAGATCCCTCCCGATCTAGGGATGGAGACGACGGCGGCTACAGACTCTTTCGTGGATTTTTGATCGTGTACTTAGGGTTTTCATCCCGAGGGCTTCTTATAGGCGGAAGGAGAGGCCGAGGGGGTGCCGGGGTCGGCCAGACCACCCCCTGGCGTGGGTCAGGCCTGGCCGCGCGGCCAGGTGGTGTGGACGGCCCCCAGCCCTTCTCCGTCTCGTATTCTGGCATCTGATGACTTCCGGAAAATAGGCACTTTGGCTTTTGTCCCGTCCAATTCTGAGAATATTCATTTTCTGACTTTCCTGGAACCAAAAACAGCAGAAAACAGGCAGCTGGCACTGTGGCTCTTGTTAATAGGTTAGTCCAAGAAATCATCTGAAAAGTACTCCAAAGTGTGGACAAAACACAAGAAAGTGGATAAAACCAAGCATGGAACATCAAAAATCATAGATACATTTGCAATGTATCAACATCCCCAAGCTTAACTCCTGCTCGTCCTCGAGTAGGTAAGTGATAAAAAGAAAGAATAATTTTTTGAGGTGACATGCACCATCAAAGACTTGATCGAACTATTTGCAAAACATTCAAAACTAGGATCAAAGTACTTCAATCATAACAATGAAAGACAAAGTTCTAGCAATAAGCAAAGAGACTAAGATGCAACATGAAAAGGCACAAATAAAAGATTCATGAATAGCAGTGCTTTGCAAGACGTTTGTTTGTTTCACATAAAGAAAACATAGCATAATAGTATTCAGCTTGTCCCTCAATAGAGTAGCAAATATAAATGCATAGGACACCTTCAAAGTTCATAAGAGTGACTAGATACAATAGGTTAAAGCAAGCAATAACAAGTTATGCATCAATCAACTAGTCTTGGGACAATGCACATAGAACTAAGAATGGCCACTATGCTCTCAAAGTAGGTGCATAAAGATAGAAGGTGGAGACTCAATATAATGGTGGAAGAAAGGCCTTTTGTAAAAGGAAGTAGGGATTCAAGTCTCATAAAGAGCTTCGAAAAATTATGGTACTTATAGCTTTCAGCTCTAATTGCCCCTATCATAAGCATCTTGAAGTGATTAAGGTTAAAGTGAACAAACTATGGTGTACATGCTTGACGAAGTATACGTCAGAAATCTCATGTCCCTTGTATACGAGGGCCGCTCCTCATGCTACTCAAGTTTAGTCACCGGTAAGTTCTTGTCATTGTAAGTATATGTGTATCATTGAGAACCGCCAACGGGGTACCCCTTGCCCGATGATACGGAAGAATCCCCATATCAAAATGACAAGGCAAGCAGACAAT
The DNA here is from genome assembly GCA_910589775.1 of Avena eriantha. Lineage (NCBI taxonomy): Eukaryota > Viridiplantae > Streptophyta > Magnoliopsida > Poales > Poaceae > Avena > Avena eriantha. The sequence continues at coordinate 492,599,028 of OU342740.1, forward strand.
GAGCATCTCACCATTCTTCTTATTTACCATGGGAATATGGTGCTTTTTTTTTCTCTCTTTCCTCTTTTCATAGTATCTCCTTTTTTCTCAGTATAGGACTCTTTTTTTATAAGAAGAATGCTTCATAGACAGCTCATTATGGTTACGCTACAGGTTTCCACCATGTCAGCATGGATTAGACCAGCGGCCTAGGCGTTTCTCTAACACATATACATAACTACATGGACTTACAAGCTCCCCTTTCATTTCACACCAACGACATCCATATACAAAAGAGCATGATATCAACTAGGTACAAGTACCAAGTGCAATGTTGAAAGCGTTCCCCATGAAAGCATGGTTCTGCTAATTCCCGACAAATAAGTGCAAGCATATACAATATAGAAGACACAATGGTTCAAGTTTATTAAGGGCAAGTAAAGTAAAGTGTGCCATCAAGTTCGTGAGAGCTTTAATCACTAGTTTTTTCATAACAAGTGGAAGGTAAACAAAAGCATGAATGTACTTGGAATAGCATAAGCTAGTAGATGGTATGGTGGACTCTTTGGAATAACTTGGTTTAGGGAGTTGGATGCATGGGTGGAACTCATACTTTGTTGTGGAGGCTAGCAAAAGACTGGGAGCGACAAACTAAGAGAGCAATAATGGCCATAATCATGCAGAGCGACAAAACATCATTGATCAAAGCCTAAAGTGATACTAGAAGTTGAAAACTAAAGGATAATAAAGGCTATGGTGACTTGAGATAGTCATAACATGGTGTGAGCATGTGCCAAGTCAACCCAAATAAAGAATCAAAGGAGAATACCACTATACTATGCTTTAATATGCTAAAACAACGCATGATTCATCCAAGGCACATTAAGCAATCTCAATTGTTTATAACAAGCCATGCTACAACAAAGAATACTAAGCATAAAGCCAAAAGAATATCAAGCATGGCATGACAAAGTATAGGCCACAGTCAAAAACAAGCTCTTTTTACCACAAAAGCATGAACTTTCCTACTCTTTTTGAAACCAAACCAAACTATTTGCAGACCAATGTATGAAAGAGGGGATCCAACCAACTTATTCAGAAAACTAAGCAAACCAAGCAAACTAAAAAAACAAAACAAAAACGAAAAAGAAGACGCTCCAAGAAAAACACAACTATGCATGAAGCAATAAAAATGAAGCGTTTGGAAGAAACCTGGAATTTTTTTTGATGAAGAAGGGGATGCCTTGGGCATCCCCAAGCTTTGACGCTTGTACTTCTTGGATATTTCTTGGGGTGACACGCGTGGCATCCCCCAGCTTGAGCTTTAGTCCATCCTTCATCTCATTACTCATTCCTTCCATACACCTGAAAATTTTCCTTCATACAAAACTTCACACAATCTCATTAGCAACATTAGTGCACTTAAGATAAATATGTCTCAAGGTTAAGTTCTAACACCAAATAAACTTGCATTGGAACACTAGCTACTGTAGCACTTCCCTAAAAAAGCTAAATTCCCCAAAGGAACTCAAGAAGGAACTAACAAGAAGCAAATGCAGAAAATGGCAGAAATCGGTCAAAACGGCCCAGCAGGTAAATATGAATTTGTTCGAAGACCTTCTGTTGCTCAAATAAACAAATGTTGAACTAACGAAAGTTAGATAACAACCTGGGGCATAAGCACAAACAATTACAGCTCAATCCGACGTACATAACTCTCTCAGGAATTTTTACGGTGAAGCACAGAAATCTGTTTCGGGACAGCAACTTTCCCAATCATTAATTCACTCTCATTAGAGGTTACTCTTGGCACAAAAAGCAAATAAAAAGGATAAGGAGAGGTTATTACAGAGGTATAACTTCCAAGACTCATCTAAAAACCTTGGTTATCTCCCAACAAGTACTTTTCTTTAACGCCTTTAAGTTAGGCTTGATAGTTTGAGAAGATGCTCACATAAGGAATATGAATTGAAGTAAAAGAGAGCATCAAGAAGCAAATTCAAAACACATTTAAGTCTAACCCACTTCCTATGCATAGGAATCTCGTATGCAAATAAATTCACAAATAACAAAGTGACATGCATAGGAATATAAAACGAGAATAACTTCAAAACTTTTAGCACATAGAGAGGTGTTTCAATACCATGAAAACTTCTACAACCATATTTTCCTCTCTCATAATAATTTTAAGTAGCCTCATGAATAAACTCAACAATATAGCTATCACATAAAGCATGCTTTTCATGATCTACAAACACTAGAGCTTTATTATAAACATTTTCAAAAGAATCCTGAGGAACATGACATTCGTCCTCCTTTGATAAGCATGGGGGACAATCAAATAATGTAAGGGGTAAAGAGTTACTTTCATTAGAAGGTAGGGATGGGTAGATCCATTCTTCCTCCCCTTGATCATCACTCTCCTCCTCTTTTTCATCCAATGAGCTTCCTGTTTCAGCAATTTCTTCTTCCATAGGTTCCTGCAAGGCATTAGTCTCTTCCATAGATGGAGAGCATCTATTAAGATATTCAAGAATATAGCCATTTTCTTCCTTGTAATTATCAAAGCAAAATTGAAGTATATCATAAACCTCATACTTATAAGGTGCATCATGAGTATTTTCAAGCAAATAAGCTAGTTCGAATGCACCCTTCCAAGCAATAAATTCTTCAATTTGTTCCACATCATAAAAGTCATAATTTCCTTTAACATAAGAAGATATGGTAACATTATCATTATACTCACATTGAAAAGGGAGGTGTTTATACCTCCTACAGCAACAAGATTTATCAAAGCAATAAGTAACATTGTAAGTAGAGCACACGTTTCTAGCAATGGTATTCAATTTATCAATTTGTTCCCATAAGTGTTTCCCTTTTTGTGACAAGCGGTGTTCCTTATAATAATATTTTTGTTCTTCCATGAACCCGCCATGCCAATAAGATTCAGTTTCAAAGAGACCAACCATTGATAGGAAGCATGACAAAGCAAGGCAATAATAGTCCAACAACTATAGGAACTTAATTTTTTTGTGTTTTTGAAGAACAAAACAAGTAAACAAAGAAAAAAAGAAAACTAAGAAAAACAAAAACAACAAAGTAAAGAGATTGGTTATGAGGGACTCCCCTTGTGAAGATGTCCTTGACTCCCCGGCAACGGCGCCAGAAAATCTTGATGCGCTCGACTTTCGACGTAGAGCTCGTTGGGAACCCCAAGAGGAAGGTACGATGAATACAGCAGCAAGTCTTCCCTCGGTTATGAAACCAAGGTTTAATCGAACCAGTAGGAGCAAGGGAACACCCCAAAGGTGTTACTAGCTGAGCTTTGGCAGGGCGCACTACCGGTGCTAGTAGCAACATGGAGACCTGCACAACACAACCGCAGAACTTTGTCCCCAACTTGCGATGAGGTTGTCAATCTCACCGTGTTTTGCGGAAAACAAAGGATTAAACGTATCGAATGGAAACAAGTAAAAGTTTGCAGAAAGTAAACACAAAGCAGTAAAAGATTGTAGATTGTATGTAAAGAACAAGGACCGGGATCCATAGTTCACTAGAGGTGGCTCTCCTTAGATAGATAACATGCTGGGTGAACAAATTACAACGGGCTACTCCTTGCCCGATGATACGGAAGAATCCCCATATCAAAATGACAAGGCAAGCAGACAACGAGCATCTCAGCATTCTTCTTATTTACCATGGGAATATGGTGCTTTTTTTTCTCTCTTTCCTCTTTTCATAGTATCTCCTTTTTCTCTTTTTCTCCTTTTTTCTCAGTATAGGACTCTTTTTTTATAAGAAGAATGCTTCATAGACAGCTCATTATGGTTACGCTACAGGTTTCCACCATGTCAGCATGGATTAGACCAGCGGCCTAGGCGTTTCTCTAACACATATACATAACTCCATGGACTTACAAGCTCCGCTTTCATTTCACACCGACGACATCCATATACAAAAGAGCATGATATCAACTAGGTACAAGTACCAAGTGCAATGTTGAAAGCGTTCCCCATGAAAGCATGGTTCTGCTAATTCACGACAAATAAGTGCAAGCATATACAATATAGAAGACACAATGGTTCAAGTTTATTAAGGGCAAGTAAAGTAAAGTGTGCCATCAAGTTCGTGAGAGCTTTAATCACTAGTTTTTTCATAACAAGTGGAAGGTAAACAAAAGCATGAATGTACTTGAAATAGCATAATCTAGTAGATGGTATGGTGGACTCTTTGGAATAACTTGGTTTAGGGAGTTGGATGCATGGGTGGAACTCATACTTTGTTGTGGAGGCTAGCAAAAGACTGGGAGCGACAAACTAAGAGAGCAATAATGGCCATAATCATGCAGAGCGACAAAACATCATTGATCAAAGCATAAAGTGATACTACAAGTTGAAAACTAAAGGATAATAAAGGCTATGGTGACTTGAGATAGTCATAACATGGTGTGAGCATGTGCCAAGTCAACCCAAATAAAGCATCAAAGGAGAATACCACTATACTATGCTTTAATATGCTAAAACAACGCATGATTCATCCAAGGCACATTAAGCAATCTCAATTGTTTATAACAAGCCATGTTACAACAAAGAATACTAAGCATAAAGCCAAAACAATATCAAGCATGGCATGACAAAGCATAGGCCACATTCAAAAACAAGCTCTTTTTACCACAATAGCATGAACTTTCCTACTCTTTTCGAAACCATACCAAACTATTTGCAAACCAATGTATGAAAGAGGGGATCCAACCAACTTATTCAGAAAAGTAAGAAAACCAAGCAAACTAAAAAAACAAAACAAAAACGAAAAAGAAGACGCTCCAAGAAAAACACAACTATGCATGAAACAATAAAAATGAAGCGTTTGGAAGAAACCTGGAATTTTTATTGATGAAGAAGGGGATGCCTTGGGCATCCCCAAGCTTTGACGCTTGTACTTCTTAGATATTTCTTGGGGTGACACGCGTGGCATCCCCAAGCTTGAGCTTTAGTCCATCCTTCATCTCATTACTCATTCCTTCCATACACCTGAAAATTTTCATTCATACAAAACTTCACACAATCTCATTAGCAACATTATTGCACTTAAGATAAATATGTCTCAAGGTTCAGTTCTAACACCAAATAAACTTGCATTAGAACACTAGCTACTGTAGCACTTCCCTCAAAAAGATCATTTCCCCAAAGGAACTCAAGAAGGAACTAACAAGAAGCAAATGCAGAAAATGGCAGAAATCTGTCAAAACAGACCAGCAGGTAAATATGAATTTGTTAGAAGACCTTCTGTTGCTCAAATCAAAAAGTGTTGAACTAACGAAAGTTAGATAACAATCTGGGTCATAAGCACAAAAAATTACAGCTCAATTCGACGTACATAACTCTCTCAGGAATTTCTACGGTGAAGCATAGAAATCTGTTTCGGGACAGCAACTTTCCCAATCATTACTTCACTCTCATTAGAGGTTACTCTTGGCACAAAAAGCAAATAAAAAGGATAAGGAGAGGTTATTACAGAGGTATAACTTCCAAGACTCATCTAAAACTCTTGGGTTATCTCCCAACAAGTACTTTTCTTTAACGCCTTTAAGTTAGGCTTGATAGTTTGAGAAGATGCTCACATGAGAAATATGAATTGAAGTAAAAGAGAGCATCAAGAAGCAAATTCAAAACACATTTAAGTCTAACCCACTTCCTATGCATAGGAATCTCGTATGCAAATAAATTCACAAATAACAAAGTGACATGCATAGGAATATAAAACGAGAATAACTTCAAAACTTTCAGCACATAGAGAGGTGTTTCAATACCATGAAAACTTCTACAACCATATTTTCCTCTCTCATAATAATTTTAAGTAGCCTCATGAATAAACTCAACAATATAGCTATCACATAAAGCATGCTTTTCATGATCTACAAACACTAGAGCTTTATTATAAACATTTTCAAAAGAATCCTGAGGAACATGACATTCGTCCTCCTTTGATAAGCATGGGGGACAATCAAATAATGTAAGGGGTAAAGAGTTACTTTCATTAGAAGGTAGGGATGGGTAGATCCATTCTTCCTCCCATTGATCATCACTCTCCTCCTCTTTTTCATCCAATGAGCTTCTTGTTTCAGCAATTTCTTCTTCCATAGGTTCCCGCAAGGCATTAGTCTCTTCCATAGATGGAGAGCATCTATTAAGATATTCAAGAATATAGCTATTTTCTTCCTTGTAATTATCAAAGCAAAATTGAAGTATATAAAAAACCTCATATTTATAAGGTGCATCATGAGTATTTTCAAGCAAATAAGCTAGTTCGAATGCACCCTTCCAAGCAATAAATTCTTCAATTTGTTCCACATCATAAAAGTCATAATTTCCTTTAACATAAGAAGATATGGTAACATTATCATTATACTCACATTGAAAAGGGAGGTGTTTATACCTCCTACAGCAAAAAGATTTATCAAAGCAATAAGTAACATTGTAAGTAGAGCACACGTTTCTAGCAATGGTATTCAATTTATCAATTTGTTCCCATAAGTGTTTCCCTTTTTGTGACAAGCGGTGTTCCTTATAATAATATTTTTGTTCTTCCATGAACCCACCATGCCAATAAGATTCAGTTTCAAAGAAACCAACCATTGATAGGAAGCATGAAAAAGCAAGGCAATAATAGTCCAACAACTATAGGAACTTAATTTTTTTGTGTTTTAAATAAAGAAAGCAAACTAGTAGAACTAATTTTTTTGTGTTTTTGAAGAATAAAACAAGTAAACAAAGCAAAAAAGAAAACTAAGCAAAACAAAAACAACAAAGTAAAGAGATTGGTTATGAGGGACTCCCCTTGTGAAGATGTCCTTGACTCCCTGGCAACGGCACCATAAAATCTTGATGCACTCGACTTTCGACGTAGAGCTCGTTGGGAACCCCAAGAGGAAGGTACGATGAATACAGCAGCAAGTCTTCCCTCCGTTATGAAACCAAGGTTTAATCGAACCAGTAGGAGCAAGGAAACACCCCAAAGGTGTTACTAGCTGAGCTTTGGCAGGGCGCACTACCGGTGCTAGTAGCAACGTGGAGACCTGCACAACACAACCATAGAACTTTGTCCCCAACTTGCGATGAGGTTGTCAATCTCACTGTGTTTTGCGGAAAACAAAGGATTAAACGTATCGAATGGAAAGAAGTAAGAGTTTGCAGAAAGTAAACACAAAGCAGTAAAAGATTGTAGATTGTATGTAAAGAACAAGGACCGGGATCCATAGTTCACTAGAGGTGGCTCTCCTTAGATAGATAACATGGTGGGTGAACAAATTACAGCGGGGCAATTGACAAACACCGAGAAAGCAATACATGCATATACTAATCATCTTAACTCCTCTAAGACTTGATTGGGCATTACAACATAATACATAGACCGCCATCCAACTGCATCTATGACTAATAATCCACCTTCAGGTTATCATCCGAACCCCCTCCAGTATTAAGTTGCAAGCAATAGATTATTGCTTTACGAACTGCGTGTAAAGTAAACAATACGATTGTTCTATGAACAAAGGATTGTTGTTTTCTCCCTAGTAGCAACAGCACATCTAGTACCTTAGAGATTTCTGTCACTTCCCCAGATTACCAGAGGCATGAACCCACTATCGAGCATAAATACTAACTCTTGGAGTTGCTAGCATCTACTTGGCCAAGATAGCTACTAACAACGGAAAGCATGCAAGATCTCAAATAACAAAGACATCATAGAATCAATAATCAATCTGAAATAGCATCTCAATATCCATCAGATCCCCGCAAACACAACATGTATGAATTACAAATAGATAATCTTGATCATGTACGGAGCTCACAAGATCTAAACATGAAAGCACAAAGGAGGAGAAACCAGCCATCTAGCTACTACATGGATCCGTAGTCCAAGGATGAACTACTCACACATCACACCGGAGGCTTGCATGGTGATGAAGAAAGCCTCCAGGGTGAATTCCCCTCTCCGGCAGGGTGCCGGGAAGAGCTTCAGATCCCTCCCGATCTAGGGATGGAGATGACGGCGGCTACAAACTCTTTCGTGGATTTTTGATCGGGTACTTAGGGTTTTCGTCCCGAGGGCAACTTATAGGCGGAAGGAGAGGCCGAGGGGGTGCCGGGAGCGGCCACACCACCCCCTGGCGCGGGCCAGGCCTGGCCGCACGGCCAGGTGGTGTGGTGGCTCCCTGTCCCTTCTCCGTCTCGTATTCTGGCACTTGATCCCTTCCGGAAAATAGGCACTTTGGCTTTTGTCCCGTCCAATTCCGAGAATATTCATTTTCTGACTTTCTTGGAACCAAAAACAGCATAAAACAGGCAGCTGGCACTGTGGCTCTTGTTAATAGGTTAGTCCAAGAAATCATATGAAAAGTACTCCAAAGTTGGAACAAAACACAAGAAAGTGGATAAAACCAAGCATGGAGCATCAAAAATTATAGATACATTTGCAATGTATCAGGCACATTAAGCAATCTCAATTGTTTATAACAAGTCATGCTACATCAAAGAATACTAAGCATAAAGCCAAAACAATATCAAGCATGGCCTGACAAAGCATAGGCCACAGTTAAAAACAAGCTCTTTTTACCACATAAGCATGAACTTTCCTACTCTTTTCCAAACAAAACCAAACTATTTGCAAACCAATGTATGAAAGAGGGGGTCCAACCAATTTATTCAGAAAACTAAGAAAACCAAGCTAACGAAAAATCAAAACGAAAAAGAAAAAGAAGACGCTCCAAGAACAACACAACTATTAGTGCACTCAAGATAATAGGTCTTAAGGTTCAGTCCTAACACCAAATAAACTTCCATTAGAACACTAGCTACTGAAGCACTTCCTCAAAAAGCTCAATTCCACAAAAGAACTCAAAAAGGAACCAACAAGAAGCAAATGCAGAAAATGGCAGACATCTGTCAAAACAGACCAGCGGGTAAAGACGAATTTTTTCGAAGACCTTCTGTTGCTCAAATCAAAAAGTGTTGAACTAACGAAAGTTAGATAACAACCTAGGGCAGAAGCACAAAACTGCACGCCTCAAAAGGACGTACAGATATTTTACACGAATTTTTACGGTGAAGCACAGAAATCTGTTTCGGGACAGCAACTTTCCCAATCATTACTTCTCTCTCATTAGAGGTTACTCTTGGCACATAAAGCAAATAAAAAGGATAAGGAGCGGTTATTACAGAGGTAATAACTTCCAAGACTCATCTAAAACTTTTGAATTATCTCCCAATAAGTACTTTTCTTTAATGCCTTTAAGTTAGGCATAAGAAGCAAGAAAGAATCAAGTGTTCTCAAATGAAGAAGCATTAAGAACAAATTTCTTGCCCTTACCTCTCTTACTTTTATTCTTAACCTTGGGGAAAATATGATTATTTGGTGGAGAAGAAAGGTGCATGGTCCCCTTTCCCACATCTATTATTGCTCCAAGGAGTTCTAATAGGGACCTTCCAAGTGTAATTTGTCCTTTTCCTGTACATTCAATGACAATATAATCAGTAGAAATCATTTTCCCAAGGATCTTTGTAAACACTCCTTCAGCTATTCTAGTAGGTAATATGGTAGCATTATTAGCAAGAGATATTTATTTTCCTCCTTCAGTAAGTCCCCAAAGATTCAGAGATTCATAAATATCGTTGGGCATAAGACAAAATTCAGACATGATATCACAACGGGTTTGAAAAGTTTCAATGTTTATCTCAATCTTTACTGTGGGGAGCCACTTTGATGGTTCATAATTTATTGGAACATAATTGTGATAGCAGTGCCAATCTCAAGAGTGTTCAATCTAGCAAATATTTATTGGAACATAATTTATTGGAACATAATTTATTGGAACATAATTGTGATGCCAGTCTCAAGAGTGTTCAATCTAGCAAATATTTTTGTGAAAGAAATATCAGTTTGGCTAGGCAAGTTGTAAGTAAAGATCAATTTCTTTATAGCATTAACAGCATCATCCTCATTACATTGGAGGAAATCTCCTCCCACAACAGTATCTAAAGCATATCTATAGCAAAGAGCAATTCCAAGGTAGAAACTGCTAAGGAACAAGCTTTGAGTCATTTTAGGCTCGGTTTTTTCATGTAGATCAGAGATTCTAGACCAAGCTTCCTTGAAGCTCGCCTCATTTCCTTGTTTAAAAGTGAAAATCATTTCCTTGGGTGACATAGTGATTGGAGCAAGGCTAGACATAGTGGCAACTTAAGATAGGAACTATTTTTTTGTGTTTTTCAAATAAGAAAGCAAACTTGTAAAACTAATTTTGTGTGTGTTTTCGAATAACAAAACAAGCAAACAAAGCAAAAAGAAACAAAGCAAAACAAAAATAACAAAGTAAAGAGATTGGCTATGAGGGACTCCCCTTGTGAAGATGTCCTTGACTCCCCGGCAACGGTGCCAGGAAATATGCTTGATGGCCCAAAATATATGGAGCTTGTTGGGGAACCCCAAAGAGGAAGGTATGATGAGCACAACAACAAGTTTTCCCTTAGTACGAAACCAAGATTATCAATCCAGTAGGAGCAAGGAAACACCCCAAAGTGTAGCTAGCTGAACGTTGGCAGGGCGCACTACCGGTGCCAGCAGCAACGTGGAGACCTGCACAACACAACCACAGAACTCTGTCCCCAACTTGCGATGAGGTTGTCAATCTCAGCTGTTTTGCTAAAAACAAAGGATTAAACGTATCGAATGGAAGGAAGTAATAGTTTGCAGAAAGTAAACACAAAGCAGTAAATAGTTTATAGATTGTATGTAAAAGAAAGGACCGGAATCCATAGTTCACTAGAGGTGGCTCTCCTTAAGATAGATAACATGCTGGGTGAACAAATTACTGCGGGCAATTGACAAACACCGAGAAAGCAATACATGCATATACTAATCATCTTGACTCCTTTGTAACTTGATTGGGCATTACTACATTATACATAGACCGCCATCCAACTGCATCTATGACTAATAATCCACCTTCAGGTTATCATCCGAACCCCTTCCAGTATTAAGTTGCAAGCAACAAATTATTGCTTTACGAATTGCGTGTAATGTAAACAATACGATTGTTCTATGAACAAAGGATTGTTGTTTTCTCCCTAGTAGCAACAACACATCAAGTACCTTAGAGATTTCTGTCACTTCCCCAGATTACCAGAGGCATGAACTGATGGGTTCGTAGCACGGAAAACAAAAAATTTCTACCGCAAGAACGAACAAAACCCAGATCTAATCTAGATAAAAGCCAAGATCTAATCTATTAGACATGTGCAACGAGATAGATCGGTACTAACCCTTGTAGACCCGAAAGCGTTAACGAGATTAGATCTCGTGGTTGATGTAGTCGATCACTTGCCGATCTCAAGATCGTGTGGACGATCCTTCCGGCGTCGCGTTCCGGCAGCGCTTCCGCAGTCGGTCAAGTGTACGATCCTTCCAGCGCCGCGTTTCGGCAGCGCTTCCGCAGTCGGTCACACGTGCGGAGTCAAAGCAGACCTTCCTCTCCCCGTTCCAGCGAGCAGCGGAGGTAGTAGATCTTCTCCACGGAATCCCAGCAGCACGACGGCGTGGTGGTGGTGGTGGAGTAGAGAATTCTGCAGGGTTTCGCCTATGCCTGTGCAGAAGAAAGGTGGAGGAGAGAGGCGACAGAGATTGGGAGTTATGTGAGAGAGGCAAGAGGGGGCGCCCCTGCCCTTCTATTTAAGGGGGGAGGCGCTCCTGGGGAGGGGGAGTCCTTGGAGGACTCCCCTCCTATGGCCGGCGGTGGGAAGGGGGGAGGAGTCCTCCTCCCCCACGAATCTGTGTCTTTCCCCACTAGGTTTCCTTTGACCCTTTCTTGGTTTTCAAGCAAACTCCAAGAAATCCTCTAGAACCTTCCAGAACATTCCGAAACCTTCTAGAATCTCCATACAAACACTCCGGAACATTTCCTAACTTAGAAAATGATCCCCAATATATGAATCTTATTCTCCGGACCATTCCGGATCTCCTCGTGATGTCCCGGATCCATTCCGAGACTCCGAACAACGGTCTCCAACGCATATGCCATATCTACTTAAAACAACTTCGAACCTTAAGTGTGTCACCCTACGGTTCGTGAATATGTAGACATGATAGAGACACATCTCCTATCAATAACCATCAGCGGGACCTGGAGATCCATAATGGCTCCCACATACTCAACGATGACTTCGCGATCGATTGAACCACTTACATACAAAACTAATTCCCTTTGTCTCGTGATACTATACTTATCCGAGGTTTGATCGTCGGTATCTCCATACCTAGTTCTACCTCGTTACTGATAAGTACTCTTTACTCGTTCTGTGATATGTCATCCCTTGTGACCTAGTCACATGCTTGCAAGCTAACTAGATGACATTCCACCGAGAGGGCCCAGAGCATATCTATCCACCATATGGATGGACAAATCCCAATCTTGGTTCATGCGCTTCAACGCATACTTTCAGAATACCCAATGACACCTTTATAACCACCTAGTTACGAAGCGGCGTTTGATGTCATCAAAGTATCCATCCGGTGATGGTGATTAACATAACCTCATGGTCGAAGGAATAGGTTACTATGTATTTGAAAGCTTACAGCAATACGAACTTAATGACTTGATCTTATGCTACGCTTACTATGGGTGTGTGTGTCCATCACATCATTATTCCAATGACATAACCTTGTTATTAATCACATCCTAATGTCCATGATCAGGAAACTATGATCATCAATTAATCAACAAGCTAGTTCAACAAGAGGCTTACTAGGGACTCTCTTATGTTTACAAAACACACATGTATTAATGTTTCCGGTTAATACAATTATAGCATGGGATGTAAACATTTATCATAAACATAAAGATATAATAATAACCACTTTATTATTGCCTCTTGGGCATATCTCCAACAGTCTCCCACTTGCACTAGAGTCAATAATCTAGTTAAAAAACTTGTGCATTCAACACCTATGGCTTTCTGGTGTTGTATAGACACTATTGCTAGTGGTAAACATAATCTTCCGATCTGACACTTCCAGGTCCATGTGTATTTGCATGTCCTTGCGTCTCTACGCATTACTCATTCTCCAATGAGATGGCATTGTATAAATTTGGTCCTTTGGTGAGACCTTTAGTTCCTTCGGCTCAAAATATGTTGATATTATTGTCACACAATATATCTTCAGTATTAGCCCACTTTGAACCACACCTAGTTTGATAACAAACTACTTAACACAAATGCCCTCTGTTGCTGCTACTATAGCAGTTATATACTTAGCCTTTTGTTGTAGTATCTGTCACAATGTCTTAACTTTGGAACTCATCCAAATCCATCATGGAACATCCTTTCCATTACATTGTGCTACCCATAGTCTAAATTGAGATAAATTTAATTTGTATCTTGTGACAAAACTAGTATCAATGTAACACTTTACAATGAACTACCTTTAACTATTTGTCACTTATACATGGTATACTCTTAGTTCTTCCAAAGCTCATAAGAATATCTTTACTATTGTCCAATGATCATCTTATGAATCATTCTGGTATATGCTCATAACATTTAGAGCATAGGACATATTTGGATGTGTACATCTCAAAGAATGATTGATCAAAATATTCTTGTGATTTCACCAAGTGTCAAAACACTTGAATCTCGTGTCAACACACTCGAATCTTGATTCAGTCCTTTCCGTGCGTCAAGAACCTTTCTTGTTGTTTCCATATTGAACTCATTCAACATCTTATCTATGTACATTTGGCAAAACCATATTAGCGCCTCAATCTATCCATATAGACATTGATGCCTAATTTGGGTTATGCCTAAGTCTTTCATCGAAATGAAATTCTTAACCTGTGTCAATAAAAGATATATCATTTCCAATCAACAATATGTCTTTCACATAATGTATTAGAAATATGTCTCAGCGCTCCCACTTAATTTCTTGCAAATGCAAGCATCTTCATCATCTCCGATGAATTTAAACTCTTTTAACAGTTTCATCATGGTGAAGATTCCAACTCCGCTATGCTTACTTCAACCATTGAAGTCTTGCATACTCTTTTAGCATCCTTTGAATTAACAAAACCCTTTGGATCGTGTCATGTACACGTCCTAGGTAACCATTCTATTAGAAGAACTTGTTTTGTTTGTTCAACTACCATATACCAAAATATATGTAGTGGTTGCTACATTAATCCATCCAGACTAAATATCGCTATGAAAGATCAAATCTTATCATAGTCAATTCCTTGAACATTGTCGTAAACTTCTTTCTGACATGTCGACTATTTCATAGATGTTAAACATCCATGTCTTATTTCTTTATAAATCCAAACACGACCGATAGGCTTCACGCCTTTCCAGAGGGTCTTCTAAGTTCAGAAACTTGATTTCTCGTGTATGGATACTATCACGGATTCCATGACTTCTAGTCATTTTATGGAGTCAGGGCCCATCATCGCTTCTTTGCATGTAGTCAGTTCATCATTGTCAAAACAATAACGACCATCTAATCAAATCTTACTATTTGATTCTTACTAACCCACACGGTTCTATAGGAACTCTAATCTCCGAGATCACACCTTTTGTAATCACGAGAGCCATCAGCATTGTGGCCACCACCGGGACACTTTCCGGCGCTGCGCTACTTAGCACATATAGCTAAGGTTCAACAACCTTATCAAAGTTCTATTGTCCTCCCACTTAACTTTTCACGAAAAATTCCTTCTCAAGAAACTTGACGTTCCAAGTGACAAACTCTTTTGTCCTCGGTGTTATGGAGAAATTCCCAACAAATTCTTTGGGATAACCTACAAAGACGTGCTTATCCGACTTTGGTTGTAAACATTTTACTTATGCATAACATACCAAAATTTAAGAAAAGACAATTCAGGTTTTATCCCACACCATGACTTATATGGTGTCATTTCAATGGATCACGATGGAGCTCTTTTCAGTGTAAAAGCGGTAGTCACTTAAAGCTTTAATCTTTAATATATAATGGTAGTTTTATAAATGACACCTTTGATCTTACCATGTCAAACAAGGTTTCATTACATATCTTGAACACTCCATACTCCTATGGTGTTTTGGGAAATGCAAATCCATGGAACGATTCCTTAAATCTTAGGTGTTTTGCTAAACTTGTAACTCAAACATCTTTCTTTATGATCCAATCATAAACTCTTTTATTTTCTTGTTACAATGATTTTCCACTTCATCTTGAAAGTCTTTGAACATTTTTTCAAATGTTTCATACTTCTTCCTTATTGAATAAGTATATACATATACTCACTCAAATCTTCGGAGAGAGCATATGAAGTTGAAATCTATCACCCACGACTACACATAATGGACTATATACATCAATGTGTACAAATTCCAATCAGTTAGTCGTCCGTTCCTCTTTTGGCCTACGAACGGAGTTTTAATTATCTCCTGGAAAGTATCATAAGCGTCATTTGATCCAAATCAAAGACTCCAAAAATCCATCAATATAGAGTTTCTTCATATATCCTTTCAATATAATTTAAACGGCGATGTCACTTTGCAAGTGATCTTTCAATCATTTGTCTTGCGACATTTTAGCATTAGTTTTATGGTCGTTATTTCTCCAACCAGACTTGTATATCATCCATCTATTATGGAATACGGTAATTATTTGAACAACCTTTTGTCGTCATAATACCTGATCAAAATAACAATTATTGAAACAAATCTTGAAGGCAAGCTTTGATGTTAACGAGCAACACAACAACCCTTTGTTTGTTTTCGATGAACATCATCACATATTCTCTTGCTAGTTACTTAGGCCATTGCAGTTCATGAATTGTGTTGTCCTGTATGACACTTCATACCAACCAATTTGGTATCCAATACCGCAGAACCACATTGTTTAACAACCAAGGAATACAGCCATAACATGTATCTTCTATATACCTAAGTTAGACATCTCCAATCTTTTCTTTTCTGCCAAATATTTTATAGATTCTCTTTCAACAATTCCTTTTCTTTTAAAATAATCTATCAACATCAATAGTGGTGTCATTCACATGACACATAGTACAAAGTGCGTATAGTCAAATACCAATACCTTTGGACTTGCACTTTGAAGTGGATCACCTTCATCAAATGTTTGGCATTCTTTCAAAATTCCATTCTTTAGTAATCTTTTAGTGTAGTAAACATTTTACTTATATCTTCTATTCATCCTTATCATGACAACTTTCATGATCAAGCTGCTATAGCTTATAAAGGTGAATTGCGAGTATAATGTTTCTTTTTCAAAAACTTTTGGAGGATTAGGACGACTAGCGTCTCCAACCTTCACAAATTCTCATCAAATATGAGGACGTATACTCTATCATGTTGTAACCAACACATTGTTTTAGATATCGCAATACCTTTCACATATGATGGTTTCTGAAACATTGCTTTCAGCTCTTAGATAAACTTGATATTAAAAACAATCTTTTGAGTATCAAGAATCATGGAGGCAAAACATGATACATTAGATACTAACACTGGAATTGTTACTCTTGTTTTAATACTATCTATTAAACTTCACAGAGTAAACGGAGTTTGCTGAAAGTTTGCAACATGACTTCTAAACTTTAGATTGACACTCAAAAACAATACGATACCAGTTCGTAAAGCAAATATCCAGAATTTCTATAGTTCCACTATCTCAACTATAACTAATCATAAGGTGGTGAACGGATGCCAATGACTACAACAAACTATGCAAATTCACTTTGATTGTGTTTATGATAAATTGAGTTCGACTAATCCAAATTACAAATGAACTCCCACTCAAAAACAACATCCCTCGAGTTGTTTTAGTGATTACACGAACCAAATCCACTACACCAAGTCCGATCATCACGTGAGATGATGTAGCTTTAAAGGCGAACAATCAACATGTTCATCATATCATCCATATGACTCATGCTTTACCTTTCGGTATTCCGTGTTCCGAGACCATGTCTATACATGCTAGGCTCGTCAAGGTTAACCTTAGTTTCCGCATGTGCAAATCTGGCTTGCACCCGTTGTATGCACACGTAGAGTCTATCACACCTGATCATCACGAGATGCTTCGAAACGACGAGTCTTAGCAACGGTGCCAACTAAGGATGAACACTTTATTACTTGATATTTAGTGAGAGGGATCATCTTATAATGCTACCGTCACGATCTAAGCAATATAAGATGCATAAAGGATTAACATCACAGGAAATTCATAATAAGTGTGATATGATATGGCCCTTTCTTCTTGCGCCTTTGATCTCCATCTCCAAAGCACGAACATGAACTCCATCATCACCAGCATTGCGTCAAGGTCAGTGGCGCTGCTTCATGGTTGTCCATCATCACTAGTAACTATTACAACTACTTGGAATAAAGCTATTACAAGATGAATAGACACGCGGGTCTTAACAGAATTAAAAGACAACCATTAGGCTCCTGCCGGTTGCCATATTACAACAAGGATCATTGCATACATCACATATAATCATAATCACATGATGGCCATATCACATCACAAAACCCCTGCAAAAACAAGTTAGACGCCTCTAATTTTCTTTGCATGTTTTACGTGGTTTGGGGCTTTCGCATAAGACCGATCTTACCTACGAACAAGAACCACAACGTTGATACAAGTGTTGTCAGATGCTCATTGTAAATTGAATCTTAACTATGGTGGGAGAGACAGACACCCGCAAAGCCACTTGTGCAAAGCAAGTTGCACGTCAAGCGTGGAGCAAGTCCCATGTGCGATGACATGTAATGTTAGCCCGAGCCGCTTCATCCCACCATGCCGCAAGATGCAAAGTACACGCTAAGACACCGACAACAAAAGCATCAACGCCCACAAAAACATTGTGTTCTACTCGTGCAACAGATCTACGCATAGACACGGCTCTGATACCACTGATGGGTTCGTAGCATGGAAAACAAAAAAATTCTACCGCAAGAACGAACAAAACCCAGATCTAATCTAGATAAAAGCCAAGATCTAATCTATTAGACATGTGCATAGAGATAGATCGGTACTAACCCTTGTAGACCCGAAAGCGTTAACGAGATTAGATCTCGTGGTTGATGTAGTCGATCACTTGCCGATCTCAAGATCGTGTGGACGATCCTTCCGGCGTCGCGTTCCGGCAGCGCTTCCGTAGTCGGTCAAGTGTACGATCCTTCCAGCGCCGCGTTTCGGCAGCGCTTCCCCAGTCGGTCACACGTGCGGAGTCGAAGCAGACCTTCCTCTCCCCGTTCCAGCGAGCAGCGGAGGTAGTAGATCTTCTCCACGGAATCCCAGCAGCACGACGGCATGGTGGTGGTGGTGGAGTAGAGAATTCTGCAGGGCTTCGCCTATGCCTGTGCAGAAGAAAGGTGGAGGAGAGAGGCGACAGAGATTGGGAGTTATGTGAGAGAGGCAAGAGGGGCGCCCCTGCCCTTCTATTTAAGGGGGGAGGCGTGCCTGGGGAGGGAGAGTCCTTGTAGGACTCCCCTCCTATGGCCGGCGGTGGGAAGGGGGGAGGAGTCCTCCTCCCCCACGAATCCGTGTCTTGCCCCACTAGGTTTCCTTTGACCCTTTCTTGGTTTTCAAGCAAACTCCAAGAAATCCTCTAGAACCTTCCAGAACATTCCGAAACCTTCTGGAATCTCCATACAAACACTCCGGAACGTTTCCTAACTTAGAAAATGATCCCCAATATATGAATCTTATTCTCCGGACCATTCCAGATCTCCTCGTGATGTCCCGGATCCATTCCGAGACTCCGAACAACATTCGGTCTCCAACGCATATTCCATATCTACTTAAAACAACTTCGAACCTTAAGTGTGTCACCCGACGGTTCGTGAATATGTAGACATGATAGAGACACATCTCCTATCAATAACCATCAGTGGGACCCGGAGATCCATAATGGCTCCCACATACTCAACGATGACTTCGCGATCGATTGAACCACTTACATACAAAACTAATTCCCTTTGTCTCGTGGTACTATACTTATCCGAGGTTTGATCGTCGGTATCTCCATACCTAGTTCTACCTCGTTACTGATAAGTACTCTTTACTCGTTCCGTGATATGTCATCCCTTGTGACCTAGTCACATGCTTGCAAGCTAACTAGATGACATTCCACCGAGAGGGCCCAGAGCATATCTATCCGTCATATGGATGGACAAATCCCAATCTTGGTTCATGCGCTTCAACACATACTTTCAGAATACCCAATGACACCTTTATAACCACCTAGTGACGAAGCGGCGTTTGATGTCATCAAAGTATCCATCTGGTGATGGTGATTAACATAACCTCATGGTCGAAGGAATAGGTTACTATGTATTTGAAAGCTTACAGCAATACGAACTTAATGACTTGATCTTATGCTACGCTTACTATGGGTGTGTGTGTCCGTCACATCATTCTTTCAATGACATGACCTTGTTATTAATCACATGCTAATGTCCATGATCAGGAAACTATGATCATCAATTAATCAAGAAGCTAGTTCAACAAGAGGCTTACTAGGGACTCTCTTATGTTTACAAAACACACATGTATTAATGCTTCCGGTTAATACAATTATAGCATGGGATGTAAACATTTATCATAAACATAAAGATATAATAATAACCACTTTATTATTGCCTCTTGGGAATATCTCCAACATGAACCCACTATCGAGCATAAATACTAACTCTTGGAGTTGCTAGCATCTACTTGGCCAAGATAGCTACTAACAACGGAAAGCATGCAAGATCCCAAATAACAACGACAGGATAGAATCAATAATCAATCTGAAATAGCATCTCAATATCCATCGGATCCCCGCAAACACAACATGTAGAATTACAAATAGATGATCTTGGTCATGAACGGAGCTCACAAGATCTAGACATGAAAGCACAAAGGAGGAGAACCAGCCATCTAGCTACTACATGGATCCGTAGTCCAGAGATGAACTACTCACGCATCACACCGGAGGCTTGCATGATGATGAAGAAGGCCTCCAGGGTGAATTCCCCTCTCCGGCAGGGTGCCGAGAAGAGCTTCAAATCCCTCCCGATCTAGGCATGGAGACGACGATGGCTACAGACTCTTTCCTGGATTTTTGATTGGGTACTTAGGGTTTTCGTCCCGAGGGCATCTTATAGGCGGAAAGAGAGGCCGAGGGGGTGCTGGGGTCGGCCAGACCACCCCCTGGCGCGAGCCAGGCCTGGCCGCGTGGCCAGGTGGTGTGGCCGGCCCGCAACCCTTCTCTGTCTTGTATTCTGGCATCTGATGACTTTCGGAAAAATAGGCACTTTGGCTTTTGTCCCATCCAATTCCGAGAATATTCATTTTCTGACTTTCCTGGAACCAAAAACAGCAGAAAACAGGCAGCTGGCACTATGGCTCTTGTTAATAGGTTAGTCCAAGAAATCATATGAAAAGTACTCCAAAGTGTGGACAAAACACAAGAAAGTAGATAAAACCAAGCATGAACCATCAAAAATTATAGATACATTTGCAATGTATCAATAGCGTGCCCATTCCTGATATGATGACACATTTTGTCGAACAAGAAGGGAAGCACTAGGCTGAATTGAGGAAAAAGGACGATGAGATTGCTCAGCTGTGCCTCAAAGACTCGGATATTACTCGGATGACCGCCGAAATCCAAAGGCTAAAGGACCTTCATAAATCCGAGCTGGATAAGGCTGATCAGGAGTTCGTCGAGGAAAAAGAGCGCTTGACCACTCAAATTTCCAAGGACAAGGACTTGTTGTAGGAAGCCGATGTAAAACTTACATCGGTGACCTCCGAATATGAGAAGCTCCAGGCCATGCAAGCAGATGTGTATGCTGACCTCACCCGTATGCTTTTCCAGATTTCACGTGAGTTCTCTTCTTATGTTCCATTCCTATTTCTGCGGATTAAGTGTCGTCACTCACCAACCTTCCTCGTTCTGTTCTCAGGCAAGTTCCCAGAGGGCGACGCTATTGATTCTTGTGCTGTGGCCAGGTCTCGCCAGCAACGGGGTATTCCTACAGGTCCAGCCGCTGGGTGAATCACTTATGACACGGAGAATATGCTGGTTAGCCTTGCTGCCTGCCTCGAAATTGTGAAGAATTATGGCACAGACATAATGTTGGCGGCAGTCTGGATGTTCAATGCTCTTTGGCCTGGTGAGCCCACCCCTAAAGGAAGCACAACTTTTCTGGCCAAGCTTATGGATTGCAAAACCCAAGTCCACATGTGGCAGGAATTTGCTGCTCGAGCCAGAGCTGACACAGCGCTGAAGTTTGCTCTCTCTTGGTATGAAGAGCTTGATCTTAACCTGCTTGAGCGCTTGCGCACCGGGTCAAAGTGGTCCACTGACCCAGAGTGCATTGCGCAGCGCAAGGCTCGAGCCAACAAGATCATCCAATATGCATTCTTCCACGCTTGGAACGAGGGGCCGAGTTATCTTGATGTCATTGATGATGCCTACGTTTCTGAGGGCACGGAGGACGAGGAAAGTGAGGACGAGGCCTCCAAACTTGGCGATGACGCCGAAGATCTGGAAGATGAGGAGGCCAATCCCGAAGATGAGGCCGAGGCCAACACCCCGCCCACAGATGCCGAAGTACCTCCACCGGCTGATGATTCGGCTTCTGCTCCTGCTCCTTGAGCTTGCAAAATACTTAACGATATTTGTCAGATCCCCGGTATGCGGGTGAAGTTGTACTTAAGCACAATGGTTTGATTTTGCTACCATCAGTTTCATTTGCTATTAAGTTTTTATGTTGGATTAATGTGGGCGAAGTCCCCGAGTTTCCTTTTCTTGTTCCTCCAATTTTATGGCTCGGCTCACGTCTACCTTGATTCGGTTTTCTAACTTACGAGGCCGGGGTTTGAAAAATTGTCTTAACAATAGTCGAAACTTTGGGACTCTCTCAAAATAATCCGGCAAAAAATAAATGAAGTAAACAGAGGGTTAGTCCAAATAACAAATGTCGGCTTGATTAGTTTCCTTTCCTTAGTCATTTTCATGTGCTTTGCAATTCCAAACTTGTTCTCTTGCTTGCCATGAAGCCAATTCTTGTTGGACAGCAGCAAAGGTGAAGAGTTGGGTTTCTGGTGCTCACACACTACTAATCTGGCTAAGGTATAAATAATTTAAGCTAGCCGACATATGAAAACATAAAAACAAGAAAGAAAATTATTATGGCAGTCCCCGAGTTTCTGATGGGGGTGCCAAAGTTTCATTGATAGGCTCATTGCCGACATACATACCGACATATGAGTGACTCGGATACATTAACCTCTTTGTTAGGTGTAAAAGGGACGAAGTAGTGCTACATTCCACAGACGCTTAGATTCTTCTCCGGACCTGTCCGCCTTGTTCTTCTCCTGTGGATGTGCATCAATAAGACAGTAGGAATCATTATGCAAAGCTTTGCTTACAATGAAAGGTCCTTCCCATGGCGGGGATAACTTATGCATGCCAGCAGTGTGCTGCACCAGCCGGAGTACTAGACCACCTTCCCGGAAGACTCGAGAGTTTACTTTCTGGCTATGGTAGCGTAAGAGGTTTTGTTGATATATGGCGGATCTGGACAAGGCCAATTCTCTCGCTTCTTAGAGCAAATCAACATCATTTTACCGGGCTTCGCGCACTTCGGCTTCTGTGTATTGGGTGACCCTTGACGAATCATGCTCTATGTCGGCTGGTAATACAGCTTCTGCCCCATATACCAGAAAAAATGGCATATAGTCTGTTGATCAATTCAGAGTTGTTCTTAAACTCCATAGTACCACTAGTAGTTCTTCTATCCAGTACCCCCGCTGATCTTTGCATCTGCTCTATGAGCCGGGGTTTTATCCCGGACAAAACTAGTCCGTTGCATCTTTCCACTTGCCCGTTCGATGCGGGGTGGGCTACAGAGGCAATATCTAGTCGGATCTTTTTCTCTCGGTAGAATCTCGCAAATGCTCCTTCAGCAAAATTTGTGCCATTATCAGTTATGATACTATGGGGATAGCCATATCTCAAGTTTATGTCCTTGAGGAACATCACTGTTGTTGCCCCATCACATTTCCTGATTGGCTTAACTTCAATCCACTTTGTAAATTTGTCCACCATAACTAAGATATGGGTCATTCCTCCCTTTGCCGGCTTAAATGGTCCTACCATATCTAGGCACCACACTGCAAATGTCCATGTAAGGGGGATAGTTTTGAGTTCCGACATTGGCATGTGGGTTTTCGTGGCATATCTCTGACAGCCATTGCATTTCCTCACCAGATCCTCTGCTTGTTCCAGGGCACTTGGCCAATAAAATCCATGCCGAAAAGCTTTTGCTACCAACGCTCTGGAGGATGCGTGATGACCACATTCTCCTTGATGAATATCTCGGAGTATGTCGAGCCCTTCTTCCGGGTCAACGCATCGCTGCAACACTGTGGTTATGCTTCTTTTGTATAGTTTGGCATTGATGATGGTGTGGGCCTTTTCCCTTCTCTGGATTTGCCTTGAGAGTACCTCATCATCCGGCAAAGTTCCGTCCTTTAGGAACCCAAATATGGGTTTCACCCATGCAAGTACCGCCCAGACATGAAAAGGTTCCCCATCAATTTCCATTGCCTCCACCGACATTACTTCAGACGGACTGAGCTGAACAGTCCTCGGGTTCTGCGTAACAGTCCCTGGGTCTGCTGAGGCAGTCCTCGAGTTTGCTGAAGTGCTTCCCCAGTCTATTTCCATCGGAGTAGCTTCTGATCCAGAGATTGCCTGGATATATATTGACTCGGATTCTGGCGATGGTGTAATAGATGGTTTTCTTAAGTGCTCCAACGCAATGCCTGGTGGGATTGGTTTCCGAGATGATCCCAGCTTGGATAATACATTAACTGCCTCATTCTCAATCTGAGGTACGTGATGGAATTCACACCCCTCGAAGAAACCACTTATCTTCTGGACATAAAATCTATAAAGTGCCATGTTTGCATCCAGAGCATCCCAATTTCCAGACTCTTGCTGCACTACCAAATCCGAGTCGCCAAAACATAGTATTCGGCGTATGCCAACCTCCTTTCCTACCTTGAGTCCATGTACCGGGGCTTCATACCCAGCCACATTATTCGACGCACTGAAATGGATCTGGAGGACATATTTTAGTTTGTCCTTCTTGGGTGAGGTAAGCACTACCCCAGCCCCCAGTCCTTCCTTTAGCTTTGATCCATCAAAGTGCATCCGCCAATAATTTGAGTCCTGCAGAGGTGGCTCATACTGCATCTCAGCCCAATCCACAAAGAAATCCGCCACTGCTTGTGACTTGATCACATCCCTTCTATCAAATTGTGGTGCATACGGAGCAAACTCAATTACCCAGTTTGCGATTCGGCCGCTAGCATATTTATTGCTCATAATCTCTGATATGGGTGCTTCACATATAACTTTGATGGGGTGTTCCTCAAAGTAGTGTTTGAGTTTCTTGGCCGACATATACATGCCATACGCCATATTTTGATAGTGAGGGTAGTTCTGTTTTGAGGTCGACAATACCTCGCTTAAGTAATACACCGGCCTTTTCACCGACATTCCTTCCTCTTCACGCTCCACTATGATTACTGCACTTATGACTCGGTTAGTCGCGGCTATATAGAGAAACATTGGCTCCTTGCGTAGTGGTGTGGCTAATACTGGTGCAGTGGATAACATATTTTTCAGCTCATGGAACGCAATATCCGCTTGCGGTGTCCATGAAAATTTGTCTGCCTTTTTCATTAACTGGTAGAGGGGTAATGTCTTCTCTCCCAGCCAACTTACAAACCGACTTAATGATGCCAGGCAACCAGTAAACTTCTGCACATCGTTAAGGGACTTTGGCAGCTCCATTCTCTCTATATCCTGAATTTTCATTGGGTTAGCTTCGATACCTCGACTTGATATGAGGAAACCAAGTAATTTTCCAGCGGGCACACCAAAGGTACATTTTTCCGGGTTAAGCTTCATCCGGAACCGTGTGAGGCTTGAAAATGTTTGTCGAATGTCATCAAGGAGCATATTGCTTTCCTTAGTTTTTATCACAACATCATCCACGTAAACTTGGACGTTCCGACCTATTTGGTCATGTAAGCATTTTTGCATGCATTGCTGATACGTTGCTCCAGCATTACGTAATCCGAACGGCATAGTGCGATAGCAATAAGCCCCGTACGGGGTGATAAACGCAGTTTTTATTTGATCATCCGGATTCAGGGGTATCTGGTGGAAACCAGAATATGCATCTATGAATGACAATAACTCACACCCCGCAGTTGAATCTATGACCTGATCTATCCTTGGCATTGGAAATGGATCTTTTGGACATGCATTATTCAGGTTCGTGTAATCGATACACATGCGCCATACCACTGCCACATTCGGATCATCCTTCTTGTTTTTTCCAGAAGCACCGGATTAGAGAGCCAATCCGGGTAAAGTACATCCATGATAAATCCGGCTGCAAGGAGCCTAGCTATCTCATATCCAATGACTTTTCTCCTGTCCTCGATGAAGCGGCGGAGAGATTGCTTCATCCGCTTTGCCCTGGGTCTCACATTCAAAGAGTGCTCGGCCAAATCCCTCGGCACACCTTGTAGGTCCTATGTAGACCAAGCAAAAATGTCCCGATTCTCACGGAGGAAGTTGACGAGCTCGCTTTCCTATTTGTCACCTAACCCTACACCAATACTTACGGTGCGCTCCGGAAACTGATCATCAATTGGCACTTTCTTAGTGTCCTTTGTCGCTTGGAATGACACACTACCATGTGGATTGGTCAGGGCCAACATATGCTGCTGCACGGACTGAGCCAGTGCATCTACTTCCATGATTTTCCTCTTCTCCCGAGCGATCACGAGTGACTCAACCAGATTTGACCCGGCAGACGCACATTCAATAGAGCGCATGAAGTCCCCGGCTATGGTTATCACTCCCCTTGGTCTAGGTAGTTTCATCTTCAGGTAACTGATGTGGGTACTTGCCATGAATTTGTTTAGAGCGGGCCTGCCGAGTAACGCGTGATATGCGCTTTCCAAGTTTACCACCTCAAATTCTAAATTCTCAGTCCGACAATTGTCCCATGTGCCGAATAACACATCAACCCGGACCTTTCCAATTGGTTCACATGATATACCCGGCACAATGCCATGAAAGGTGGTCCTGGTAGCTTGTAGCATATTGTCTGATATCCCCAACTTGTGCATGGTATCCTTATACATGATGTTAATGCTACTGCCGTTGTCTATCAGTACCTTGGAGAATCTCACATTGATGTTTGGCCCAATGAACGTCGGATCTAGGACCAGCACGTAAGTCCCTGGACTCGGCATAAGCTTTGGGTGATCCTTGATACTCCATGTAATCTCCTGATCCGACCAAGGCATATACCTCACCAGAGCTGGCATTACTGCATTCACTTCCTTATGCCGGCGCTGCAAGCTCTTTCTGTCAGTCTCTTCCGTGGTGAACACATAGTAACTCTGATGGTGCTCCTTGTACTCATTTCTCCCCTCATTACCGCGGTATCCTT
This sequence comes from Avena eriantha, assembly GCA_910589775.1. NCBI lineage: Eukaryota > Viridiplantae > Streptophyta > Magnoliopsida > Poales > Poaceae > Avena > Avena eriantha. The sequence continues at coordinate 492,625,598 of OU342740.1, forward strand.
GATCATGTTGCTGTTGATTATTCACTTGGTGCACAACATCTCTCCTTTCCTGATTTTCGTACCTCGGTGGAGGCGGAGGCAACATAAGTTGTTGTCCATCCCCCCTGTGAGCACTTGTTGCCGAGGTGCTTCATTCCTAGGTCCATCATGTTGAGGTGCATCGTGACAAGGTGCCTGAGCATTCCCCAAACTACCTTGTTCTAGCTTCCTCATCCATTCACACTACCGGGTTGTATGGTTTGCCGAACTATTGGGACTTGGTGTATGGAACTTGCATGGCTGAACCAGCATAGACTCAAACGTATACCTCAGATGGTCTTTTCTCTCCTGCCACTGTTTCTTCTGCTCCGGGGTCCTGGGCTTTCTTCCTTCATTCTTTTGTTGCCACTGTTGACCTCCAGTTTTCTGATGCTAGGTCGCACCGGCATTAGGCTGATCTCGATCCATAGCGGCCACTTGCTGTGAGCTGTACCAATAATCCGGACGATCTTCCCTTCTTTTAACCAGGAAATCATTCCTTCTGGATGATCCGAAACCATCTCTGTTGTAATACTCCTCATTGGACTCGCTTGACATTAACCGGGGTTGCGTTGGATCTCCTAGCGCATACGAATCTGCGATCCGGATCGTCTCAGCCAGTGTAGTTGGCATATCCCGCTGCAACCTCTGCCACAACATACTTCTGTATCTACAACCTTGGGCGAACCACACTATAGCATATGATTCAATTACCCCTCACACGAATTACGCATGTTACACCACCAGGTTAGAAACTCTCGGTAAAGCTCATTCGGTCTTTGCTTGCACAACGCCAAAGTCTGTGGCCTGTTTGGCCTCTTGTAGGTGCTCGAGAAGTTGCTTATGAAAAACTCCTCAAAATCCAACCAACAGTTTATTCTCCCTTGTGGCAAATTGTTCAGCCAAACCCTTGCTGGTCCTTCCAGCATTTGGGGCACATATCTCACTGCCCATCTCAAATTACCTGTAGCAATGTTCACTGTAGTTGCATAATCAATGAGCCAATCATCCGGCTTTGTACTACCATCATATGTCTTTGTTCCTCTTGCCAACTGGAAGTTCGGCACTGACGGCTCTCTCATGATCCGGGGTCCAAAACATGCTAGACCTGGAGGGACTTGCACCTCAATCAGCTCCGACCTATAGATTTGGTCTAGTTTCAATCTTGCGTCATCCGGCTACAAATTCCTGCTTCCCAACCTTGATCCAATCACATGGTGCTTCGATATAGGGAATCCGATATCCATCATTGCTGAGTAACCATCATTGTACCTGTCTTGACTCGGACGAATGTTTTGTCAGCACTACTGCTTGACCTATGCTTCTCTCCTACCGAGGTGCGTACTGCTGCTGCTGTTGCCGAGGTACATTTTGCCCTGTTCCCGCCGGATTACACTGTCCGGCATTGCCATTGGCAACATTCCTTTGACCGGCATTGCCTTGGTCGCGGTTACCTCGGCCAGCTTCACCTCGGCTGGCGCTGTGGCGATCCTCATCAACTTGCACTGCTTTTCCTTTTCCTGCCTTTACCGGATCATATGGGACCATTTGTTTATCTCTTCTTCCCGAGGTTACCACCTCCTCTCTCCTAGGAGCGTGACCCGGGGATGACGTTGCTCCAGCAGATTTTGCCGGGTTGTTTCCTGCTGAATGAACCACACGCGATGCTCCGGGTTGCGCCTAGTTTGCCTTATTCAACTCCTCATTTTGCTGGCAAGCCACCCTCAATAGGTTATTTACCCTTTCCTGTTGCCTTTCCCGGGCTTCTCCGGTTAAACCTTCTAACTCGGATGCAGTTGTGTTCGTAGCCCTGAGGTTCTTTGTCGGGGTACTATATCTCTCTAGCCCTCCTGTCACTATAGTAGCTGTCTGACTCGGCCTAGGCTCATATTCCTTATCAATCTCGGTAATCAGGTTCCTACCTCGGATTTTCACTCCGTCTATGAGGTTTTCCTTCGCATATTCCCTCAAGGTGATGTTCAATGAATGCTGCAATTCGGCCACTTTCTTCGCGCCAGCTAGCATTTTCTGCCTACTTTCCTCTAACTTAGCTTGCGCTTGAGCTGGATCAACTACAGGGCTATTGGCGTTGCGAGGCTATCTATCGCTTGCTGGAGTACATTCGCTGGGCTTTCTAGTGGTGGGAATCTAGACCTTGCCTGCTTTGGCGTGACCTCCGGCTCTGGCGCCGGATCCTTGCTTTCTCCCGCGTCTGGCGTGGCCATCATGACCTCAACGCTGCTAGCGGGGCGAGTGATACGCACGCCGCGAGCTGCGCTGAGAGGTGGTTCGCCTCCCTCGACGACGTGCCATGGATGAACGCAAGACTCGTCCATGCCGGCGTAGATCTTGTGCGTGCCAAACTTGATGAAGAGGCCGTTGCGTGGAGGAGGACGGCTACCAAAGCTCCCAGCATTCTCGCTGACGTAGTCCTGCGCTATGAAGCGCTAAACCAGACCAGAGACGATGCACTCACCGGTGGCAAAGATGTTTCTCGTCCGGATTTTCACCACTGCTAGCGCCGCTAGCCTCACGGTGGGCGCCAACTATCGTGGTGGTGGCACGACAGATGCCATGGATAGGCTAAAGATGGGGCCAAAGTACGCTAGGGGAATCCAGGGAGGGATAGCGTGGTGATTCCACGCACAAGTGTTGATATATTTGCTCTATCAATGGTGGATTACAAGTTCTCCTCGAGCTGTTCGTGAGAAGTAGACTAGGTATCTTACCCCCTACAACTACGCTCTAGAGTTCTATCTTAGATAGGGAAAATGATCGATCCCTTGCTATGGAGGTCCAGGTGCTCCTTATATAGGGAAGCCAGGGTTACAAAGTTAGGGCATATGTGGAGGCATATTCCCCGAATATGCCCCTTGGTTAAAGCTAGATGCTTCTTTATTCGCTTTAACAACTCTGACTATGGACGTAGCCCTCTATGTACCCCTTGCTTTTAAGCATCACTAGACACGAGCTACGTCAGCGACACTACCCGCGTCATTTTTGTCGGCCATGCCCCGCTGGTCCTTCCCTCTGCTTTCTTCGCTCATGCTACAGCGGACAGGGGCCACCTTTTGACCAACGGGAGATTCCTTCCTTCTCTTAGAAGCCAATAGGTAGCCCGGCTAGCGCTTGGCTAACCCAGCTATGAGGGTACCTGCACATTAAGGTTGACGAATATGGCCGACATAAATTTTATGCCGGCCGGATTAATGCTAGGAAAATGCCCAACGGGCTGGGTTACTCCGTAAGTCGGCCTGCCTTGAGGTGACCCGGCCAGCACTTGCTTTGACCGTGTCGTACCTCGGCTAACTCAGCCTTTATGCCCCGGAGTGACCCTACCCGAGGGTATTCCCCCAACAATCTGTGTGGCTGGCAAGGGGGGCCTTTGCTAGGTTTCTAGTGTGGCGCGTGTTGCTGGTAGCCCCAGCCCATCCCCTGGTTGTCGGGGCGGCAAGGGGTGCCGGGTAGTTCATTGGGCAGCCCAAACTATCAGCACCTATTGGGGGGCTCTGGTGTGGGCCTTTTTTGCCTCCACCCCCAACTCGGTTGGGCATCGCTGGTGGAGATGCTCTAACCTGGTTGCAACCAATGCATGTGATATTATACCAATCATCTACGGGTTCACACACATTTTTGTTCCTGTGACCCTAACACTCACACATGCATCGCCCCTTCACCAGATTCACCCACTATGCAGTAGGCATCCAAGGCTTATGCTGAAGACCTGACAAATGGCTGTCGGGATAGCATTTGGCCGTCGGCGTCTACATGTTTTCCCATAGTGGGGTATGTTTGGTTGCCCGCATCGACTTTGAGCATCTGGTGAAGATGCGCACATGAATACAACCTCTAATTTCTGTTGTGTGATTAGTTTGATTGCCCATATTTTGTTCCATGTATCATAGGAGAAGCCAAACCCCAGGTGATTGGTTGCCTGAAGTTTGTGTTTTTGCTAAATGCTAGTAGTTTGATTACATGTGTTTAGCCTGATAGTGTCACCTTCTAGTCTATGTTGGTGAGCTTATCCATCACAAGATCGTGACGGAAAATGTGTTTCAGAGAATTGTGAAAGGGGACAATGACTAATACAACCGTTCTAGATAATCTGAACAGTCATGATGTCAGTGTTGCACGACTTCACAAACAACTACTCGTGATGTAGAACAAGGTCATCAAACGAGGGGTTATTGAAATGGATCGTATGGGCACCTAGAGGGGAGGGTGAATAGGTGCTACACCAATTTTTAGTTCTTTTTTAATTTTAGGCTTAACACAAAGGTAAATTCTCTAGATATGCAACTAAGAGGAATTTCCCTATATGTAAACCTAACTACTAAACGAGTAAAGGCAAAGGGAGTGGACCGAGGTAACCGTAGTGGAGCACGCAGAGACACATGGTTTGTTTTACCGCAGTTCCTTCCTTATGAAGGGAAGTACGTCTGCGTTGGAGGGGTGGGCAGTACTAAGACCACCATGCCACAATATGCCTCACCCTGTTCTCCGATGGATCTCGCCGCCAAAGGCCCAAACCACCTTCCACTATTTGGTACCCTTTTAGGCGGGAACCAATGCCTTTATAACACTAGCGGGGCACGCATGTACAACTCAATTGGAGGCTCCCGTGATGACAACAAGCTGACACAAAAACAAGTTAATAAATAACCAAAATAAAGATCTAGATATTTGCAAGAAATACTAGATCAAGTATCCTCCAAGTGAATGGAGGGGAAGTGAAGATCTTAATGGATGTCGATGACGATCATAGTCTGCTCCTTCGATTCCCAAAAGCTCAGAGCCTTTGAGTGGTTATAGATGGAGATTGCGCTTGAATCGATATGAACAGGGCATAGCTTTTTCGTAGGATCCCAGAGATCTAAAATGGGGATCTGAAGGGCTATTTATAGCCCCATCCAAAAAGCTGCCACTGGACGAATTGAGGGCCGAATTATCTGGCCTAAGTGGGGACCAGATTATCCGGTCGGGGCAAATATTCGGCCCTGAACCGAATAATCCGGACCAAAAGTCTGGCCCTCACTGTGTGATGTGCCTTGGTAATCTTTGGAAAACTCCTGGGGTGGATTATCTGGCCCAGGCAAAAGCTCCGGCCTTAGCCGGTTAATCTGGGGAAAACTCCGCCCCCCTTCCATGTGACGCACCTTGGTGGCCTTTGGAAAAAGCCCTAGGGGCAGATTATCCGCCCCCCTGGTGGGGCGGATTATTCGGCCTGGGCAAAAGCTCCGGCCCTGGCCAGTTAATTCGAGGAAACCTCCGCCCCCTTCCACGTGATGCGCCTTGGTGGCTTTGACGAGCTCAGAGGGGCGGATAATCCACCCCCAAAACACTGGTTTAGCTGCATTTGGGTGGAAAAGTGTTATGCACCACTAAACACAAAGATAAATAATCCTTGGTAATGTTATCTAACAGAGAAAACACTAGAGATCATGAAATGTTCTTTCAATCTCCCCCTTTTTGGTGTTATATGACAATACTAGGATTTGCAATATAGCCCTACTAACACATCATTCCAAGGATGAAAAAGGAGCTCCCCTAAATGTGTGCATGTATTAAGTTTGCATTTGAATACAAATGCACACACATAGGTTCAATACCTTTTCATGAATAAGAAATTAATATCAAATGATGAGTTAAAGAAAGAGATGAGTCATACCATGCATAATGAAGTCCTCTATAATATAGTGATGGAAATGTTTTAGTAACCCCCATATTGAGACTTGCGAGAATAATATCATGATGATACAACCATATAGATAAATCCATAGATAACCTTTGATAGATCCATAGAGATAAATCCATAGTCTCATGACTCAATACGGACGAACATAGTCTCACAAAAACAAACCAAATAGCAAATACGAGATTACAACACTAAATGGGCACAAGCGAGGATAAGAGGAAAAGATAAAATGGCAAATGTGCTTGTGCCCGACCCATGCAAATCCCCTCGACACCTAATAGAACCAATTCTCCCTCTTTGGCATCGAAATGCCAAAAAGGGGGAAAGAGCGATGCTAGCGTCCCGAGAGATCACTCCTCGTCCTTGTCCTCGTCCTTTTCATAGGCTTCCTCATCATCATCATACTCCTCATCCTCATCATCAGCGACTGGTGGAGTAGGGTCCCTCGGGAACAAGTGACGCTCCATGTCACCATAGTTGATGCTTGACGTGTTCCACTGAGCATACGGAGTAGGAGCAGCCTGGGTAGGAGGTGGGCCTAATGCCCCCAGAGACATGGTGAAGGATAAGCTGCTGAGTGTGAGCCATGTCATGACGCTGCCTATACGCCTTGTACTTCCCCTTGTGAGTGTCAACCCCCATGCAAACAATGTTTCCCTGGAACTAGTTGAGTTCTTCACTTCTCGAGTAATAGATGGCACAAGGGGCCTTCTCCCACTCGCCCTAGCATCTCCCATGTAGGACTCTGGAGCTATAGAGGGGTGAGAGGTCTTCCAAGCCTTGTTATAGATCTTCTTGACTTTGTGTTCACCATCGAGTTTCCCACTGAAATCCTCATTGGGAAGCATATGCTTGATAAGCATCATGATGAATGGAGCATAAGGGATGGAAAGCCTGTTGTACGACACCTCAGTAATCTTGTGGAAGATGAAATCCATCACATCCAACTTGTAACTCACAACAGGGTCTTTAGAACTGGCACACTCATAAGAAAACCCAAGCAACTGAATGAGATGGCAATGGATACTGTCATTGTTGCCCCCACTCGGAGCGATGCAATCACGGAACATGCTAACTAGCTGAGCATAGAGTGGAGAGAGACCGACAACCTTACCAACGACACCATTGGGTCCACAACATGGTGAAATAAGTGTGTCCTTGTTGGGATTTATAGGGGTGATGATGTGATGCCCACTTGAATGATCCCGACCAGCAAAACAATAGCCAAGCACCTGAGAAAACGTGTAGAAATCAGCCTGCAGAAAGTTGTCGCCTATCATCCACTTCATGGTGCGACACTCATCTACACACACCACGAGAGTGGATAAAATCTACTTCACCAAGGAAGAATCATAAGAGCACTGAAGTTGCATGAGATGGTGCAGCCCCATCCGTTCAGTCATAGCTAGAGTATCAATACATTGAGGCTTATGGCCTGCCTCTGTCAGATCCATAGGGCGCATGGGGTGAATCTTTAAGCAGTCGTATACGTCATCAAAGATGAACTTCTGATGAGCACACCAAAAGTTGGGATCCCCAACCTCCTCATAAATCGCAGCCTCCACGTACACATTATGTTGTTGAAGAGCTGAGTACGAAATGAGGTCCATGTCCTTGTAGATGACCCTTGTGTGCTTGCCCTTTCTCTTGGAACCAGCCCGTGACTTCTTGTCCTTCTTAGCCCTTTCAGCCATTCTCGCAGCCTCTCTCTTCCGCCTCCTCTACTCAACCTTGTCAACCAGCACACCTTCTTCATTGGGCCTAAACTACAGAGCACGAGGACGGTGTTGATATGTTTTAGTGACACCATGAGAACCACCTGTGAAGCGAATGAGAAAGATATCCAAAAGATGAGCACACACAAGTCCAGGAGGAATGCTAAAAATAGTAGAAAACAACCACAAGACAATCATATGTCACACCATAGTTTGAGACCAACTGCAGCAAGTGCAAACTTTCCGGGCCGGATAATTCGGTCAAGCAAGGGGCAGATAATTCGGCCATGCCAGGGGCGGATAATTCGGCCCTGTCGAAGTTTTGCAGAACATCTTAGATTAATAGTACAAACACAGATCAGGCAAAGGGGTTGCTAGTCTATGATTTCTAACATGCACAAGAACACAGGGCAACTTCTAGACCGAGTTTCAACCAAAACAACAACTTCCATACACAAGATGATAGAGGGGGATTACCCTCAAGCATTGGAAGAAGAACTCGGAGGATAAGGTACCCAGAGGAGTGGTGAAGAAGATCTAGGGGAGACTTGGAAAATCTAGCGACCGGAACGGTGCTGAGGAGGGCGGGGAGTGTCGGCGGTGGCTGGGGAAGGAGAGGGGGTCGGGGTGGGCGTGGCTTCTCTGTTTGAGCCCTTCCACCCGACTTCCCAACCTAAATCATATGAACCCGCCTGGGGAGGATAATCCAGCCCCAATTTGGGGCGGATAATCCGACCCTCTCCAATTTTTCTATTTACAGAGGAATTGGGCCAGCACAACCCCTCAAAAACCCTCGTAAGATAAACAATGGACTTGTGTGCAAGATAGATGTCTCGGGGAAGGAGAAAGGCTTAGGTTTAGAGAGCCAAACTGAGATGGTACTACACACCAAGAATTGCAAAAACAAAGATAATGAAAAGCCAATTATTGGTGTGTTTTCCATAAGAACATAACATGGTCAAATAAAAACCAATAAAACCCTCAAAGAACCAACTCTTCAAAAGGAAGAGGGTGGTGGCCGAAGCCACCATGTAGGAGTAGATGGCATGACACCGCGAAAGTATATCTTGGGTTCATAGCCAATACTCATCAATAAACTCACCTATCACAAAATGATATTAAGAGAAATGATTTGTCTTTCTTTCAGCATTATGGGAGGAGGGTTATCCAAATAATTAGGACCACACCCCCCTATATCCATGCCCACATCTAAACCAAATATAGGAAGAGACATAGGGAGTTTGCAAGGGAAATCAAGTCAAGATCCTTGAATCCATGATATTTAGCTCATTCCTCAAATAACAAAACCTTGCTTCATCAAGTGGCTTCGTGAAAATATCCACTAGCTGATTCTTTGTGCTGACAAATGATGGGTCAATATCTCCATGACCGACATGGTCTTGAATAAAATGATTGCGGATCTCAATATGTTTCGTCCATGTGTGCTGCACCGGATTGTAAGCAATTTTGATGGCACTTTCATTATCACATAAAAGAGGCACTTTGTCACAGTTGGCACCGTATTCCTTCAAAGTTTGCCTCATCCATAACAACTGAGTGCATGCACTAGCAGCAGCCACATATGCCGCTTCGGCAGTGACTAGAGATATACAATTTTGCTTCTTGGAAGACCAACTAACCAAATATCTTCCCAAAAATTGACAAGCTCCATAGGTTGACTTCCTATCATCCTTATCACCAGCACAATCAGAATCTATGTATCCACATAAAGAAAAATTAGAACCATTGGGATACCATAGACCAAAGTTAGGGGAATGAACCAAATATCAGAAGATTCTCTTGACCGCCACTAAGTGGCTTTTTTAGGAGCCGCTTGATACCTTGCACACACACCTACACTCAACATAATATCGGGTCTAGATGCCCAGAGGTAAAGAAGAGAGCCGATCATGGACCGGTATACCTTTTGGTTCACATCTTTACCATTGGGATTTAATTCGAGGTGACACTTCGTTTGCATCGGGGTAGCAACATCATTAAGATCGGTCATCTTGAATCTCTTGAGCATGTCTTCTATATATTTTTCTTGATTGATGAAAGTCCCTTCTCGTAGTTGCTTGATTTTGAAACCAAGAAAGAACCTCAACTCGCCTACCATAGACATATCAAATTTGTCACTCATAAGCTTTGAAAATTCATCATTAAAAGCTTGATTAGTTGACCCAAAAATAATGTCATCAACTTAAAGTTGGCATACGAAAAGCTCCCATTAACCTTCTTAGTAAAAAGAACGGGGTTAATCTGGCCAACTTCTAAACCCCGGTCTAACAATAACTCTTTAAGATGCTCATACCATGCACGTGGGGCTTGTTTAAGGCCATAGAGCACCTTATCTAGTTTGTAGACATGATTAGGAAATTTGGGGTCCTCGAAGCCCGGTGGTTGCTTAACATAAACCAACTCATGTAATGTACTATTAAGAAAGGCACTTTTAACATCCATTTGCTGTAATTCATCAGTTATGATGAGATGCATAAGCAAGGAGGAGATAGATGGACTCAAGGCGAGCTATTTGTGAAAAACCTTGTGCCATAAGTCTTGCCTTGTTCCTCACAACAATTCCATTCTCATCTTGCTTGTTCTTAAAGATCCACTTTATGCCGATAACATTGTGGCACTCTTTAGGCTTCTCAACTAGCTTGCAGACTTTTTTGCGCTCAAAATTGTTGAGTTCTTCATGCATAGACACAACCTAGTCTAGATCTTCAAGAGCTTCAAAAACCTTCTTGGGTTCCACCATGGATATATGTGCTTGATGATCGCCGAATCTTGCTAACTCACCCCTTGTGGACACCCTTCTCCTAAAATCACCCACCGCTTTATCAAGTGTGTGATCCCTGAGTTCAAGGTTCCGTTCATCCCAAGATTTGCGACAATTTTCAATTTCATCATTGTACCTTGGAGGAATAAATTCATCATCTTGACTAATAGCTTGATCAACAGGTTGTTTCGCACTTGTGGTTGAAGGAGAAACTTGTCCTTGATCTTATTCAACAACCATAACATGAGGTTGTTGTTCTGAGCTTCCAGGACCAGATAATCCAACCGTAGGGGTGGCTAGATAATCCGGCTTGGGAGTTTCAGCTTCGTCTTTGTTTCTTCCCTGGGTGGAAGATCCAGGGCCGGATAGTCTGACTCCCATGGCCGGATAATCCGGCTTAGGACTTCCATCTTGTTCTTTGTTCCTGGCATGTGATGGAGAAGCAAGGCCGGATAACCCGGCCTAGGATTTCCAGCATGATGATCTTCAGAAGTTTGTCGGGTTGGTGTAGTAGTTGCTTCAATAGGTGGAGTTCATTGATCTTGTGTAGATGAGGGCTCTACTTGAGTAGAGCATTGTCCTTCCCGATCTGCCACAAGGGGTTCCTCAACGGGGCGGTAGAATTCCACACCCATTCTTCTTATGGCATCTTGGGATATATCAACATCTGCGTCACAAACATCAACTTGCCCCACATGGGAGTCATCATTCTCTTCGAATAACACACTACCAGATTCCACAAATCTCGATGGTCTTGTTGTAGACTCTATAAGTGTGGGATTCGGCACCATAACCAACAAAAATGCCTTCTAAAGCCTTAGAATCTAATCTAGATAAACGAACTTCTTTAATGAGAAATAAACACTTACAATCAAATACCCGGAAGTATGAAACATTTCGCTTGTTACCGGTAAGTATCTCATAGGGAGTCTTGTCCAACATCTTGCAGAGGTAAAGCCGGTTTGAAGAGTGACAAGCAGTGGATATGTCTTTAGCCTAGAATTTATATGGTGACTTGAATTCAGGCAACATTAATCTTGCCATATCCATCAAAGTCCGGTTTTTCCTCTTGGATACATCATTTTGTTGAGGGGTATATGCAGCGAAATATTGATGTCTTATCCCTTATTCACTCAAGAATTCATTCAATGTGTAGTTCTCGAACTTGGAGCCGTTTTTGCTTCTGATTGCCAATATGGGGACATTGTGTTGACGTTGCACCTCATTGGAAAAGTTGATGACGGTTTGTTGAGTTTCACTTTTCTGCTTGAAAAAATAAACCCATATGTATCTTGAATAGTCATCAACAATCACCAGGCAATACTTCTTCCCACCGAGATTGCATGAGATGGAGTACCAAAGAGATCCACATGAAGAAGCTCTAAGATCCTCTTTGATGAAATTATTGTGTTCCTTCGATGGGGAGAGTCATACATCTTTCCTTTGACACAAGCCCTACAAACATGATCTTTAGCAAATGAAACATTTTCTTTTAGTCCAAGGATGTAGCCACCCTTGTGAAGACTTTGCAAACTTATCATATTGACATGAGCTAGCCGGTGATGCCATAGCCAATCCACATCGGCCTTTCCGAATAGGCACATAAGACCTATAGTGATTTTCCCCAAAAATTCTACCGCATACAAGTCGGTTTTGACCTACCCACGAAAGCGACCTTGAGAGACTTGCTCCACAGAGTACCACGATATCATCATCAATGAGAACTACAAATCCCATCTTACCAAGGGCATGAACATAAAGTAAACTGTATCCAAGGGTCTCAAAAAGCATGATGTCCACGAGAGAGATATTGTGGGCAACCATAATCTTGCCAAGACCCAATACCTTAGACTTGGACTTGTCACCATAGGAGACGGTTATTTGATCATGATTAGGCCTTATCTCCGTGATGATCTCCTTGCTTCCGGTCATATGACTTGTGCATCCACTATCAAGCACCCATTTTGACTCACCGAAAGCATAACCCTACAAAAGAACTAATTCTTGGTTTTAGGTACCCATTTTTCAATGGGTCCTCTCATGTTAGTAACAAGGGTCTTTGGAAGCCAAATTGATCAAGCAATGTAATTATCATAAGTACAAACATAACTAGCATAATCGTTACCATAATAATCACGAAATAACTCATAGTGAGGACTATTAGACCCTGCAAAACCATCATAATTAGTTTTGTCCTTCGTGATATTATTTTCAATGGTGCTTGTCTTTGCTTGAGTATTCTTGGCATTCTTGTTCTTGTTATTATTCTTCTTCTTGGTCTTGGGAACATAGCCAAGTCCCTCCTTTTCATTGTTTATCCTTTGCTTGCTCAAGACCTTATCAAGGACTTCCTTACCTTTGGGAAGAGATGACTTGGCAAGCTCAACTTTCAATCTCGCATTTTCTTGAAGAATGTCTTCATGATTGCATGTCCGTGTAGATGTGCTCGGAACATCATACTTGGTTAGTCGAGTTTGGAGCTGGTCATGAGACTCATTGAGAATAGATTATTCACTCCCCAAAGACTTGTGAGAAATGTCAAGTGCCTCATACTTCTCGGAAAGTCTAGCATGAGCAGTCCCAAATTCAACCTTCTCTCTTTTTAGCTTCTTTGCCATTGCAATAGCATGATCCCATTCCTTCACAAGTTTGGCCATGAGTTCATCATTGGATTCCTCAATTGACTCAAGCCTCTCTTCAAGAGAGGCTTGCATCTCTTCTTCTTCTTCTAGATCATTTTTCAAGGATGCTATTTCCATTACATCCTTCCTTTTAATTCTGCCCTTTTCTTCAAGGAGTTCTTCTGACTGAGCAAGTTGACTCATGAGAGCCTCAAAATGCATTTTGCATTCACCTTGAAAGTTAGTCATGAAATAGTCCAAAGCAATAACTTCTTCCTTAACCTTAAAACTAGTGGGATCATCCATATCGGCATTCATGGTAGTCTTAGGAAAGGAAGTGATGGAAGGTGATACCTCGGAACCTCTTGCCATGAGGCAAGTGACGTTCTTGTTGGATAAATTCTCATTTGGAGAATCGAAGAGTGAAGCGGTTGGTGTAGACGTAGTGGCTACTATAGCCACCTCTCTCGAACTATCATCACCTTCTTCATCTTTGCTTGCGGATGAATAATCCTCTTGGGATACCAACACAATCTTTGGTTACTTCTTGTAAGAACCATTCTTATTGACAAATGGCTTCTTCCGAGGAGCCTTTTAATTTCATTTGAGAATTAGTCTTCCCCCATGGTCTTCTCTACTTTGCTAGGGGCACTCAGCTACAAAGTGTAAATGGTTGACATAGTTGTAACATGACCTTAGTTTTTGACCGTTTTCCTTCCTTCCACTAAACCCATCTTGCGCTCAAGTTCAGATTTTGCTTTAGCTGGATCCTTCCAAAAGTTTCTTAGATAGAAATGCCATGTACTCACCATGAGCATGTTTGACCTCCCTGGGGCATCTCATGGAAACTATGTCAAGGCTTCTATCATATTCTTCTTGCTCAATGATATTGTCCTTCAAAGCAACATTCACACCTTTTTGCATTCCAATTGCTTGAGCACGAGCATCTTCAGGCGTTCTTTGCCGCAACTTTGAATGTAGCCATTTCTTGCATGACTTTGTTGGAAGTCATTTGATGATAGTTATGTCTACCTTGTAAGCTCTTCAAAACCGTGGGTTCAAATGGCATAAGTGAACTTACATATTTCCTATTGATCCATGCATCATCCACATGTGTGTCACCATGCTTTCTAAAGGTAGTGGCAATGCCCTTGAGTCTTCTATACATATCTTCATGGTCCTCAACATCCAACATATAGAACCCTTTAGCTTCATTGCTTAGAGCATCATACCTATTTCTTCTCATGCTCTCATTTCTAATGAGTAAGTCGATGAGAGCATCCCAAGCTTCCTTGGTGGTGTTGAAATGCTCAATGTGTGGCATGTCTTTGGGACCCACACCAAGCTGAATCATGTGCAACACGGTCGCATTGAGTTGACTATCAATGACTTCACTTCTAGTCAAGTTGTTTGGATCCCTAATGTGGAGACCACCTTCAATGATTCTCCATAACTCAATGGACGAACTACACACATGAGATTTGATTAAAAATTTCCATTAATTAAAGGAAGATGTAGTAAGCTTGGGGTGGATCACCCCTATTATTTATATGTGGATGAGGGATTGGTGTCCCAGGTGAATATAAGTGAGAAACCTCACTATAGTCCTCCTTACCACTTCCCTTTTTGGAAGAGGAGCCCTTGTTTTTATCTTCACCCTCCAACTCCTTTTCTCCGGAGTTAGACTTAGCTTTGTCCTTAGAAATAGGAGTTGAAGCATAAGTGGAAGATGGAGGAGAGGTTATGGGTGGCATGATACACGCTATCATTTCACGCATCTCATGAATTTAGGTCTCCATGGTTTTAATCAAGCTTGTTTCCAAGGTCTTGAGATCATCCATGGTGACCTTGTCCACAACCTCACTACCATCTCCCTTAGTACCCTTACTCTCTTAGGCGGTAAATCCTGAATAAAGAGCCGAGGCTCTGATACCAATTGAAATGGATCATATGGGCACCTAGAGGGGGGTGAATAGGTGCTACACCAATTTTTAGTTCCTTTTCAATTTTGGGCTTAACACAAAGGTAAATTCTCTAGATATGCAACTAAGAGGAATTTCCCTATATGTAAACCTTACTACTAAACGAGTAAAGGCAAAGGAAGTGGACCGAGGTAACTGTAGTGGAGAACGCGGAGGCACATGATTTGTTTTACCGCAATTCCTTCCTTGTTAAGGGAAGTACGTATGCGTTGGAGGGGTGGGCGGTACCAAGATCACCACACCACAATAGGCCTCACCCTGTTCTCCGATGGATCTCACCACCAAAGGCCTATTCCACCTTCCACTATTTGGTACCCTTCTAGGCGGGAACTGGTGCCTTTACAACACTAGCGAGGCACACATCCACAACTCAATTGGAGGCTCCCGTGATGACGACAAGCTGCCAGAAGAACAAGTTAATCTATAACCGAAATAGAGATCTAGATATTTGCAAGAAATACTAGATCAAGAATCCTCCAAGTGAATGGAGGGGAAGTGAAGATCTTGATGGATGCCGATGAAGATCAAAGTCTCCTCCTTCGATTCCCAAAAATCTCGGAACCTTTGAGTGGTTGAAGATGGATATTATGCTTGAATCGATATGAACAGGACAGAGCTTTTTCGTAGTATCCCAGAGATCTGAAATGGGGATCTGAAGGGTTATTTATAGGCCCATCCAAAAAGCTGCCGTTGGACGAATCAGGGGCTGTATTATCCGGCCGGGGCAAACATCCAGATCTGACTCAGACAATCTAGACTAAAAGTCTGGCCCCTCACTATGTGACATGCCTTGGTTACCTTTGGAAAACTCCTAGGGGGGGGGGGCGAATTATCCGGCCCAGGAAAAAGTTTCGGCCCTGGCCGGTTAATCCAGGGAAAACTCTACCCCTTCCGCATGACGCTCCTTGGTGGCCTTTGGAAAAAGCCCTAGGGGCGGATTATCCGTCCCCCTGGCGGGGAGGATTATCTGGCCTGGGAAAAAGCTCTGGCCCTGGCCGGTTAATCCGGGGAAACCTCCGCCCCTTCCATGTGACGCGTGTTGGTGGCTTTGACGAGCTCGGAGGGGCGTATAATCCATCCCTTGGTACGGGCGGATAATCCGCCCCCCAAAACACTGGTTTAGCTGCATTTGGGTGGGAAAGCGTTCTGCACCACTAAACACACAGTTAAATAATCCTTGGCTTTGTTATCTAACACACAGAACACTAGAGATCATGAAATGTTCTCTTAGTTATAACTTAATACCACCTCTAAAAATTTATAAACCTGACATCATTTCTGATCAAGGCTGCCATCATCATCATTATCATCATCGGCAGTAGCACCACAAAAAACACCCCCACAAGCACCACATCCAACTCCTCAAAGGTAGTGCTTGTTAAGGAAGGTCATGCACCAGCTCATCCTGCGATCAGGAGTCCTAGCAAGATATTTGGTGGAACGTGCCTTGTTCTTCATGACGTGGTTAAGAGCACGATGTATCGCAGTAGGAGTGATGGGCATTCTAGGAATATAACCATCGTAGATGGTCTTCATCCTAGCATAGTTCTGAATGGGATTGTTAACCAACTCGGTGTACTTCGGGTGAACCTAGGTGATAACACAATTAGTTTATAATTTTCATTCATGGTAGTGGATGTAGTGAAACAAGGGCAATTTTATCCAACCTTGATGTGGTCATAGTAGTGCTCTTCGTCCATCATAAAAGATGATGTCTCCTTCTCACATCGCACTTCTTCAAGCCTTTTGATCTTCATTACCTAAACCCATGTAGCCCCCCAATGTGTCAAATGGTTGTATATCTGAGCCGTGTCAAATCAACGGTCCTGGAATTTGCATCAGGAGAAATGCGTAGTGGGGTACCACCCTGAGCCTAGAGAACGCGGGTTGTCCAAGTATGACGTGGTACTGTGATGGCTAGTCGACCACTTCAAAGTAGATTTTCTCACGCTTGAAGTTGTTAGGCTTGCCGAAGATCACATCCAAGGTGATCTTACCCAGGAGAAGGACTGGTTTCCCTGGGATGATGCCGTGGAAGGTGGTGTCGGATGGCGTGAGATTTATCAGGGACATGTTCATGGTATGTAGGTTGCTAGCAAATATGAGTCTGGTACCACTACCACCATCCATGAAGACTTTGCTAATGTCATACCCGTTGATCTGAGCTTCGAGAACTACATCGACGTGGCATGGTCTTGGGACCTGACGAGGGTGATCAGATCTACTGAAAGTGATGCATGACTCGGACCCACTGAGGTATTCGGGCCTGGCTGAGGGCAATTCTATGACCAGGTTCATCACTCGAGTGATCACCTTTTGGATCCTGTTGGAGGGGCGCCCTTTCTAGATCATGCTCATGTTTCCAAGCGGATGTGGGTATCGCTCGGCTCCGTTGTTCGCTAGTACGAGATGTTGCCCGGGCTAGATATGAGCATCCACAACCACGTGTGGTGGTACTCCATGTGCTGGTAGAGGGGATGATGGTGGTGCTCCATGTGCTATGGGCCTGGGACTGCTGTATAAACCTGGTCGGTTACATTTTTCTGCATCCTGGCATAAGCATCTTGAAACCTATGGAACTGGCCACAGTCCTTCAGGAGGTGGCTGTTTTTATTTTTCCATCCTTTTCATCCATGTAGAAGTGAATGTTGCAGGGACCTGATAGTAGTTGAAGGGGGAAAGGTCCATCCTCGCGGCGACGTTGCTGCCTCTCGTGACTTGACTTGTGGAAGTAGCCTCCACTGCGGT
This sequence comes from Avena eriantha, assembly GCA_910589775.1. Classification (NCBI taxonomy): domain Eukaryota; kingdom Viridiplantae; phylum Streptophyta; class Magnoliopsida; order Poales; family Poaceae; genus Avena; species Avena eriantha. The sequence continues at coordinate 492,643,159 of OU342740.1, forward strand.
AACCACTTCCACGATTATCATCACCATGCTTGTCAGCAAAAATAGTCGCAACCATGTCGGATCCATCGTTATCCTCATAGACACACATCTAGCATTTTCCCTGGCGACCGTGCCTGCACCCTGGGTCTGTCAGGTACCTTCCATCCACGTCGTCATCTTCTACTGAACACACGCGGTTGTTATGCATGGAGTCATCGCCATCCGCCCATCGGTTGATGATTTCCATCAGGTGGTCGACGTTCTTTGGCTTAACGTGTCCCGACTCCTCCGTGAGGTATCACCTGCGTACGCCAATGTTGAAGGAGTCGATTGCTTGCTCCTTAGAGATATCCTCTGTGAAATTCTTTATGGTGGACCACCGCTGGATGTACGAGCGTATTGACTCATGAGACATCTGAGTACAAGCCCAAAGCCCCTCAATGGATGCAGGTCATTTGTATGTGGCCTTGAAGTTTCGGATGAAGCTGTGGACTATCTCTTCCTAGATACCAATTGAATCCTCGGGAAGGCTCTGAAGTCAAGCCCGTGCGGATCCCTTCATCTGCAGCAGCAGGCATTGCATGGTTGTGTTTTTTGACCCGAGGTGGAACTATACTGATTGCAGATGATCCTCAAGCCAAGGTTTAGGACATTGGAGGGCAATACCCTACTTCCTGCTTGTATGGTCTTTGATTGATGATGATCAAGGTTACAATGTCACCGAGATGGAAATGGGTGCGCATATTAGATCAGGCAAAACTATGGGTGATGTCGTTGCGGATCTCCTCCTCGGCGGCACATCCTAGCCTTTATATGGGGAGAGTAGGTCTTGAGTACCGTTTGAGTCGGTTACAAGTTGAACTCTAGTTTCCTAACCAGGATCTACTTCTTGCCCGACACGCCTGGGTCGATACCCTTGCGGACTTCATAGCAGCCGAATCATCCTAGGCTTTGTGGACCTTAGCATATCGTCATGTGGGGCTCCTGTTGGGCCGAGCCAGGAAGGCTAGAGGCAGGTGCCCGCTAGGGCATACCTATGTCATGTGTTTACAAGATAGTGAGTGGCACTCCAGTTGTATTCCTAGTATCATATGTGGATGACATATTGCTTATCATAAATGACAAAGAACTTGTTCAGAGTATAAATGGTTAATTTGAGTAAAAGTTTTTCAATGAAATACCTTGGTGAAGCCACTTATATATTGGGTATTAAGATCTATTGAGATAGATTGAGATGCTTGATAGGGCTTAATAAAGGTACTTACCTTGAAAAGGTTGTAAAAAAGGTTAATAATAGATCGAGCAAAGAAAAGGCTCTTGCCCATGTTGCAAGGTAAGACATTGAGTAAGAATCAATGTCTAGATATGAAAGGATGAAAGAGAAAAGATGCAAAACATTCACTATGCCTCGGCCATAGGATCTATCATGTATACCATGTTGTGTACTAGAACAAATGTGTACCATGCTCTTAGCTTGATTAGCAGCTACTAGAGTGATCTAGGAACAGAACACCAATCAATAGTTAAGAACATCCTTAAGTACTTAAATAGAACTAAGGATACGTTTCTAGTCTATGATGGTGACGAGGAGCTAGTACTAAAGGTTACCTCTATATGATTTGAAATCTCAATCAGGATTCATATACATTTTGAATCGTGTAGTAGTTAACTAGAGGAGCTCCAAGCAAAAAGTGGTCGCAACATTTTCAACGAAGGCAAAGTATATGGCTGCTTTTGAAACAGGATAGGAAGGGATTTGGCTGAAGAAGTTTGTTACTGAACTGGATGTGCTTCCAAGTGCGTCGGATCCTATGGAAATCTATTGTGACAACAGTGATGCCTTAACTAAAGCTAAGGAACCAAGGTATCACAAAAAATCCAAACATATCAAACGATGTTTTCACCAGATTCATGAAAGTGTTCAGGAAGGCGACATAAAATTGGAAAGTACGTACAAATCTGAACATTGTAGATTCCATGACTAAACCTCTTCCTCGCGCAAAACATGATCTGCACCTAGAGTCCACGGGTGTTAGATTTTTACCAATATAAACCTGATTATTAACTCTAGTGCAAGTGAAGAAATATGCCATAGAGGCAATAAAACAGTTGTTAGATCATATTTCTCATTCATGATAAGTGTTTACGTTCCATTCTAGAATTGTATTGACACTAAAACATAATACTCATGCAGTTTCATAAACAGGACAGAGTCTCTAGCAAGCATCTACTTGGCTAGCTGATTGATTAATGATGGTTACGGTTTTCTAACCATAAACATGAGTTGTCAATTAATAAGGAGAGCATGTCATTAGGACAATGACATGATAGACATACCCAAACAAAGAAAAGCAATTAGATTGTGTCACAATGTTTAATTTGCATAACTGTTATTTGTCTATCGTATTCCTTAGACCATGAGATTATGTTATCATGACTACTAGAAGAATACTTTGGGGCATCAACCATCAATTGGTAAATGGGTGATCATAAATGTGTCTTTCATGTATCTCGGAAAGTGTTGAGTTGCATAAATCAAGACTGTGATTTATCCATCCATATGACAGAAAGATATTCTCTAGACCCACTCGATAGCACACATTATATATCGCTTGCGAGCACGTGAACATTGAGATAGATCATAGGGAATGAAGTATTACAAAATGACTAAAGCGTGCTTCCTGAAACAAGATTCAACTAGGTATGGAGACACCGATGATCAAATCTTGGGAAAATAAAATATTGTGAGACAAAGGTAATGGAATCATCAACATCGTGGTTTAACCGATAATGATCTTCTTTGAATGTTTAGGAGTCTTCATGGGCATATAGGTTGCGTTGATGATTATTGATCGGAGAGGAGTCTCGATCATTTATGCATATTCCCGAGCTCATAGGGTCACACACTTAAAGTTTGTTGACACTAATATCATAATAATATACTTGTAATGATGAGTTAGAATATTGATTCGGAGTCTCAGATGTGATTTAGGACATCACGAGGAGCTTCAGAATGGTCTGTAGATTAAGATTCATATATGGGAAAGTGTTTTAGGGTTTCTGGAAAAGTTTGGAGTTTTCGGTATTGTATCGAAGGTTCTTGATGTTCCGGAGGGTCCCATGGTGGGAGCCACCTTCCCTGAAGGGCCCACATGGACCAAGGGGGTGGATCACTAGCCCCTTAGTCCAGGAGCCGCTAGGCAAAACCCTAGGGGGTTGCATGGAAAGGGGAGGGGTTCCCCCATCTTGGCTGTTGCTGCCCCTAAGGCTTGGAGGTTACCAGGCCAACCGCACCCCCTCACCCCCTATATAAGGAGGGGCAAGGGTTGGGCGCAGCCATCCCCTACCCTGGTCACCGCCTTCCCTCTCTCCCTCCAGCTCCTCCTCCCTAGATTACTTAGAGAAGCACTATCGAAGTTCCACCATAACTCCATCACCATGCCATCATGTTGTTGGAACCAATCGCATCTACCTCTCCTCTCGCCTTGTTGGATCAAGAACTAGGATACGTCATCGCATTGTACGTGTGGATATATCGGAGGTTCTGCTCTTTGCAGCGTTGGATTGACTCGATTGTGGATGGGAATCCTTCATCATCCACATCTGATTGAAATGTTTCCACTCCTATTCTACAAGGGTATGTGGATCTAATCTCTCTTATTGCTAGCATCCCCTAGATTGGATATTTGTTTTATTTTCTCTTTCGTAGGATTGTTTTTTGTTTTATATATTGCGAATCCCATCAAGAGGTGCCACCACATATCCTTGTGAAATCATCGGACGATGTCGCACCACACCCACCAAGTTGTCACTTGAAAGGTTCATCTGCCCTCGCGCTCCGGGTCATGGAGCGCCGATCCTGCTAGCGGACAATAAGGAAAGAGTGTGAAGAATACATAGGCACATGTATAAGATATGAGTCCAGCGATAACGCCCCACGCCAACACCTGAAGTTCCTTGAGACATGATCCAAACTTTCCCATTGATGACATGGAACAAGACCGATTGGTACCTGAGCTCAACAATCCTCCCTCGTTGAGACCGACTATCAATGGTTTTCACCTGGAGCCCTGTTGAGGGGAAGATAACCACAACGATGACCCTAGAAGGGTTACCATAACCGCATGCATCGCCGCCGCTGGAACCGGAGCACTGACCTTTCTTCTGGAAAAACCTTCGTACAACAAACTGTTACCTTAGACCATCCACTAATCACCAAGTTTGGCCTCCAGGATGTGATCCAAGAGCAGACTTTGTCGAAGCACCGCCAACACACAGATCAATCCCCTGCTGCTCCCTCCTCACCATCCTCATTGCCAAAGAAAATGCCATCACCACCGCCACATCACTCTCCCAAGAGTCGCATGCGTAATCCAGCTTTCAGGGCCACCACCCCGACATCTAGGTTCTCGCACTAACGGTGAGGTGTGCACAACACCGCGAGGCTATTGAGACGGATGAAGGGAAAAGACTGCTAGATCCATGCACCTCGCCTAGATCCCTTCGGCATGCAAATGGGAAGAGTGCAATGGGCACGACGAACATGATAACTCAGTGTTCTCCGCAGGTCACACTCTATAGAACCCAACCGTGTCTGCCGAGAAATTGCCAGATCTTGGCCCGCTTGGCCTAGGTGTGGCTCCCAAGCCACAACGTGGCCAGGGGAGAAGCTCCTGGGCACTTTCCACCACCTGAAACAGCGCATGCCCTGGCCAAGGCCCGCCTGACTAAGATCGGGCCCAAACATGCCGATATCTAGGCCACGCTGACTTCCATGGAGCCCCCTCGCCTCCTTTCGCCACCTGCCTACAACGACACGCTCGCATAGTTTTAAAACCGGTCCGTTTCGGCAGTCCGACCAGAAAAAAGCTTAACCGATGGGCTCGTCGATTTTTAATAGGCAACGGTCCAAACAACAAAAGACTAGAAAAAACAAGATGTTTCGAGCTACCTTCTTCTACGTAGAAACAACATCACATACGGCCCAATACCACCTAAACACACCATGTTTTGTGATTGCATACTAAAATATACACTATATATCTTCTATGGTCATTTTGTTCAAAAAAATTCTTAAATTTTAATTAAAATGAATGGTTTTTTATCACCATCGAATGGATTAACCGGTTGTCCGACCAGCGAACCAGTGAGCCAGTCGCCTCACCGGTTCATTCACCGGTCTGGTTTTTAAAACTATGCGTGCTGCCACCAACGAATCCACTGCCGCCAAGCCCCGCCATGGCCGCGGCAAACCGTGAGCCGAGAGAAGCTGGGCCATCACCACACCGCCTCCAACCAAGTCGTCCTATGAGGCCCCCATGCACGCAGGTAGAGATAGACCCGCCGCGCTCACCGGCGGCGGCAGGGGAGGAAGAGGGTGAGGGGAGGTGAAGGTGGCGCAAGGAGGAGGGCGTCTCGGTCGCCCCGCGTGCGGGGAGAGACCGGAGTCAGAAGGAGGGTGTCTCTTTCGCCCGTCTCCGACCACAAATTGCTCAAGGGAGTACACGACTTTCACGCCAATGAAAGTACAAATTTAAGGTTTGAACTCTATTTGGACGATGAATGCAATGTTGAAGTGCTAAGAAATACTCCCTCCTTTTCCAAAATATAAGATATTTTAGCCTTTGTCTACTATACACTCTCTATATCTTTTTTTGTAGACCCATGACCAGTTGTGGATCAGTCCATGATATACAGATCGCTGTACTGTATGGACATGGTTCATCTTACAAGAGAACACATAGCTAGTTTTATGTAGATCGGCCAAGAATTACGTTTTCGTTTTTGCTAGTGGGACATCAGACGGTTAATGCTTTGCCATGGAATTCCACCCCGATATGATATGCTATACATTCTTTATGTGGAATTGTTTCTTTGAGATAGTTGATAGTACAAGTGAAGAATACATATGCACATAGTTGCTACTCCCTCTGTCGTAACCAATCAAAACACAAGGGGGTATTGCTAGTGAAAGGGAAGAGCATGCGATCATTAAACGTTTTCACTATTTTCATTCATTGATACGAATTGTCACATCAATCTTTATCATTAATTAAGCTATTTAACAAATATTACTTGTTTAATTAAGTGGATATTACTTATTACAAAGTCTAGTGGTAATTATTTCAGACGTTAATACCCCTTGGTACCACTTTGCCATTTTATCTTGAGTCCACTATCCTATCATAGATGTTTTGCAAACAAAGCAATTTCAGGTTAATCAAACACTATGATCGTTTTTCTCTCTGAAAGGTCTATAGGAGGTGCCCATAGCCCAATCAAACATTACCATTAGTCTAAAATGGCCGAGATTATAACCAGTCTGTACATACACTTACGACATTATGTTTTAACCAACATTGAGTATCTATAAGAGTACCCGCAAAAAAAAAAGAGTATCTATAAGAGAAGAAAGTGTTCCGTATGTATTAGCAAATTCGGGTCCTGGTGTTGTAGCCCTATCCAGATTGCCAGATACATGCTCGTGTCATCTAATTTTATGCTTATTATTATAACCTCAAGCTCGGAATTCCCTTTTGACTCACGGGTGCATTTATACCCATTGTGAGCAAACATATTTTAAAATTTCAAAAAATTTAAAAAATGTCTACGTCTACATTCGAACATTTATGTCTATTCACAAGTTTTCGGAATAAAAGAACATTTTATGTGTCATGTATAAAAAAGATAAAAACTGTCACGTGAATAGACTATTCACAAGACATTTTTGTCTTTTTACACGGGACACGTAGAACGTTCTTTCATCCAAAAACTTGTGAACGAACATAAAATGTTCGAATGTATATGTAGACATTTGTTTTCGAATTTTTTGATGGAAATTGTGAGAATGGCTCAACACAAGCGCATACACTTATGGTTTTTGGCATATTTTAACATTATTGTCACTTGACAAAATATTAACCATCTGGCATATAAATCCGCGGATCTACGAAGTTTGAACAATATTGTAAAGGCTTGAATACTATGTTTCATTCCTGCGAGCCTTTATTGGTTCACGGGATTTTAAAAAATACTACATTACAAAAACATAGGAATTCAATGGCACGGTAATGTTGAAGCCTATAGAAACCGAGACACATAAAATTGTATTACATGTTTGGTTGCACCACATGAAAGTTGCAATATTTTATAAGCACTAATATTAGGTGTATGATATAGTTGTCCTCCAGATTTTTTTTCCATAAGGTAGATCGAATGGTTCAAAGTAGGCATAGAAGTCCTTATGGTTTCCAATCCTAAGAATCAAACAAACTTGGTCAAGCATATATAAACATAGTAGACCATTAATGATTCCTATTGTTTCAAGTCGAATCGAGCATACTTCATTGCAATATTCTCCAAAATCCACATGAGATGAGAGACGCCATAATATATTAATTGCTTGCCTTTGCAACAGTTCACTGAAGAATTTTCTTTATATGGAAGCTTAAATATGATCCGTGCAGTATTCTCACAAAACCAAATAGAGATAGTCCTTACCACCTACAGATGGTATGCCATTTGTGGATTTATAGCAGATGCATGCCCAAATTAGCTATTAGCTATATCAGTTACAAATGTCCAGTTAAGTTTTGGGATGTTCTACTTGTTAGCCTATGTTTTCCAGTTTTACATAAACCATGTCCATGCAATGTTAATGCATTAATTACAACGAAAAATAGTGCCTTCAACAAGTGGTTTGATGGTGTCGTATTTTCAAACTATGTTTGATCATCACCTTGGCCAACGAAACATGAAGTATATGCCATGACAATTATAAAACTGCATTCATATTTGAGCATGGTCAAAGCTAAAACATGAAAAACAAAGCGGCCACATGCATTGGGATGGAGAGAGTATATGTAATATAACTATTTTTAGATTCATATGTTCTTACTAAAATCCTTGAAACTGTGTCAAAATGTTCAGACTAATGGAAAGCAAAAAACCACAAGCGCACACATACTTGAGAAAAGTCGGCAAGAACTAGGCATATGCGACTTCAAGCTCCATGATATACAGGTATATAGGATGGTTCAAGTACCAGGAATTAATTTCCATACGACCATATGAGATGCTTCAAGTACCAGAAACACAGAAGAACACACGTGTGGTAAAAACACACACACACAGCTAGCTCTATTTGATGCATGATAGGACACAACTATTCAGAAATCCAAGCGAAATGATGGATGCGAAAACCACAAGCCACCACACCCCCAGCAGCTAGCTGCATCAGAGAATAGTGCATGCATGCTAGCTTTGTACCTCCTCATTTGGTGCGAGGCAAAGGCACTGTGCCATCCCCAACTTGTCATGCACCGTTCACATCAACCCGGCCAGTAGTCCAGTACCCGGCCGGAACCACTGCATCTTTCGGTACCATAAAAAGGAAACGGAATAGGAAGCAAAACAAGAAACAATAAGATGCTGCTTGATCGATCGAGTTGACGCATGATGCACAGACCGCAGAAGAAGGGACACTGCACAGACTTTTACATCTTGCACGGATAGATGACACAGATGCAGGCAGCTGCTACGCTATAGCACGAGAGATCTCCATGCATGTCCGCCCCCTAAATTAACACCTCAAATAAAGGCCACAATACAGTGCTACTTCTTCACTTGAGAGTTCAGACAGGAATAGGATACAGCAAATCATTTTACTTGAGTACTCGATCTCCTACTACATGAAAGCAAATTGATGAACTCGACTAGAACGACACATAAACCAAGCTAATTAAGCTAATTAGGATCCGAAACACGAGCTATGCTGTAGCGTACGACTGCTACAGCACTAGTAGCTAGTTGATACACACACACACACACAAATCGGAACGAAGTGCAAAGCCATGACAATGCGCAGCAGGCAAGCATGCATGCATGCATACGCGAACGTACATAAAATATATCTGGCATACCGGCGGCCAAATAGTAGTAGATCGATCGACCACCACCGTGGACGGATCGACCGGTTGATCGTCGATCAGCTAGCTCAGCAGGCGGCGGAAGGCGGGCCGGGAGGGGGCTGGTGGTGGTGGTTGCCGCGGAAGCCGCCGCTGCTGTCGCCCACGGTCAGCTGCTGCTGCGGCTTCTTGCGCTTCTTCTTCTCGTAGCTGACGCCCCTGGCGCGGGCCTGGTGCTCGCGGACCTCGCGGAGGTAGAGCCGGACGGCGCGCGCGGCGAAGGGGTTCGACTCCGGGCTGCCGCCGTTCTCCTCGTAGGCGGCGCGGAGGCGCCCAACCAGGGCGTCCAGGCTGCCCCAGGCCTGGCGGAGCGGGCACGGGCACGGCGCCGGCGGGGAAGGGTGCCCGAAGAAGGGGCACGCCGCGGCGTGCACCTTGGTCTTGCCGAACTGGTCCAGGTAGCGAAGGAACTCCAGGACGTGGGCGCCGCTGCACTGCGCCAGGCTCAGCGGGGGGCGATGGTTCCGGAGGTACTGCCCGAATGTGTTCCAGTCGCGACGCTTCTGCGCCTCGTACCGGCTCGGCGACTGAGGGGCGCCGCCCGAGCCCACGGAGAGCGACGAGCTGATGCTGTTGGACCCGATGCTGCTCGACCCGCTGCCGTTGCCCCCTCCTGACAGAGGACTGTCCGGGTTCGCCGACAGGTCCATGATTCAGCTGCCTGAGAAGGAAGAAGGAAGGAAGGGGGTGTTGGGACGACTGTGATCTGAAACTTCTGTAGGGCTTTCCTTACCCTTTGCATAAACAAATGAAATACACTACTGCTTGCTATTATAAAACAAGGAAATACTGCTACTTCTATAAGCATGATGAGGTCAATGATTACATGTGTATGAACATATACATACTGGAGGCAGTGGTGTGGTCTATTTGGGATCTAGCGCTCTCATCATGCACCACAACATACCAGATGTTCTTAACTTTTAAGCAGTGGAAGCAGAAATATTTTGGTCGAACAAAAACTTGGAAGATCTTGCAGAAAGGGATTTCTTGGATTCACCTTAATTTGCCGGAGAGCGCAGCTGATCTTGGTTGGATTGGCGCTGTGAGAGTTACTGGGAGAGGAGGCTGACTTGAAACTCTGCAAAAAAATGCAACATCAGATGACGCATAAATAAAGTTACTCAAGAGTGTGTTTTTTTTGGGATCGATAGTGATCTGGATCAGCTCATATCTGTTGATTCTTACTCAGTGCTGCTGGTGGTGGTAGCAACAGCCAAGAGTTGCTTGTGCTGGCTCTCTCATAGGTCCATCTGGTGATTGAGCAGCAGCTTCATCATCTGTTTGTGATGGTGTGGGGGAATTGTATGCTGCTGCTTCTATTTTTAGGGGGGGATGCTGGGAGTGGTGGGTGTGTTGTTTGGCCTAAAAAGGGGAGATGTGAAATGACTGAGACATGGAGTACACAGCGGTGACTAGTGAGGGAGGGGAGGAGATGCACTGCTAGTACTGCTAGGGCTTTTGGTGCTGAAGGGTGGAAAAGGGACACCGACTGAGAGGGTGAAAGGTGACATGACAAAAGTAAATATTATTTTATAGTTGATAGCTGGGTGTACGTACGGCATATATAATGGGGGGTGGCGACTTGTTTCTAACTGATAGTCATTTGATGTCACGGCCGGGTATAAATCTTCACAATCATGGCAACTTGGCACTGAATTTCCTCAAGTAATTAAGTTCCCTGCAACAGTCTCATAATACTCCACAATAGTATTACTTGACACTGAATATCATACACCATTCTATTGCACTAACATACTCCAAAACAGTTATCCGTACTACTAAGTGTTTTATTGCACTAACAAAATAAATCAGATCTTCAATATTAGTTCCTCCGTTTCTATAAATAAGAGGCACGGACATTTGAGATGAAGTTTGGCCGAAAAAAATTGAGCAACAGTATCTCTATTATATAATATCCTAAAAAGCAAAACCTTTCCAGGCATGTGGTCCAATATATAGTCCAGGCATGTCAATTGTCATGGACAAGATATGCCTTCGTCGTCCATGTGACTGAAGCACCTATGGACTCAGGGTTTATTTCACCTGATTTTAGTAAGTGTTAGGATGATGGACGGTTCTCAATTGATAAGCCTTTATGTACCAAATACACAAAGTTGAGTGACAAAATTACTCTGGAGGTGAAACAATATATATTTTCCATGAATAAACCATGGAAAATAGAGACTATATACAACGTCACAAGACATGGATTCACATGTGAAAAAATGTGACCATAAGTTCCATGTGACATCACCTCTCAGATGATATTATTATTATTATTATTATTATTATTATATATATATATATCATTATCATAATGATTTCCATTTGTATGAGATTACCGTAACTTTGAGTCATTTTGTGACTATTGCATCGAGATATCATACTAAAACATTAAGGGGCTCTTTGGTACACATGATCTCTAAAACACAAGATTAGGAAAACCGAAGGATTGTAGTGAAGCATGCTTGAAATATTGAATTCATACCAATACTGTTTTGACCGCGCGAATTCATCCCATGAGGTTTGACACGATGCTAACTTTTCTATCAGATGTAGTGCAGTCAAATCCTTGCAGAAAAATTTTCTATGATACAATTCAATATATAAATCAAACAATCTTCATAAGGAAAAAAACTCCAAGGATAACAATCTTTCAAAAAAGTTATAAAAATCTTTTGAACGAAAGGGATCCTAAAAGAAAGAACAATATCATAGAAAATTACTCTTATATTTTCTTGCTAGCCATGTCTGCATACATTGACAATGACATATCAAGTCCACATATGCACTCAAACATACTCTAATTAATTAGCATGAATGATCATGGCGTGGAAAATGCTACCCGACATGAAGTACAACATGACTCATAGAAACAGGAGACAAATTGTGTGCAAGGTCATATTTACTTCATATTTAATTAATAAATAGTTGTAGGGTCCATCTATATTATATTTTAATACATTTGCAATGGTGCTCATGTGCATGTGTCTTTTAAGGGTAGGTTTGTTATTTTGGTGGTTATGTATGTGGATCAGTGGTTATCTTTTATCTTGTTTAAGGGGCACATGGTTATATTTCGCGCGACAAAATGCCATAACCTCGATTTATTTTTCTTTAATAAATTAAATATCTAATTTTATAGTATACATTATAATAAATACTCCTATTCGTTTGGTGCTGCATCAAGAAAACAAGTACTAAGTCTGTTTTTGACTTTATAACAATGTTTGGTTGCTGCAAAAGGGTTACTTATTCCATTAGTATCATTCTATCTTATCAAGATGACTAACTGTACAATGAGGTCTTTTCATACTTTTCAAGAAAGGTGCCTAGGCCCATTTCCGTAAGAGATTGCGGCTTAAATTTGAAGCCTGATTAGAAAAGAATGCATAACTAGGCGACACGGTTTTTTCTCTGCCTAAAACAATTATTTGCAACACATTTTGTAAAGTTAACCCACATCCCACCACCTAAATAGTATAGCTATAATTTAGGATGGCTAGCCAGTATAGTTGATTGCGACAGAGGCATGCTATTGAATTATCGATATATGACTTTTCCCCACAATAGAGAAGAAGATATTATCACTCGTTGTCAAGTGTAAACCGTCTCATAGTCACAAACGACTGTAATCTGTCTTTGCCTAATTAATAAAGCTCAAGGCTTCCTTAAAAAAATAGTAGGTATCTGTTAAAAATGTGTATATGTAGATTAATAAAGTTAGCGCATGTGTCTGTTTAAAAAGATACAGGTGATGTACACCATATAGAAACAAGCACAGACGCTAGGACTACCCAGTTTCGTAAGAGATTGCAGCTTAAATTGGAAGCCTTATTCAGAAAGGAATGCATAACTAGGTGACATAGTTTTTTCTCTGCATACAACAATTATTTGCAACACATTTTGTAAAGTTAACCAACATCCCATCACATGTGTAGGTCCAAGGATAAATAATTTTAGGGTCCATATGTATTATATTTTAATGCATTTGCAACGGTGCTCATGTGCCTGTGCCTTTTAGAGTTAGGTCTGCTAATTTGGTGGTTATGTGGTCCGATTGGTGGTTATCTTTTATTTTGTGTAAGGGGCACCTGGTTATATTTACAAAATGCAATAACCACTAATTGTTTTTCTATACTGAATTTAATATCTTTATTGTGTACGTTAGAATAAAAACTCCTATTGTTTTTGGTGTTGCGTCAAGAAAACAAGTACAAGTCTGTTTTAGACTTTATAACAATGTTTGGTTGTTGCAAAAGGTTACTTATTCAATTAGTGTCATTCTATCTTATCGAGATGACTAACTGAACAATGAGGTCTTTTCAAACTTTCCGCCGAAAGGTACCTAGGACTTCCCATTTCCGTAAGAAACTGCGGCTTAAATTTGAAGCCTTATTAGAAAAGAATGCATAATGAGGCCATGGCGTGGTTTTTTCTTTGCCTAGAACAATTATTTGCAAGACATTTTGTAGTTACAAACATCCCATCACATAAATAGTGTAGCTAAAATTTAGGATGGCTAACCAGCAGTATGGTTGATTGCGATCGAGGCATGCTACTGAATTATTGATATATGATCTTGTTCCCCGCAATATAGAAGAAGATATTATCACTGCTCATTGTCACAAACGATTGTAATCTGTTTTTTGCCTAATTAATAAAGCTCACGGTTTCCTTAAAAAAAACTGCAGACGCGCTCACGGCTCACTGACACGTTAACTTCTGTGGTGTCCGCTTAAAACTGTACTTAGATATGTAGATTAATGAAGTTAGCAGAGGTGTCTGTTTTAAAAAGATACAGGAGATCACGACGCTAGGAGTTCTGCATATCACGACGACACGGGCCTGTCTAAAAAAAAGAGTAGAAAAAACTTGGTAAATTTTCTTCATACAGGAATTCATGATTCGATGGCGCAGGACTGATATGTCCATTCATCTCGGGACTTGCCTCCATCGTGGTGTACGAATTAATTCCTCTCGTACATTCTTCCGCAGTGTTCTGATGGACTATCTATATATGAACAACAAGTTGTGGCCGAGATCGTACGGGACGCATGTGCACCTGTATGTCGCTCTCGATCGGTGCTAGCTTGCTTCCTTGCTTGTTTGATGATGCTGGGTGTTTCTTCGTCTGTAGATGTCATGCAAGCATTGGCTAATCAAATTATTCCTCACTTGTTTCGTTCGGGGAAGCAAAGAAAAAATGAACATGTACACAAGATGTTGATCTATTATTTTGATGATCAATCACATAAATCGCCATAGAAAGACTAATTTATCAATACCATCAACATGAATGATACTTAAGTTGGGTATAATTTTAGACTGATGGGACTAGCAACCAGTTAGCTGTGTACATTAGATACGTTGAACAGGGTGTGTGTGCAGTATTGCCGAAGTGACTGGCACCAAAGAGGCATTACTGCTGCACAGGTAGGAATCTTTTGGCTAGGGCCCGGCCGGCCGGTTAAGTAGTGCTAGTGGTACAAGTGAGCAAGCGAGCTATGCAATCAATTAACAGTTCACCTCTTGGAAAAGAGTTAGCTAGCTACTTGAGCAAGGCATGCTTCATTATTGGTGCCAAGAGCCTGGCCATGCTTCTAGGGCCAGCCAGCCATGTGCTGTGCAGCTACTACTTGACCAGATCTCTTCGAAGAAATTGACGATTGAGGAGTGGCGAAACAATTGCTCGTGATCATGTCCGTGACAAGAGCAAAAGAAGGATTACTTTATTTGGGGTGTCTGACCAACCTAGCTATAACTACCGACCCAAAGCATCTAGTGCAAGATAAATATATGTACCATGTGTGATACTGGTGCAGTCTCTCGCCTGATTGTAAGATCTCTTTTGATTTAACGTATGATGAATGACTGTATTATCAGCTGTTTCCACGAGAGATGTGTTTGTAAAACCTCAAGAAACCCTGTCCCTACGTTTCATATTACAGAACATCGTTACACTTAGTGTGGCGCAATGATTGGAGAAAGATTGGTGTTGTTTATGTGAGAAAATATGATCCGCATTCTGAAATGGATGGAGATGTATCAATCATAAAATGATTACACTCCGTTCATCAAAATAATGCATTGTACTAAATCAGCAACACTTATTATGTATTATGGATCGAAGGGAGTGTATAAGTTTTTTTCACAAGCAAACAATGTAAACTTGACCAATTTCATCAAAATGGGATTACTATCTTCATTTGGATGTAAATTAAGTTAGAGCTCGGTCAAGTCCTCAACCATTAGATTTGCTTCATGATTCGACTGAGAAAAAAATGATGAGAATTAAGTTAGAGTGAGCTCGGTCATCTAGTCATTGGACACTTGTAGAAAATGGTCCTTTGGTTCGGGCCACTAGTCCCGGCCGTGGCTGGGGCCGAGACTAATGGTCCAAACCAGACGGCCCGAGGAGGCTGAGGTACTTTGTCCCGGCCCGTAAGGGACCATTAGTCCCGGTTTGAGATACAAACCGGGACTAATGGGTCTGACCAGGACTAATGGGTCTGGGCACGCGCGCGTGCTCCTGGCAGAACCATTAGTCCCGGTTTGTATCTCAAACCGGGACTAATGGTCTGGCCCTATATATATGCATCCAACCCTTCACTCTCTCCTGTTTTTTTCCTATGTGAGGTGGGTATAACTTTGTGCTAATTTTTTTTCTTCATATGCACTAGAGGTGTTCGGTTAAATGCCTGTTAGAGCGATATCACTTGAGTTCACACAAGACAAAACATGATATGAGGTGCTAGAGCCACACTTAAATTTTCTCATCTTTGTTTCTAGGTGTCCTAAAAGGTTAGCCACTATTATCTCGTTTAGACCGCGCGGTACTAATTTGAGCATCGTGATTGCGTTTGATATATATGCATGGTTGTATGATGCAGATGAGCCATCCATGGATGTACGGTGACCGACGCTATGACGCTTACCGAGTAGGCGTGCGTTCTTTTCGCCTTGTGGCCGTGGCGAACAAGCGACGGGATGGTTTTATGTGTTGTCCATGTGTTGAATGTCGAAATGAGCAGGCTCACACTTCCTCAAGAGTCATTCAGAGTCACCTGCTTCGGTCCGGTTTCATGTCCGGCTATAATGTTTGGACCAAGCACGGAGAAAGAGGGGTTATGATGGAAGACGTCGATGAAGAAGAGAACGATGATGACAACTACTGATCTATGTTCCCTGAATACGCTGATGCCGCAATGGAAGACAATGAAGAAGAAGGGGGTGAAGAACGGGAACCAGATGAGCCCGCTGATGATCTTGGTCGGGCCATTTCTGATGCAAAGCGAGACTGCAACACAGAAAAGGAGAGGTTGCAGTTCGAGAAGGTGTTACAGGACCACAACAAATTATTGTACCCAACTTGTGAAGATGGCCAGAAGAAGCTGGGTAGCACATTAGAATTGCTGAAGTGGAAGGCAGAGACCGGTGTGACTGACTCGGGATTTGAAAAGTTGCTGGTAATAGTGAAGAAGCTGCTTCCAAGAAATAACGAATTGCCCTCCAGTACGTACAAAGCAAAGAAGGTTGTCTGCCCTCTAGGATTAGACGTGCAGAAGATACATGCATGCCCTAATGACTGCACCCTCTACCGCGGTGAGAAGTATGAGAATATGGATAAATGCCCGGTCTGCACTGCATTGCGGTATAAGATCAGAAAAGATGACCCTGGTGATGTTGAGGGCGAGCCACCCCGGAAGAGGGTTCCTGTCAAGGTGATGTGGTATGCTCCTATAATACCACGGTTGAAACGTTTGTTCAGAAACAAAGAGCATGCAAAGTTGTTGTGATGGCACATGGAAGACCGTAAGAAAGACGGGAAGTTGAGGCACCCTGCTGATGGTCGGTAGTGGAGAAAAATCGAGAGGGACTTCCCGGACTTTGCTGGTGATGCAAGGAACTTATGGTTTGGTCTAAGTACCGATGGCATGAATCCTTTTGGGAAGCAGAACTGCAGTCATAGCACCTGGCCCGTGACTCTATGTATCTACAACCTTCCTCCTTGGTTGTGCATGAAGCGGAAGTTCATTATGATGCCAGTGCTCATCCAAGGCCCGAAGCTGATGGGTTCGTAGCATGGAAAACAAAAAATTTCTACCGCAAGAACGAACAAAACCCAGATCTAATCTAGATAAAAGCCAAGATCTAATCTATTAGACATGTGCAACGAGATAGATAGGAACTAACCCTCGTAGATCCGAAAGCGTTAACGAGATTAGATCTCATGGTTGATGTAGTCGATCACTTGCCGATCTCAAGATCGTGTGGACGATCCTTCCGGCGTCGCGTTCCGGCAGCGCTTCCGCAGTCGGTCAAGTGGACGATCCTTCCGGCGCCGCGTTTCGGCAGCGCTTCCGCAGTCCGTCACACGTTTGGAGTCGAAGCAGACCTTCCTCTCCTCGTTCCAGCGAGCAGCGGAGGTAGTAGATCTTCTCCACGGAATCCCAGCAGCACGACGGCGTGGTGGTGGTGGAGTAGAGAATTCTGCAGGGCTTCGCCTATGCCTGTGCAGAAGAAAGGAGGAGGAGAGAGGCGGCAGAGATTGGGAGTTATGGAGCAGGGGGTGGAGGGGACGCCCCTGCCCCTCTATTTAAAGGGGGTGAGGCGCCATGGGAGGGGGAGTCCTTGTAGGACTCCCCTCCCTCTAGGGCCGGCGGATTGGGGAGGGGGGGAGGAGTCCTCCTCCCCCACGACTCCTAGTCTTGACCCACCAGGACTCCTTGATCCCTTCCTTGGTTTTCAAGCAAACTCCAAGAAACCTTCCAGAACCTTCCGGAACATTCCGAAACCTTCTAGAACCCTCATACAAATACTCCGGAACATTTCCTAACTCAGAAAATGATCCCCAATATATGAATCTTATTCTCCGGACCATTCCGGATCTCCTCGTGATGTCCCGAATCCAATCCGAGACTCCGAACAACATTCGGTCTCCAACGCATATTCCATATCTACTTAAAACAACTTCGAACCTTAAGTGTGTCACCCTACGATTCGTGAATATGCAGACATGACAGAGACACATCTCCTATCAATAACCATCAGCGGGACCTGGAGATCCATAATGGCTCCCACATACTCAACGATGACTTCACGATCGATTGAACCATTTACATACGAAACCAATTCCCTTTGTCACGCGATACTATACTTATCCGAGGTTTGATCGTCAGCATCTCCATACCTAGTTCTACCTCGTTACTGATAAGTACTCTTTACTCATTCCGTGATATGTCATCCCTTGTGACCCAGTCACATGCTTGCAAGCTAACTAGATGACATTCCATCGAGAGGGCCTAGAGCATATCTATACGTCATATGGATGGACAAATCCCAATCTTGGTCTATGCGCTTCAACACATACTTTCAGAATACCCAATGACACCTTTATGACCACCCAGTTTCGAAGCGGTGTTTGATGTCATCAAAGTACCCATCCGGTGATGGTGATTAACACAACCTCATGGTCGAAGGATTAGGTTACTATGCTTTTAAAAGCTTACATCAATACGAACTTAATGACTTGATCTTATGCTACGCTTACTATGGGTGTGTGTGTCCATCACATCATTCTCCTAATGATATAACCTTGTTATTAATCACATCCTAATGTCCATGATCAGGAAACCATGATCATCAATTAATCAACAAGCTAGTTCAACAAGAGGCTTACTAGGGACTCTCTTATGTTTACAGAACACACATGTATTAGTGTTTCCTAATAATACAATTATAGCATGGGATGTAAACATTCATCATAAACACAAAGATATAATAATAACCACTTTTATTATTGCCTCTTGGGCATATCTCTAACAGAAGCAACCCGGCAACAACATTGATGTGTACCTAAGGCTATTAGTTGATGAACTTTTACAGTTGTGGGCCAAACCAGGTGTACGTGTGTGGGATGGGCACAAACAGCAGGAATATGACCTACAAGCGTTGATGTTCGTAACCATCATTGATTGGTCTGCTCTTAGTAACATTTCAGGACAGATGAACAAAGGATAGAATGCATGCACACACTATTTAGATGAGACTGAAAGTATATATCTAGATAAATGTAGGAAGAATGTATACCCGTACAATCGTCGTTTTCTACCGCCAAGTCATCACTTAAGGAAGAAAGGTAAGCATTTCAATGGCAAGGGAGAAGCCCAGACGAAGCATGTCCCCCGTACTGGTGCTGATGTATTTGGTATGGTTAAGGATTTGGATGTAATCTTTGGAAAGGGTCCTAGAGGACAACCTATTCCAAAAGACGCCGACGGACACGCACCCATGTGGAAGAAGAAATCTATATTTTGGGAGCTACCCTATTGTAAAGTGCACGAGGTCCGCTCTGCAATCGACGTGATGCACCTGACGAAGAATCTTTGCGTGAATATTCTAGGCTTCCTGGGCTTGTATGGGAAGTCAAAAGATACCCAGGCAGCACGGGACGACCAGCAATATCATAAAGGACGAGACGGTAAGCATCCAGGGAAGTTTCAAGGGCTTGCCAGCTACGCTTTTACCAAAGAAGAGAAGGAAATCTTTTTTGAAGTCCTTTTTAGTATCAAGGCCCCGTCTGGCTTCTCGTTGAATATAAAGGGAATAGTAAATATGAAAGAGAAAAAATTTCAAAACCTAAAGTCTCATGACTGCCACGTGCTTATGATGCAATTTCTTCCGGTTGCATTGAGGGGAATTCTACCAGAAAATGTTCGACTAGCCATTGTGAAGGTATGTGCATTCCTCAATGCAATTTTTTAGAAGGTAATCGATCAAGAAAGTCTATCAGGGTTACAGATTGATGTGGTCCAATGTCTGGTCAGCTTCGAGTTGTTGTTCCCGCCATCCTTCTTCAATATTATGACGCACCTCCTAGTTCACCTAGTCGAAGAGATTAGAATTCTCGGTCCTGTGTTTCTACACAATATGTTCCCCTTCGAGAGGTTCATGGGAGTCTTAAAGAAATATGTTCATAACCGTGCTAGGCCAGAAGGAAGCATCTCCAAGGGCTATGGAATAGAGGAGGTCATTGAGTTTTGTGTTGACTTTCTTCCTGACCTTAAGCCGATTGGTGTTCCTGAATCTCGGTATGAGGGGAGGCTGACTGGAAAAGGCACACTAGGAAGGAAATCAATGGTATGTAGGGAAGGGAATTCTTTCACTCAAGCACACTACATAGTTCTACACAATTCCACCGTGGTGACTCCGTATATCGAGAAACACAAGAATTTTCTACGCTCCGAAAACCCGGGGAAGCCTGACTCCTTGATTAAAGGGGAACACGAGAAGAATTTCGGCAGTTGGTTGCAGACACATCTCATGAATAACACCAATGTTTGGAGATCAGTTGTACTTGTTGGCCAGGTTACCATCTTCGACTATATGTACTTTCCAAGGGTACGAGATAAATGGGAATACATTTTAGACGATGGCCCAAGATAAAAAGAGCACCAACCAAAATAGTGGTGTCTGCTTTGATGCAACAGATGAAAATGGGCAGAAGGACACATATTATGGGTACATAGAGGAGATATGGGAACTTGACTATGGACCTACTTTTAAGGTCCCTTTGTTTTGGTGCAAATGGGTCAAGCTGACAGGAGGAGGGGTACATGTAGACCAAAAGTACGGCATGACAACAGTGGATCTCAACAATCTTGCGTACATGGATGAACCATTCGTCCTAGCCAACGATGTGGCTCAGGTTTTCTATGTGAAGGACATGTCTACCAAACCGAGAAAAAAGAAAGATAAGCAAAAGAATACAGAATACGATGAGCCAAAGCGCCACATAGTTCTTTCAGGGAAAAGAAACATCGTGGGAGTGGATGACAAGACAAACATGTTAGAAGGTTACAATAAGTTTCATGAAATTCCGCCATTCAAAGTGAAAACTGACCCAAGCATCCTGTTAAATGATGAAGATTCTCCGTGGCTACGGTGCAGAAGAAAACCACAACACTAGATGTTGGTGATGTGTAATAATGTATTAATTAAACCTTTTATTTGAGACATAAATCTATGTAATGTATTAAACCTTTTATTTAAGACATAAATCTAGGGAATGTGTGGATGTGTGGTGTTTCGCCGGAGGAAGACCACCGGAGCGTCGGCCCCATGTGTAGGCCCTAAGTGTGACGCGCTACCCTCATACGGAGAAAGCTATAGGGATAGACGATTCGGGGCCCCCGGTCTAATGTTTCGCCGGAGGAAGACCACCGGAGCGTCGGAATCACATGAAAACTTGCATGTGCCCCTAGGATATGTGTGTGAGAGTGGTGCAAGGTTGGTAGGTGCCATGTGTAGGCCCCAGGTGTGACCCCCTTCCTGGACATGTGTTAACACTTAGTGAAATCCTGGATCTATACGTGGAAACTCCCACCACGGGACAACCGGGGCCTAGAATGTGGCAAAGTTGGCCCAACATTTGCTCTACATGTACATATGTCCTAAACAAACCAAAACAAATAGAAAGGTTCACCGCGCTACCCTCGTACGGAGAAAGCTATAGGGGTAGACGATCCGGGGCCCCCGGTCTAGGGTTTCGCTGGAGGAAGACCACCGGAGCGTCGGAATCACATGAAAATGGGCATGTGCCCCTAGGATATGTGTGTGAGAGTGTTTCAAGGTTGGTAGGTGCCATGTGTAGGCCCCAGGTGTGACCCCCTTCCCGGACATGTGTTAACACTTAGTGAAATCGAGGATCTGTACGTGGAAACTCCCGCCGCGGGACAACCGGGGCCTATAATATGGCAAAGTTGGCCCAACATTTGCTCTCCATGTACATATGTCCTAAACAAACCAAAACAAATAGAAAGGTCCACTGCGCTACCCTCGTATGGAGAAAGCTATAGGGGTAGACGATCCGGGGCCCCCGGTCTAGGGTTTCGCCGGAGGAAAACCATTAGAGCATCGGAATCACATGAAAATGGAAAAATGGTTAATAGTTTGACTAGTTAGAATAATTATTTTATAAAACAGAAATGGATTTGAATCCCTTATTCAAATTCAAGCATTTTTTATGTTAAAAATTTAGTGAGATTTAAAAATATGCAAAATATAATAGTTAATGCATTTTTAAATTGAAAATGGCAAAATGGTTATTAGTTTCACTAGTTAGAATAATTATTTTATAAAACAGAAAATAGATTTGGATTACTTATTCAAATTCAAGAACTTTTCATGTTGAAAATTTTCTCAAATTCATAAGTATGCAAAAACTATATAATTCAAATGTTTAAAAAATATGCAAATTGAATTTTTTGAAAACAGGCGCACCCCTTCAGTGAAAAAATTGAAAAAAGGACCTGTAGTCCCGGTACGTGCTACACGTTGGGACTAAAGGTGTGGCGTTGGCGCACGCGCGTTGGGTGGTGCCGAAAATCTTTAGTCCCGGTGGGTGGCATGCACCGAGACTAAAGGGGGGGGGGCCTTTAGTCCCGGTCGGTATCACGCACCGGACTAGACCACGTAGAGCACCACGCGAGGACGACGAAGGAGACGCCGACAGGCTGCCCGATCTCTTCGGCCGCCACCACCCCCAACCGCCACGCCCACTCCAGCCGCCACCACCCCCAACCGCGGCGCCCACTCCAGCCGCCACCACCCCCAACCGCCGCGCCCACTCCAGCCGGCACGCGTGCGCGCCCCAGGCCAGGTACCCTGCCCCCTCCCCTTCCCCCGTCTGGCTACGCGGCGGCGCGGTAGCCGTATGTCGACGTGCACGCCGGCGCGCGGCCAGCCACTACGGCGGAGCAGGCCGGGCCGGCGACAGCCGTGCACGCTGGCGGCGGTGCGGCGCCCCCGGCCAGTTCTCTATTTTTTTCATTTTTTTCATTTTGTAGTGTATATAGTACTAGTGTAATAGTAGTGTAATATTATTATAGTATATAGTAGTGTAATATTATTTAGTAGTGTAATATTATAGTGTATATATATATAGTAGTGTAATATTATTTAGTAATGCAATATTATATATTGCATATATAGTAGTATATTGTATGACATATATTATAGTAGTATATATAGTAGCATATTGCATATATAGTAGTATATTGTATGGCATATATTATAGTAGTATATATAGTATAGTATATTGCATATAGTAGTATATTGCATTATAGTAGTATATTGTAATATTATAGTATTATATAGTAGCATATATAGTAGTGCTAAATAAAGATAAGGTGAACATGGCGGCAAAACTTGCAGCTTGTTTTTTCTTGCCTTTTATTCATCAAGCAAACGATCTGTGTCTGAGTCCACAATTCCTATCGCAAAAATCAGCTAGTAACGATCCCTAAAATAGCTGAAGAAATAACTACCCTAAGTCCAGTAGTGTTCGCGGGTCCCCTAGACTTAGGGTTAGGGTGATAGTGCTCGCGGGCCCCCGGACTTAGGGTTAGGGTGGTAGTGCTCGCGGGCCCCCGGACTTAGGGTTAGGGTGGAAGTGCTCGTGGGCCCCCGGACTTAGGGTTAGGGTGGTAGTGCTCGCGGGCCCCCAGACGTAGGGTTAGGGTGGCAGTGCTCGCGGCCCCCTGGACTTAGGGTTAGGGTGGTGGTGCTCGCGGGCCCCTGGACTTAGGGTTAGGGTGGTGGTGCTCGCGGGCTCCCGAACTTAGGGTTAGGGTGGTAGTGCTCGCGGGCCCCCGGACTTAGGGTTAGGGTGGCAGTGCTCGCGGGCCCCCAGACTTTTTTTATATAGGAAATATATTTTTGTATTTAGGAAATATTTGTGTATAGGAAATAATATTGTGTGCATCTCGCATTTTGCACAAACTATGGATCCACCTAGTCCAATGTGCAGAGACCTAGCACAAGAAGAAACTCTCGAGGATATGATCAACGATGCCCATGTTGATCCACCCAAATCTCCGTCGATGTATCTGAACCCCTCCTGTGAGGGTGAGGAGGTCGACCGAAATGATCAGGGAGAAGCCGACGGCTCCGTTGATGGAGAAGCCGACAGCCTCGGTGGAACCTTAACGAAGTCCGGCGAGGTATATATATGAAGTCCGGTGATTAGTAGGTGCATTAATTGAGTTGTATATATATATATAAATTGACGAATGTTTCTTCTCTTAGGCCTCCACATCGAGCAAAAAAAAATCCAAACGAGGCCTGGCCAAAAAGTTGGACGCATATACACGTTATACAATTACGGTGGTATCACCACAGGGTGAACCGTTGGAACCCGAAAAGGCTAAAAGTGTATTTGTACAACAATGTGGAGTTATGGTTAGGAATCGCATCCCGATCACCGTTCGAGAGTGGAATAAGACCAAAGGGGCGGAAGAGGGTGAGTATGTCGCCGACAGGTACAAAGAGGGTCTTTGGAATGACCTCATGACACATTTCACCCTGCCAGAATGTGAGGATGATGCCGACACAACTGCATTGAGGAAGAAAGTCAAGCAGTGGACTCTTACGAAGATGGCCGAACTATTCAAGAACTGGAAGAAAGCATTATGGCAAAAGTATCAGAAGATGAAGATTCGTCCTAAATTCGAATGCTATCTAACAAAATAGCAGGCTAACTAGGATGCATTTGTGAAGTACAAGGATTCAGAACCTGCTATAGAAAAGTCGGAAAAAACAAGAAAAATGCCGCGATGAAGAAATATCACCATCACCTGGGGCCAGGGGCTATGCGACTGCCATGCCAAAGTGGGATGCTAAAGAGAGTGAGCTGCTTGCTAAAGGGATCACTCTAGAACCAATACGCGAAGAATGGGATCTGAGGGCAAGAAATTGGTTCCTTAGGCATGGGAGTGAGTATGACAAAAAAACAGGGGACCTTATTTGCAGTGATGGGATTAGGATACCCCGGGAGACATGGCAGAGAGTGTTTAAGGAAATTAAAGAGGGGACAACAAAGTTCTGTCCCGATAGAGAGAATGACTTGCTGACAAAGGCCCTCAGGAATAAACAACGCGGAGGACGAGTACAAGGCCTTGGCACTAGTTATACTTGGGAGATGGGGTTCCCCAAAGATAGAGATACTTATAAGAGCCGAGAGAGAGCAAAGAGGCGATGGCAGGAGGAGGATGGAGACAGGTTCACCGAGTTGCTAGGAACACTTCAAATGCATCAGCAACAGATTGACAAACTTCGAGGAGTAGCGCGCCTTCAAGATCCTACACTCGATATTACCACCGTTCCATCTCAGCGGAGAAGCCGCGTGGCTGAATCGGAGGTCCCGTCTGACGATGCACGGATGGTAGATGGCGGTCCCGGCTACCCCGTGGATGGAATCAAGGAGCAGGCATCTTGTGAGCTCCATCAGAAGGTGAAGAACCTATCCATCAAGGTGGCGGTTGGATGTGCTTTACCTTGTCCACCTGACGCACGCTGGCATGGCCGTGAGATTCCAGCTGGCTATGCTAAAGTCAGGGTGGATGAAATCGCAACGGGGTGGCACTCAATGGAGCTTGACATCCCTGGACCTGAAGGTGAGAGGACACTCAGAGAAGTATTGGGTGGCATCATTCTATGGGACAAGAACAACATCAAGCTTCCAAGATCAGTGTTAAGGCCAACACCACCTTTGAGTCGTCGCATGTCACCTTCACCTCCATCACCTCCAAGAAGCCCACCCCATGACTACGACCACCACAGCGCGATTCCATCTCGATCTCCGCCGCAGGGTCAGCCGCCTTCGCCGCCCGCTAAGGACAAAAAGCGAAAGCGTGCTCCGTCGATAAGGACTAAAGGATGCAGTAGCCCAAAACGACAAATGTCGCCCCTCCCAAGAGTACCGCATAAGAATCT
This sequence comes from Avena eriantha, assembly GCA_910589775.1. Classification (NCBI taxonomy): domain Eukaryota; kingdom Viridiplantae; phylum Streptophyta; class Magnoliopsida; order Poales; family Poaceae; genus Avena; species Avena eriantha. The sequence goes on from OU342740.1 coordinate 492,668,883, forward strand.
TCCCATCAGACCTTACGATCGTAGGAAAACGACATGATCGTAAAGGCCGAATCTGTTGCGCAGCTTCAAAAGAAGAAACCCGAGCCCGCCCCGGTATACACCGAGAAGCAAAAAGTGTATGCACTTTGTTTTCTGAACACAAAATCGCAATATGACTTGCACGGTAAGCGAGATGACTATCGACGCACACTTCAGAAGGAAGTGAAGAAGAGCAAATCAAGAAGTGCAAGCTAGAGCAAACCATCAAGTCAAAGTGTAACCGGGAAAAGAAAGGACGTCCCCCAGTTCGGGGAACAGGCCAAAAAATCGACCCCACCCCTCAAGGTGGTATCCCATGACATTCTCCAACAGAATATGGAAGAAGCTGTGAAGCTTGCGACCTTTATGAATGTGACTGTTGAGGAATTGCTAGGTCCCAAGGACGACAAGTTACCCAAGGCTCAGGTAGTCCCTACATATGTCCCAGGGAAGCCTCTGGTCAGCTTTGAGCAGTTCCAACAACTGCCAACACAAATGCGGAGTTTACATAACTGGTACTTGAAAGCCGTAAAGCAGGAGAGAATAATGATCATGGCGAAAGTCCCACATGACTACTACTTCCGAGAAGAAGAGGTCCATGTTGAGTTTCCAGAACTCTTCTAGTTATATGCTTTCGATGCCCTCGACAAATCTATCATGAGTTGCTATTGTCTGTAAGTTGTTGAATTCATTGTCTATATATAAGTTGTTCATTTTTTCAGTTGTTCAGTTCATTGCATGTAATTATCCTAATTATATCCTTTTGTACTCTATTATTATGCAGAATGAAGATCATGGAATGTAAAAGAAGGTCAATCTTTAGTGTTGGGTTCATTAACCCAGATAAAATACATATAAAGACGCTAACAGATAAACCCGAGGAGATGCAGGAAAACCTTCTAAGGTTTCTAACGGAGCAAAATTTTTGTGACCACATACTGTTTCCTTACAATTTCGCGTGAGGGTTTTACTCTATTGTACACATTCACTTTTGCTTACTCGATGTTAAGTATAATTGATGAGTTACTGATGTATATATAAACGTGTGCAGTTTCCACTGGATTCTGCTAGACATTCAACTTGATAAGGGAAGAGTTGAAGTCATGGACCCATTAAAGAGACCCTTGGAAATGTTTAGGGACATGCAGGACATGCTCCAGAGGTAATTTTCGCGCTACATCGGTCTCTTTCGTTTATTTCCTAAGATATCACGTAATAAATAACCCATTCATTTTCTTTACCCGGCAGGGTTTGGAACCAGTTTAAGAGTGCGGTTACGGGACTTTAGTGAGAAGCTGACGTTTAAGCCGGTCTTGGTAAGTAGTACGCGCATCTCTTTACTTCTAGTTTCAATACAATTATGATGCTAGATTATTATTCTGATTGAATTCTATTCTCGTAAAGTGCGCGAGGCAGCCACTGAAGACGAATCTATGTGGATTCTACGTTTGCGAGTTCATTCGCACGTTTACCAGTGAGCTGATTGATTATAGAGTCGATGTAAGCAATACATTCACAACATTATTTTATTACCATCACTTTTTGTTATCATGATTGATATTCATATTGATCTCATTTTCTTATATAGTTCGAGAAAATGCGGGATCAGCTCCTACCAGAGCAACGCGTAGTAGAAATTGCCGAAGAACTGGCAGGATTCATGATGAACGAGATGATAGATGACGCCAAAGAATTTAGTGTGAATAGGCGCCGATGATCCCCGACCGTGTAATTGAATAGACGGGCTCTAGTCCCGATAATTGTGATCTCCATGTGTAACTATCATGTATATATTTGTATGCTCGATCTTAAGAGAAGTTATCTTATGTATGCACGAACATGTACGGTATGTGGTAGCGTAGAAAACTATTTCGAAATGAAAAAAAGATACAAATTGAATTCTCTGTCGCGGCAGAGAAAGTGCCTAAAATTCTGCCGCGGCAGAGAACCATTTGTCCTGGTTCGTAATACGAACCGAGACTAATGGGGGGCACCCCGCGCCCACAGAGACGGCCATGTGGATGCCCATTGGTCCCGGCTGGTAAGCGGGCCGGGACTAGTGGGTGGGCCTTTAGTCCCGCCTCTCTAGTCCCGGTACCACAACCGGGACAAAAGGCTCTTACGGGCCGGGACTAAAGGCCCGTTCTCCACTAGTGGGATTTGCGTCGTGATTTTAATGTATGGGAGTTCCTCATGGGTTGCAACTGGGTTTTTTTTCCCAATTGCACATCAGTAACTCAGATTTTGGCAGCATCACGAATTCTCGGCCAAACAAGCCCTAGTCGCATCTGTTAGAATACATATCCTACACGTGTTTGTATAGATGTAGGATACGTATGCGTGTGTATTCCTTGTATATATGTTCGTGTTGTATGCAACCGGGACTCCTTGTAATCCTCTTATATAATGAGCATACAAGACCACCTAACGTGTGGTTTCCCCTATCTTACATGGTATCAGACGCAAAACTCTAACCAGACCTGAGCCTCCTCCCGCTACCGCCGCCGCCAAAGCAGCCGATCTCGGCGCTGCCGCCGTAGCCAATCTCGGCACCCGGCCTTTGCAAACCACCCACCTCTCCCCTTCTAGCCTCGCCGCCCCTCTACAATGGATGACGACGCAGCACGGATCACGCAAGCCGCGCAGGAAAAAGAAGACCGCGAGACCCGAGAAGCTGCTGACGCCCAGTCGAAGCTCGCCCTCGCCACCGCCCCTCCTCCAGCGCAGGGGCCTTCTCGCTCACCTCGTTGCATGCCCAAGCCATCGACCTCCACTCCATCAAGGGGCACGTCCCCGTCGAGTTGGCCCTTGACACCGGCGTTCATTGTCAATGGCGCACCTTCTTCCGTGCCGCCCTCCGCAAGTATGCGCTACTCGACCACGTCGACGCCCCTGCTCCGTCTGTTCCAACTCCGGAGTGGGCTCTCTTGGATGCCACGGTCGTCTCCTGGCTCTATGGGTCCATGTCCCTCGGCCTCCTCGATGCCGTCAAGACACCGGGCGAAGACCCCCTCACCGTCGAGGTGTGGACAAGCATCAACGGGCTCTTCAACGACCACAAGATCAACCGCCAGCTCCACCTCTCCACCGAGATGGGCGAGATGAACATGAACGAGTACTTGAAGAAGATCAAGGCCCTCTCCGACGGTCTCGCGGATCTCGGCTCCCCGGAAGATGATGCCAAGCTGGTCATCCACTGCCTCAATGGACTTTCCGAGCAATACGAGGGCGCCGCCGATCTCATCTCCCTCATGCCCGACATCTCGTTTGAGAAGTGTTGTTATCTTCTCGCACACCAAGACATGAAGCGCAAGAATCGTCACTCGCGCAATGGTAATGGTGACACGGCCCTCTACTCCAACGCCGCCACCGCCCCCAACTCCGGACGGGGCAACGGTGGCAAGGGCAAGAAAAAGAAGAAGGCCGCAACGGACGTTGCCAAGGACACCGCCATCATCCAAGCCGGCCCTGTCGTCACACCTCCGGCCGCCGCTCCTCCAACCTAGCCCACGCCGCTCTTGCCCTAGAATGGAGTGATCCAGATGTGGCCATACGGCCCAGGTATGCAGGCTCGACCCCGCAGCTACATGCACCGCCCCTCGCCCCCGCAGCACGCCTTCTACACGCAAGGGACCTACACCGTGCCGCACGCATATGGCTATGGCTATGGCGGCTATACTCATGAGGCTCCTGCATATGGGCTCGACACTGCAACCCCGTCATCACCGGCTTCATCGACTGCCTCATGGGACCAGTCCGCGCTGATGAATCAGTTCTAGACGATGGGCCTTCAAGCGCCCACCACCGATAGGGTCATGGACAATGGCGCCACCTCCCACTTCGCATCGAACCCCGGCATGCTCACCTCCATGTCTCCTCCTTCTTCTTCCTCTCATGCTATCGTTGTCGGTAATGGTTCCACCCTTCCGATCACCGCTATCGAGCATGCACGTTTTCCTATTTCTACTCCCTCGCATCCTCTGCATCTTCGCAATGTCTCAATATTTCTCGATATATTCAAAAACCTCCTGTCCGTTCGTCAATTCACCATTGATAATTTTGTTTCCGTCGAATTTGACCATGTTGGTTTTTCTGTGAAGGACCTTCTAACTAGGACCGAGATTCTCAGATGCAATAGTCCCAGAGCCCTCTACCCTGTTAGCACCTCCTCCCCTAGCCGCCCACACGCCTTCCTCGTCATCGACCCTACTATGTGGCATCGGCGCCTTGGACACCCTGGACGGCCGGTCATGGAGTCATTAGCTTGCTCCTACATTATTCCTAGGGATAAAAATAAATCTAGTTTGTGTCATGCTTGTCAATTAGGTCGCCATGTTTGTCTAGCTTTTTCTTCTACCAATCGTGTAAGACATTCTCTGTTTCAACTTATACATTGTGATTTGTGGACATCTCATGTTGAGAGTATTTATGGCTTTAAGTATTATCTCATTTGTCCGATGATTTCACTCAATACACTTGGGTTTATCCTTTACGTGCCAAGTCAGAAGCCCTCTCACACTTTTCGTCCATCCACGCCTTAGCCCAAACTCATTTTCATGCACCTTAAAAGCCATCCAGTGTGACAATGGTTGTGAGTTCGATAATTCCTCCCTACAATCGTTTTCTGAACGCCATGGGATAGCACTCCGCTTCTCATGTCCCTATACTTCACAACAAAAGAGTAAAGTCGAGAGAATTATTCGCACCCATAACGACATAACTCGCACCCTTCTAATTCAAGCTAGCATGCCACCTCGCTTCTGGGCCAAGGCTCTCCATACGGCCGTGTTGTTGCACAATTGGCTGCCTTCCAAGGCCATCATGGATCGTGTGCCTTTTGGAGCCCTTCATGGTGTGGACCCTGCATATTCCGGTCTTAGGGTCTTTGGATGCTTATGCTACCCCAACACCACTACCGTTGCCCCGCATAAACTTGCGCCTCGCTCCGTGTCGTGTATGTTCCTTGGGTATCCATCTCAACATCATGGCTATCACTGTCTTGATCATTCCACCCAAAAGATCATCATCTCTCGCCATGTTGTGTTTGACGAGTCTGTCTTTCCCTTTGCCTCTAACACATCACCACCATCCTCTACTCCTACTTCGCAAAGTTATGACTTTCTGTAGGTTGAGCAGCCGATGTTGCCGATGCCATTCACCTCGCCGACCGCGGGAACTTCTGCCACGGGCTCTGCTGTGGCCACTCGGCAGCCTGCCGTGGGCGTTCAGCAACCTTCCGTGGCTGCCCGGCAGCCTGCCGCGGGCACTTCTCCTGCCGCGGTAGGATCTCCCGCCCCGCGCACGCCGCCTCGGGCCACCTCGCCTGGCTCGTCCTAGGCCGGATCGTCTAGATCGTCGCCGTCAAGATCGCCCTCGTCCCCTCCCTCGCTCGCCGCGTCTATGGATGATGGTGTGCCGGAGCCTTCTACGAGCTCGCCATCCATGGCTCCCGCCTCCCGCCACAGATGGTCCTCGGCTTGTCGTTCTCGAGCACCACCGCTGCCATCGTCTCACACCATGCTCACGCGTGCCAAGCACGGCATTATGCAGCCCATGACGATTTTTGATCTTCATGTTGAAGGATTGTCTCCAATACCGAAGACTTATCGTGGTGCTCTCAAAGACCCCAACTGGCATGTTGCAATGGTTGAAGAGTACAATGCGCTCCTCTCCAACAACACTTGGGACTTGGTTGATCCTCCTCGTCGTGCCAACATTGTCACCGGCAAGGGGATCTTTCGTCACAAGATGAAGTCTGATGGTTTGTTGGAACGATACAAAGCTCGTTGGGTCCTCCGGGGTTTTACTCAGCGCGAAGGTATTGATTTTGATGAGACTTTTAGCCTTGTGGTCAAGCTAGCCACCATACACACGGTGTTATCACTTGCGCTCTCTAGTAACTGTCTGATTCATCAACTTGATGTCAAGAACGCCTTCCTCAATGGCACACTCATTGAGACCGTGTATGCTTGACAGCCTTCCGGGTTTACTGATCCTAGATTTCCTGACAAGGTGTGTCGCCTCAACAAATCTCTCTACGGTTTGAAGCAAGCGCCTCGAGCATGGTTTCAACGGTTTGCTTCGTTCATTGCTACTGTTGGTTTTGTTGGCACCAAGTCCGATAGCTCCCTGTTTGTCTACTGGTGTGGCAGTGACATGGCCTATCTCCTGCTCTATGTGGATGACATTATCCTGACAGCGTCTTCTTCGACTTTGTTGCACAGTTTAATTGCTTCTCTTTGTAAAGAGTTCAGCATGACAAATCTGGGTGAGCTTCACTATTTTCTGGGCATCTCAGTCAGACACACTAAGGACAGTTTGTTCCTCTCACAAGAGAAGTATGCATTGGAGCTTCTTGACAAAGCTGGTATGTTACAGTGTAAATCTATCTCCACTCCCGTTGATACAGCTTCTAAGCTTGTAGCTTAGTCTAGTGATCCCGTGGCTGATCCTATAGAATATCGCAGTATTGCAGGAGGTCTCCAATACCTCACTTTCATTTGGCCATATATCTCTTATGCAGTACATCAGATATGTATTCATATGCATGATCCACGGGTTAATCACTTTCTCCTTGTGAAGCGTGTTCTACGCTACATCCACGGCACCACCGACTATTGTCTCACTTTGTATCGACGCACATCGAACAAATTGCTAGCCTACTGTGACGCTGACTAGATAGGTTGTCCAAACACTCGACGGTCTACTTCAGGCTATTGTGTTTTCCTCGGCGCGAATTTGGTGTCTTGGTCGGCTAAGCGGCAGCACACTGTTTCCCGATTGAGTGCGGAGGCTGAGTATCGGGCAGTAGCAAATGTGGTGGCTGAATCTTGTTGGCTTCGACAGCTACTTTTGGAGCTTCATCGACCGGTGCATGATGCTTTAGTGGTCTTCTATGACAATGTGAGTTCTGTTTACATGACACAGTATCTAGTGCATCACCAGCGTACCAAGCATGTGGAGATTGATCTACATTTCGTCAGAGATTGCGTCACCACTGGCGAGGTTAAGGTTCTAGGCGTTCCTAGTTCATCACAGTTCACGGACATCTTCACTAAAGGATTACCATCGTCTCTCTTCTTGGACTTTCGGGACAGTCTCAACATTCGTTGGCTGCCCAATTTTGACTGAGGTAGGGTGTTAGAATACATATCCTACACGTGTTTGTATAGATGTAGGATACGTATGTGTGTGTATTTCTTGTATATATGTCCGTGTTGTATGCAATCGGGACTCCTTGTAATCCTCTTATATAATGAGGAATACAAGGCCACCTAACGTGTGGTTTCCCCTATCTTACAACATCTATAGAAAAACTATCAACAATGTAGAGATAATATGAAAATATACTGCATAAAGTACCGATTGATGATTTGGCACTGTAGGTGTTGATAGTTTTTTTATAAACTTGGGAGAAGTTTCAATATTTGGGGTTGGATAAAATTTATATGCCTTCTCAAGAAAGGATGGAGTAATACTTGGATGAAACAACTTTTAGGATTTTTCGCGCTCAACAATAGCACATAAACAACTTGGTGTGTGGTAGGGGTTTAACATACGTGACAATACAGTCAACATTTAAAATACTAAAATAAACTCGCAAAAATAGGGAAACTAGGAGACACATAAGGAATAAATAAAAAAAAAATGATGTAGTATGGTCTAGATAAGTTAGGAAAAGGATTGGGAATACTATAACTAGAGAAAAATAGGAAATTTCATAAGTAAGGAATTAGATGTTTCAATAATTTATCTTCTATTACTCGTTTTTCAAAATAAATCCCTTTCCAACTACTCTAATACTATTTTGTTTGGAAGTATTTCTAAAAATAATTTGCTGATTGTGTTGCCACATGTCAAACAACAACCACGTCATCGGTCATTCAACTTCAAATCGAAAGGACTTAATAACCACAAATATATGTATGGTCAAATTGATGGATCACTAATTAAGATCAGAAACAGAACTACTACACCAACGTGGTTGGAGATGTCATGACACCACACCTGGCTCCTGCACTCAACTCGCCAGATGATTCGTGAGAAGCATAAGCTGCCGAAGGTTACACGCTCTGTTACTTAAGGCCATGGCTGCGTTCAAGGAATGGCATCATTTGTAATATCATAATCATTGATCCATCTCGGGATCGACTCTCTCCTCCCCTCTCCGGAGCTCTGCTCGTAAGGAATTCCTCCTCTTGCGTGACTTGAGATTTTATTGAACCATCTGAGAGCGAGTGAGGCTAGTGGTGTGCCACATATGGTATCAGATCCATAGATCCTACCAGAAAAGTTTCTATTAAAATAAATTCGTGAGATCTGAGAGTTCCGGTGGAAAATCAAGGGACGAAAATCTCGTGGTTGGGATCTCTCATATAATTCCATGGGTTTGTCCTCCTCGCGGCGGCGTTGCGGATGCAACCAGAGATCTGACGGTGGCATGTGGTGCGGTAGACTGCTCGCAGCAGGGATTTGGGGTGACTGAGCGGTTGATTGTAGCAAATCTGTGATCCGTAAAATTCTGGTTCAGTGACAATCCCCAAGGATGGGAAATCAATGTAGCACAATTCAATAAATATTTAAGTGTCAAACCCACGAGGATCTGAAGATAAACTATCTATTCTTTAAAACCATATAACCCACTTATATGGCCTTTCGTGCAATGCAATGAACTAGAAGGTGTAAGGTGCTTGTTTACTTCTAACTAGAAACTAAAAGGTGCTGAAAGTAAAAACAAAAAGTAAACTAATGCGGGTAAAGTAAAAAAAGGGTAAAGTTAAAAGCAAGTAAATCAATGGAGCAAATGTTCTGGCAAGTGTTATTTCATTCCTTTAGTTGTCACAATTAGTCAAGCACATGGATAGTCTATATTGTTTCTTCTAGAGAGGAGTCATAAATAGGTGCAGCCGTACCCGTACAATTACACCCCTAGTGATTTATCCCAAGACCGTTTTCATGCAATCTCAAGGGAGTTATTAAGACCTAAATTCCAACCATCGTTGTAAATTTTAAGGTCCGCATGATTTATCCCTTGTTAATTAACCATGAATTAATATAGCATGCATATTTAAGACTTGGTATATGGTATCTATCAAGTGCCTCGGGCCATCCCTCCTCATAGAAACATGCAATGTTGACACCTTATGTATTCCCCAACATATGTGTGCACTCATACATCAGTACATAAGACCATCATAGAAGATAACTTACTTGTATGCAACCTACAACGAACTATTTCACAATTGTCATGAACAGATCACTGGTCAAACATAGACATAGATATACAATAGATTATGTGAAAACAATAGATTGCATCACACAACATGTTTGCCAAGATATTACAGTAGGGAGATGGAGAGGATGTTGCTATAGATGTTGATGATGACCACGCCGGAGGGGTGTGGAGCCAACCGGAGCCCTCCTCCATATGTTCTGAGATCGCGTGAGGGACCCTTTTTATAGAAGGCTTTAGGCCAAAACTAGTGGAATCAACGACATCAGAGCAACAAAGTGGTAAAGAGTCTACATAGCCTGACCTAGGGTGACCTATCTTGTCTTGATTTTTGAAACCAGGGGTGGGTATCACCTTTGTTAGTTCGGCCAGGGGCACAACGTCCGGCGAGCTAGACGAACACACACACACAAAGACATAGGTTTTTGACCCAGGTTTAGGTCCACGATGTGCGGATCCTTACATCTTGCAACAATCTACTATTTGAGGATGATCACAATTACACAAGTTCCTTCCCTAGGAAGGTTCTAGCTAGGAATTCTCCTCCCTCTCTCTCGATCGACTTGGGCCTCCTTTTATAAAAGCAAGGGTACATCACAAGGGTCAAAAGAACTCGTGTTGATATAACTTTGCTACGCGGCAGAGCGCAGCTTGCATGGGCACAAGGTGGAGAGGCTCTCATGTTTGGGGCTTCACGTGGCAGAGCGGGTCTAAGGCCTAGCTCCCTAGGCCTCAGAGTTCTGGCCTGGCACTCATACCTCCTATCAGAGTGGGTTTCTCTCCGGGATACTCATGGCTACATGGGTCGTGAACGCATAGCCCCCGGGCAGAGGTCTTCATGGCAGCTTGTCCAAGCGGGATCCGAGGACCCCAGGTTCCATAGATACGACATCATCCCCTGGGCATTGGTTTGGCTAAGTATCCATGTCGCAGCCGATCCGAGCGCTACTCCCGCCAAGCCACCAGCAGATCTTTCTTGATGTACAGTGGGTGTCTTTCCTTCTGCCCAAAGTTGCCTTAAGGTGGTGCAGGTGTGCGAGTTGAGGGTTGAGTGAGTTACAAAGGGACACCTGGTTATGGGAGCGTAAGGGCGGGGACCTTTATAACAAGGGCTCCTCCCCTTCCATGCTCCACCCACAAGCCCATCATCACCATCCCATTCACATAGTTCCCCTAAACCACCCATGATGTACCACGAGGCGCTAGAGGCTGGGAGGGGAGCGACACCGGCAAGGACCCGCTCAAGAGTGGCGAAGCCCCTAATGACCCACACATATAGGGGGTGTATCGTAGTATTTTCGATAAGTAAGAGTGTCGAACCCAATGAGGAGCATAAGGTGTTGGCGAATGGCTTGGAGCAGGAATTCTCTGTAAATACTTAGCAAACGGATTTTTAGGGTTTTTTGATAATGCAAGTAAATAAAGTACGAGTAAATAAAAGACAATAAGAATAAATGCAGCAAGTGGCCCAATCCTTTCTTTAGCAAAGGACAGGCCGGTTGTATTATTTAAGATGACCAAACATTCTCGAGGACACACAGGAATATCGTCAAGTGCTTTCGCTTCATATAGTTGATTAATCTTCTTTTGTTTGCTAAGTGTTGTGTGGGTGAACCTGTGCTAATGTACCGACCTTCCTAGGACTAATACATACTTGTGATTATACCCCTTGCAAGCATCCACAAGTACAACAAAGTAATTAAGATAGAAACCTAACCACAACTTTAAACTCTAAGACCCTAACATCCCTTGTGCAAAGGTTTCCTAATGGGGGTTCAGGTTTCTCTCACTCTGGCAACCCCTACGATTAGTAGCCAAATACACAATGCATTCCCCTAGGCCCATATAGGTGAAGTGTCATGTAGTCGACGTTCACATGACACCACTAGAAGAAATACACCACAACTTAAATATCAAACCATTGAATCTTTCTCAACACAATTCCACTACTAACAACATGACTTCTCCCATGTCCTCAAGAACAAAACGAACTACTCACAAGACATCATATGGATCAAGATTAGAGATGATATAATGATATGTAACAATCTGAACATAAATGATAATTCAATGGTTCACTCAATAACATCAACTACAAGGAGTAATCAACACCGGGAAAGTTTCCCCTAAGAACTATGCAATATTCAACCCGATTGTTACATCGCTATGGAGTAGTGATGATGGTGGTTGTGGAGATGATGGTGGTGATGATGATGATCCCGATGAAGTCCAGCTTGATGGTGGTGTTGATGGCCACAATCTCCCCTCTCTGGGAAGGAATTCCTCTGGCAGAATTCTGTCTGCCGGAGAGATCTTTCTCTCTCGGTGTTTTCCACCCCGCAGAGGCTGCGGAATCTTTCTGTGGTCCTTCCCCAGGTATTAGGGTTCCGTGGAGATAATATACGCTAGAGGGGAGAGCCTGGAGTGGGCCAGGGCGGCCACACCACCTGCTGGTGTGGCCTAGGGCTGCCCGCGCCAGGGTGTGGCCCATCTCCACTTCCCCTTCTAGCAATCTTTGTCTTCTAGAAAAATAGAATTTTCCATGTATTTTCCCGAATTTTCTGATCTTCACGAATTTTGCCTCCAAGCAACACCTTTTCCATCAGAATCCTGACTACAACGGTCCATGCTCCAAAAGTCATCAACCATGCAAAAACAGATGAAATCATAACTATCATCTCTTAATATGAAATATATCAATGAATAATATTAAATTATGATATAGAATAGTGATGCAAAATGGATGTATCAACTCCCCCCAAGCTTAGACTTCGCTTGTCCCCAAGAAAAAACTGAGCTCAATAAACATGACGTTAGGTTTATGGAGTGAAGAGTCGATAAAAGAATACGGACAAGAAGCATCACATTCATCAATACATAAATCATAATAGAAGACAACTCACTATTATATAACTTAACTTGCAATAAGTAAAGGAAACACAATAAAAATACATAAAGTAAATCATAACTGGTAATGGAAAACTTAGCTCTTGGTCGAAGAATAGTTGACAATTTGTTAGAGTTCACACATAACTGGTTTTCAATGATAGCTTTCAAAGTAGTAAACACTAAGATAAGAGCAATGTACAAAACAAGGAACATAAGAAATATGATTGAATAAATCATCATATGAGTGAATGAAACACAACAACTCAAAATACTTGCCGAGATAGAAGGGAATAGGTTTACTGACTCAACTAAAGAGTAAAAGAAAGGCCCTTCGCAGAGGGAAGCAGGGATTTCAAGTTTCATAAAGAGCTTCCAAAAATTATGATACTTATTAGATTTCAGCTCTCATTGACCCTATCATGGGCATCTTTAGGTGACTAAGGTTAAAGTGATCAAATATGAGGATATGCTTGACAAGTTGCAAGTTGAAAATCTCATGTCCCTTGAATACGAGGGTCGCTCCTCATGCTACTCAAGTTTAGTCACCAGTAAGTTGTTGTCATAGTAAGTATATGCATATCATAGAGAACCGCCAACGGGATACCCCTTGCCCGATGATACGGAAGAATCCCCATATCAAAATGACAAGGCAAGCAGACAACAAGCATCTCAGCAATCTTCTTATTTACCATGGGAAAATGGTGATTTTTCTCTCTTTCCTCTTTTCTCATCTCTTTTTTTCCTTTTTCTCTTTTTCTCCATCTCTATCTCTTTTTTTATAAGAAGAATGCTTCATAGATATGGTTACGCTGTAGGTTTCCACCATGATTAGGCATGGATTAGACCGGCGGCCTAGGCGTTTCTCTAACACACATACATAACTCATGGACTTACAAGCTCCCCTTTCATTTCACACCAACGACATCCATAGACAAAAGAGTATGATATCAACTAGGTACAAAGTAATAGTGCAATGTTGAAAGTGTTCCCCATGATAGCATGGTTCTGCTAATTCACTACTTACAAAGCGCAAGCATATACGCAACATAGATGGGCACAATGGTTCAAGTTTATTAAGTGTGAGAAAGTAAAGTGTGCCATCAAGTTCGTGAGAGCTTTAATCACTAATTTTCACATAACAAGTTTAATTCGGAAGGTAGATAAAAACATGAATTTACTTGGAATAGCAATAGTGCTAGTAGGTAGGTATGGTGGACACAAATGGCATAGGGTTTTGGTTTAAGGATTGGATGCACGAGAAGCATTCCCTCTCAGTACAGGTTTTTGGCTAGCAAGGCTGGGTAGCAAGCATAAGAGTTGAAGGAAACAAACAAACATACAAGTGATAAAAACAAACATGCAATCTTCCTTGGAAGCACAAAAGATCTTAACTAGAGAATACTAAACTTATGTGCAAATCAAGAAAGAAAGATGATGAAATTATATTTCTTTAAGAGTACTTTATCTTTTTCATTCAATTCTCAAAATAGTGTTGCTACTGACCGAGCCAGGTTTGCCAAAACCAACTAAATTAACTCAATTATCCCAAAGTGATACAAATACTAATGACAAGATCAATCATATAACATGAATGGAAAACTAATATAAGATATGCAAAAGAGTAAATGATAGAACTTCTCATTAATATTCCATAACGGCAACTCACACCATGGGATAAATAGATATCTAACGAGAGGGGGATACTTCCATAATGCAAACCATCCTACATGATAACTTCTCTATTCATGATATGACTCTACTAAAAAGGTAAAAAGATAGAAGATAGTGATGTGATACCGCGACACTCCCCCAAGCTTGGAACAAACCAAGGGAATGCCAAAACCTGATGACGAATTACTCCTTTGGTGGTGGTATTCTCTTGATGAGATTTTTGATTAATTTCCCCAGGTCCTCGATCTCGAAGGTGAGAGTACGAATCAACTCCGAGTTTTGCTCAATGCGGATCATGATCATGTCGGGTTGCGAATTCCATCTCTTGCGATTCTTTCCCCACTCTTCCTCCTTGAAGTCTTCTTTTCCTGCATGGTTAGAACGAGGCATATCCCAATTGGAGGTTAGTTTCTCCTTGGGCATATTCTAGAATTGATGCTCATGGATAAGGGTATGGAAGGGATTCTTGGTGCATGGAGGAAGTGACCGTGGAGCCAAGTAGTGACATGGAGGCTTCCCTCCAGTTGACATCCGTGCAGTCCTTTTGATCTTGGCAGGGTTTGCCAACACTCCAATGCTTGCAATGGTAGTGCCGGTGTGTGGATGCTAGCCTTTATTTTCCTCCCCTTCATCTTTACTCTTGATCTCCTTCTCCTGCCCGGGGTCTTGGGGATCTTCCTCCATAGGCTCCTTGCCCTTATCGTTGGCGGAGACCATTGCGCTTCTAAACATTTAAGAATAGTTCCTGGCAGAAACAGATCGAAACAAAAACACAACGAGAACACGATATACGAACCTCGGGGGATCCGAGGGATTATATATTACGAATGTTTACAACAAAAGGAAGGTACTGGGAGAAAACGGGTCGGAGACGGAGTCCGGGGCGGCCACACCACCTGCTGGCGCGGCCAAGGGGGCCGCGCCAGGGGTGGTGTGAGCCACCCTGGCTCTGCTTCCGTCCCTCTTTTGCTTCGTTGCTTTCCTTGTTGGATAAAAACTCTAAAAATATAACTGGATAGAATTTTCGTGGAACTTTTCTTACTAGAACTGTTACCTAGTTGAAACCAGACTCTGCAGGTCTCTGAATTTGTTCTTTACTAGATTCTTCCGGAGTTACCGCTTGAATAACATCAGTATCTTCATCTTCATAATCATATTTCTTGAGTCATGAAACCTTTCACTTTCTTATTACACCATTTTCTCCGATAACCTGGAAATTTCTTTCACACAAAACTTCACACAATTCTCATTAGCAACATTAGTATAAGCGAGATAATAAACCTTTTAGGTTCAAATTCAACTGAAATCCATCAAAACATAATCTACTGTAGCAATTCCTTACGAAAACCCAAAAGGAATTCAAAACGGAAATCGATTTAAGAAGCAAATACAAGAGTGGCAAAATCTGTCAAAACAGACCAGCAAGTAATGACCATTTTTTTCGAAAATCTTATGTTGCTCAAATAAAAAAGTGCAAAACTAACGAAAGTTAAATAACAACCTGGGGCAGAAGCAAAAAAGATTACAGCTCAATCTGACGTACAGAGATCTCTTACGAATTTTTATGGTGAAGCACAAAAATCTGTTTCGGGACAACAACTTCCCCAAATCTTACTTCTCTCTCATTAGAGGTTGATCTTGACACAAAAACCAAACAAAAAGGATAAGGAGAGGTTATTTCCGAAACAATAACTTCCAAGACTCGAAGAAACAAAAACAAACTGAAAGAACAAATAAATTGGGTTGTCTCCCAAAAAGCTCTTTCTTTATAGCCATTAAGATGGGCATGATAATTTCAATGATGCTCACATAAGAATATAAATTGAAGTAAAAGAGGGCATCAAGAAGCAAAAATACACATGTTTGAGTCTAACCCACTTCCTATGCAAGGGAATTTTGTAAACAAACAAGTTGTTGAAACCAGGGACTGCTAGCATAGGAAGGCAAAACAAGTGCAACATAAAGACTTTCAGCATAAAGCGAGGAAACTTAATATTATTGAGATGCATAAGAACAATCTTCCCTCTCTCATAATAACTTACAGTATCATGCATAAATTTAATGATATAAGTATCACGAGAACCATTGTAGCAATGATTACTTATCCTAACAGAGAACACAGGGACACTAGATCTCATAACACTACTTTGTGAAACAATATTAGGGATATCCTTACAAAGGATAGTGTGTCCCTCTTCTACATATTTAGTGACAAAGTCTTTCACATTTGCTATTATAGGTTCATCATCCATTTGTTTATCAGGTTCAATAGCTTTATTCGTAGTTTCATTAACCATACTAGCTATCATAGAATGATCCTTTATCTTAACTGGGAAATGTATTTTCTCAATGTAAGGTTCAGGTAAAACATGATTAGTAGTATAAACTTCAGTATTTCTTGCAGGAACACACATAGCAACATCTTTATATGGTTCATGATACTTGATGACCCACAAGTATAGGGGGTGTATCGCAGTATTTTCGAGGGAAGTGAAACCCAATTTATTGATTCGACACAAGGGGAGCCAAAGAATATTTATAAGCCTTAACAACTGAGTTGTCAATTCAGCTGCACCTGGAAACAATCTTGCTCACAACAGTTTATCAGTAGCAACAGTTTTGTAGTAGGAATAATAAAGTAACAGCAGTAGCAAAACAAAGACAGTAGTAACAAAAGCAGTAAACAGTGGGATTCGAGTGCGGTAGGCATAGGCATGGATGGACGGGCGTTGCATGGACAAGACAATTCACATAGCAATCAGAACATAGGGCAATTGCAGATAAATAAGATAAAGCACCCAAGTACTAGACAATCCTAGGCATGTGTTCCATATATAGTCATACGTGCTCGCAATGAGAACTTGCACAACATCTTTTGTCCTGCCAGCCCGTTTGCAGCGGGGCCTCTAGGGAACTACTAGCAATTAAGGTGCTCCTTTTAATAAAGCACCGGAGCAAAGCATTAACACTCCATGAACACATGATCCTCACATCAAAGCCTTTCCCTTCCGGTTATCCCGATTTCTGTCACTTCAGGGCCATAGGTTCCGGAAAACAACGTGTGTATACAACCTGCAGATAAGACTAGAAACAATACTATCATGATGAACCAATAATAAGTTCAGATCTGAAATCATGGCACTCGGGCCCTAGTGACAAGCATTAAGCACAACAAGTCGCAGCAAAGTCATAACGCACTAATAAAAGATACTAGGCACCATGCCCTAACAATCTGATGCATTACATGAACGATCTCATCCAATCCCTACCATCCCCATAGTCTACAGCGGGGGATTACTTACTCATAGATGGGGGCAACATGGATGGTCGATGGAGATGATGGTGAAAATCGATGGAGATGGCTCCGGGGGCACTTCCCCGTCCCGGCAGGGTGCCGAAACAGAGACTTTCTGTCCCCCGAATCTCCCCTTCGGTGGCGGCGGCGCAGCGGAACTTTTCGTGGAAAAACGTCGAAACCCCCGAAGTTTTTAGGTCAGAAGGCTTCTTATAGGCGAAGAGGGAGACCGAGGGGGTGCCTAGGGCCACCACACTATGCCCTGGCGCGGCCAGGCCTAGCCCGCGCCTGGGGGGTGTGGCCAGCCCTTGGCCCTCCTCCGTCTCGTATTGAGGCTCCTGGAGTCTTCTGAAAAAATAGGCACTTTGGCTTTTGTCTCGTCCAATTCCAAGAATATTCATTTTCTGACTTTCTTGGGACCAAAAACAGCAGAAAACAGGCATCTGGCACTGTGGCTCTTGTTAAAGTCCAAGAAATCATATGAAAAGTACTCCAAAGTGTGGACAAAACACAAGAAAGTGGATAAAACCAAGCATGGAGCATAAAAAATTATAGATACATTTGCAATGTATCAATACTTATTCCACTTCTTTTTAGGGACTTCAATATAGGAAGAAAAAGCCTTAAAATAGGTTGCAATAGCTTGAGAGTCTAGACCATAAGCATTTTTAATATTTTGAAAGTGAGCTGTTCCCATAAAAGATTCAATGCATTCATAATCATAATTTATACTTAACTTTCTTCCTTTGTCATTCTCCCATGCTTCAGCATTGTCTTGAATACGGTCTAGAAGATCTCATTTATCTTCTTCTTCCATGTGAGTGAATGATCCAGCACAAGAGGCATCCAATAAATCCTTATCATGAAGAGAAAGCCTCGCATAAAAGTTATTGATAATAATATTGTGAGGGAGCTCATGAATAGGACATTTGAGCATTAGTAACTTCAATCTCCCCCAAGCTTGAGCTGTACTCTCTCCATCAAGAGGCCAAAAGTTGTATATTTGATTCTGATCTTTATGAATTTCACTAGGAGGATAAAATTTTGAATTAAAGAGAGGCAATATTACCTCCCATTCAAGAGCTTGACCATTTTCAACAGCTTATGCCATTCCTCGGCTCTTCCTTTCAGTGATAATGAGAATAACTTCTTCTTGACTTGATCTGTTGTAATACATGCACACTTGAACAACCCGCATGATTCCTGTATAAAGAGCAAATGATCACCAGGATGGACAGTTCCATCTCCAACATAATAGTTATCCATAACACGATCAATAATTCTTGTAGGTATTTTAAAAGTATCATTCTCAGTAGGTGGTTGTTCATCTACTACCTTAGAAGTGGTAGTAGCATTACGAAATAAGAAACTCAGCGAATTATCCATATTGGAATTAAAGCAAGTAACAAAAGTAAAAAAGTACACACTGTAGAAGTTTCCTTTACCAGTTCCACTCTCCAATAATGCTTCACTCCCTGGCAACGGTGCCAAAAAATAGTCTTGATGACCCACAAGTATAGGGGGGTGTATCGCAGTATTTTCTATAAGTAAGAGTGTCAAACCCAACGAGGAACATAAGGTGTTGACGAATGGCTTGGAGCAGGAATTCTCTGTAAATACTTAGCAAAGGGATTTTTAGGTTTTTTGATAATGCAGGTAAATAAAGTACGGGTAAATAAAAGACAATAAGAATAAATGCAGCAAGTGGCCCAATCCTTTCTTTAGCAAAGGACAAGCCAGTTGTATTACTTAAGATGACCAAACGTTCTCGAGGACACACGGGAATATCGTCAAGTGCTTTCGCTTCATATAGTTGATTAATCTTCTTTAGTTTGCTAAGTGTTGTGTGGGTGAACCTGTTCTAATGTACCGACCTTCCTAGGACTAATACATACTTGTGATTATATCCCTTGCAAGCATCCGCAAGTACAAGAAAGTAATTAAGGTAGAAACCTAACCACAACTTTAAACTCTAAGACCATGACATCCCTTGTGCAAAGGTTTCCTAATGGGGGTTCAGGTTTCTCTCACTCTAGCAACCCCTACTATTAGTAGCCAAATACACAATGCATTCCCCTAGGACCATATAGGTGAAGTATCATGTAGTCGATGTTCACATGACACCACTAGAAGAAATACACCACAACTTAAATATCAAACCATTGAATCTTTCTCCACTACTAACAACATGACTTCTCCCATGTCCTCAAGAACAAAACGAACTACTCACAAGACATCATATGGATCAAGATCAGAGATGATATAATGATATGTAACAATTTGAACATAAACGATAATTCAATGGTTCACTCAATAGCATCAACTACAAGGAGTAATCAACACCGGGAAAGTTTCCCCTAAGATTTATGCATGATTCAACCCAATTGTTACAGCGGTATGGAGTGGTGATGATGGTGGTGGTGGACATGATGGTGGTGGTGGTGATGATGATGATCCCGATGAAGTCCAGCTTGATGGTGGTGTTGATGGTGACGATCTCCCCTCTCCGGGAAGGAATTCCCCCAGCAGGATTCTGTCTGCTGGAGAGATCTTTATCTCTCTGTGGTTTTCCACCCCACAGAGGCGGTGGAATCTTTATGTGGTCCCTCCCCAGGTATTAGGGTTCCGTGGAGATAATATACGTCAGAGAGGAGAGCCTGGTGTGGGCCAGGGCGGCCACACCACCTGCTGACGCGGCCTAGGGCTGCCCGCGCCAGGGTGTGGTGTGGGCTCCCTGTGGCCCATCTCCACTTCCCCTTATGGCAATCTTCGTCTTCTGGAAAAATAGAATTTTCCATGTATTTTACTGGATTTTCTGATCTTCGTGAATTTTGCCTCCAAACAGCACATTTTCCATCAGAATCCTGACTGCAGCGGTCCATGCTCCAAAAGTCATCAACCATGCAAAAACAGATAAAATAACATAAGTATCATCTCTTAATATGAAATATATCAATGAATAACAGTAAATTATGATATAGAATAGTGATGCAAAATGGACGTATCAGCCCCCAAGATTCCTATAGCCCGCATCAAGCCTACAATGTAGGAGGAGAAGTTTTAGGCCCTATTTGCCCATGTGGAGAATAAGCATCATGAGAATGGGGCCAATGAACTTATCTATCCCTATACCAGAGCCGAGCATGGGGAGCTGCCAATCTACACATGCTTCCTCTGTATGGGGCTAGTTCCCCCTTTTTTTAGAGTTCTTCCTTGAGGTGATGAAGGCGTATGGATTTCACCTCGTGCAGATCCAGCCCAATGCCATGCTAGCGCTAGCCACTTCCACTCATTTTTGCGAGGCGTTTGTGGTGGTGAGGCCATCAGTGGCATTGTTTTGCCACTTTTCAACCCGAGGGTGGATAAGAAACAATGGATTACAGGGGGCATTACATTTTGTCTGTGCAACCAACGCTCTAGGCAGTACCCCATGAGCCAATTCAAGTCCAAGCAGGACGAATGGCACGGGGAATTCCGCATGGTGCTTGTTGGAGACCGCCTTCCCTAGATGTATGACCCAAAGGAGGCCACGCAAGCCATATGTTCTTGGTCAAGGCTAAGCTCAGAGGACACGAATCTACTTCCTATCACGGCCGTGATCCAAGAGCTGGTGGATCAAGGCTTAACTATTACTGATGTAATATCTGACTTCCTCCTGCGGCATCTGCCGCTACTTCAAAGGAGATCCTACCCGGTGTGGGAGTACAGCGGTAGTTAGGACATCATGTGCCTTCATCGTGGGAAGAAATATGATTTCTCCCGGGAGGCATACCTTGCCCTGATGCGGAGGCTTCTTACCCCGAAGGTGACAGGGGACATATTGGAGTCCACAATTCCGCTTTGCATGGACCAGCGCCGAGCCGCCATCCGGCCCTTCCTCCCTACAACACGAAGGGAGGAGTCCGAGTCTGCCTCGGTGGGCGATGGAGAGAGCGTTGATGAAGAGTCGCTTGTCCTCGAGTCCTCCAAAGCACTTTCCTCCAGTAAATATGATGAGGAAGGTAACTCCCTTGTGCAAATGGCTTCATAGGAGACTGCCGATGAAGAGGCAGAGGCTCTGTCTGATGGCTTTGTCCAGTCGGCTGATGGTTTCCTGGCCCCGTTTCCTACTAGCGTCCGAGGAGAACAGGTTGTCGGAGAAATCCCTTCCTTGGACCGCCTCAGGGAGCCCTCCATCGGGAAGGACATGGTCATCGTGTTATCGAGTGGCCCACCAAACCTGGCCTGGAAACGCCCACAGGAGAAGACGAGTGCCAAGCAGTCTTTGACCGCAGTCCCGCCGCCCTTACTAAGGAAGTGCAAGTGGGGTTCGACGACTATTTCTAGTGAGTACCTTCTTCCTTCGCCTTCACCATGCTTGCTTGAATATGGATTTTCCAAATGTTCATGCTCTTAGGGGTACACCTGGCTCAGGGGAGGTCGGCGCACCAGGGAAGGTCCCCGAGACTTTCCCAAGCGAGGTGCCGATGTTGTCCAAAATGGACGCATCAGGTTTGCCCATGCTTGAGCCTTCAGCATATACTCCCGGTACGGGGCCATTCTTTCATCTGATTCTTCTTTATTTGTTGTCAGGTCTTGAGGCGCATGGAGCATACGCCTTCTCCCAGGGGGCTCTCGCCGAAGGAGGTGGGGTTTTCCGACATCCCCCGAGCCCATATGATCTCCCCAGCGCGAGCAGAGTCGTCCCACGCGGCTGAGGATGCACCGAATTGGGGGTTGTACTCAGGCAGGATGGCTCTTGAACTGGCCCTAGAGTCGTCCTGCTCCCGGGCAGACGAAGCTCGCACCTCGTGAAGGGTTCCATAGCAGAAAACAAAAAAATTCTATCTACTCGTACACTAATACCAGGATCTATACTATGTAGACATAAGTAACGAAGGAGAGAGACGATATTCATACCTTTTAAGACTGAGGCACGCCTTATGCAGGAAGGCGTATATTGATGAAGCCGAGCAGCTCCAAGCACCCCAAGTGTGGTGCTTCTGAAGTACTACACATGTCCGGTGTAGGCAACGTCTCCCGGGCTCCTATCCAGCCGAGCAGCAGAAGAAGAAGATACCGGACCGAAGATCACATGACGGTAGTGTGAAGGTGGAGAACTCAAATCCCTCGAGGTCCTCCCAATAGTACGGAGAAGTTCTCAAAGGAAAATGAGAGAGAGAATGAGAAAATTGGATGCCTCCAAAGGGGTGGGGGGAGACCCCTATATATAGTAGGAGGGGGGCACACCACCCAGGGGCTAGGCGGTGTGGGACTAAACCCCACACCCACCAGCCACCTAGGGGCTACCGCTGGCCCTAGGCAGGCCCCACTTGGGCGGCCCACCAAGCCAAGGCTGGTCGGCCCCCTCTCCCTAGGCGCCTTGCCCTATTGGGTCTCCCTTCGGGTGAGGCACATTAGCATTAGGAAGCCTTTAATAATAAAATAAAATATATATTTAATATTAATTCTCCAATTAACATTCAAATACATATGTTACCATATTCCTTTACTCTGGAACTCCTTCCGAACCCCTTTCGATCACCATTGGATGTTACCCGGAACTATTTCGGTTTCTCTCTCTCTATTTCTCCTACGGTACCTCATATATCCCTAAGCGCTCCCACCCTTAAGCATGACATCCTTCGGTTCAGGAACACTCCGGACATGATTGAGAATCCTCTCATATCAATGATCATTAGTGGGACCTAGATGCCCATGATGACCCCCGTGCATTCCACGAATCTTATCACTCGAACCATGAATAGTCGTTTCCCGTTCCCTTTGCAACTTGATACCTAGTTCATCCAAGACTTGATCTTTAGTATCTCCATACCTTAGTTCGGTCTCGTTACAGATGAACTTCTTTACTCGTTCCCATGTCGTTGCATTCTGTGACCTAGTCACACGCTTGCAAGCTTCGTTAATGCAACGTCACCGAGATGGCCACATATGTATATATCCGTTACATGGACTGACAAATCCTACTCTTGATATGTACTCCTCTATGCGCTCCTTCAGCAAACCTGAGTGGTACCTTTTCGATCACCCAGTCACGGTATGATACTTGATAACCATCTAAGCTCCCTCCAGAACGGTGATTTGGATTATCTCATAGTCTAAGTATCATGTTGCGAGGTTTCATGCGTTTATCATCAATTGTGAACTTTGTAACAAGATCTCATTGAGATACAACTATTGGATGTTTGTCTATCACGTCATCCAACCAATGATGTGACCTCATTGTCAATTGGCATAAATGCCCATGATCTTGAAACTCAGATCATCATCATGACCAATGAACTAGTTCGCTAGAGGTAACTAGAGACATGGTTTGTTTACATACCACACGTGTATTAACGTTTCATATTAACACAGTTATAGAATAGTATGAAACGTATTATGAACATATAGGAGATATATCAAACAATACACTTTATTATTTGCCTCTAGGGCATAACTCCTTCAGTCTCCCACTTGCACTAGAGTACAAATTAATCTAGTTTACAATAGGCAGGAACCTAACACCAATGGCATCCCGGTGTTGTTCGTGCTTGGCTTGTATGAGAGCTTTAGTCAACGGATCTGCCACATTCAGATCCATGTGCACTTTGCAAATCTTGATTTCACCTTCGCCAACGTTCTGCCAGGTGACGTGAAATCGTAGCTTGATGTGTTTGGCTGCGGAATGAGTTCTTAGTTCCTTTGCGTTTGAAATAGCGCTCGTGTTGTCACAATAGATCGTCACGGGATCTTGCACACTTGGAACAACTCCCAGTTCAATGAAGAAATTCCTTAGCCAACTGGCCTCATTTGCCGCATGAGTAGCAGCGATGTATTCTGACTCCATTGTAGATTGTGCAACTTCCGGTTGCTTCCTGCTCTTCCACCTTACCGCCCCACCATTTACCAAAAACACAAATCCCATCTGAGACTTCGAGTCATCAGGATCTGAGTGCCAGCTTGCATCCACGCAACTAGTTAGGTTTAGAGCTTCATCATTACCTCCATAGACTAGGACCATATCCTTTGTTTTCTTGAGATACCTTAGGATATTTTTCACAATTGTCTAGTGATCCATTCCTGGATTACTTTGGTATCGGCTCGCCAAACTGAGAGCCAATCCCACATCAGGTCGAGTACTTAGCATTTCATACATGATAGAACCTATGGCTGAGGCATAGGGGATGTAAGACATCCTTTCTCTATCAGTGTCCGTTACCGGACATTGAGATAAACTCAGTATGCTACCTTTTGTTATAGGTGCCAAATCTCTTTTGGCATCCTCCATTTTGAACCTCTTCAAAATCTTCTCAAGGTAAGTACTTTGTCTTAATGCAATCAGGTGTCTTGATCTATCTCTATAGATTTTGATGCCTAATATGTATGCAGATTCACCTAGATCCTTCATGGAAAATTGACTACTCAAATATGCTTTCACGCTTCTCATAAGATCCACGTCGTTTCCCATGAGTAATATGTCATCCACATATACTACTAGGAATACAACTGAGCTCCCACTCGCTTTCTTGTAAACATAGAACTCTTGTTGATTTTGGACAAATCCAAAATTGTTGATCACTTGATCAAAACGTTGGTTCTAGCTCCGAGATGCTTGCTTCAATCCATAAATGGATCACTGAAGTTTGCATACTTGTCCAGCATCCCTAGGATAAAAAAACCTTCCGGTTGCATCATATAAAACTCTTCATCAATGTGACCATTGAGAAATGCGGTCTTGACATCCATCTGCCGAATTTCATAGTCGAAATGAGCAGTAATTGCTAGTAAAATCCAGACAGCCTTAAGCATCACTACGTGAGAGTAAGTCTCATCATAGTCGACTCCTTGAATTTGTTGAAACCCCTTTGCGACAAGTCGAGCTTTGTGAATAGTCACATTACCATCCGCATCTATCTTTTTCTTAAAGATCCATTTATTTTCCACGGCCTTGCGGCCTTCTGGAAGATTTACCGAGGTCCAAACTTGGTTCTCATACATGGATCATATTTCGGATTTCATGGCTTCAGCACTATCCATAGCTTCTTTGTAGTTTGCAGGTTCTTCCTGTTCATCTAGGATGACAGACATCACAAGGATACTATACCAATCAGGAGTGGCACGAACTCTTGTAGACCTACGAACCTCAGGAGTCTCGATGTCATTGTTTTGATCATCATCATTGGGCTCTTCGTCCATGTTGGAGAGCGGTTTTAGAACAGCTTCTGTTGCGCTACTCGGAATTTGGAGAGAAGGGTCAACAACTGCATCTAACTCAATTTTCCTTCCACTAATTCCTTTAGCGAGAAACTCTTTCTCGAGAAAGGTGCCAGCTTTCGCGACAAACATTTTGCCTTCAGCCTGGTTGTAGAAAGTATACCCAATTGTTTCCATTGGGTACCCCACAAATATGCATTTTTCCAATTTGGGTTCGAGTTTGTCAGGCTGTAGTTTCTTGACGTAAGCCTTACATCCCCAAACTTTCAGAAATGACAACGGTGGCTTCTTGCCATACAATATCTCATATGGGGTTGTCTCCAGGGATTTGGACGGTGCTCGGTTCAAAATAAAAGAAGCGGTTTCTAACGCATATCCCCAAAATGATACGGACAAATCAGTCAAAGACATCATGGACCGCACACTATCTAATAGAGTACGGTTACGTTGTTCCGACACACCATTACGATGTGGTGTTCCGGCTGGTGTAAGCTGTGGGATTATCCCATAGTCCTTTAAGTGCATGTTAAACTCATAACTCAAATACTCGCCTCCTCGATCCGATCGAAGATGCTTGATTCGCTTATTAAGTTGATTCTCTACTTCCTTCTCAAATCCTTTGAAGTTTTCAAAGGTTTCAGACTTGTGTTTCATTAAGTAGATATATCCATATCTACTCAAACATCAGTAAAGGTAACAAAATAATGATAACCATTGCGTGTTGAGACACTCATTGGTCCACACACAACCGTATGTATGATTCCCAGTAGGTCTGCAGCTCTCTCTATTGTGTCGGAGAAGGGTGTCCTTGTCATCTTGCCATAAGGCATGGCTCACATGTATCAAGAGATTCGAAATCTAATGATCCAAGAAGTCCTTTTGCATGAAGCTTCTTCATGCGCTTTACGCCAATGTGACAAAGACGGCAATGCCACATAAACATGGAATTATCATCATTATGCTTACAACGTTTAGCATCAATATTATAGGTGTGAGTATTACAATCAATATCTAGCAAGAATAAACCATTACTCACAGGCGCATGAACATAGAAAACATTATCCATATAAATAGAACAACCACTTGTTCTAGATTTAAACGAATAACGATCTTGAAACAAGCAAGATCCACTTACAATATTCATACTCCATGCGGGTACATAGTAGCATTTATTCAAAACTAGAATTAATCTTGACGGAAGATGTAGAGATAACATGCCGACAGCCACTACATCGACTTTTGTGCCATTGCCGATGCGCATCGTCACCTCATCCTTCCCTAGCTGTCTCTTACTCCGCAGCTCCTTCTGGGAGTTACATATGTGAGCAACAGAACCGGTATCAAATACCCAGGTGTTGCTCCTGGCGTTGGTAAGGAACACATCTATAAAATGTATATCACATATACCTTTGTCTTTGGCGGCTATCTTGTCGGCTTTCTTGTCCTCAATGTGCTTGGGGCAATTGCGCTTCCAGTGCCCGTCCCCTTTGAAGTAATAACACGTGGTTCTGTACCTAAGGTTGGGCCTAGTAGCCTTAGAGGTGTTGGCAACTGGTTTACCATCCTTCTTTGGCTTGTTTCCCTTGCCCTTTTGCCCCGACCTTTTAAAGTTCGTTGTCTTATTGACCATCAACACCGTATGCTCTTTCTTGATTTCTACCTCAATAGTTTGGAGCATGGCGAACACTTCATTAAGGGTCTTAGTCATCCCTTGCATGTTGTAGTTCATCACAAAGCTCTTGTAGCTAGGGGGAAGCAAGTGCAACACCCTATCAATCGCAAGCTCTTCCAGGATTTTGCAACCCAGAGCATTCAAGCGCTTAATGTAGCCAGACATTTTGACTACGTGCTCACTAATACTGTTGTGCTCTTCCATCTTGGCAGAGAAGAAGAGCTCGTAAGTATCATACCTCTCTACACGATCCTGTGGAGCAAAGACAGCCTTGAGATCTTCAGTGATCTCAAAAGCATTCATCTTCTCAAAATGTTTTTGAAGCTCCGGCTCCATGGCATAAAGCATTCCACTTTGGATGAGGGATAAATCATCTGCCTTGGACTACCAGACATTTTTTTCGTCCTAGGAGGCGGAATCTACAGGCTTAGCTGGAAGCTCAGCCTCGATGACATTAGTCAACTTGTAGGGGACTAGGAGGATCCTGAGATTACGGAACCATGTAGTGAAGTTGGTTCCATCAGTTTTTAGCTTGTCGTTCTCGAGGAAAGTGCTAAGGTTGAAGGTGGGTGGGCAAGACATCTACAATGGATTTGCAAAGTGTTTAGACCATGTTCATAATAATGATTTCAAGTTTTAATTCATGTTCTTAAACTAAAACAAAAGAACTCCCACTCAAATAAACACCCCTCTATTCATTTCAGTGATCACATGATCCCAATCCGCTGCACCTCCCCCGATCACCACGACCATCAGTGCAGTTTTAAAGGTGGACATTCCCCAATGTTGATCACATCATCTATGTGATTCATGCTCGACCTTTCGGTATCTTGTATTCTGAGGCCATGTCTACACATGCTAGGCTCGCCAGTTCTAACTTATATGTATCCACAGTGCAACATGGCTTACACCCACCGTATGCGAATGCAGATATGTCTGACACCCGATCGTCATGGCCTGCCTCATAACGGAGAACTTTCTTGGTGGTGCACACACAAGGGGAATACAAAGACTAGAATTCTGTGAGGGAGTATCCTATTATGCTACCGTCGTATATATTATCATACTAGGATAACAAGATGTACACAAAGGTACCTTATAAAGTAAAGTGTCATGACGTGGTTGGAGCCTCTTGATCATCACCGAGAGCTCCAATGGAAGTTTCATAAACTTGTCATTGCCATGTCACAACGCTAGCCACTATGCAAATCAAATATAGACTCCTCTATTTTATCTATTGCATGTTTTACACGGCTTTAGGGCTTTCGCGGTAGAACCCCCTCCCACCTATGAACGTAGAGCCACAACATGGATTCAATGATTGGCATTTTACTTCCCTTTTCAGCGCCCTCCAATGTCGATGCCATATCAAATACCTTAGAGAGACAGACACCCCCCTAAGACACTTTGATATGTGGACTAGTCTTGTGAATCAGCACGTGAGGTCGGTTGTGGGCTGCTTCATCAAACAGTGTCGCAATATGAACAAGAACATAAAAGAGGGTAGCAACTAGAGAATCAATGCCCACATATTGCTATGTGTTCTATTTGTACGACATGTCTAGCCATAGACCCGCTTTGATACCACTGAAGGGTTCCGTAGCAGAAAACAAAAAAATTCTATTTACTTGAACACTAATACCAGGATCTATACTATGTAGAACATAAGTAACGGAGGAGAGAGACGGTATTCATACCTTTGAAGACCGAGGCACGCCTTACGCGGGAAGGCGTATATTGATGAAGCCAAGCAGCTCCAAGCACCCCAACTGTGGTGCTTTAGAAGTACTACACACGTCCGGTGTAGTCAGCGTCTCCCGGGCTCCGATCCAGCTGAGCAGCGGAAGAAGATGCCGGACCAAAGATCACAGGACGGTAGTGTGAAGGTGGAGAACTCAAATCCCTCGAGGTCCTCCTTAATATTACAGAGAAGTCCTCAAAGGAAAATGATAGAGAGAATGAGAGAATTGGATGCCTCCAAAGGGGTGAGGGGAGACCCCTATATATCTGAGTCTTCCTCGTATTCCTCGACAATCACCTCCTCTGCTGGAAGCTCTTTTGCCAGGGTCTTGTTCTTCTTGTTCCTCTTCTTTGCCTTCTTGGAAGCGCTGGTATCAAAGATGGCTTTGGGTCCGTTTCCCAGAGTCAAGCTCTGATCGGTACTTTCGGACATTTGGACCTCGGGATTATCTCCGATATCCATGTCATCCTGCGCTTTGGGAGAGTTTTTTCTGGATCCTTCATCCATGACTTCTCCTTCTTCTTCAGCTTTGGAGTTGTACTCCTCTTCCTATTCCGTGGAGAACTTTCGGAAATCCACCGACATCATTGAGTCATCTGAGGATGCGGGTAAGTCGGTGTTTGTTTCGATCGTCTCCAACACTTAGTCTATGTTGTCTCCAGGATCGGCTGAGCCGGATCCGGATCCAACATATCCGACGAAGTGCGATGTGTGGGTCCCGAGGTAGTTGCGGCTCTCCTTGTGGGCTTCCTCGAAGATCTTGATGGTGTTGAGAACCTCATCCACGTTTGCACCTTGCAGCATCATGCGCCTCAACGTATGCCTCTGGAAAGGTTGGTCTGTTCCGGCGTTGGTAGCACCGGAACCAAGGTTGTTGTTGTGCTCCTCCTAGATTTCGACCTCAGCGGGTGGATCGATCTGGGATTCAGCCTCGCTAGGGAGATCCACTCCAGATTCGACATGAACCGCAAGATCTGCTTCA
Source organism: Avena eriantha (assembly GCA_910589775.1). NCBI lineage: Eukaryota > Viridiplantae > Streptophyta > Magnoliopsida > Poales > Poaceae > Avena > Avena eriantha. The sequence goes on from OU342740.1 coordinate 492,698,579, forward strand.
GGCTCAGATTTCTCCACTATCTCCGCAACAGGTGCGGGCTGGGTGGGATTGGGATCTGGAACTCCGCCGCCTCCACGAACAAAGGGGACCCAGAAATTTCTTCTGCCTCTATCATCACCGCTGGGGTGGGTGGGGCAGGTTCAGTGAATCCGATGTACACATCGATCTCGCCAAAAGACATGATGGTGTAGGTAGTCATGGCCTCCCTAGGCGGAATCCAAGTCTCATCGAGAACGATGAGAGGGACGTCATTGGTGTAGAGGATGCGACCAACGGTGATAGTCTCGCCGATTTGGATTCTTGCATATTCTGCTCGAAGCGCAGATCTGAAGCTCACTTGCCCCATTGTGGGCGCCAACTATCGTCGGATTGATGACAAGTACGCCATGAGGGGGTCCTCGAGGCGTGTGGAAGAGAGGGGTGTGAGACGTATGGTGTTCCGGGACGGTGAGCACACAGTTTTACCTAGGTTCGAATCTGCCGGCTTTGGACGGATCCTACTCTTGCTAGCAATCCAGTAATACGGCAGAGCCGAAATATGGGTTATAAGGGTTTCGCCTGTGCGAGTTGAGATTGTAGACTATTGTGAGGGTTCCCTAAAGGCTCTCCCTAGGATGGCTTATATAGATATCTGGCCTAGGTTTACAAGAGAGATCTATCCGGCTACGACTAAGAGTCAGTTACAGAGTACATCTTGTACTACAAGTAACACCACGGGCCTATGTCGGTAAGTCTTTTGGGCTTTCCCGTAGCCAGACTGGACTCCGTCTCTTCTCCCTGACTGGGCCGCTTGTGAAGTAAAGCTCTAACCTGAAGTGGGCCACCCTGGTCAGTGGGGCACAGTGAGGATACCCGGAAAGTATATCCCCCACAAAATGTCAAAATTTGGAGCTATCAACCTCCCAGGCTTAGCTGTTACTCGCCCACGAGTGACAAAGCGATAAACAATAATAGCGAGAAATAAACTTAGGTAGAGAAACTCACAAGTCCAAGGTGGTAACATATTCCATCGCCACAAATCCTGCAACCTTAAACATGAGCATAATATATTTGAATAGTTGCACCTAAGTTTACTTCCTAACCGCGTGTAACTTGCTAGCTAATAAATATTTAAACTCAAAAGGGATTGTCAAGAATTTGGTTAGGCTTGCGAATCAATTCTTTCAGCGCCTCTCTTCTTATGAGAGTAAAATTTTTTTTGAGAAGTCGAATTAAGGGTGCACTAGTAAATGTCAAAAAAGGATAAACTTAGAGCTTTTCATTAACAACCACTTCAAATTTAATGGCCTTCTAACACCCAGTATGTTTCTTATTTTTGAAGAACTTTAATTCTTTAGTACTGAGGTGATGTCAATACTTTCATTTGGATCAAATAAATTTAAAACAACTATGATAGGAACTCACTTTAGCTTTAATATTTCAGCCCATGGAACTAAAATTTTGCACACCGCAACATTGCTACGGATGTGTAGCCAACTCATAGCCGCAATCTGAGACGAACTCAAGATCATTCATAGGCCATCGAAGTTGTTAGTTCCATAAATCTTTGGTACTTTCACAATTCACTTCGGCTTAAAACATTTACTTTCAGCTCATCGAGACAACTTTGGCATCTCCCTCAACCACCGCAAAATTTCCATTCCTTCAAAAAATCTTATTCAAAAAGTGTTATCAAGTAATAACCTTTAAGATGTGGGGTTGAGTATTGCTAAGATTAAGCCCTTAAGACAAAAACAAGGCAGAAAAGTTGTCACAAATACACTTTCTCTTGTCCTTAAAAATATTGGAATTGATCCAATGCAGGTTTTTTTCAAACTAACAGTAATTGTCATAAGTCGAAACCAAACTAGTGAAACTAGCTTTGAGAGTAAGTTCTAAAAGATAACAAGCTAAGCGGGGGACTAGACTCAAGTGCAACCGAACAAAAATAAAATGTTCATGAATAAACTTACAAGAAGAGGGAATAATAAGAATGTTGTATCTCCTCTCGCTTGCTCATTTCACACCTAAATCGACTCCTCATGTTATTCACCATCGCTAAGTCACTTGAAGTGAATAATCTATGAAAAATCAAAAATAAAACCGAGAGAGTTTCACACAAAACAAGATAAAAGCTACTATAATTTTTTGTGTTTTATTTGTAGCAATGCAAACTGAAAGTAAACATGCAACTAAAGAAAAGAAACAAATTAAAAGAATAAAACAAAGATGAATGCAAAAGGTGGGGAGGAGTTCAACCTCGCCAAGCTTATACTCTTGGTCTATCTTGGATCAATTACTATCGCCATTGTTGGGCGGCTGCTGCTGCTGCAGATTGTATGGATAGTAGTTCAGGAATTCGGAACTGAAATGGGTGAAGTTCTGAGTGAGGGAAGTGGCATTTGTGTTCACATCATGCAGTGTGTTCTCCACACCACTGACACGACACACCAACTGATAGAACTCACCTCTTGGGACATAGTTGTATCCCGGTTGTGGTGGTGGCATGTTCTGCTGCTGGTGGTACTAAGGGAAGTGCAGGTGGTTGTGGTGTTGCTGGCCATAGTCATCCCAGCCCATGGTGTTCCAGCCTTTCTCTTCCTGTTGGTGCAGCTCTTGCTCCACTCCCGCATTTTCCAAAGCGGGGTTTCCTTCTAGAGGTGCTGCCCTTGCCTGAGATGATCATTACTTATTGGAACTCCTCCTGGTCGAGGGCCCAACTCTACTTTCCTGGCAAACCAAAATCTTGAACAAAAGGCAGCATAATTTGGTGAACTACACTATTAGGTTCATAATAAAATTGATAAGCATGGGAAGGACGGTAAGCCCTATAGACTCCCATGTATTTCGTGTTTGCCATGTGAACAATGTCCAAGTATTTACTACCTAGCAGTGGTCTTTCTTGGAGCATGGAGAACTCACTTGCATAGGCGAATTGAGTGATCAAACCACCACAACAAATATCCCCTGAATGGACCAACCGTTGGCAGCTAAAGTGTTGGATTAGCAATGCACCCAAGTTTACCTTATGCACCATATCCTGGTGGAGATCCATGTAAAGCACACATATCTGAGGGCTAGCCATTGTCGCGGTGTCTCCCTTCTCAAAAAATAATTCACCAAGAATGTGGCGAAGTAGTGGATGTTGTGATTCTAGATGGTGGCAGTTCTTCTGCATAAAATCAACATCCATGTGAACATAAATTTCCTCCCAAGCAAACATTGACTCTGCGAGGACTTCTTCAGTAATATCGAGCTCTCCCTCATAAGAGAACCCAAAGAAATCACAAAACTCATAGAAATTAGTATTCCTGGGCTGCCCATTGAGTACGAAACTTATCATGCAATGGTGTTGTAGGAGTGCAAGGTCATCATGGAAAGTCGAGAGGAACTCGTACGTGGAGCGCTTGAAGGCGTCGACAGCGAGGGTGGTGAAGGCAGTCATACTAGCATTCTTAGCCATCATGTCGAAGTCGTCCTTCAAATCATGGAGAGAGAGTAACTTGTTGCACACCCACTTGGTGGGCAGCACATCGCGATCACTCACTCTCGCATAGTCCTTGCTCATGGTAGACTTCAGAACATCCCCCTCCTAGCGCCTCTTCTTCGAGCCCGGCGCGATAGAGCTCCCAGAGGCTCACGAGCCTCCCGGCTTCCCTCCGGTGCAAAAAAAACAAATATTCATTGCACTGAAATTTTTCAAAACAAAACTATAGGCATAAGGTTTCTATCATATAAACAAACAATTATAGGTAATTTTTTTGAATCCTAACGTGTGGAACTAACAATAATATAAAATTCATTAAGAACTCATCTAGATAGCCAATATGAGGGATTCAACCATGAATTTTTTTGAAAATAAAGCATGGATCAGGTGAGAAACTTACCGACGTGAAGATTCCCCAACTCAAATGAATGATATCAGAGAATAACCAAGGATTGTAGGAGGTTAGGGTTTGAGTTCAAGAGAGAAAGAGAGAGAGAGAGAGAGATAGATAGAGAGAGAGAGGAAAAGGATGGCTGGCTTGGTGGCCTAGCTGTCCGCCATCATTTTTGAATGGCAACGCACTCGGTACGGGAAGACGATACGGGTGCGCGTCCCACTCGTTTTGTTGGTCTTCACCTTTGGATACAGCAGTTAAGGTTTGAGATCTAACCTGAGCCTCGATATGGCGGATGGTACAAGCGCGTCCGGTCGTACTGCTGATTGGTATCCGTGCAGTAACCAAGAATAAAATCTTGCTTACTTTGTCAAGACTCAGTATGAATGCATGGTACTAGCATGTTTTGTCATACTGCAGATCGTTAAAAGTTATGTCTCGGTAGAGTAAATTCTACCTCTTTTGGGTCTTCGGTACGGGTGCATAGTATAGGCACCTCCGTTCATACCGTTAGTCGTTCAAAACTCTGAAGACCACTTTCTTCTTTTATTTTCAATATCTTCCTTCAAACTTGAACCACAACTTCTTATCAAGCTATTTTCCCTGCCCTTTGGCTTGGGCTGCCCTTCATCGGGGGTACTTACCACTTGAACACGTTTAGGTGGTGGTACATACTTTCCACCATGTTCTTGCTTCTTTAGGAAGTAACAAAAAATCTGATCATCATAGATGTTGAAGACAATTTTCCCACTAGTGCAATCAACATTAGCTCCTGCACTTCTAAGAAAAGGTCTTCCAAGGGTGATGGAAAGTTTGTCATCTTCGGGAACATCAAGTATAATAAAGTCAGTGGGTATGACGTGTTGATCAATTCTGAGTAAAACATCTTTGTTCACACCAATGGGTTGTTTAGTGGTTTTATCAGCCATTTCCAAGGTAATATAAGTAGGAGAATATTCTCCAAGATTAAGTTTCTTGGAGAGGGAATAAGGCATGACACTAACACCTCCACCTAAATCACATAGGGCATTGCACATGTTAGGTTTTCCAATAGCACAAGAAATAGTTGGTATACTAGGATCTCGAAGCTTAGCGGGAAGATGATCTCCATAGCTTGTCATTACCGCTACAGTCTTAGTTACCTTTTTCTTTCTATTAAGCATATCTCGCATGAAGTTTTTGTTGGTAGGAACTTGAATTGCATCGGCTAGAGGAAGTTCTAAACAAAGATTACTTAGATCCTTGGAAAACAAGTCATATATACTCTTATCAGCTTCATATTGAACATGGTTAGGATAAGGGATTTTATTTTTGGCTGGTTTTACCTTCTCTTTTACCTTGGATGTTGACTCAGTATATTTTTTGTTCTTATTCTTCATTTTCGACTTCTACTTTTCAACTTGTTTTTCCTATGATGCAATCACTTCTTCCTCTTGTTCACAGCTAAACTCAACTTCTTCTCTTGGATCGACAGTTTCAGCATCGGAGTCATATTGTTTATTTTTATCTCCTGCATCTTCCTCTTCTTCATTTCCCATTGAAGCTTCTTTATTTTTTCTTTGGTCTTCAAGAGATCAGTGTCATATTGTGGATCAACAATATCCTCTTCTTATTGACTCACTTCCTGAGTCTATTTTGCCTTCCGAGCCTATTCTTCTTGATACCAAGGTGTCCCTGGAGGTTCCTGTGTTTCTGTACCATGTCTAGTATCAATATTAGTAGATAAAGTATTGTAATCATGATTACTTTGATTTAAAATCAAAGCTTGAGTGTTGGCTATTTGATCACACTGGATTTTAACCATACTAATATGCTTATCAAGATGTCTAGCAGCATATCCTAGATCATCAAAGCCTGCAGTCAATTCTTTTATATCTTTCTTGTGGGGCATGAGGTGTTTATTGTAACTATCGCAGAACCGAAGTTGTTGATGTTTACATTGTTGCATAGCAAGATTCATTTTTATTCTATTATAAAAGTTTGGAGGACGTTAACTTGATTTTCTTTAATAAGTTCCATTGCTATACCTTTTTATTCCATGGAATTTTTAACTTTCAGCATAAGTTCTGGAGGTATATGAAGCATACCTTTCTTTGGTTTAAAATCTTCAACAAGATTATACTATTTTTCATTGAAGGACCTTATCCCAAAAAGATCTATACATTCTGGTAGCGTCAACTTGCTCAATCTTCCTCCTGTAGTTAAATCAATCATTTGTTTGGAGTCATCAATGAGTCTGTTATAAAAATATTGTATGATTAAATGCTCCTTAAAACCGTGATTTGGGGCTCTCATAATCATCCCAAAGAATCTTTCCCAAGCTTGTGAGAAAATTTCTCCAACTTTTTGAATGAAATTAGATATATCACACTTGATCTGCAGAAGCTTAGTAAATGAGCAGAATTTTTGCATAAATTCTCGGATAGAATCCGTCCAACTTTTTATAGTATGTATAGGCAAGGATTGTAACCAAGCAAAATCTTTATCTATTAATGACCAACAAAAAAGTTTAAGGAGTACAAAATCTTTTGGTAGTCCAGTTGGTTTAAGAGTATCATAAAGATCATGAACCTTCATTAGATGATCACTTGGATCTTCATCTTCTCTTCGTGCAAAAGCAATTTCTTTCATTATATAGACCAACTTAGGGTCTATTTCAAATTCCATGCATTCAAGGTTAGTATAGATAATAGGTATTCTCCTAATATGCCTAGATGGATTCCCATAATCTCCCAATGATTTCTCAGGATCTTCTATCCTTCGGGTGATGGACAAATCTGCCATCAAGGGAATAGAATTGTTCACATCTATAGAACATGAGTTAGAAAATTTTCAATAAGTTTTAGGCGTCTTTCAATTGGTACACACTCAATATAAGTAGGCAAATAATTTATACTGGAATGTGTATATCCTCTATCTTCAAGATCATTGACGGTTTCAACACTTACAGATGTAAAAAAACAAGCACTTATCCCTTAGCTCCCCTACAATGGTGCTAGAAGTAGCTTGCTGGCCTGCAAGAGCACAGGTTCGTCATAGCACATATTTCTACAAGTATTAGTTCTAATTTTTATATCGATCCCAACAAGGAGCTTAGGGACAGTGTTTATCTTTAGTGTTTCTGTCGCACTTAAGGTGTAACTTGTCTTGAGTGAATTGACTGCAAGATTTGGTGTGGAAATGGATGAGTGGGAAGAAAGTTGTTTTTAGTAATGAACGGTACTTAAAGTAAATAACATAAAGGTAAAAAAGCACAGAAGTTGTTTGAGGTTTCCTGTAGATGAGAAGTTAGGTGCGGGGAGAAAAGGTTCATGGTGATAGTGAATGTGCCAAATGGAATAAAATGCGATAAGTGAATATAGTACTTCTTATTCATATGTGAGTAGGCAAGAAAACCATATACCAATCAAGAGTCCTCTTGGTAGATTATTCTCAATTCCAATGATCCTTCTGCCTATTACCAAACCCATGTTCAACACATCAATAAAGTTCTTTCAACTATATCAAGGCTTTAATCTTGATGGTTCCTTGTTGTCCTCGAGTTATACTAGCTCCTCTTTAATATCGGTCGTGTCACCCAGGGGTCACCGATTCTCTAGTAAACAAGTTCATATCTATGAGATCTTAGGATCATATTATCCGGGCTCTTAAATTTGACAACAAGCATTAGGCTTACATAATAAATCTTTGGCCCAGTATAATAATCACTACCATAATCACAAATAGATGGAAATTAAGGAGGCACATCACATCTCACCAATTCCCTACATCTCCCATGCCTATGGGGATTTACTCACACATTAGAGGAGAATAGACCAAAGACATATTCATATTGCAAATGGAAATCATCTCGACTTTACCGTAGTAAACCACAATTAAGTTGAAGATCAAATCAAATACAAATCGAAGTAGGAATAGAGGTTCTAAATCCTAATCTTAAAAGTATGAATCTCTCTCTCTCTCATTATAAGTGGGGAATTATGATGGAGTTGATGATTAAGTGGCTAGAGATCTTCTAAGAATGGGGTGGAGTTCTTCTTCTTCTTCAGATCTGATATCCTCTCTTCTAATATGGTGTGTGGTGGTTCTGTATGTATTATTCCCTCATTGCCTTCACGAAATATGCTTGTATTGATATAACAAAGATGATGGCGTGTAGTATGTGCAGACGGTACGAGCAACCTCCAATTGTATTGTTGGTCGTTAAGCCCCCAGTGAGGCCCTGATGGAATTGTCTTTAGTTGGAGATTTGCTCATTTAGGTGTTATTAGCCCATAAATGCTCTTAGATCTTCCAAAAGTGTCCAGTATCTGAAAGTCATCACAAAAGAACAAGATTTCACTAACTTGTGATATTAGTGTTAGTTGAAAGATCAAAATCAACAAATCCAAGTGAAAACCAATGGAAAATCTGTGATAAAAGTGTTAAAATTTGGAGCTATCAGAGGACTGCAAATAGACGAGGTCCAAGGGGTGGTCAGGCTTACCTAGAGAATTCCATAGACACCGTGACGCCCTAACGGGTCCCTCTTGAGCGAGCGGGGTTTCGGGTCTCAAAAGCACCCACGAGACTATCTTGTGTACCGTGATTCCAGCGAGCCTCTCTTGGTGTGTGCCATCGTGCATCGTGCTCAGAACCGAGGGCACATGGTGATGTGTTCATGTGCGAACCAAATTTTTGGTGACTCCACTAGGGACGAAACTTTGAACGGTCCCTAGCTCGTTCTTTCTGTGAACAGAGCATCATCAAGAGGATGCAATCTACAATGATATCATGAATCATCAATATCCTCATGTAGATGCAAATTACTCTTATGTTCATGTTGCTAGATATTTTGATATGTGTATTGTATCGACTAGCTCTAGTTTTACTATGTGCAAAGCCAGTGCAAAATAATGCTTCAACATATCTTAGTAACTTGCAACATTTAAATTCAAATTATCATGCATTGGCAACCCCTGAAATTCACATGCATATGAATGACATGACGAATTCGGTTAATCAATATGAAACACATGATGTTATAAATTTTAATAGCATGGAAGCAAGTGTTTCATCTTTATATTCATCAGCAAATAAATCACACTATGTGGGTTCACCTTCAAACATGTCGATGTATAGGAAAATTGGACATGCTACGAGTAGCTATTTTTGCCAATTACCCTCAATCATCATATGCTAGACCTTATGTTACTAGTGTTTTACCATGTGCGACTAGTGATAGTCATAATTCGGCTCCACACCTTTACAATGGTTATAGCTAAATAAACAGAAAGTTAATATGAGCTAATGTGCTTTCATCTAGTACTTTAGCATATGGTACGTCCCTATAGAACTGAAAAGTTTTGGCGACACATCATTGACGAAAGAGACAAAAAGCATTAGGGGTATTCTTCTACAAGAACAAATGGTTGGAAGAAAAAATTCATCTAAGTTCAAGAAGCTAAATTCTCTTAAAATAGAACTACAAGAGAGGCCCCATGATCTTTTTACAATATAAACTTATGAGGCATACAATAAGAAGCGTGAAGAGGAGTGTAAGGCAAACAAGATCAGGTTTTCCCCTTCTCAATTGCTAAGTTTTGGCAACACTACATTGCCGAAAGAAACTAAAAGAATCGGGGGGAACCATGTGCAACCGAGGTTAACACCGATAATATCATTCCATTTGATGATTTATCGGAGGAACATCTCCAATTATTCGGGACACTTAATTAAGAATAAGCGTGAGGAGGAGTTTGATGTGCTTGAAAAGAATCTCAAATAGGATTATGAAGCATATAAGAAAAACTTGAAGAGGAAGAACTATAGCAGTTTCTTGCAAGTGTTGAAAAGGACCATCAAGATAATACTACACAAGTTGAAGGAATCAATTCATCTCCTGCACGCAGCAATAAAGTTGAACATTACCTTGCAACGAGGCAAAAACAATAAGTTTCGTCAAGTGATGAAATCCGTGAAGATAAGAAGAATGATTCAGCTAGTATGGCTAAGTCGATTATTGAAAATACCAAATCAAAAAGTACATGTGTTGAACATATCAAATCAAAAGAAGTAATCTTCATTGGTCAAGTTCATGGAAAGTCTAGTGATACAACCATGCTTGATGTTTTTGGTTGTAAGGGAGTTTATAATCTTCCCTATGAGTTCCATGCCAAAGAAATTTGCGAATATCAATAACACCAAGATATAGACGAACAATGTTCAGTTTCCAAAGAGCATCAAAGTGAAGAGGCACGAGAACTACAAAAGAAAGAATATAAGGCGTTGGGGAATCATCCAAAAGCAGAGGAAGATTTTGTTCAGGTTATGCAACTATCATACGCTTCCAACGTCTTCAAAGAGGTAAGTTTAGCAAATAATTTACTTATATTCTGATTTGGTCAAAACTTTATTACTAATGCATCCATTAGGAAAATTCTCATAAGCTATGAAAGACAGTCGAGAGAGGTAACTTATTTGTTAGCAATATAATAGTCACATAACATATCGGTCAACATGTTGTACCCTTTAGAGACACCGATATAAACAAATTATTCTAGCCAAAGTTTTCCCTAGTGTTTCATGTGTATTTTATATCTACATGGTAGCATTTGCTTATTTCATATTTGGCTTACATTTGGTCTCAAGTGAGACATATAAGTTTTAACTATTTTGGTTTTAGAAACTTAAAGTCAAGGTTATTGTGTTTCGAGAAAACCTATGATAGTATAATTATGTATCCAAATACATTAGAAATTAAGTGCAAAAGATGATGCATAACCGAATGAGGAGATGTAAAATCTGAATAGTTTCGTTGTTTAATTCTAAAGCCGTTAGCACAATAAGATTGGTTAGGAGATAAAAGGTGTACCTTCAGTTTAAAGATGAGTGATCATATATTTGATATGTTGATGAAAATTGATTATATTATAATTCTTGATCACAATGTACAACCATCATTACAAGGACGAATTTATTGCAAGTTACATGATTCGTTCGATCATAGTATAGATAATTGCAACATGTTTCATTAAATAGTAAAATCGGTTGTTAATAAGGGATGATGGAAATTTGTTGAAACACAAATTGATGACCAATCTATTTTGTTTGGTCTTTATGGCCAAACGACACTGCATTAACTACCTATAGCCGATTCATATAATGATGAGCATGTACACACTAAAGATGATGGGATCAATCTTTCAAGAAAAGGTATTGTTGAAGAACATATTGCAAATGTTCTTGAAGGCGAGAGTTTTGTTGAACCTACATCAAAGACATCAAGCACTAGGGGACACCAAGAAAATATGAAGATCGATGCATGCAAAACCAAGAAAGATAAACGCTGCAATAAGCACAAGGGTAAGAAATCAAAAGTTACTTTCACACATCTACTTGAAAAATATCAAAAGGAGAGTGAAGAAAAAGTGATTATTCTCAGAGTAATGCAAAAGCATCAAGATAACCCCCAAGGAAAAAGTCTAAAGACAGGGATTGAAGAAATGAGAAATTCAATGCAACAAATTCATATCCTCCTTTTGGGCCACAAATGCCAATGTCATAGATACCTTCCTATGCCGATTTTCATTCATATCCACCATGGGAAAGGTATCTTTCACGACCATGTTATCCATCTAATTCTAGGTCATCTCACCCAAACTATGCACCTCCAAGAAGATCAACATTTGATCAACAATCACATGTCAAAGACTATTTCAATCAAAAAGAATTGATCTGGAGTTTATGGGTAAAGAAACAAGTGATCAACCAAGTATACCAAGAAAAAAGGGATGGACTCAAGTGTTCTATTTTCGACTCAACTAAAAATAATGAAAATCTAGCTAAGTTGATGCCAGCTACTAAAGGGAATGAAGTGAAGTGAGTTACTTTCAAAGATCCAATTGCCGAATCTAGAGGAGAAAAATTGAAAGTGCCAAGATCAGCAAAGGCGTGCTATTGTGTGAAACAAAACCACAGCCATGATGCCCACTCGGCTTTTCACATTGGGAAGAGATAAACATATACCATCTTAGGTACGAGGAGTTGAACAAAAGGAACATGGCATGGATCCCCAAATTTAAACAAAAGGATAAGAATGATGTGCAAGCTACTTTTGCAAAGAGATCAATAGAAGTGAAGAAAGAAACCAATAAAGTAACAAGAAATTTAGCTAAAGGTTTGTGTCACCTGACCAACATCTTCGGTATGCACATCATACATATTCTTTAGTCGTGGCATCAAAGCCTTTCCATGGAATTCACCCAAAACTATGATCGGTTACCCCTCATGGGTTTATTTTGATCCATGGATGCATCATAATTATTTATAATTATTTACATCATGAAAGGTATTACCAAATCATTATTCATATGAGTAGTTGGAATGTTGTTTCTAATCCAAGATGCCAAAATATTGGTGATTCAAAATCAAATTTATTGTTTTGTTTCGTCTATGCATATTTTGATGGATGGATTATACATGCCCCTTAGGGAAAAGACATATGGCCGATATTTCTTTCATCGTCATAAGATCATTATATAATCATGGCTGATGTGGTTTTCTAATATAGTCCTTAGTGTCATTGGAAACCGATACAAGGTATGCATTCATTTGAAAATTATGCTTATGCTTTGATGATTTGGCTTATGAATCCTCGAAATATACGAAAGGCCAAAATGTTTTTAATTTCATTTTTGGTGCATTACTGATGAGCATGATATTGATACTGATCTTTTCTCTTTCGTACCATAGAAATTTTATTTTGATTATACAGTTTTAAAAGCAATATCTGAAGGGGATATGCACGAGAAGCAATAATAAAGTGGTTATTATCTTATTCCATGTTTATGATAAATTTTATTTTGCATGCTATAATTGTATTAATTGGAAACGTTAATACATGTGTGTTTAATAAAAAAAATACAAAGTTCCTAGTAATGCCTCTCATATAAACTAGCTCGTTGATTAATAAGATGATCAAGGTTTCCTAATCGTGGACATTGGATGTTGTTAATAACGAGGTCACAACATTGGTGGAATGATGTGATGAACATTCATCTGAAGTATAGCATTACGACCAAAGTCATTATGTTTATATTTTTATAACATCATACGAAGTAATAATAGTCCTTAGACCATGAGATCATGTTAATTGCTAACATCGGAAGAGTAACTTGATAACATCAACCATCACACCGTAAAAGGGTGACTATAAAGGTGGGTTCAGATAGTCCGAAGGTTTTATGTTGAGGCTCATGGATCAAGAGTGGAATTTGTCAATCCCGATGACGGATAGATATACAATGGGCCCTCTCGGTGATATCACATTAAGATATCTTGCAAGCAAGTGATGTGATCACTAGAATGTTATATCACGGGAACGAGAAAAGATTGCATGTCAGTAACGAGATTAAACTAGTTATTTGGATGCCAATGATGGAATCTCGGACATGTAATATATCGTGAGACAAAGGGATTTAGTTACGACGTTAAAGGTTCACATGATCACAAGAGTCATATTTGAATATGTGGGAGTCAGTACGGATCTCCAGGTCCCGCTACTAATTATTGATCGGAGAGGGGTCTCGATCATGTCTGCATTATTTGCGAACCATAGGGTGACACAATTAAGGGATACCGACACCATTTGGAGCAAATATGTTTCAGATAAAGATTTAAGAAAGCGCTGGAATCATTTCGATGGAAACCGGAATTATTTCGGGTGAAATTGCAGAAACTGGTTCTGCATGTGATATTGAAATGTTGCAGTGGGTTAATGTTTGTTAATTAAAGTAATTGACTAACTTCTGAATAAAATAAATAAAATAGTTTTATTTAATGAGAGCTTGCATTAAATTTGGTGGAAATTTAATGCATGCGAGTGGAAGTGTGAGTGGAGGCATATTTATGTGAGTGGAGCATCCACCACATGAATGATGGAAGAGGTGGGGGCACCACCAAGGCCGCCACGCCATGTCCCTTGGCTGCCCTCCTCTTCCCTGTAAAAGGCCCCCCTCTCCTCCTCACAACACACACCTCATCGTGAAGGATCTCTCTCCCCCTCTAGTTCTTCCCCATGGTCTCGGATTAGCGAGATACATGTTCCCGGTGGCTTTATCTGGAAAGGAGTTGTTGCTTCCGCTGCATTGCTAGAGCGAGGAGGTGGAGGTTGTCGGGGTACCGGACGTGTGTGCGATCACGGATGCACTGCTGCTTTGCGGTGCTGGACTTGGTGGTGCTGGACTTGCTGGAGCTGGATCTGATGGACGTTCTGGAGCCGGACCTACTGAACTTCATCACGATCTTGAGATCGGCAAGTGTACGACTACATCATCCACGAGTTCCAACTTGTTAACAAAGGTTTGTTGTCTTCGAGGGTAAGTTCTCTATGGATGTATATCCACCTGTTACTTATATCTAGTAGATAGATCTTGGCGTATAGTTCCCATCGTAGGATTTTTTTTGTTTTCTATGCTGCAAACCCAACAATATATAATGCTCCGGTATCCTTTATTTATCTCCTTATGGCACGGTTTTACAAATCCCCATGCCTCTTAGTATATTTTACACAAATAATCAAGCTGAATATAACTTTGTAATTCATGCTAGAAATTTGTATTGATATAGGTGCTACACATATCGAGGCTTCATGTGATTGCTTTGAGTAGTGTAACAATGTTTTACCAATGTTTCAACGAATCACTCGTTATTTATCTTGATACATGTCTAGATGTAACTTTCATCTTGGATTGATTTATCATTGCGCATATATCTAGACGTGAAGACTGAAGAGCAAATGAGTTGGCTCAATAAACATTCGGTTACCATGTTGTTCATGGTATACTTCATATTCCACAAGATTTGATGCTTTGTTTCACCACCATAGGGAAGGCCAGATTGGGGACCACCGCTTCGGCCACTAATGAAAAATCTAGTGCAGGTGAAGATGATAGATAGAGGAAGCCCATTTTTTATTAAATGAAAAATATAAACTAAAGGGTGAACATGACAGTTGAGGTGCTCTTCAAATACTCATTAATAGGTAATGACCTTTATTGCCAAACGGTTAGTGATATTACTTTTTGAAGAACATTACCATAGGGGAAGCCCCTACAGTGTGGTTGGTGATATTCTTCTTGAGCACTTGGATGAAGCCAGGCGGGAATCATTGTGGGAGTTGTTCATGAAGGCAATTTTTGATAATCGTCAATCTTCAAGATGAAGTCATTATTCTCAATGAAAATTATTTGAGAAAATTATACCCAAGTGGCACTAAGCCAAGACATAAAATGGTCGATATATATTTATCGCCCTTAGCATATATGGACGATATAGAGTTATCGCCCTAAGAACCAGTGGAAAATGGAGTGTTGACATCATCCTTATAATAAAAGTGGAGCAAGTTATTTTCTGACACACAAGCTATGCCAGAAAACATGGGCATGTGTTGGCACTCGTTTTGGGCTCGTAGTTGACCGAGAAAAAATTGAGACACTCGGAAAGGTCCACTTAGAGGATTATTAATCATCATCGAAGATACATCATGCCCACCGTATCAAGTCAAGCCATGATCAGGCCTGATAGCTGATTACGCTAGGGTTCAAAGAACACTCGAAGATTGGTGTATGGAGTCTTCCACTATGACCTCTTTAAGTTCACCTCAAATTAAAAAGTTCACAACATGAAAGTCGTCTACCTCATCGAAACAAGCAACTTTGATTTTTGAGTCATCATGATCTGAGTTAATATGCAAATTTGAGAGTCAAAATACTGCTAGAGACCGAATTACCACATGATGTGGTCGTTGGACCTAAGACAATATATGCCCTAGGGTGAGAGCAAAATCCAAAGGTGACCAAAAAACTTCTAATTTAATCTATCTTCTTATGACCTAAAATAAGAAGTCTAGATCAACTTGTATGAAAAAGTGCTAAACACAAAATTATTCTTTTTTGCGAGGTGGGCAACTTTGCTTTTTGGTTCATCTTCATTGGAGCAAGTATATGGCCTCCAGAATTAAAATATGACCTAACAAAAGTAAAATCGCTCAGTCAAAAGCTGAGTTTGAAATGAAAACAAGGGTAAAATACCAATGGATCAGATCGTATGGAAAATTGGCCATCATCAAAGTTCTTCGTTTTTTTGAGGCGAATAACTTGACCTGAGCTTGTTTACTACCTCAAAAGTGGTCCGAAAAGTACAAGAAAGATTTTGACCGAACGGATACGTAAATTTCAGTTTTGCATATCCGAGTTGGACCCCAACTAGGGTTTTTGGACGTGAATCCAAACCTATTCCTTGCACAGAAATTCTAGTTGCTCCTTATATACATGAGGGGTGAAAGCTGATTGAACCAACACCACTCAAACAAACACATCTACTATTTATTCGTGTTCATCTATTTTTAATCTCTTACCCTTGCATTTTTATTCTCGTTCTTCATTGCTCTTCAAGATTGGAGGCTACGAGTCCACGAGGCTATAGGGGAGATCATGCCAATCTTGGGCAGCCCATATTCGTTGCACCACCCTGACGGGGTCCCTACCGGGCAACTAGGGTTTCAAATCTCAAAAGCTCCCATCGGCCTGTCTTGTGTACCGCGCTACCGGCGAGCTTCCCTCGACGCATAGTGCCGCGCATCACGCTCGGTACCGAGGGTACATGGTGTTCATGTGCAAACACACTTCATCTATTCTTAGAAATAGGTCAATATTGTATAAAACCAAATGCACAAAGTATTACGAACAATTAAGCATACAAAGTGCAAGTGGATGTGCATTGTGTGTTGTAGTAGTTTGATCTTTTAGAATATATATCATATATGTGAATGATGTCTACGCACTTCTATTCCTGTAGACAGTTGTTGGGCCTCCAAGTGCAGTGGTTTGTAGAACAGCAACTAGTTTTCTCTTAAATGGATCACCCAAGGTTTATCGAACTCAAGGAGGAAGTGGTCAAAGGTATCCCTCTCAAGCAACCCTGCAATCAAGATACAAGAAGTCTATTGTGTCCCCAACACACCCAATACACTTGTCAGGTGTATAGGTGCACTAGTTCGGCGAAGAGATAGTGAAACACAAGTGGTATGGATATAAGACAATGGTGCCAGAAAATAGCTTGATGGCGTGGAAGAGACTAAAGGAAAACTGAAATAAAGATGGAAGCAAGCAAACATGTAACAGATCTAGTTGCAAACGGGGTTTCAATGTTTAGAAACAAGGCCTAGGGATCATACTTTTGCTAGTGAACACTCTCATATAAATATCATCCCTTTATGATACTACTCTTAAGTACTCTCCGGTTGGACACTCTAATCCATGGTAGGGCTATAACAACACACCTCAAAGTAAGCCTTTCCTATCCAGATAACCCCACACTATCACCTTGAGCACTAGATGGTTCCAACAAACACCACAATTTCATAAAGACATCCAACTCCAAATATAACACATAACAAGTATTTGTAATCTCTAGCCTAAGTGCCACCATGGTGCGCACGCTGTCACTTTCACACACATGGGGAGAGAAGAGATCTATTAAAGCACTTGAGTAGCAAGGTAGATCTACTTGATTACGAAGCTCATGATCACAATATGATCATGCATAGAGACGGAGAGAGATGAACACATAGCTACCGGTAGAATCCTTCGACTCGAGGAAGAACTACTCCCTCATCATCATGGGAATCAGCAACGGCGATGGAGATGGTGGTGGTGATCGATGGAGATGGTTCCGGGGGCACTTCCCCGTCTCGACAGGGTGCCGGAATAGAGACTTTTTGTCCCCCGAATCTCCCCTTCGGTGGCGGCGGTGTTGCAGACCTTTTCGTGGCTGGAGGCTGGTCGATTTAGGGTTTTTGCATCGGGGGGCATCTTATAGGGGAAGAGGCAAGGTCGGTGGGTGATGACCCACAAGTATAGGGGGTGTATCGTAGTATTTTCGAGGGAAGTGAAACCCAATTTATTGATTCGACACAAGGGGAGCCAAATAATATTTATAAGCCTTAACAACTGAGTTGTCAATTCAGCTGCACCTAGAAACAATCTTGCTCACAGCAGTTTATCAGTAGCAACAGTTTTGTAGTAGCAATAGTAAAGTAGCAGCAGCAAAGTAAAGACAACAGTAACAATAGCAGTAAACAGTAGGATTCGAGTGCGGTAGGCATAGGGATGGATGGACGGGCGTTGCATGGACAAGACAATTCACATAGCAATCAGAACATAGGGCAATTGCAGATAAATAAGATAAAGTATCCAAGTACTAGATAATCCTAGGCATGTGTTCCATATATAGTCATACGTGCTCGCAATGAGAACTTGCACAACATCTTTTGTCCTCCCAGCCCGTTTGCAGCGGGGCCTCAAGGGAACTACTGGCAATTAAGGTGCTCCTTCTAATAGAGCACCGGAGCAAAGCATTAACACTCCGTGAACACATGTGATCCTCACATCAAAGCCATTCCCTCTGGTTATCCCAATTTCTATCACTTCGGGGCCATTGGTTCCGGACAACAACGTAATATGTTTAGATATGAAATCATGGCACTCGGGCCCTAGTGACAAGCATTAAGCATAACAAGTCGCAACAAAGTCATAAAGCACTAATAAAAGATACTAGGCAACATGCCCTAACAATCTGATGCCATTACATGAACGATCTAATCTAATCCCTACCATCCCCATAGCCTACAGCGGGGGATTACTCACTCATAGATGGGGGAAACATAGATGGTCGATGGAGAAGCGATGTTAAGTGCAGCAACAAGGAATGCTAAATTATAGTTGGAGATATTACTTGTGTTCTCCCTACCCAGTATGCTAGTAGCAAGATAATATGCAAAGTATCTGAGAGCGGGGAGTTGAATGTTTCTTATCTTTCCGCGCTGCGCCACGCGATCATCATCATTGGTCACTCCTCGGTAAAGCTCCAGCAAATCAGTGGGTCGCCCTTGAATTTTCTTCACAGTCCCTGTCATGCTTACACCTATAATACTGCAAAATCTCTCCAAAGGCATGGTGAAGGGCAGATTATAAATTTTGAAAGAGACAGTCGACTGACAGGATGTGTTAGTAAATGTGAAGCTCTCAACAAAGGTTTTGGTGAGCATAGCGTATTGCTCACTCTCATCTCGCATATATGACATCAAACCAACCCTCTCAATTAGTAGCAAGAAATCATCAAGAATACCTGCAGCTTGTAAGAAAGTAAAACAAGGAAAAGTGGATGGGTGAGCATCCCCATCATCCCTTTCATTACCAATACTAGTTGCAATGAGATCTTTGTTGTATGATGGCCTAAACTGAGAGGCTGATGTTTAGGGCCTCGACCTCCTGGGTGCATCACTCTCAAATATCTCTCCAAAGGTATGGTTGTTCATGCTTGGTATTCTAAAATTTAAACATCTATTAAACAAGTGATTGCAAAGTGAATATAATGAAGGATTCTACTCATAGGGACTTGTAAGAGGCCTAAACATGCATCAAAACTATATCTCTAAGCATCAAACAAGCTTACTAGCCCTCATAACCAGTCACCTACAGCAGAAAAATACTCAAGATATAATCCACTAAACACAAATCTACTTGGACAAGGGGAGGAGTCACATACCAAGGAACAATTGCCCCAAATTTCAGTAAGAAAGATGGGCTGAGCAAGGAGATCGAAAAAATTGAAAGCAAGCACAGCAAGAACGCGATTTTGAGCAATGAACTGGAGCTTACTCGTGAGAGAGAAGAAAGTGGCAGGTGAGAGAGTTAGTGGGGGGCTAGGGATGGCCCACACCAGGGCATGGCGCCACCCAGGGCAGGCCGCGCCACCAGGTGGTGTGCCTGCCTGGTGGGTCCCCCTGGTACCTCCCAGGTACTCATCTACCCTTTTTCACGTAAAAATTTAATATGAATTTTCTGAAAATTTTCGAGACACTTTATTTTTGGGCATTTTTTAGGTATAGAAGAATGATTTTCTGACAAACAGATTTTTTTGAAACATGATGCAAGGACAAAACAAAGCTAGAACTACAGAAGTTCAAAGACACTCTAACATGCAAGCAACTAACAACAAAGAAAACTAAACAAAGACAAAAACTAAAATGGATAGCAATAGAAGTAAACGGAGATAATCATAGTGAAAACATTGTTTTGTTCAATGAAATCCTTTTGTCAACAAGGTTGATCAGGTCTTGCTACTAAAACAATTCCATATGAGACAAAACTTTGTATTCCAGTAATGATTATGTTACCTCAACCTTGATAGAAATGGTCCCAATCATAATAGTTTCAAAATTTTCTCTTGGTATGGGACAATATATTTCTCCAACTTGAATGCCCTCGACATGTTCAATTGAATTCAAACCATAAGTTCTTTCAACCTTCTTAGGGAAATAGACAGTATGTTCCTTGTCATTCACATTGAAAGTCACCTTTCCTTGATTACAATTAATAACAGCTCATGCAGTATTAAGAAAAGGTCTCCCAAGAATAATAGACATATTATCATCTTCAGGCATTTCAAGCACAACAAAATCAGTTAATATCAAGCAATTATGAGCCACTTGAACAGGTACATCCTCACATATACCAACAGGAATAGTGGTAGATTTAGCAGCCATTTGCAAAGATATATCAGTTGGTATTAATTTTTCTAGTTGAAGCCTCTTATAGAGAGAGAAAGGCATAACACTAACTCTAGCTCCCAAATCACACAAAGCAGTTCTAACATAACTGTTCTTAATAGAGCAAGGGATAGTTGGAATCCGTGGGTCTCCAAGTTTCTTTGGAACCTTACCGTTAAAGGAATAATTAGCGAGCAAAGTAGAAATTTCTTCATTAGGGATCTTGCTTTTAATCGATACAATATCCTTCATATACTTTGAGTAAGGAGGCAATTTAATAGCCTCAGTCAAAGGAATTTGGAAGAATAAAGGTTTCATCCTCTCACAAAACTTATTATAATGTTCATCTTCCTTTGACTTGTGTTTCTTATCAGGGAAAGTCATAGTTTTTGGACCCAAGGCTCTCTTTCATTACCATGTTTCTTAGCAATAAAATCTTTGTTGGTGTATTTAGTATTCTTAGTGTGGTTTTTAGGTTCTTCCTCAACTTTCTCTTCATTAGGAACTTCATTTTCTTCATTACCACTTTCAGTTTCAGCATCAGAGATAGATATACTATTAGGATCTAAAGCAGGTTCAGAGGATTCTACAACAGTTTTATGTTTCTTTTTCCGTTTCTTACGAGTAGAACCACTATTTTAAGCTTGTTGAGAATCCTACTCAATTCTTTTGGGATGCCCCTTCGGATATAGAGGATCCTGGGTAGCAGCTCCACTTCTAGTTCTAATTTCATAAGCATGTTTTTCTTTAGCAGCATTAACTAGCAAGTCGTTTTGCACTTTAACGAGTTGGTCTATTTGAGTTTGAACCATTTGAAAGTGTTAAACAATCATTTTAACATCATTAGAGGTTCTTTCCACAATATCTTTTAACTCAACAATAGCTCTAGTGTTATCCATTAGATGATTTTGCACCCTTTTATTAAAATTATCTTGCTTAATAATAAAGATATCAAATTCTTCTTAGAATTGATCAGGAGTTTTAAAGTAAGGAATATCACCTTCATCAAAGTGTTGGAGAGAGTGTACCTCAATAGTGGGTGAGTAGGGAATAGGCTTACATAATTCTTCAATAGGAGGTAAATTCTTGACATCTGCAGCTTTAATTCCCTTCTCCTTAAGACATTTCTTAGCTTCCTTCATCACTTCATCATTTAATTCAATAACTCCCCTCTTCTTTGATGTTGGAATAGGCACATGAATAGTTGATTTAGGTACAATTACTTCAGGTATAGCTTGTTCAGGAGGAGTCCAATCTTCATAATTCTTGCTTATTTTAGCCATTAATTCCTCAGCTTCCTTAGGAGTTCTATTCATGAAAACACAATCAGCACAACTATCTAGGTATGTCCTAGATTCTTTAGTTAGTCCATTATTAAATATATCAAGAATCTCATTCTTAGGTAACGGACTTCCAGCCTGTGCATGAATAAAATCACAAAACCTTGCCCAAGATTCGGGCAATACCTCTTTTTCTCCCTGTTTAAAATCAAAAAGTTCCTGCAAAATAGCATGTCTAGCACTAGGAGGTAAATATTTTTGTAGGAAAGTACTAATCAAGCACTCAGGGCTATCAATAGATCCAGGAGGTAAATTACTAAACCAAGTTTTAGCTTCTCGTTTCAGTGAATAGGGGAAAATCTTAGCAACAAAGTAAGTACGCATCTTAATATCATCAGAAAACAAGCCACTCATGGTAGAAAGTTCATTCATATGTGCCACCGCACAATCATTCTTAGTCCCACAAAAAGGTTCTTTCTCGACAATAGCTATGTAAGATAGATCGAGAGAGAAATCATAATCTGTATCTATAATGTTTATGGGAGAAGCAGCAAACTTAGCAACAGGAGACAATTTGGGTCTAATAGTACGCCTCTCAAGGAGACTATTAGCAGCGCTCCTATCATGGGTGTTTTTACATTCTTTAATAAATTCATCGCTCATCTCAACATAACCATCTTCAATATCATAACTTTCACTAGACTTAGGTGAACTAACAGGTGAGGTAGTGTCTTCATTAGGAGTTTCGGTATTTCTAGCTATACTTTTAGCAATCGTAGCATCTAGGAAAGGACCTAATGAACCACTTTTATCAAGCACAGTAGAAGCAGCATCATAAGCATCAGAAGTTTCAGATCCAGCAGTAGTAGCAGTGTGTGTAGCATGTGTATGTGGTGGTGTAACGATCTTACTTATAACAGAAGGTGAATCAAGAGCAGCAGAGGTGTTCAGAACCATACCTCTTCTTGTAGTGGATGGTAAAATAGGAAACTTTCCATCACGAGACTTACCCGTGATGGATGGATAGCAGAAACAATAGAGAATCCAAGTGAACTTGATAAATAAAGCTATGCTCCCCGGCAACGGCGCCATAAAATAGTCTTGATGACCCACAAGTATAGGGGGTGTATCGCAGTATTTTCGAGGGAAGTGAAACCCAATTTATTGATTCGACACAAGGGGAGCCAAAGAATATTTATAAGCCTTAACAACTGAGTTCTCAATTCAGCTGCACCTGGAAACAATCTTGCTCATAGCAGTTTATCAGTAGCAACAATTTTGTAGTAGCAATAGTAAAGTAGCAGCAACAGCAAAGTAAAGCCAACAGTAACAATAGCAGTAAACAGTAGGATTTGAGTGCGGTAGGCATAGGGATGGATGGACGGGCGTTGCATGGACAAGACAATTCACATAGCAATCAGAACATAGGGCAATTGCAGATAAATAAGATAAAGAATTCAAGTACTAGCTAATCCTAGGCATGTGTTCCATATATAGTCATACGTGCTCGCAATGAGAACTTGCACAACATCTTTTGTCCTACCAACTCGTTTGCAGCGGGGACTCAAGGGAACTACTGGCAATTAAGGTGCTCCTTTTAATAGAGCACCAGAGCAAAGCATTAACACTCCGTGAACACATGTGATCCTCACATCAAAGCCATTCCCTCCGCTTATCCCTATTTCTATCACTTCGGGGCCATTGGTTCCGGACAACAACGTGTGTATACAACTTGCAGATAAGACCATAAACAATACTATCATAATGAATCAATAACATGTTCAGATCTGAAATCATGGCACTCGGGCCCTAGTGACAAGCATTAAGCATAAAAAGTCGCAACAAAGTCATAAAGCACTAATAAAAGATACTAGGCACCATGCACTAACAATCTGATGCCTTTACATGAACGATCTCATCCAATCCCTACCATCCCCATAGCCTACAGCGGGGGATTACTCACTCATAGATGGGGGAAACATGGATGGTCGATGGAGAAGCGATGGTGATTATGATGGCGATGATCTCCTCCAATTTCCCGTTCTGGCAGGGTGCCGGAACGGAGTTTCTGGTGCTGTTTCGTGGAATCTGGTGGTGGCGGCGAAGCGGAACTCCTTTTGGAAAAACGTCGAACCCCCCGGAGTTTTTAGGTCAGAAGGCTTCTTATAGGCGAAGAGGGAGGCCGAGAGGGTGCCAGGTGGGCCCACACCACCCCCTGGCGCGGCCTGGCCTGGCCCGCGCCACCAGGTGGTGCGGCCACCCCTAGCTCTTCTCTATCTCGTATTCTGGCTTCTAGGGTCTTCGGGTGAAGTAGGATTTTTGGCATATTTTCCGAGAATTTTCCTGATAGTTGATTTTCTGCACAAAAATTAGACACCAAGGCAATTCTGATGAAAACAGCGTCAGTCCGCGTTAGTTGCATCAAAATTACACAAGTTTAGAGGAGAAACAATAGCAAAAGTGTTCGGGAAAGTAGATACGTTTTGGACGTATTAGTGGGTGGCCAGGGGGCCCACACCACCTAGTGGCACAGCTAGGGCTAGCCCGCGCCACCATATGGTGTGCACACCCTGGTGGCCTACTCCGTCTCTGCTTCGTGTTTCTGTGTTGCTCCGGGAAAAATAGGCATATTGGCTTTTGTTCCGTCCAATTCCAAGAATATTGATTTTCTGCCTTTTCTAGAACCAAAAACAGAAGAAAACATGCAACTAGCACTGTGTCATCTTGTTAATAGGTTAGTCCCAGAAAGTGTATAAAAATACACCAAAGTGTGGACAAAACATAAGAAAGTAGATATAAACCAAGCATGGAACATCAAAAATTATAGATATGTTTGCAACGTATCAACATCCCCAAGCTTAACTCCTGCTCGTCCTCGAGTAGGAAAGTGATAAAAAGAAATAATATTTTTTGAGGTGACATGCACCATCATAAACTTGATCAAAGAGTTTCTAAAACATTGATAGATAGGATCATAGTACTTCAAAATAGCATGAAATATAAAGTTCTAACAATAAGACATAACAACTATGTTGCAACATGAAAAGGCACAAACAAAAGATTCATGAATAACAATGCTTTGCAAGACGTTTGTTTGTTTCACATAAAGAAAACATAGCATAGTGGCATTCAGCTTGTCCCTCATAGAGCAGCAAACATAAATGCATAGGACACCTTCAAAGTTCATAAGGGTGACTAGATACAAATAGTTTACGAACAAGCAATATCAAAGTTATGCATCAATCAACAAGTTTTGGGACGATGCACATAGAACTAAGAATGCCCAATATGCTCTCTCAATAGGTGCATAAAGATAGAAGGTGGAGACTCAACATAAAAATAAAAGAAAGTCCTTCATAGAAGGAAGTAGGGATTCAAGTATCATAAAGAGCTTCCAAAAATTATGGTACTTATTAGCTTTCAGCTCTCATTGCCCCTATCATAAGCATCTTGAAGTGATTAAGGTTAAAGTGAACAAACTATGGAGTATATGCTTGACAAAGTATAAGTTGGAAATCTCATGTCCCTTGAATACGAGGGCCGATCCTCATGCTACTCAAGTTTAGTTACCTGTAAGTTCTTGTCATAGTAAGTACATGTGTATCATAGAGAACCGCCAACGGGGTACCCCTTGCCCGATGATACAGAAGAATCCCCATATCAAAATGACAAGGCAAGCATACAATGAGCATCTCAGCAGTCTTCTTATTTACCATGGGAAAATGGTGCTTTTTTCTCTCTTTCCTCTTTTCTCATATCTCTTTTTCTTTTTCTTTTTCTTTTTCTCTTTTTTCTCAATATCTGACTCTTTTTTATAAGAAGAATGCTTCATAGACAGCTCATTATGGTTATGTTGCAGGTTTCCACCATGACAGCATGGATTAGACCGGTGGCCCGGGCGTTTCTCTAACACACATACATAACTCCATGGACTTACAAGCTCCCCTTTCATTTCACACCGACGACATCCATAGACAAAAGAGCATGATATCAACTAGGTATAAAGTACAAGAACAATGTTGAAAGCGTTCCTCATGAGAGCATGGTTCTGCTAATCCCCAACATATAAGTGCAACCATATACAACATAGAAGACACAATGGTTCAAGTTTATTAAGGGGAAGAAAAGTAAAGTGTGCCATCAAGTTCGTGAGAGCTTTAATCACTAATTTTCACATAACAAGTTTAGTTCAGAAGGTAGATAAAAACATGAATATACTTGGAATAGAAAATGCTAATAGGTAGGTATGGTATGGTGGAATCTTTGGAATAACTTGGTTTTAGGAGTTGGATGCATGAGTGGAACTCATACTTAGTTATGGAGGCTAGCAAAAGACTGGGAGCGACCGACTAAGAGAGCAATAATGGCCATAATCATGCAGAGCGACAAAACATAATTAATCAAAGCATAAAGTGATACTATAAGTTGAAAAGTAAAGGATCATAAAGGCTATGGTGACTTGGGATAGTCATAACATGGTGTGATCATGCGCCAAGTCAACCCAAATAAAGCATCAAAGGAGAATACCACAATACTATGCTTTAATATGCTAAAACAACGCATGATTCTTCCAAGGCACATTAAGCAATATCAATTGTTTATAACATGTCATGCTACAGCAATAATCACTAAGCAGAAAGCCAATACGATATCAAACATGATATGATAAATCCTAAGTAACAGTCAAAAACAAGATCCTTTTTGTACCACTATAAGCATGAACTTTTCCTACTCTTTTCCGATCCAATCCAACCTTATTTGAAAACTAATGCATGAATGAGGGGGTACAACCAATTTATTCAAGCAAACTAAGAAAACCAAAACTAAAAACGAAAACAAAGACGCTCCAAGAACAACACAACTGTGCATGAAACAATAAAAATGAAGTCTTTGGAAGAAACCTGAGATTTTTATTGATGAAGAAGGTGATGCCTTGGACCTCCCTAACCTTTGACGCTTGTACTTCTTGGATATTTCTTGGGGTGACACGCGTGGCATCCCCAAGCTTGAGCTTTAGTCCATTCTTCATCTCATTACATCATTCTCTCCATACACCTGAAATTTTTCCTTCATACAAAACTTCACACAATCTTTATTAGCAACATTAGTGTACTCAAGATAATAAGTCTTTGGGTTCAGTTTCAACACTAATAAAACTTACATTAAAACACAAGCTATTGTATCACTTCTCTTGAAAAGCTCAATTTCCCAAAGAAACTCAAAAAGGAATCAAAAAGAAGCAAATGCAAATAATTACAGAAATCTGTCAAAACAGACCAGCAGGTAAAAACCAATTTCTTCGAAGACCTTGTGTTGCTCAAATCGAAAAGTGTTTAACTAATGAAAGTTATATAACAACCTGGGTCAGAATCACAAAAATTAACACCTCAAAACGACGTACGGAGATTTTACGCGAATTTTTATAGTGAAGCACACAAAACTATTTCGGGACAGCAACTTTCCCAAGCATTACTTCTCTATCATTAGAGGTCACTCTTGGCACAAAAAGCAAATAAAAAGGATAAGGAGTGGTTATTACAGAGGTAATAACTTCCAAGACTCATCTAAAACTTTTGGGTTATCTCCCAATAAGTACTTTTCTTTAACGCCGTTAAGTTAGGCTTGATAGTTTGAGAAGATGCTCACATAAGAAACATGAATTGAAGTAAAAGAGAGCATCAAGAAGCAAATTCAAAACACATTTAAGTCGAACCCACTTCCTATGCATAGAAATCTTGTAAAGAAAAAAGTCATGGAAGCACAAAGCAACAAGCATAGTAAAGCAAAACAAGTGCAACTTCAAGATTTTTAACATAAAGAGGGGAAACTTAATATTGTTGAGATGCATAAAACCATGTTTCCCTCTCTCATAATAACTTTCAGTAGCATCACGAATAAAATTAACAATATAACTATCACATAAAACATTCTTATCATGGACCACATGCATAAAATGATTATTACTCTCCACATAAGCATAGTCATTCTTATTAATTGTGGTGGGAGCAAATTCAACAAAATAGCTATCATTATTATTCTCATCACCATAATCATCAAATATAGGAGGCATACTGTAATCATTAATTGTCTCCTCGATAGTAGGTGGACTGAAAATATCATACTCATCATTGTAATCATCATATATTGGAGGTATAGTATCATCAAAGTATATTTTCTCCTCCGTGCTTGGGGTACTAAAAAGATCATTTTCATAAAAACTAGCTTCCCCAAGCTTAGACTTTTGCATAGCATTAGTAATAATGGTCTCCAAAGAATTCATACTAACAATGTTGCTATTAGCATGCAAATAAAGTTCCATATGTTTTTTAATTTTCTCTTCAAACACTTCATGTCCTAACTCAAGATAAATACTATAAACCTCTCTAATTTGTTGTTGTTTTCCATTAAGCCAAACTAGTGAAAACAAGAAACAAAATGACAAAATTGCAGAATCTATAGGAAATAACTTCGAGCACTCACATCGGAGGATGTGAGTACCTTTTACCTTACCTCCCCGGCAACGGCGCCAGAAAATAGCTTGCTGATACATTGCAAATGTATCTATAATTTTTGATGCTCCATGCTTGGTTTTATCCACTTTCTTGTGTTTTGTTCCAACTTTGGAGTACTTTTCATATGATTTCTTGGACTAACCTATTAACAAGAGCCATAGTGCCAGCCGCCTGATTTCTGCTGTTTTTGGTTCTAGGAAAGTCAGAAAATGAATATTCTCAGAATTGGACGGAACAAAAGCCAAAGTGCCTATTTTTCCGAAAGGGATCAAGTGCCAAAATACGAGACGGAGAAGGGCTAGGGAGCCACCACACCACCTGGCCGCGCGGCTAGGCCTGGCCCGCGCCAGGGGGTGGTGTGGCCGCTCCCGGCACCCCCTCGGCCTCTCCTTCCGCCTATAAGTTGCCCTCGGGACGAAAACCCTAAGTACCCGATCAAAAATCCACGAAAGAGTCTGTAGCCACCGTCATCTCCATCCCCATATCGGGAGGGATCTGAAGCTCTCCCCGGCACCCTGCCAGCGAGGGGAATTCACCCTGGAGGCTTTCTTCGTCACCATGCAAGCCTCCAGTGTGATGCGTGAGTGGTTCATCCTTGGACTATGGATCCATGTAGTAGCTAGATGGCTGGTTTCTCCTCCTTTGTGCTTTCATGTTTAGATCTTGTGAGCTCCGTTCATGACCAAGATCATCTATTTGTAATTCATATATGTTGTGTTTGCGGGAATCCGATGGATATTGAGATGCTATTTCAGATTGATCATTGATTCTATCATGTCTTTGCTATTTGAGATCTTGCATGCTTTCCGTTATCAGTAGCTATCTTGGCCAAGTAGATGCTAGCAACTCCAAGAGTTAGTATTTATGCTCGATAGTGGGTTCATGCCTCTGGTAATCCGGGGAAGTGATAGAAATCTCTAAGGTACTAGATGTGTTGTCGCTACTAGGGAGAAAACAACAATCCTTTGTTCATAGAACAATCGTATTGTTTACTTTACACGCAGTTCGTAAAGCAATAATCTGTTGCTTGCAACTTAATACTGGAGGGGGTTCGGATGATAACCTAAAGGTGGATTATTAGTCATAGATGCAGTTGGATGGCGGTCTATGTATTATGTTGTAATGCCCAATCAAGTCTCAGAGGAGTCAAGATGATTAGTATATGCATGTACTTTCTCGGTGTTTGTCAATTGCCCCGCTGTAATTTGTTCACCCAGCATGTTATCTATCTTAAGGAGAGCCACCTCTAGTGAACTATGGATCCCGGTCCTTTTTCTTTACATACAATCTGTAATCTTTTACTGCTTTGTGTTTACTTTCTGCAAACTTTTACTTCTTTCCATTCGATACGTTTAATCCTTTGTTTTCCGCAAAACACGGTGAGATTGACAACCTCATCGCAAGTTGGGGACAAATTTCTGTGGTTGTGTTGTCCAGGTCTCCACGTTGCTACTAGCACCGGTAGTGCGCCCTGCCAAAAGCTCAGCTAGTAACACCTATGGGGTGTTTCCTTGCTCCTACTGGTTCGATTAAACCTTGGTTTCATACTGAGGGAAGACTTGCTGTTGTATTCATCGTACCTTCCTCTTGGGGTTCCCAACGAGCTCTACGTTGAAAGTCGAGCGCATCAAGATTTTCTGGCGTCGTTGCCGGGGAGTCAAGGACATCTTCACAAGGGGATTCCCTCGTAACCAATCCCTTTACTTTGTTGTTTTTGTTTTTCTTAGTTTTCTTTTTGCTTTGTTTGCTTGTTTTGTTCTTCAAAAAACACAAAAATAATTAGTTTTACTAGTTTGCTTTCTTATTTGAAAACCCAAAAAAATGACTACTCTTGAAAACACTAAGTTGTGTGACTTCACTAGCACCAACAACAATGATTTTATGAGCACTCCTATTGCTCCACCTGTGGCTGAAAATACTTTCTTTGAGATAAAACCTTCTTTGCTCAATCTTGTTATGAGAGAACAATTTTCTGGTATTGGTAATGAAGATGCTGCTTCCCATCAAAATAACTTTGTTGAACTTTGTGTGATGCAAAAGCATAGGGATATAGATGGTGATATTATTAAACTGAAATTATTTCCTTTCTCTTTGAGAGGAAAAGCTAAAGAGTGGTTGAATTCCTTAACTAGGAATAGTATTGATTCTTGGGCTAAGTGCAAAGATGCTTTTATTAGAAAGTACTATCCTCCTGCTAAGATTATATCCATGAGAAGTGAAATAATGAAGTTTAAACAACTTGATAATGAGCATGTTGCTCAAGCTTGGGAAAGAATGAAATCTTTGGTAAACAATTGTCCCACTCATGGACTGATTGCTTGGATGATCATCCAAACTTTTTATGCAGGATTGAACTATTCTTAAAGGAACCTATTGGATTCTGCTGCTGGAGGTACCTTTATGACCATCACTTTGGGTGCTGCAACAAATTTTTTGGACAATATGATGGTTAATTATTCTGAATGGCATACTGAGAGAGCTCCACAAGGTAAGAAGGTAAATTATCTTGAAGAAACCTCCTCCTTGAGTGATAAGATTAATATAATTATGTCTATGCTTGTTAATGGGAAAGCCCCTATTGATCCAAATAATGTTCCTTTAGCCTCTTTGGTTGCTCAAGAAGAGCAAGTTGATGTGAACTTCATACGAAATAACAACTTTGGCAATAATGCTTATGGTAATAATGCTTATAGGAACAATTTTGGTAACAATAATTATAAGCCATATCCTCCCAACAATGGTAAATCTGAATTACCTAGTGAAGGAAGAATCTTAGAAGTTGAAAGAGCCACTAAAAACTTCATGCAAATACAATATGAGCAAAATAAGCTATTTACTAAAACTATGGAGGAACAATCTATCATTTTGAAGAACATTAGCCATCAACTTGAGAGTCTAAATAGGGAAATTCCTAGTTTACAATTGAAACTCTCTAATGCTGAAAGGAATATATCTTCTCTATCTGAAGCTCAATCTTCATTGATTAATAAAATGGCTGCTAAACCTGAAACTAATGATAACCCCTTTTCAGCTACTAATGCTATACAAGTAAGAATTGATGAAAATGTTAGACTATTAGCTAAATTACATGCTAAGTGGGAAAGAGAAGATGAAATTGCTAGAAACATTAGTGCTTCTACTATCACTACCACTAGTGTTGAGGCTACTAATAGTTCTACTACTATAGATGATAAAGTTGATTTTGATCTTGATGGTTGCAACATCTCTGAAGTTATTAAGTTCCTACAAAAGCTTGCTAAAAGTCCTAATGCTAGTGCTATGAACATGGCTTTTACAAAACACATTACTGATGCTCTCATAAAGATTGAAGAAGAAAAGATGAAACATAAAGCTTCTATTCCTATAAAACAAGAGGATGGTTGGGAACCCATCATTAATATGAAAGTGAATGACTTTGATTTCAAAGCTTTGTGTGATCTTGATAGTACTGTTTCTATTATGCCTAGAAGGATTTATGATATGCTTGATTTGCCTCCTCTTGAAGATTATTATTTGAATGTCCCACTTGATGCTAATGCTAAAAAGAAACTCATGGGGAGTCTTAATGATGTTATTATTATGGTTAATGATTCCTATGTCCCCGTTGATTTCTATGTTTTGGATGTTGAATACAATGCTTCTTGTCCTATTACTTTGGAAAGACCTTTTCTTAGAACTGTTGGTGCCATCATTGATATGAAAGAAGGCACCATTAAATATCAACTCCCACTGAAGAAAGGTATAGAACACTTCCCTAAAAAAAGATAAAAGATTTCTTTTGCTTATCCTATGAAAACAAAATTTGGTCTTAATGCTTCTTCATTTGAGAACACTTGATTCTTTCTTTGCTTCTTATGCCTAACTTAAAGGTGTTAAAGAAAAGTACTTGTTGGGAGATAACCCAAGAGTTTTAGATGAGTATTTGAAGTTATTACCTCTGTAATAACCTCTCCTTATCCTTTTTATTTGCTTTTTGTGCCAAGAATAACCTCTAATGAGAGTGAAGTAATGATTGGGAAAGTTGCTGTCCCGAAACAGATTTCTGTGCTTCACCGTAAAACTTCCTGAGAGAGTTCTGTACGTCAGATTGCGCTGTAATTGTTTGTGCTTCTGCTCCAGGTTGTTGTCTAACTTTTGTTAGTTCAACACTTTTTGATTTGAGCAACATAAGGTCTTCAAAAAAATTCGTCTTTACCTGCTGGTCTGTTTTGACAGATTTCTGCCATTTTCTGCATTTGCTTCTTGTTAGTTCCTTCTTGAGTTCCTTTGGGGAATTGAGATTTTTGAGGGAAGTTCTACAGGAGCTAGTGTTCTAATGGAAGTTTATTTGGTGTTAGAAGTGAACCTTGAGACTTATTTATCTTAAGTGCACTAATGTTGCTAATGAGATTGTGTGAAGTTTTGTATGAAGGAAAATTTTCAGGTGTATGGAAGGAATGAGTAATGAGATGAAGGATGGACTAAAGCTCAAGCTTGGGGGTGCCACGCGTGTCACCCCAAGAAATATCCAAGAAGTACAAGCATCAAATCTTGGGGATGCTCAAGGCATCCCCTTCTTCATCAATAAAAATTCCAGGTTTTTTCCAAACACTTCATTTTTATTGTTTCATGCACAGTTGTGTTTTCTTGGAGCGTCTTCTTTTTTCGTTTCTTTTTTGGTTTTTAGTTTGCTTGGTTTGCTTAGTTTTCTGAATAAACTGGTTGGACCCCCTCTTTCACACTTTGGTTTGCAAATAGTTTGGTTTGGTTTGGAAAAGAGTAGAAAAAGTTCATACTTTTGTGGTAAAAAAAGCTTGTTTTTGACTGTGGCCTATGCTTTGTCATGCCATGCTTGATATTGTTTTGGCTTTATGCTTAGTATTCTTTGCTGTAGCATGACTTGTTATAAACAATTGAGATTTCTTAATGTGCCTTGGATGAATCATGCGTTGTTTTAGTATATTAAAGCATAGTATAGTGGTATTCTCCTTTGATGCTTTATTTGGGTTGACTTGGCACATGCTCACACCATGTTATGACTGTCTCAAGTCACCATAGCCTTTATGATCCTTTAGTTTTCAACTTGTAGTATCACTTTATGCTTTGATCAATGATGTTTTTTCTCTCTGCATGATTATGGCCATTATTGCTCTCTTAGTTTGTCGCTCCCAGTCTTTTGCTAGCCTCCACAACAAAGTATGAGTTCCACTCATGCATCCAACTCCCTAAACCAAGTTATTCCAAAGAGTCCACCATACCTACCTACTAGCTTATGCTATTCCAAGTATATTCATGCTTTTGTTTACCTTCCACTTGTTATGAAAAAACTAGTGATTAAAGCTCTCACGAACTTGATGGCACACTTTACTTTACTTGCCCTTAATAAACTTGAACCATTGTGTCTTCTATGTTGTATATGCTTGCACTTATTTGTTGGGAATTAGCAGAACCATGCTTTCATGGGGAACGCTTTCAACATTGCACTTGGTACTTGTACCTAGTTGATATCATGCTCTTTTGTATATGGATGTCGTCGGTGTGAAATGAAAGGGGAGCTTGTAAGTCCATGGAGTTATGTATATGTGTTAGAGAAACGCCTGGGCCGCTGGTCTAATCCATGATGACATGGTGGAAACCTGCAGCGTAACCATAATGAGCTGTCTATGAAGCATTCTTCTTATAAAAAAGAGTCCTATACTGAGAAAAAAAGAGATACTATGAAAAGAGGAAAGAGAGAAAAAAGCACCATATTCCCATGGTAAATAACAAGAATGCTGAGATGCTCGTTGTCTGCTTGCCTTGTCATTTTGATATGGGGATTCTTCTGTATCATCGGGCAAGGGGTACCCCGTTGGCGGTTCTCAATGATACACATATACTTACGATGACAAGAACTTACCGGTGACTAAACTTGAGTAGCATGAGGAGCGGCCCTCGTATACAAGGGACATGAGATTTCTGACTTATACTTCGTCAAGCATGTACACCATAGTTTGTTCACTTTAACCTTAATCAATTCAAGATGCTTATGATAGGGGTAATGAGAGCTGAAAGCTATAAGTACCATCATTTTTGGAAGCTGTTTATGAGACTTGAATCCCTACTTCCTTTTACAAAAGACTTTTCTTCCACCATTATATTAAGTCTCCACCTTCTATCTTTATGCACCTACTTTGAGAGCATAGTGGCCATTCTTAGTTCTATGTGCATTGTCCCAAGACTAGTTGATTGATGCATAACTTGATATTGCTTGTTTTAAACTATTGTATCTAGTCACTCTTATGAACTTTGAAGGTGTCCTATGCATTTATATTTGCTACTCTATTGAGGGACAAGCTGAATACTATTATGCTTTGTTTTCTTTATGTGAAACAAACAAACGTCTTGCAAAACATTGTTATTCATGAATCTTTTGTTGTGCCTTTTCATGTTGCATCATAGTCTCTTTGATTATTGCTAGAACTTTGTCTTTCATGTTATGATTGAAGTACTATGATCCCATCTTTGAGTATTTTGCAAATACTTTGATCAAGTCTTTGATGGTGCATGTCACCTCACAAATTATTTCTTTTTATCACGTACCTACTCGAGGACGAGCAGGAGTTAAGCTTGGGGATGTTGATACATTGCAAATGTATCTATAATTTTTGATGATCCATGCTTGGTTTTATCCACTTTCTTGTGTTTTGTTTCAACTTTGGAGTACTTTTCATATGATTTCTTGGACTAACCTATTAACAAGAGCCATAGTGCCAGCTGCCTAATTTCTGCTGTTTTTGGTTCGAGGAAAGTCAGAAAATGAATATTCTCGGAATTGGACAGGACAAAAGCCAAAGTGCCTATTTTTATGGAAGGGATCAAGTGCCAGAATACGAGACGGAGAAGGGCCAGGGAGCCACCACACCACCTGGCCGCGCGGCCAGGCCTGGCCTGCGCCAGGGGGTGGTGTGGCTGCTCCCGGCACCCCCTCGGCCTCTCCTTCCGCCTATAAGTTGCCCTCGGGACGAAAACCCTAAGTACCCAATCAAAAATCCACGAAAGAGTCTATAGCAGCCGACATCTCCATCCCTAGATCGAGAGGGATCTGAAGCTCTCCCCGGCACCCTGCCGGAGAGGGGAATTCACCCTGGAGGCTTTCTTCATCACCATGCAAGCCTCTAGTGTGATGCGTGAGTAGTTCATCCTTGGACTACGGATCCATGTAGTAGCTAGATGGCAGGTTTCTCCTCCTTTGTGCTTTCATGTTTAGATCTTGTGAGCTCCGTTCATGATCAAGATCATCTATTTGTAATTCATACATGTTGTGTTTGCGGGGATCCGATGGATATTGAGATGCTATTTCAGATTGGTTATTGATTCTATCATGTCTTTGTTATTTGAGATCTTGCATGCTTTCCGTTGTTAGTAGCTATCTTGGCCAAGTAGATGCTAGCAACTCCAAGAGTTAGTATTTATGCTCGATAGTGGGTTCATGCCTCTGGTAATCTGGGGAAGTGACAGAAATCTCTAAGGTACTAGATGTGCTGTTGCTACTAGGGAGAAAACAACAATCCTTTGTTCATAGAACAATCGTATTGTTTACTTTACACGCAGTTCGTAAAGCAATAATCTGTTGCTTGCAACTTAATACTGGAGGGGGTTCGGATGATAACCTGAAGGTGGATTACTAGTCATAGATGCAGTTGGATGGCGGTCTATGTATTATGTTGTAATGCCCAATCAAGTCTCAGAGGAGTCAAGATGATTAGTATATGCATGTATTGCTTTCTCGGTGTTTGTCAATTGCCCCGCTGTAATTTGTTCACCCAGCATGTTATCTATCTAAGGAGAGCCACCTCTAGTGAACTATGGATCCTGGTCCTTTTTCTTTACATACAATCTACAATCTTTTACTGCTTTGTGTTTACTTTCTGCAAACTTTTACTTATTTCCATTCGATAGGTTTAATCCTTTGTTTTCCGCAAAATACGGTGAGATTGACAACCTCATCGCAAGTTGGGGACAAAGTTCTGTGGTTGTGTTGTGCAGGTCTCCACGTTGCTACGAGCACCGGTAGTGCGCCCTGCCAAAATCTCAGCTAGTAACACCTTTGGGGTGGTTCCTTGATCCTACTGGTTCAATTAAACCTTGGTTTCATAACTGAGGGAAGACTTGCTGTTGTATTCATCGTACCTTCCTCTTGGGGTTCCCAACGAGCTCTA
The DNA here is from genome assembly GCA_910589775.1 of Avena eriantha. Classification (NCBI taxonomy): domain Eukaryota; kingdom Viridiplantae; phylum Streptophyta; class Magnoliopsida; order Poales; family Poaceae; genus Avena; species Avena eriantha. Next base: position 492,735,002 of record OU342740.1, read on the forward strand.
CGTCGAAAGTCGAGCGCATCAATGTCTACGCACTTCTATTCTTGTAGACAGTTGTTGGGCCTCCAATGTAGAGGTTTGTAGAACAACAGCAAGTTTTCCCTTAAGTGGATCACCCAAGGTTCATCAAACTCAGGGAGGAAGTGGTCAAAGGTATCCCTCTCAAGCAACCCTGCAATCAAGATACAAGAAGTCTCTTGTGTCCCCAACACACCCAATACACTTGTCAGGTGTATAGGTGCACTAGTTCGGCGAAGAGATAGTGAAACACAAGTGGTATGGATATAAGACAATGGTGCCAGAAAATAGCTTGATGGCGTGGAAGAGACTAAAGAAAAATTGAAATAAAGATGGAAGCAAGCAAACATGTAACATATCTAGTTGCAAATGGTGTTTCAATGTTTAGAAACAAGGCCTAGGGATCATACTTTTGCTAGTGCACACTCTCATATAAATATCATCTCTTTATGATACTACTCTTAAGTACTCTCCAGTTGGACACTCTAATCCATGGTAGGGCTATAACAGCACACCTCAAAGTAAGACTTTCCCATCTAGATAACCCCACACTATCACCTTGAGCACTAGATGGTTCCAACAAACACTACAATTTCATAAAGACATCCAACTCCAAATATAACTCATAACAAGTATTTGTAATCTCTAGCCTAAGTGCCACCATGGTGTGCACACTATCACTTTCACACACATGGGGAGAGCAGAGATCTATTAAAGCACTTGAGTAGCAAGGTAGATCTACTTGATTACAAAGCACATGATAAAATATGATCATGCATAGAGAGAGATGAACACATAGCTACCGGTAGAGCCCTTAGCCTCGAGGAAGAACTACTCCATCATCATCATGGGAATCAGAAACGGCGATGGATATGGTGGTGGAGATCGATGGAGATGGTTCCGAGGGCACTTCCCCATCCCGGCAGGGTGCCGGAGCAGAGACTTTTTGTCCCCCTCCCTCTCCCATTCGGTGGCGGCGACACTGCGGAACTTTTCATGGTTGGAGGCTGGTCGATTTAGGATTTTTGCATCGGGCGGCATCTTATTGGCGAAGAGGCAAGGTCGGTGGGCGGCCAGGGGGCCCACACCACCTGGTGGTGCGGCCAGGGCTAACCCGCACCACCATATGGTGTGCCCACCCTTGTTCCCTACTCCGTCTCTGCTTCGTGTTTCCGTGTGCTCCGGGAAAAATAGGCATATTGGCTTTTGTCCCGTCCAATTCTGAGAATATTGATTTTCTGCCTTTTCTGGAACCAAAAACAGAAGGAAACAGGCAACTGGCACCATGGTATCTTGTTAATAGGTTAGTCCCAGAAAGTGTATAAAAATACTCCAAAGTGTGGACAAAACATAAGAAAGTAGATATAAACCAAGCATGGAACATCAAAAATTATAGATACGTTTGCAACGTATCAGTGGACACTTTCAAAGGTAGATAGTAAGCAGATATTAACATGGTCAAGTAATCTTTAGCTTCCAAACACTATCACTTAAGTGTATATTTGAAATAGTTCATCATTAGCGTTTGGTTCCATTACTCATGATCTCTTTGATTCTTTTGGCATTCTTATTTTTGGACACTTTTTTATTATTTCCTCTCAGCACCTATTTATTGTAACCATAAACATATGAAAACAAATAAATAAAAGAACTTTAACTTAAGCAACTTTGCCTGCATAGTCACTCTCTCACTTTTGATGCTTTTTGTTGAAGAGTTTGTGCCCTTTTCTTAGCGGTAGCATCCTTGCAAGAAGGTTTTTTCCCACATCTTTTTTCCCATGCATATTTTATTCTACTGCATGGATTCTTATGCCTTATGATTTCATGGTCACCCCACAACCAACTTCTCTATGGTACCCATAAACATAAACAATACCGTTCAGAAGCTAAATAGAACTCGCACGAATGAAAATATACTTGTTATAGCATTTGCTATATAGGTAGATATATGGTCGACACTATTGGAATAACTTTGTTTATAGGGATTGTGGTAAGCTTTGCTTTTTGAAATCTACTAGCTAGCAAAAGGGATAAAATTAACCATCTACAAGTATGCAAAAGTGTCCATATGATAATTACGGTGACCTCGCATACCATTGCATGATGTAGTACACTATAGTCGTTGACATAACAGTAATGAAACACCGTCCACTAGTATTACATCACTCAGAGTGGTACAATAGAAACATATCAGGTCCAAGACATGACTATAGATTACAACTCGACTCTTTACAAAAGACCCAAAGAACACTCTAGGTGAAAGAGGAAGAAAGAAACTTCTTACAAAAAAGAACCAGAAATAACAACTCATAACCATCTTGCTAATCAGACTAGTATCTAAACTATTTGGCTTGCAATTGCTACTATTGCAATGCTCTACAGAAGTAGGTTTTATGGCCAAAGAATATACTCCTATCTACTCAGGAACTTTATCTTCACTTCAGTTGATGTATATGTTGATTCCATTAACTTCCTGGAAGAACTTGCACTTTTTGAGATGATTCCTTGAGAATGAGTTGGTGTTGACACCGTCTTCATTGTATTTAGAATCTAGCAAGGGTTAAGAAGGTACGGCCGAGTACGAGCATACTCAGCAAGTTCACTAAAAAGGAGAGTTTGATGGACTATCTACAGCCACATACCAAAGGTCGTAGGCTATGAAGGTTTTCGTAAACATTTCTTCAAAGGTTGCTTTTATTCTGAAAAGCTATGTCAGTCAGCCTTCACAGGTTTACCAGAACTTTCGTGGAGTTCCTTTCCTGCCACGTTCATAGCTACTTCTCAGAACAGGGAGTAACATGTCACAGTTCTTACACTCTATAGAGGTGCGTTACTTTACCCATAAGAGATCAAATCCTTGTTACACAACCAAGCGATCTTTCCTGTCCATAATTCGGTGATGTGGGGCCTAGTAGATGATCCAAGACAATCACTTCCCTTCTCCGCGACCCCGCATGAAGACACGACCCCCAAGCAAAACGACCTTTGTTAACCCGCATCGCAGATATAACTATTGTTGACTCCTTGAGGACTCTAGTGAGCATAACATGGACTTGGTCGCCCCATTGATATGAGGACCTACCTACGACCGTCTCTCACAGATAGTCTAGATACCAATATCACGGGGAGCTAAGGGGTCCCACCCATGCTGGGCCTCGAAAGGTACACCAGCGCCACGAGATGGTTATCCGTCCATGCAAAAGGAAGAAGATCTAGCTGACTTCTCCATCCCATTCCAAATCTCATGGTTAATGCATATTATACGGCGCAAGAATCACTGGCGACATTGTTTGTTTAGTCCTAGATAATATGTTCCTTTACCACCAGAACTGTAATAGCAGGTTATTACCATATGGTAAATAACCCATAATCATATCATTATGAAAATAGTATTTTCTGACTTTTTTTGCAATGCAGATGATGACATACTTGATAGAAAATAATCAAAGGACATGTGCAAGTGTGAACTTGCCTGTTGTGATTGCAAGATTATGCACTCACGGTCTTTGAGGTAAAAGAAGATCCAATATCTGAAAATAGCATCATTGGTCCGGTAAGGACTAATGTTTACAAAAGCAATATGCAGTTATGCATAAGTAATGTAATACATTTTCTAAAATCCCGAGATAATTCCCCAATAACATGAATGAGTTTAATTTAGGTGGTGCTATTAAGATTTAGTTATTTTCAAGTTTACTTCACAAGTAATTATATGTTCAAAGCATTTGAAAGTTTATCATGCAAAGTATATACGTGAAGTATAATAACATTCTAAGATTGAGGTGAATCGTTATATGGTAATTAATATGAAAGTTAATGTGTTAAGTGTAACAACCTCGGACCCTACGCTCTAAGTTCAAGCCTGGATGAACCAAAAGTGGTTAAAGTAGTACAGCGGGAGCCCAGGGGCCACCCACGTGTAGGCCCGTCGCCCTCCCTAACCACTTCAAGATAATAGGGACAAGAGCTAGCGGCGTAGGCAACAGGCGAAGAGATCAAATACATACACAAGTGAGTATGTATGCAAGCTACCTTACAATAGTTCTCAGAGCGATTCCATCTAAAAGAAATAGAAATATTGCAACGCCATACGGCAAGATCCAAATATCATAGATAGAGATAATAGTGTAGGATAGTTCCTCATACATCAATCAACAGAGTATCAAGCGGAAGCGGGAAACAAGATCCGAGTATGGACAAGAAGCAAATCGGCATAAGATGCCACATAAATAAGCACATCCCGCCCACAGATCTCACGGATCCCCATCCCCGGAATCTCTACACCGAGTGATCGTTGCCAATATCATCTGTCTCCTCCACCTAGTATCCATCTTGTGAATACACCTGTTCATCTGAATAAAAAAATTTATCGTCTGAGACCCTAGGGGTACTCAGCAAGTCTTTATGCCTCTAAAGGGGACATATACCTGGGGTGACGCAATTGAAGCAAAAGATAATAACTAGCAAGGCTATAGATACTCGCTAACCATCTGCCTAACAAATGATAGACGGATGTCCGTTAATTAGGAACAACAGTTATAATAGTATAAAGTAACAGATCCATCCTCCTTCTCGCTTACCAACGAGAATGGGGACGAACAACCCATCCGTTGGTAGTTTTATTAATCATTCTAGGAGTATTGCACTAATTACTAGTCCGGTATTTAGTCAAATTAAAAGCGGTACTTTAGTTATACTTGTCTATGATCGACAAACTGTGCTCCAAGTCATCCATATCCGCGGACACGGCTTTCAGAAAGATTTACACTGCAGGGGTGCACAAATAGCAACACACACAGGATCGACCTCGGAAAAACCAAATCAAAACCCAACGAGGCTTTCACGACAAAGCAATCATAGGATTCATAAATCATTTCAGGGGGCCACCCCAATAAGCTACCCGCAACGAAGTTGGCCAGCTCCGAGATGGACCCAGGGTTTGCGAGAACGGCTGTAAACGACTGGGAATCCGAAAGTGTGACTGGGCTTGTCGATACCGCAAAATCGTGCCGCGATCCAAAACAGTACAGGTGCTCCACGCACAATCTTAAATAAAGCAGTAAAGCATGGCATAAGTACAGGATAGTAATAAAGCCCCAAACTACTTTGTGGCCCCAAGAAATAAAGTACAAATCAAGCTCTGGCAAAGGGGGATTCATAGAGTCTCCCGTATGTGGATAGTGTGAATAGTCAAGGAACAGGTATCAAGTACTCGGGGTCCTACGGGACACAAGTGGACATAAAACCAGATGACAGATATTAACCACCGGTGCCTCTTTCATTAGTTATCCCATTACTACTCGGGTTCAGTTGTTTAGGTACCTCGTTATCCATCAGACACTCACATACCCTACACATGCTATTCTACGACCCGCATGGCTCAAACAACTCCTGTAGTAATGGCTCATGGGATGGAGGAACAAGCTCGGCGGTGTTTAAAAGTAAAGGCTATGCAGTACTTGGGACTCAATTTAATGCAATCGTGACTCAATGATGCAACAATAAGATAGAGGCAATAGGTACTATATGTATGCAAGCATGTGGTAGTGCTTGCCTACCAGCTCAGTTGAAGCGAGAGAAGGATCTAGGTAGTACTCCTGGGATTCCTGATATTTCCCCTGCTCGGCGTCTATTCGAAAGAAGAACCAAACAAACAAGGGCCAACATAAATAAAGTGCACAAGCATATAAATAAAATGTGACAATCAAACAAGCATGCCATGATGAATGATGCACAATTTACATTGCAATAAATAAGCATGGCAAGGGTGAGGTGTGGGGACAAGAATAAATCATTTTATAAATTATTTGGTCAAGTTTTAATGCCATAAACAGTTCTGATTTTTAATAATGACATGATGCATGCTTAAATCATATCATGGAGTGTATAGTTAGAACAGGCTCGTCGCGCTGATCGATTTAGACATATTATTTGTCAAATTTGGATTTATAGAATTAAAGTTATTAATTAATTAAGAAAAGGCATTTTTATTGTAATTTAAACATTTTCGAAAATTTAAACTAGCCAAACATTATTTTGGATGGCAGATTTGCAATCCTCACATTTTTCTGATTCAAAAACATATATCATTTGTATTATTTGGATAAGTCAATTAAAAGATAATATTTTCTGGATTTAAAACATGTTTAACAATTTCTGAAATCATTTTTATTAAACAGAAAAGGATCAGAGACTTTTTGCACACAGAGGGTAGCTAGCCGCAGCCACAGACAGGTGGGGTCGTCTGCTGAGCTGGCGGGAAAACGACGCAGCGGCTTTTCTCACCGGGCGCTCAGCCAGCCACGGCGGATGACAGGCAGGACCCGCGTCTATGTGGACCCACATGCGGGCGCGCGAACAGGGCGCAACCTCGTGGCCGAGACGGGGACTGCGGGTTGAGGAACCCACAACCAGGGTTCCTTTTTACAAAAGTGCAACAGCGGCTGACCGGTGGGTCCGGGCTGGAGCGCGGGTTGAGGAAAACAAAAGGCAGGGGGTATTCGCAAAAGGCCTCAGCTACTGTTTTTCTTCCATCTGTTTTCTCTGACGAAACTAACGGCGCGGGAAACAGAGCACGGCGGGGGTCGAACTCGCGATTTGGCGCACGCACGGGCGGCGGCGACCACTGGGGCTAGCGGAGGTTGTTGCTGGGTAAACGCTGCGCAGCAAGATGATGTATCGGCAGCGCAATGACGGGGTGGCGAACGCGAGCGCGGTGCACAGAGAGTGCTCGCCGGAGTGTGCGGCGTGTACAGGGAGCAGACCGGCAAGAGGGGGTGTTTGGGAGGTTCGGAGGCTCACCGCGGGGAGGTTGGTGGTGGCGGATCGAGCCGGGAAGCAGGGGTTCGCCGGGGAAGCTGGCGACCAGTGGGTTAGGGTTTTGCGTCGGCCACGTCGAACTACAACGGCTCCGGCCCGTCTCCTCCTCGCCTGCGAGCACAGGGGCGCTGCTGGAGGTCTCCTCGGTCTTCCTCGACACCTCGACGCCACGCCGCCTCCTCCTAGCTACTATGTCGAGCCGATGCCGACGGTGGCCAAACGGAGATGGAAGAGAGGGGGGTAGCGGTAGGTGGGGAAGGAGGAGTAGAAGGGCTAGGCCCTGGGTGGATCTGGGGCGATGCCAGGCAGAGAGGAGGGGGTAGATAAGGTCAAGGCAGAGGGGGAGCACATGGGGGTGGCTCGGTTGTAAAAGGTAGTGGTAGCCACCTTTTCTTCTCCTCCTCCTCACGTGTTCAGCGAGGCTCGGGAGGGGCTCCAGCTAGGGCCAGAGGGGCATGGCGCAAGGTGGCTTGGGTGGGGCCTGGCTTGGTGGCGAGAGAGAAGAACGGAGAGAGGAGGTGAGGGATCGGCTAGGGTAGGGAGAGGGGAGGCTCGGCATAAGGGTAGCTAGGGTGGTATTGAGCAGGGTAGCTAGGTTTGGGGGGGTTGGTTCGATTCAAACCACAAGGGGTGGTGGCGCCTAGGTAGAAAGGGTGGTGAGGTGAGGGTTTAGCCAAAGCTAGGAAGAGGGTTAGGGTTAGGGTTTTTAGCTAGGTGTAGAGAGAGAGAGAGAGAGCTTGGTTTAGCTAGAAAAGAGAGAGGGGAGGAAATGGAACAATGGCACCTGTATGCACACATGCATGTGTAGATGGTGGAAAAGGTGGGAGGGATAGATGGAGGAGCTAGGGTTGAAGAGGATATAAAACACCAAAAGAGTTAGAATTAAGTCAAAGGGGGAAAACAAAAGGACCAAAGAAGAGAGAGGTGGAAGAAAAAGATGATCTTGCATGTGGCATGTCACATGATGTTATTTTGTGAAAACAAAATATCCATCCCATGTATGCTTGTCAAAGAGAAAACCACTCAAAGAGTTACAAGGTGGAGGACAAGAGAAAAAAATAAGCATTTATTTGGTTTATTGGTTTCAATTGAGTTCAAACAAACTCCACCCAAATATTCCCAAAGAAAACAAAATAGAAGAACAAGTGAGGGCCTTGCATGGTCCATGCATGAAGAGTAATTGCCACATTCATTATTTGTGAAAACAGCTACATATTTATATGGGCATCTATTACCCCCATGCACATCCATACTTGAATAAAGACCACCACATAAGCTACAAGCTTGATAAAAATGTGGTAAGGGTGGATTTAAGCATAAATGAATATAATAGGCCATGCTAGTGTGTATGTTCCACTAGAAGATCATTTGGCCACAATTATATTTAAACAATGCTCAATTATTCCCAAAACAAACCATATGGAAGATAGAGCAAGTGGAACTAACCACATGCATGCAAAGGTGGCCATGTGGCTCTCCACATATCAACAATGTGAAAACAACATGAGGCATATATGGAAGCATGTGTAAATAGAAGTGGATCCATCCCAACCCATATGAGCTAGATGTAAACCCAATAAAATGCAAAGCTCACATATAGTTGAATGGTGGAATTATGGGGTGGTGACAAGAAAAGGTGATGGAGTTAAATAAAAGATATGCCCCCAACTCAACTTGGCACCAAGCATTTATCAAGAACCAAATACAATTGATAAATGCATATGAGACAAGATCCAAAAGAAAAGGGTTTTATATGATGCTCAAATGCAAGGTGGCATGATGACATGAGCATGATATACTTATGATGCAACAAAATATATGTAGGGAAGTAGCATTTTATTATTAGACCATGTAGCATTACAGCTGTTAGACAGATGGGATGCTACAACTCCCCCCACTAAACAGGAATCTTGCCCCGAGATTCTAGGAAGAAGAAGAAGACACGAAGAGGGTAGGATACTTGGCACGGAGCTCATCCTCGCGTTCCCAAGTGGCTTCATCAACGGAATGGTGCGACCACTGCACCTTGCAGAACTTTATAGACTTGTTGCGAGTCTTTCTTTCTGCGACTTCTAGGATTTTTGTAGGGTGTTCTTGATAAGACAGATCTTCTTGGAGATTGATGAGCTCATGGTCCACGGTCCTTCCGGGATCCTTGAAGCACTTCTTGAGTTGAGAGATATGGAAAACATCATGGACCTTGAGTTTTTCAGGGAGCTCAAGAGCATAAGCAACTTCTCCTCTTCTTCCACGAACTTTGAAAGGACCGATGTATCTAGGAGCCAACTTTCCTTTGATACCAAACCGATGCGTGCCTCTCATGGGAGTGACACGAAGGTAAACAAGATCACCAGGGACATACTCCATGTCCGTGTGCTTTCTGTCATAGTTGCTCTTTTGGCGACTTTGAGCAACCTCCAGGTTTCCGAGAATGATGTGAACCTTCTCCTCCGCTTGAGTTACAATGTCGGGGCCAAACAATGTTCTTTCACCTGCGCCCGACCAACCAATCGGAGTTCTGTATTTGCGACCATAGAGAACCTGAAATGGTGCCATCTTTAGACTCTTTTGGAAGCTATTGTTGTAAGAGAATTCAGCATAAGGAAGGCATTCTTCCCACTTCATGCCGAAAGAGATGACACAAGCACGGAGCATATCTTCTATAATCTGATTGATCCTTTCAACTTGTCCTTGCGACCGAGGGTGGTAAGTTGCGCTGAAGTTCAACATTGTTCCCAACGCATTTTGGAAACTTCCCCAGAACTTGGAAGTGAAGATGCTTCCACGGTCTGAGCTGATCTCAAGAGGAACCCCATACAGAGAGACAATTCTGTTGATATAGAGTTTAGCCAACTGAATTGCAGAAATTGTTTCCTTGACGGGAAAGAAGTGAGCCACTTTAGATAGCCTATCGATGACAACAAAGATTGCATTGTTGCCTTTCTGCGACCTTGGAAAACCAGCTATGAAGTCCATCTCTACTTTCTCCCATTTCCATTCCGGAGGCTTCAACGGTTGTAGAAGACCGGAAGGTTTCTGATGGACAGCTTTAACTCTGCGGCAGACATCACACTCCGAGCCATACTTGGCACAATATCGTTTCAACCCAGGACACCAATATTGTGTTTTCAGATCCATGTACATCTTTGTGCTGCCAGGATGGATAGAAAGAACAGAATCATGAGCTTCTTTAAGAACTTGCTCTCTCAAACCCGGATACTTCGGAACGAACATCCGGTGCTTAAAGAATAGAGTGCCTTGGTCGTCAAGGTGGAAAGGTTCATACTTCGGAATCTGAATCTTGGAGATGATGTTTTTAGTGTACGGATCACCAAGTTGAATGGAGCGAACTTTTTCTTCCAAGAGAGGGGTTGCTAGAAGATTCAGAAGATACCCTTGATCCACAATTTCAAGGTTGAGCTGCCGGAATTCCTCGCACAAGAGAGGCTGTTGTTCTTCCACCATGAGGTTGTTGACATAAGCTTTTCGGCTGAGAGCATCGGCCATGACATTAGCTTTGTCAGGAGTGTAGTTGATGGTCAAATCGAAATCATTAATTTCTTCAATCCACCTCCTCTGACGAAGGTTGAGATCAGGTTGTGTGAAGATATACTTCAGACTCTTGTGATCACAAAAGATCTCACAACGGTTGCCAAGCAAGTAGTGCCTCCATACTTTCAGAGCAAAGACAACTGCTGCGAGTTCGAGGTCATGTGTAGGATAGTTGATCTCATGTGTCTTCAACTGTCGAGAGGCATAAGCAACAACTTGTTTTTCTTGCATAAGGACCGCACCCAATCTTTGCAAGGAGGCGTCACAGAATATCTGGAAAGGCTTGGATGTATCTGGAGGAATCAAGACTGGAGTGGAAGTGAGCTTCTCTTTGAGTGTTTCAAAGCTTGCTTGACATGCAGGAGACCAAAGGTATTTCTTGCCTTTCTTGAGGAGATCGGTAAGAGGCTTCGCAATCTTCGAGAAGTTCTGAACGAAGCGACGGCAGTAACTAGCCAAACCAAGGAAACTCTGGACTTCTTTGACATTTTTGGGTGGAAGCCACTCAAATTGTCCGAACAGTTTCTGGGTTGACGGCAATGCCCTTGGCAGAGATGACGTGACCCAGATAGGTGACATCGGGAAGCCAAAATTCACACTTGGAGAACTTTGCATACAGGCGGTTCTCGCGAAGCTTGTTTAGGACACACCGAAGGTGCTCTTCATGTTCTTCCTTTGACTTAGAATAGACTAGAATGTCATCCAGATAAACCATGACGAACTTATCAAGATACTCCATGAAAATCAAGTTCATAACCCTCGAGAAGGTGGCAGGTGCTTTGGTGAGACCGAAGGACATGACCGTGTACTCATACAGGCCATAACGGGTGGTGAAAGCTGTTTTGGGAACATCTTCCTTGCGAATCTTGATTTGATGATAACCACTTCTCAAGTCAAGTTGGAGAATACCACAGCTCCAGCTAGCTGATCGAAAAGATCATTAATCCACGGAAGGGGATATTTATTCTTGATGGTTTTAGCATTGAGAGCCCGATAGTCAACACAAAGTCTATCGGTCCGGTCTCGCTTCTTCACAAAGATGGTTGGGCTACCCCAAGAAGAAGTGTTGTGCTGAATGAAACCCAACTTCTCTTGTTCATCAAGCTGGCGATTGAGTTAAGCCAACTCAGCAGGACCCATTTTATAAGGCCGCTTGGAGATAGGAGCGGTTCCAGGTTCAAGCTCAATCACAAACTCGACCTCTCGGTCAGGAGGCATACTTGGTAACTCTTCAGAAAAAACATCTGGGAACTCACGGACCACCGGAACACTCTGAATAGCATCCATAGCATCATCATTCAGAGCCGCCAAAGAGAAAAGCTGAATTGCAGGAGTCAGACTTGGAGAATAGACTATATGGCCTTCAGGAATTTTCAGAGAAACCGAGCGTTCAACACAATCAATCACAGCTGCATTTGCTGTTAACCAATCCATGCCCAAGATAACATCAATGTCAGAATTGCCCAATTCAATGAGGGATGCCGGAAATTTTTTGTTTCCAATTTCAATTTGGTTCGCATGGCTTATTTGAGAAGCCTTCATAGTTGTCCTCGGTGATTGCACCCTAAGAACTTTGGACAAGGATTGAAGTGGAAGACCTTGTTGCCGAGAGAACCTTTGAGACACAAAAGAATGCGATGCACCAGTATCGAATAACACTCGTGCAGAAACTGAGTTAACTGAAAGCGTACCCAGCACAACTCCAGCTGCATGTTCAGCTTGAGCGACATTGACACAGTTGGCACGGGCAATAGTGGACCTGGGCTTGGTGTTGATGTTGAGAGCCCGCGGTGGAGGTGCACGAACCATAGAAGAACTTGCTGCAGGTCTTGGAGGTGGTGGAGGAAGCGCTTTGTTGTTCATGGGACAACTCCAGTGTTGATGCCCAGTGTTCCCACAAGTGTAGCAAGCACCAGGTGGACGTGGAGCAGCGTAGCCAGGGACTCCACCAGGCGCTCCAGGGTAGTTGTGGTTGTAGCCCCTAGGAGCAGCGGTGAAGGAGTTTGGTGGCCTTGCCGCGTAGTTTGAAGGTCTTGGTGGAGCCGGGAGCGATGGTGCGGTATTAGGAACCCACACGCGGCGCTTAGAAGGAGTTGTCATAGTTGAAGAGCTTGCTGCGTCACGACTGTGTTTCTTGGACTCCTCGAACACTTGCCTACTAGTTTCTTCCTGTAGAGCTGTATGTTGGAGTTCTAGAAAAGACCCCGGCCTTGCATGAGTGATTGCATATTTGATAGATGCATTGAGCCCTTGCCTGAACCTCTTTTGCTTCTTCTTGTCATCAGAGATCTCATCGCCACCATACCGAGAAAGATTCATGAAGTTTCTGATATAGGTATTGACATTGTCGTTGCCCTGCTTGAGGTTGTGAAACACTTCCTTCATCCTTTCCATGACAATTTCTGACAGATATTGCTCTTTGAAAGCCCCAGTGAACTGCTCCCAAGTAGGCTGAAACCCAGAGTGGTTTGCCTTCAAGTAATTCTCCCACCACAGAGTTGCGTCTCCCTTCAAAAGGTGAGTGGCACATTTTACCCATTCTTGCTCAGGTACATCAGCAGTCATCAGCAACCTTGACATCTCACGAAGCCAATCATTAGCATCCAGAGGCTGATCAGACACCTCAAAGTGGCGTGGGTTAAACTTCAGAAAACTCTTGATGTCTCCTCGCTTGGGAGGTGGAGGTACCGAAACAAACTCATTCCTCCTGACACTTTCTTCAAAGCGTTGTTGGTTCTCCTGCATTGTTCCCAAGGCATTCGCAATACTTGCCAACACAGCCCCCAGTTCAGGTGGTATGTCCTCCTCATTGCGGCGTGGTGGTGCCATCCTGGGGTTGATATAAAACTCAAGTCAATACCATAATGGAGAATAATAATAATCCAAAATAGTACCAAAATGGAATTAACCAAGATTAAAGGGTACAAATCACTAAGATGATATTAAAATATCAACAAAGTTCAAAGCACCTAGAAGATATTAAGCATATCGCACATGACTGAACAAGGAGTGTGGTACACAAAGCTATCAAAGAAAAAAATTCCGCAAATTTCGGCATTAAGATACCACTATATGCGCAAAACCACTTAACGAATCAAGATTAGTAACTCTACCAATTCAATATACAAGAGCGAATGATGAAAGTAGTGGTATGGTCGCGACTCCATCCCGCACTCAAATCATTACTCCGCACATGAATAAGTAAAACACATATCCCAACTTCCTTCCTTCTTAAGATGAACCTAAAGATTAGCAACTATGGAAAACAAACACCCCAAACAAGATAGCGTCGGATAACAAAGAGTAAGACAGATCGCGTCGGTTTACAAAAGCATGTCGATATGGAATGTACCAACAGTTGATAACCAAAAGGTCGATAGCGATAACAAGGTTGATGCAACAGATAGACAAGGAATTACACACACACACTCACACAACCTATGGTACTACGGAACCCAGAACACGTGAATCCTATTTTGAATTTTAGAAGAGGATTGAAAACGTTACACTTCCTTAACAGAAAAGGGTGGGTGGGTGGGTAAGAAGAAAAATGGAAGCAGTCCTACTCTCACGTTTTGTTTTTCCCTAGTATAAACAGCTACCAAAATATTTGCTAGACTTGACAATGACCATTTGGCTGAGACCCTAAAGGGCGGGATGGCTCTGATACCAATTGTAACAACCTCGGACCCTACGCTCTAAGTTCAAGCCTGGATGAACCAAAAGTGGTTAACGTAGTACAGCGGGGGCCCAGGGGCCACCCACGTGTAGGCCCGTCGGCCGCCCTAACCACTTCAAGAACATCGGGACAAGAGCGAGCGGCGTAGGCAATAGGCGAAGAGATCAAATACATACACAAGTGAGTATGTATGCAAGCTACCTTACAATAGTTCTCAGAGCCATTCCATCTAAAAGAAATACAAATATTGCATCGCCATATGGCAAGATCAAAATATCCTAGATAGAGATAATAGTGTAGGATAGCTCCTCATACATCAATCAACAGAGTATCAAGCGGAAGCGGGAAACAAGATCCGAGTACGGACAAGAAGCAAATCGGCATAAGATGCCACATAAATAAGCACATCCCGCCCACAGATCTCACGGATCCCCATCCCCGGAATCTCTACACCGAGTGATCGTTGCCAACATCATATGTCTCCTCCACCCAGTATCCATCTTGCGAATACACCTGTTCATCTGAATCAAACAATTTATCGTGTGAGACCTTAGGGGTACTCAGCAAGTCTTTATGCCTCTAAAGGGGACATATACCTGGGGTGACGCAATTGCAGCAAAAGATAATAACTAGCAAGGCTATAGATACTCGCTAACCATCCGCCTAACCAATGATAGCCGGATGTCCGTTAATTAGGAACAATAGTTATAACAGTATAAAGTAACAGATCCATCCTCCTTATCGCTTACCAACGAGAAAGCGGACGAACAACCCATCCGTTGGCAGTATTATTAATCATTCCAGGAGTATTGCACTAATTACTAGTCCGGTATTTAGTCAAATTAAAAGCGGTACTTTAGTTATACTTGTCTATGATCGAGAAACTGTGCTCCAAGTCGTACATATCCGCGGACATGGCTTTCAGAAAGATTTACCCTCCAAGGGTGCACAAATAGCAACACACACACGATCGACCTTGGAAAAACCAAATCAAAACCCAACGAGGCTTTCACGACAAAGCAATCACAGGATTCATAAATCATTTCAGCGGGCCACCCCAATAAGCTACCCGCAACGAAGTTGGCCGACTCCGAGATGGACCCAGGGTTTGCGAGAACGGTTGTAAACGACTGGGAACCCGAAAGTGTGACTGGGCTTGTCGATACCGTAAAATCGTGCCGCGATCCAAAACAGTACAGGTGCTCCACGCACAATCTTAAATAAAGCAGTAAAGCATGGCATAAGTACAGGATAGTAATAAAGCCCCAAACTACTTTGTGGCCCCAAGAAATAAAGTACAAATCAAGCTCTGGCAAAGGGGGATTCATAGAGTCTCCCGTATGTGGATAGTGTGAATAGTCAAGGAACAGGTATCAAGTACTCGGGGTCCTACGGGACACAAGTGGACATAAAACCAGATGACAGATATTAACCACCGGTGCCTCTTTCATTAGTTATCCCATTACTACTCGGGTTCAGTTGTTTAGGTACCTCGTTATCCATCAGACACTCACATACCCTACACATGCTATTCTACGACCCGCATGGCTCAAACAACTCCTATAGTAATGGCTCATGGGATGGAGGAACAAGCTCAGTGGGGTTTAAAAGTAAAGGCTATGCAGTACTTGGGATTCAATTTAATGCAATCGCGACTCAATGATGCAAGAATAAGATAGAGGCAATAGGTACTATATGTATGCAAGCATGTGGTAGTGCTTGCCTACCAGCTCAGTTGGAGCGAGAGAAGGATCTGGGTAGTACTCCTGGGATTCCTGATATTTCCCCTGCTCGGCGTCTATTCGAAAGAAGAACCAAACAAACAAGGGCCAACATAAATAAAGTGCACAAGGATATAAATAAAATGCGACAAGCAAACAAGCATGCCATGATGAATGATGCACAATTTACATGGCAATAAAGTAGCATGGCAAAGGTGAGGTGTGGGGACAAGAATAAATCATTTTATTAATTATTTGGTCAAGTTTTAATGCCATAAACAGTTCTGATTTTTAATAATGACATGATGCATGCTTTAAATCATATCATGGAGTGTATAGTTAGAACGGGCTCGTCGCGCTGATCGATTTAGACATATTATTTGTCAAATTTGGATTTATAGAATTAAAGTTATTAATTAATTAAGAAAAGGCATTTTTATTGCAATTTAAACATTTTCGTAAATTTAAACTAGCCAAACATTATTTTGGATGGCAGATTTGCAATCCTCACATTTTTCTGATTCAAAAACATATATCATTTGTATTATTTGGATAAGTCAATTAAAAGATAATATTTTCTGGATTTAAACATGTTTAACAATTTCTGAAATCATTTTTATTAAACAGAAAAGGATCAGAGGGTAGCTAGCCGCAGCCATAGACAGGTGTGGTCGTCTGCTGAGTTGGCGGGAAAACGACACCGCGGCTTTTCTCATCGGGCGCTCAGCCAGCCACGGCGGATGACAGGCGGGACCCACGTCTGTGCGGACCCACAAGCGGGCACACGAACAGGGCGCAGCCACGTGGCCGAGACGGGGACTGCGGGTTGAGGAACCCACAACCTGGGTACCTTTATACAAAAGTGCAACAGCGGCTCACCGGTGGGTCCGGGCTGGAGCGCGGGTTGAGGAAAACAAAAGGCAGGGGGGTATTCGCAAAAGGCCTCAGCTACTATTTTTCTTCCATCTGATGAAACTGATGGCGCGGGAAACAGAGCGCGGCGGTGGTCGAACTCGCGATTTGGCGCGCGCGCGCGGGCGGCGGCGACCACTGGGGCTAGCGAAGGGTGTTGCTGGGTAAACGCTGCGCGGCAAGATGATGTATCGGCGCCACAACGACGGGGTCGCGAACACGAGCGCGGTGCACAGAGAGTGCTCGTCGGAGTGCGTGGCGTGTACAGGGAGCAGATCGGCAAGAGGGGTGTCTAGGAGGTTCGGAGGCTCACCGCGGGGAGGTTGGTGGTGGCGGATCGAGCCGGGAAGCAGGGGTTCGCGAGGGAAGCTGGCGACCGGCGGGTTAGGGTTTTGTGTCGGCCACCTCGAACTGCAATGGCTCCGGCCCGTCTCCTCCTCGCCTGCGAGCACAGGGGCGCTGCTGGAGGTCTCCTCGGTCTTCCTCGACACCTCGACGCCACGCCGCCTCCTCCTAGCTACTATGTCGAGCCGATGCCGACGGTGGCCAAACGGAGATGGAAGAGAGGGGGTAGCGGTAGGTGGGGAAGGAGGAGTAGAAGGGCTAGGCCCTGGGTGGATCTGGGGCGATGCCAGGCAGAGAGGAGGGGGTAGATAAGGTCAAGGCAGAGGGGGAGCACATGGGGGTGGCTCGGTTGTAAAAGGTAGTGGTAGCCACCTTTTCTTCTCCTCCTCCTCACGTGTTCAGCGAGGCTCGGGAGGGGCTCCAGCTAGGGCCAGAGGGGCATGGCGCAAGGTGGCTTGGGTGGGGCCTGGCTTGGTGGCGAGAGAGAAGAACGGAGAGAGGAGGTGAGGGATCGGCTAGGGTAGGGAGAGGGGAGGCTCGGCATAAGGGTAGCTAGGGTGGTGTTGAGCAGGGTAACTAGGTTTGGGGGGTTGGTTCGAGTCAAACCACAAGGGGTGGTGGCGCCTAGGTAGAAAGGGTGGTGAGGTGAGGGTTTAGCCAAAGCTAGGAAGAGGGTTAGGGTTTTTAGCTAGGTGTAGAGAGAGAGAGAGCTTGGTTTAGCTAGAAAAGAGAGAGGGGAGGAAATGGAACAATGGCACCTATATGCACACATGCATGTGTAGATGGTGGAAAAGGTGGGAGGGATAGATGGAGGATCTAGGGTGGAAGAGGATATAAAACACCAAAAGAGTTAGAATTAAGACAAAGGGGGGAAACAAAAGGACCAAAGGAGAGAGAGGTGGAAGAAAAAGATGATCTTGCATGTGGCATGCACATGATGTTATTTTGTGAAAACAAAATATCCATCCCATGTATGCTTGTCAAAGAGAAAACCACTCAAAGAGTTACAAGGTGGAGGACAAGAGAAAAAAATAAGCATTTATTTGGTTTATTGGTTTCAGTTGAGTTCAAACAAACTCCACCCAAATATTCCCAAAGAAAACAAAATAGAAGAACAAGTGAGGGCCTTGCATGGGCCATGCATGAAGAGTAATTGCCACATTCATTATTTGTGAAAACAACTACATATACATATGGGCATCTATTACCCCCATGCACATCCATACTTGAATAAAGACCACCACATAAGCTACAAGCTTGATAAAAATGTGGTCAGGATGGATTTAAGCATAAATGAATATAATAGGCCATGCTAGTGTGTATGTTCCACTAGAAGATCATTTGGCCACAATTATATTTAAACAATGCTCAATTATTCCCAAAACAAACCATATGGAAGATATAGCAAGTGGAACTAACCACATGCATGCAAAGGTGGCCATGTGGCTCTCCACATATCAACAATGTGAAAACAACATGAGGCATATATGGAAGCATGTGTAAATAGAAGTGGATCCATCCCAACCCACATGAGCTAGAGGTAAACCCAATAAAATGCAAAGCTCACATATAGTTGAATGGTGGAATTATGGGGTGGTTACAAGAAAAGGTGGTGGAGTTAAATAAAAGATATGCCCCCAACTCAACTTGGGCACCAAGCATTTATCAAGAACCAAATACAATTGATAAATGCATATGAGACAAGATCCAAAAGAAAAGGGTTTTATATGATGCTCAAATGCAAGGTGGCATGATGACATGAGCATGATATACTTATGATGCAACAAAATATATGTAGGAAGTAGCATTTTATTATTAGACCATGTTGCATTACAGCTGTTAGACAGATGGGATGCTACATTAAGTAGTTAAGAGTTGAAGAAATTATTATAAGATTGTTGTTTGAAGTGGCAACATAAATAACTTTTGAAGAAAGTATTTCTTTGATAAGGTTTAAACAATCTTGATGGCTAATAGAATGTGATCGCTGTCATTTGCATTTGTTTGATAAGCTTGGACTTGAGATGCTTTACGATTAACTGGAATATACCAAAGTTAACTATAAAAACATAACTAAACTTTAGACATTGTGTTTTTAACTTTGTGGACCAAAGTTAACTTTAAAAGCTAAGTAGACTTAGGGTGTGATGTGTCTAAATTATTATCAAATCTTTAGGTTATGGTAAGTATGATCAAGAGTGTAAGATCATTCACTTTCAATTTAAGTGAATGATGAGTTTTAAGATGATTTGCTATTATAAAAATAATTTAACTTATTAACGAAAGCAAATTGAGATGATCTTATTAATTTGTTAGAGTTTAAATTCATGTTAAACATGGTTAAGAGTTAAAGAGAATTCACTTTTATCGTAAGTGAATGATGTTTAAAATTTACTTAAAATTGTTGGTTTAGTTTGGATTTATAGTTTTATAAAGTTAATAAGTTACACTTAAGTTTTATTGTAAACATAAGTTATGGTTTTGGAATTAGTATTTAGATGTAAATGGTTTAAGGTTTTATATAGAATTGTGATTATTTCTTACTTAAGAAATGTTTTTTAAAGAATTTACAAAATAGGTATTTTATAAAATAGATAAGGTTTTATTACTTTAAAATATTAAAAACCTTTGGAATAATATTCTTAGTATTATTCTAGTAAAATATATTTATTTAAGATCTTAAAAATAATTTTTATTTATTTTTACTTTTATAAAATTCCACAAAGGATTAAATGTTCTTAAATATTTACTTCAATTTTCTTTTATAAAAATTTTAAGTTAGTATTTTTATAAAGTGGTAGGTTCATTTTTATATACTAAATGATTTTTATTCATTTTTAGGACTTTTTCTTATTTTATGGAATTTCACCTAGGATTTAATGGTGTTAATAATTATTTGCATTTTATTTGACTTAAACAAGTAAAGTTATATTTTATTAGGTAGAGATTTTTTTGATCATTTTGATATATTATGTATATATATTTTTTAGGATTTTCTTTATTTTTCTAGGGCTGAAATAAGTTCAGGGGTATTTCGGTAATTTCCATATTTTGATTTTTATATAAATTTTATTTTCTTTTTAAACATTGATCTAGTTATTGGGCCATCCCAGCCCATATGGTTGGGCTAGACCAGGTGGTCTAGTCTGCTTGGGTGACCCAACCCTTACTCTCTCTTCCTCCCCGATGCTTTCTTCTCTGCCCTTGTGATGTTGCAGCCTCGCCGCCGACGCTGCGATTTCGGCGAGTACAGGCCATTACGGCCACCGTCGACCATCACGGATGATGTGCCACTCCTCACTCTTCATCACTACCCTGGTGATTTGCCCCTCTTGCCCCGCTACGTCCAGGTACGAACCCTACTAGTGCTAGGGTTTGGCGACTGTGGGCTACCGCCCGTCAGAACTTCTCCAGTGGCCTCTCGTTGACACGGAGGGGTCTCGGTCCAGCGTAGGATGTTGCGCCCCATTGGTGGGGTGCTCCCTGTGCCGCCAGACGTTGCTACCCAACGTTGTTGTCATGGTGCTACTGCTGACGCCACCGTGACCCTGCCGGTGCCGCCCGGTTGTGGTCATCGTCGACGACCAGGTACACGCCTCTCGTCACTCACCTCTTACTCCCTTACTTCCATTGTATGAGTAATTAGGGCTTCTCCCATGATGTCTTATCAATGGCTCTCTGTAATATGTTCAATATTGTTGTTGAGCATGTTTTGCTCCACAATATTTATGTTCGATGCCTTTCCTGAATTCCAACAGCCAGATACTATGATGTTAATTTAAGTTGAGCTCAAATTATGCTCATGCAATGGGTGGCTTTTCTTCAAAACTAGTTATAGTGGAAATGTTTGAATTCCACTAGGTTTTTGCATCCAACTCAGTGAGCCCTTTGTGCATCTTGATGAATTAATACTTGGGTGACAACATACTGAAGCTTACTTTAGTGGTTGTTTCCTGAGATGCACTAAAGCTACATATTGGCCTGATTAACTATCTCATATATAAGATGTATGCCATAATGACTATGCATTCGGATATAAAGATGGTTCCTAGCACTAGTTCTAGGAAATTGATTTGCTATCTTATATGAATAATCTTAACACGTAAATCTTAATGATATTGGTTATGTGATAAGGAAATGATCCTATTAAAAGAATACTCTCTGCTCACTAGCAGAAAGATCAAGTATACAAGATTTGTCCCTGAGCTATCCCTGTGATAATCAGCTGTGTGGGAAAAAATATAATTACATGATACTATTCTTGTTTGTTGTCATTCTTGGCAGTAATTGCATAAAGATCTGATTCCTAAGCTGGTTGTTAGGAAAATGATGAATTACATTTAGAAAGCTTTTACTAAATGATTAACTAGTCATTAAATTATCTAGTGGCTGTTATTTGTACTGATGTCTTTGGTTACTAGTTTGATCTAAGGTAGTTCTACTGGAGAGATGATTTGGTACACTTCTATTGTTTGCAGATAGAATGATGTACCATATGTGGGCTGCCATATGGCAATGACTAAAATGATTCCTAAGTACATAATCAGGAAGATGATTAGTGGCTAAATAAACTATTTTAGTTGCTTCTCTTCCTTAGGTCATTCTTGTGGTGCCTCCATGATACGTCCAAAACGTATCTACTTTCCCGAACATTTTTGCTATTGTTTCTCCTCTAAACTTGTGTGATTTGGATGCAACTAACGCGTACTGACGCTGTTTTCCGCAGAATTGCCTTGGTGTCTACTTTTTGTGCAGAAAATCAACTATCAGGAAAAATCCCGGAAAATATGCCAAAAATCCTATTTCACCCGAAGACCCCAGAAGCCAGAATACGAGACGGAGAAGAGCCAGGGGTGGCCACACCACCTAGTGGCGTGGGCCAGGCCAGGTCGTGCCAGGGGGTGGTGTGGGCCCACCTGGCACCCTCTCGGCCTCCCTCTTCGCCTATAAGAAGCCTTCTGACCTAAAAACTCCAGGGGGGTCGACGTTTTTCCAAAAGGAGTTCCGCTCCACCGCCACCACCAGATTCCATGAAATAGCACCAGAAACTCCGTTCTGGCACCCTACTAGGACGGGGAATTGGAGGAGATCATTGCCATCATCATCACCATCGCTTCTCCATCGACCATCCATGTTTCCCCCATCTATGAGTGAGTAATCCCACGTTGTAGGCTATGGGGATGGTAGGGATTGGATGAGATCGTTCATGTAATGGCATCAGATTGTTAGGGCATGGTGCCTAGTATCTTTTATTAGTGCTTTATGAATTTGTTGCGACTTGTTATGCTTAATGCTTGTCACTAGGGCCCGAGTGCCATGATTTCAGATCTGAACATGTTATTGATTCATTATGATAGTATTGTTTATGGTCTTATCTGCAAGTTGTATACACACATTGTTGTCCGGAACCAATGGCCCCGAAGTGACAAAAATCGGGATAACCGGAGGGAATGGCTTTGATGTGAGGATCACATGTGTTCACGGAGTGTTAATGGTTTGCTCTGGTGCTCTATTAAAAGGAGCACCTTAATTGCCAGTAGTTCCCTTGAGGCCCCGCTGCAAACGGGCTGGCAGGACAAAAGATGTTGTGTAAGTTCTCATTGCGAGCACGTATGACTATATATGGAACACATGCCTAGGATTATCTAGTACTTGGATGCTTTATCTTATTTATCTGCAATTGCCCTATGTTCTGATTGCTATGTGAATTGTCATATCCATGCAACGCCCGTCCATCCATCCCTATGCCTACCACACTCGAATCCTACTGTTTACTGCTATTGTTACTGTTGTCTTTACTTTGCTGCTGCTACTTTACTATTGCTACTACAAAACTATTGCTACTGATAAACTGATGTGAGCAAGATTGTTTCCAGGTGTAGCTGAATTGACAACTCAGTTGTTAAGGCTGATAAATATTCTTTGGCTCCCCTTGTGTCGAATCAATAAATTGGGTTTCACTTCCCTCGAAAATACTACGATACACCCCCTACACTTGTGGGTCATCAAGACTATTTTCTGGCTCCGTTGCCGGGGAGCATAGCTTTATTTATCAAGTTCACTTGGATTCTCTATTGTTTGCTGCTATCCATCCATCATGGGTAAGTCTCGTGATGGCAAGTTTCCTATTTTACCATCCACTACAAGAAGAGGTACGGTTCTGAACACCTCTGCTGCTCTTGATTCACCGTCTGTTATAAGTAAGCTCGTTACACCACCACATACACATGCTACACACACTGAATGAACTTTCTACCATGAGTGGCTTGTTTTCTGATGATATTAAGATGCGTACTTACTTTGTTGCTAAGCTTTTCCCCTATTCACTGAAAGGAGAAGCTAAAACTTGGTTTAGTAATTTACCTCCTGGATCTATTGATAGCCCTGAGTGCTTGATTAGTACTTTCCTGCAGAAATATTTTCCTCCTAGTGCTAGACATGCTATTTTGCAAGAACTTTTTGATTTTAAACAGGGAGAAAAAGAGGTATTGCCCGAATCTTGGGCAAGGTTTTGTGCTTTGATTCATGCATAGGCTGGAAGTCCGTTACCTAAGAATGAGCTTCTTGATATATTTTATAATGGACTAACTGAAGAATCTAGGACATACCTAGATAGTTGTGCTGATTGTGTTTTCAGGAATAGCACTCCTAAGGAAGCTGAGAAATTAATGGCTAAAATAAGCAAGAATTATGAAGATTGGACTCCTCCTGAAGAAGCTATACCTGAAGTAATTGTACCTGAACCAACTATTCCGGTGCCTATTCCAACATCAAAGAAGAGGGGAGTTATTGAATTAAATGATGAAGTGATGAAGGAAGCTAAGAAATGTCTTAAGGAGAAGGGAATTAAAGCTACAGATGTCAAGAATTTACCTCCTATTGAAGAATTATGTAAGCCTATTCCCTACGCACCAACTATTGAGGTACACTCTCTCCAACACTTTGATGAAGGTGATATCCCTTGCTCTAAAACTCATGATCAATGCTTAGAAGAATTTGATATCTTTATTGTTAAGCAAGATAATTTTAATAAAAGGGTGCAAAATCATCTAATGGAAAACACTAGAGCTATTGTTGAGTTGAAAGATATTGTGGAAAGAACCTCTAATGATGTTAAAATGATTGTTAAACACTTTCAAATGGTTCAAACTGAAATAGATCAACTCGTTAAAGTGCAAAACGACTTACTAGTTAATGCTGCTAAAGAAAAACATGCTTATGAAATTAGAACTAGAAGTGGAGCTGCTACCCAGGATCCTCTATATCTTGAGGGGCATCCCAAAAGAATTGAGCAGGATTCTCAACAAGCTGAAAATAGTGGTTCTACTCGTAAGAAAAGGAAAAAAGAAACATAAAATTGTTGTACAACCCTCTAAAGCTGCTTTAGATCCTAATAGTATATCTATCTCTGATGCTGAAACTGAAAGCGGTAATGAAGAAAATGAAGTTCCTAATGAAGAGAAAGTTGAGGAAAAACCTAAAAACCAAACTAAGAATACTAAATACACCAAAGAAGATTGTATTGCTAAGAAACATGGTAGTGAAAGAGAGCCTTGGGTCCAAAAACCTATGCCTTTCCCTGAAAAGAAACACAAGTCAAAGGAAGATGAACATTGTAATAAGATTTGAGAGTGGATGAAACCTTTATTCTTGCAAATTCCTTTGACTGATGCTATTAAATTGCCTCCTTACTCAAAGTATATGAAGGATATTGTCTCAAATAAAAGGAAGATCCCTAATGAAGAAATTTCTATTTAGTGGTAAGGTTCTAAAGAAACTTGGAGACCCAGGGATTCCAACTATCCCTTGCCCTATTAAGAACAGTTATGTTAGAACTGTTTTGTGTGATTTGGGAGCTGGAGTTAGTGTTATGCCTTTCTCTCTCTATAAGAGGCTTCAACTAGAAAAATTAATACCAACTGATATATCTTTGCAAATGGCTGATAAATCTACCACTATTCCTGTTGGTATATGTGAGGATGTGATACATTGCAAATGTATCTATAATTTTTGATGTTCCATGCTTGGTTTTATCCACTTTCTTGTGTTTTGTTCCAACTTTGGAGTACTTTTCATGTGATTTCTTGGACTAACCTATTAACAAGAGCCATAGTGCCAGCTGCCTGTTTTCTACTGTTTTTGGTTCCAGGAAAGTCAGAAAATGAATATTCTCGGAATTGGACGGGACAAAAGCCAAAGTGCCTATTTTTCGGAAGTCATCAAGTGCCAGAATACGAGGCGGAGAAGGGCCACAGGGCGACCACACCACCTGGCCACGCGGCCAGGCCTGGCCCGTGCCAGGGGGTGGTGTGGCCAGCCCTGGCACCCCCTCGGCCTCCCCTTCTGACTATAAGATGCCCTCGGGACGTAAACCCTAAGTACCCGATCAAAAATCCACGAAAGAGTCCGTAGCCGCCGTCATTTCCATCCCTAGATCGGGAGGGATCTGAAGCTCTTCCCGGCACCCTGCCGGAGAGGGGAATTCACCCTGGAGGCCTTCTTCATCACCATGCAAGCCTCCGGTGTGATGCGTGACTAGTTCATCCTTGGACTACGGATCCATGTAGTAGCTAGATGGCTAGTTCTCCTCCTTTGTGCTTTCATGTCTAGATCTTGTGAGCTCTGTTCATGATGAAGATCATCCATTTGTAATTCTGCATGTTGTGTTTGCGGGGATCCGATGGATATTGAGATGCTATTTCAGATTGATTATTGATTCTATCATGTCTTTGTTATTTGTGATCTTGCATGCTTTCCGTTGTTAGTAGCTATCTTGTCCAAGTAGATGCTAGCAACTCCAAGAGTTAGTATTTATGCTCAATAGTGTGTTCATGCCTCTGGTAATCTGGGGAAGTGACAGAAATCTCTAAGGTACTAGATGTGTTGTTGCTACTAGGGAGAAAACAACAATCCTTTGTTCATAGAAAAATCGTATTGTTTACTTTACACGCAGTTCGTAAAGCAATAATCTGTTGCTGCAACTTAATACTGGAGGGGGTTCGGATGATAACCTGAAGGTGGATTATTAGTCATAGATGCAGTTGGATGGCGGTCTATGTATAATGTTGTAATACCCAATCAAGTCTCAAAGGAGTCAAGATGATTAGTATATGCATGTATTGCTTTCTCGGTGTTTGTCAATTGCCCCGCTGTAATTTGTTCACCCAGCATGTTATCTATCTTAAGGAGAGCCACCTCTAGTGAACTATGGATCCCGGTCTTTTCTTTACATACAATCTATGATCTTTTACTGCTTTGTGTTTACTTTCTGCAAACTTTTACTTCTTTCCATTCGATACGTTTAATCCTTTGTTTTCTGCAAAACATGGTGAGATTGACAACCTCATCGCAAGTTGGGGACAAAGTTCGGTGGTTGTGTTCTGTAGGTCTCCACGTTGCTACTAGCACCGGTAGTGCGCCCTGCCAAAGCTCAGCTAGTAACACCTTTGAGGTGTTTCCTTGCTCCTACTGGTTCGATTAAACCTTGGTTTCATAACTGAGGGAAACTTGCTGCTGTGCTCATCATACCTTCCTCTTGGGGTTCCCAACGAGCTCTACATCAACACCGCCATCAAGCAATTTTCTGGGTGCCGTGCATTGAGCCATCAAGCGATTATCTGGCGCGTGGCCGGGGAGTCAAGGACATCTTCACAAGGGGAGTCCGTCATAACCAATCTCTTTACTTTGTTGTTTTTGTTTTGCTTAGTTTCTTTTTGCTTTGTTTGCTTGTTTTGTTCTTCAAAAACACAAAAAAATTAGTTTTACTTGTTTGCTTTCTTATTTGAAAACCCAAAAAAATGACTACTCTTGAAAACACTAAGTTGTGTGACTTCACTAGCACCAACAACAATGATTTTATGAGCACACCTATTGCTCCACCTGTGGCTGAAAATACTTTCTTTGAGATAAAACCTGCTTTGCTCAATCTTGTTATGAGAGAACAATTTTCTGGTATTGGTAATGAAGATGCTGCTTCCCATCTAAATAACTTTGTTGAACTTTGTGAGATGCAAAAGCATAGGGATATAGATGGTGATATTATTAAGCTGAAATTGTTTCCTTTCTCTTTGAGAGGAAAAGCTAAAGAATGGTTGAATTCCTGAACTAGGAATAGTATTGATTCTTGGACTAAATGCAAAGATGCTTTTATGGGAAAATACTATCCTCCTGCTAAGATTATATCCATGATAAGTGAAATAATGAAGTTTAAACAACTTGATAATGAGCAGGTTGCTCAAGCTTGGGAAAGAATGAAATCTTTGGTAAATAATTATCCCACTCATGGACTGACTGCTTGGATGATCATCCAAACTTTTTATGCAGGATTGAACTATTCTTCAAGGAACCTATTGGATTTAGCTGCTGGAGGTACCATTATGACCACCACTTTGGGTGCTGCAACAAAACTTCTGGACAATATGATGGTTAATTATTCTGAATGGCATACTGAGAGAGCTCCACAAGGTCAGAAGGTAAATTCTATTGAGGAAACTTCCTCCTTGAGTGATAAGATTGATATTATTATGTCTATGCTTGTTAATGGGAAAACCCATATTGATCCAAATAATGTTCCTTTAGCTTCTTTGGTTGCTCAAGAAGAGTAAGTTGATGTGAACTTCATAAGAAATAACAATTTTGGCAACAATGCTTATGGTAATAATGCTTATAGGAGTAATTTTGGTAACAACAATTATAAGCCATATCCTCCCAACAATGATAATGCTTATGGAAATTCTTACAACAATAATAGGAGTGCTCCCTCTGAACTTGAAGTTATGCTTAAAGAGTTTATTAGTAAACAAACTGCTTTCAATAAAACTATTGAGGAAAAACTCTCTAATGCTGAAAGAAATATAGCATCTTTAGCTAAAGCTCAAACTACTTTGAATAAAATGGTTGCTAAACCTGAAACTAATGATAATCCCTTTGCAGCTACCAATGCTATACAGGTAAGAATTGATGAAAATGTTAGACTATTAGCTGAATTACATGCTAAGTGGGAAAGAGAAGATGAAATTGCTAGAAACATTAGTGTTTCTACTATTACCACCACTAGTGTTGAGGCTAGTAATAGTTCTACTACTTTAGATGATAAATTTGATTTTGATCTTGATGGTTGCAATATCTCTGAAGTTATTAAGTTCCTACAAAAGCTTGCTAAAAGTCCTAATGCTAGTGCTATGAACATGGCTTTTACAAAACACATTACTGATGCTCTCATAAAGATTAAAGAAGAAAAGATGAAACATAAAGCTTCTATTCCTATAAACAAGGTGATGTTTGGGAACCCATCATTAATATGAAAGTGAATGACTTTGATTTTAAAGCTTTACGTGATCTTGATAGTAGTGTTTCTATTATGCCTAGAAGGATTTATGATATGCTTAATTTGCCTCCTCTTGAAGATTGTTATTTGAATGTCCCACTTGATGATAATGTTAAAAAGAAACTCATGGGGAGTCTTAATGATGTTCTTATTATGGTTAACAACTCCTATGTCCCCGTTGATTTCTATGTTTTGGATGTTGAATACAATGCTTCTTGTCCTATTACTTTGGGAAGACCTTTTCTTAGAACTGTTAGTGCCATCATTGATACGAAAGAAGGCACCATTAAATATCAACTCCCACTCAAGAAAGGTATAGAACACTTCCCTAAAAAGAGAGAAAAGATTTATTTTGCTTCTCCTATGAAAACAAAATTTAGTTTTAATGCTTCTTCATTCGAGAACACTTGATTCTTTCTTGCTTCGTATGCCTAACTTAAAGGCGCTAAAGAAAAGTACTTATTGGGAGATAACCCAAAAGTTTTAGATGAGTATTGGAAGTTATTACCTCTGTAATAAACTCTCCTTATCCTTTTTATTTGCTTTTTGTGCCAAGAGTAACCTCTAATGAGAGAGAAGTAATGATTGGGAAATTTTTGTCCCGAAACAGATTTCTGTGCTTCACCGTAAAAGTTCGTGAGAGACCTCTGTATGTCGGATTGAGCTGTAATTGTTTGTTCTTCTGCCCCGGGTTGTTATCTAACTTTCGTTAGTTCAACACTTTTCGATTCGAGAAACATAAGGTCTTCGAAAAAAATCGTCTTTACCTACTGGTCTGTTTTGACAGATTTCTACCATTTTCTGCATTTGCTTCTTGTTGGTTCCTTTTTGAGTTCTTTTGGGGAATTAAGCTTTATGAGGGAAGTGCTACAGTAGCTAGTGTTCTAATGGAAGTTTATTTGGTGTTAGAACTGAACCTTCAGACTTATTTATCTTAAGTGCACTAATGTTGCGAATAAAGATTGTGTGAAGTTTTGTATGAAGGAAAAATTTCAGGTGTATGGAAGGAATGAGTAATGAGATGAAGAATGGACTAAAGCTCAAGCTTGGGGATACCACGCGTGTCACCCCAAGAAATATCCAAGAAGTACAAGCATCAAAGCTTGGGGATGCCCAAGGCATCCCCTTCTTCATCAATAAAAATCCCAGGTTTCTTCCAAACGCTTCATTTTTATTGTTTCATGCACAGTTGTGTTTTTCTTGGAGCGTCTTATTTTTCGTTTTTGTTTTGGTTTTTAGTTTGCTTGGTTTGCTTAGTTTTCTGAATAAATTGGTTTGACCCCCTCTTTCATACATTGGTTTGCAAATAGTTTGGTTTGGTAAGAGTAGGAAAGTTCATACTTATGTGGTAAAAAAAGCTTGTTTTTGACTGTGGCCTATGCTTTGTCATGCCATGCTTGATATTGTTTTGGATTTATGCTTAGTATTCTTTGTTGTATCATCACTTGTTATAAACAATTGAGATTGCTTAATGTGCCTTGGATGAATCATGCGTTGTTTTAGCATATTAAAGCATAGTATAGTGGTATTCTCCTTTGATGCTTTATTTGGGTTGACTTGGCACATGCTCACACCATGTTATGACTATCTAAAGTCACCATTGCCTTGATGATCCTTTAGTTCTCAACTTGTAGTATCACTTTGTGCTATGATCAATGATGTTTTGTCGCTCTGCATGATTATGGCCATTATTGCTCTCTTAGTTTGTC
Source organism: Avena eriantha (assembly GCA_910589775.1). Lineage (NCBI taxonomy): Eukaryota > Viridiplantae > Streptophyta > Magnoliopsida > Poales > Poaceae > Avena > Avena eriantha. Next base: position 492,765,080 of record OU342740.1, read on the forward strand.
GCTCCCAGTCTTTTGCTAGCCTCCACAACAAAGTATGAGTTCCACTCATGCATCCAACTCCCTAAACCAAGTTATTCCAAAGAGTCCACCATACCTACCTACTAGCTTATGCTATTCCAAGTATATTCATGCTTTTGTTTACCTTCCAAATTAAACTTGTTATGAGAAAACTAGTGATTAAAGCTCTCATGAACTTGATGGCACACTTTACTTTTTGCATCTAATAAACTTGAACCATTGGGTCCTTCTTTGTTGCGTATATGCTTGCGCTTTATAAGTTGAAATTAGCAGAACCATGTTTCATGGGGAACGTTTTCAACATTGCACTTGTACTTTGTGCCCCGTTGATATCATGTTCTTTTGCTTACGGATCCCAGCGGTGTGAAATAAAAGTCGAACTTGTAAGATAATGGAGTTTGTATGTGTGTTAGAGAAACGCCTGGGCCGCTAGCCTAAGCCATGCCTAATCATGGTGGAAACTTGCAGCATCACCATAATGAGCACTCTATGAAGCATCCTCAATAAAAACCTATGCAAATAGCAAATAAAAAGATCGCTGAGATGCTCATTGTCCGCTTGCCTTGTCATTTTGATTATGGGAAAGCTCCCGTATCATGTGCAAGGGGCACCCCGTTGGCGGTTCTTAATGATACACATGTACTTTCAATGACAAGAGCTTACTCGTGACTGAAGTTGAGTAGCATGAGGATCGGTCTTCGTAAGTAAGGGGCATGAGATTTCGGTTTATAACTTGTCAAGCATATCCTCTTAGTTGTGTCACTTTAACCTTAATCACCTTAAATATGCTTATGATAGGGGAAATGAGAGCTGAAAGCTATAAGTACCATAATTTTCGGAAGCTCTTTATGAGACTTGAATCCCTACTTCCTTTTACAAAGGCTTTTCTCCCACCATTATATTGAGTCTCCACCTTCTATCTTTATGCACCTACTTTGAGAGCATAGTGGCCATTCTTAGTTCTATGTGCATTGTCCCCAGACTAGTTGATTGATGCATACTTTGATATTGCTTGTTTTAAACTATTGTATCTAGTCACTCTTATGAACTTTGAAGGTGTCCTATGCATTTATATTTGCTACTCTATTGAGGGACAAGCTGAATACTATTATGCTATGTTTTCTTCATGTGAACCAAACAAACGTCTTCCAAAGCATTGTTATTCATGAATCTTTTGTTTGTGCCTTTTCATGTTGCATCATAGTTTCTTTGCTTATTGCTAGAACTTTGTCTTTCATGTTATGATTGAAGTACTTTGATCAAGTCTTTGATGGTGCATGTCACCTCAAAAATTATTCTTTCTTTTTATCACTTACCTACTCGAGGACGAGCAGGAGTTAAGCTTGGGGATGTTGATACATTGCAAATGTATCTATAATTTTTGATGTTCCATGCTTGGTTTTATCCACTTTCTTGTGTTTTGTTTCAACTTTGGAGTACTTTTCATGTGATTTCTTGGACTAACCTATTAACAAGAGCCACAGTGCAGCTGCCTGTTTTCCGCTGTTTTTGGTTCCTGGAAAGTCAGAAAATGAATATTCTCGGAATTGGACGGGACAAAAGCCAAAGTTCCTATTTTTATGGAAGTCACCAAGTGCCAGAATACGAGACGGAGACGGGCCAGAGGGCAACCACACCACCTGGCCGCGCGGCCAGGCCTGGCCCGCGCCAGGGGGTGGTGTGGCCAGCCCTGGCACCCCCTCGGCCTCCCCTTCCGACTATAAGATGCCCTCGGGACGTAAACCCTAAGTACCCGATCAAAAATCCATGAAAGAGTCTGTAGCCGCCGTCATCTCCATCCCTAGATCGGGAGGGATCTGAAGCTCTTCCCGGCACCCTGCCGGAGAGAGGAATTCACCCTGGAGGCCTTCTTCATCACCATGCAAGCCTCCGGTGTGATGCGTGAGTAGTTCATCCTTGGACTACGGATCCATGTAGTAGCTAGATGGCTGGTTCTCCTCCTTTGTGCTTTCATGTCTAGATCTTGTGAGCTCCGTTCATGATCAAGCTCATCTATTTGTAATTTTGCATGTTGTGTTTGCGGGGATCCGATGGATATTGAGATGCTATTTCAGATTGATTATTGATTCTATCATGTCTTTGTTATTTGTGATCTTGCATGCTTTCCGTTGTTAGTAGTTATCTTGGCCAAGTAGATGCTAGCAACTCCAAGAGTTAGTATTTATGCTCGATAGTGGGTTCATGCCTCTGGTAATCTGGGGAAGTGACTGAAATCTCTAAGGTACTAGATGTGTTGTTCCTACTAGGAAGAAAACAACAATCCTTTGTTCATAGAACAATCGTATTGTTTACTTTACACGCAGTTCGTAAAGCAATAATCTGTTGCTTGCAACTTAATACTGGAGGGGGTTCCGATGATAACCTAAAGGTGGATTATTAGTCATAGATGCAGTTGGATGGCGGTCTATGTATAATGTAGTAATGCCCAATCAAGTCTCAAAGGAGTCAAGATGATTAGTATATGCATGTATTGCTTTCTCGGTGTTTGTCAATTGCCCCGCTGTAATTTGTTCACCCAACATGTTATCTGTCTTAAGGAGAGCCACCTCTAGTGAACTATGGATCCCGGTCTTTTTCTTTACATACAATCTACAATATTTTACTACTTTGTGTTTACTTTCTGCAAACTTTTACTTCTTTCCATTCGATACGGTTAATCCTTTGTTTTCCACAAAACACGGTGAGATTGACAACCTCATCGCAAGTTGGGGACAAAGTTCTGTGGTTGTGTTGTGCAGGTCTCCACGTTGCTACTAGCACCGGTAGTGCGCCCTGCCAAAGCTCAGCTAGTAAAACCTTTCAGGTGTTTCCTTGCTCCTACTGGTTCAATTAAACCTTGGTTTCATAACTGAGGGAAACTTGCTGTTGTGCTCATCATACCCTCCTCTTGGGGTTCCCAATGAGCTCTACATCAACACCGCCATCAAGAAATTTTGTGGGCGTCGTGCATTGAGCCATTAAGATGTACCTGTTCAAGTGGCTCATAATTGCTTGATATTAACTGATTTTGTTGTCCTTGAAATGCCTGAAGATGATAATATGTCTATTATTCTTGGGAGACATTTTCTTAATACTGCAGGAGCTATTATTAATTGTAATCAAGGAAAGGTGACTTTCAATGTGAATGACAAGGAACATACTGTCTATTTCCCCAAGAAGGTTGAAAAAACTTATGGTTTGAATTCAATTGAACTTGTTGAGGGCATTCAAGTTGGAGAAATATATTGTCCCATACCAAGAGAAAATTTTGAAACTATTATGATTGGGACCATTGCTATCAAGGTTGAGGTAACATAATCATTAGTGGAATACAAAGTTTGTCTCATATGGAATTGTTTTGGTAGCAAGACCTGATCAACCTTGTTAACAAAAGGATTTCATTGAACAAAACAATGTTTTCACTATGATTATCTCCGTTTACTTCTATTGCTATCCATTTTAGTTTTTGTATTCGTTTAGTTTTCTTTATGTTAGTTGCTTGCATGTTAGAGTGTCTTAGAACTTCTGTAGTTCTAGCTTTGTTTTGTCCTTGCATCATGTTTCCAAAAAAAATTGTCTGTCAGAAAATCATTCTTCTATACCTAAAAACTACCCAAAAATAAAGTGTCTCGAAAAATTCCAGAAAATTCATATTAGATTTTTACGTGAAAAAGGGGCAGAGGAGTACCTGGGAGGTACTAGGGGGACCCACCTGGTGGCGCGGCCTGCCCTGGGTGGCGCCATGCCCTGGTGTGGGCCACCCCTGGCCCCCCACTAACTCTCTCACCTGCCACTTTCTTCTCTCTCCCAAGTAAGCTCCAGTTCGTTGCTCAAAATCGCGTTCTTGCTGTGCTCGCTCTCAATTTTTTTTATCTCCTTGCTCAGCCCATCTTTCTTGCTGAAATTTGGGGCAAATGTTCCTTGGTATGTGACTCCTCCCCTTGTCCAAGTAGATTTGTGTTTAGTGGGTTATATCTTGAGTAATTTGCTGCTATAGGTGACTGGTTATGAGGGCTAGTAAGCTTGTTTGATGCTTAGAGATGTAGTTTCGATGCATGTTTAGGCCTCTTACAAGTCCCTATGAGTTGAATCCTTCATTATATTCACTTTGCAATCACTTGTTTAATAGGTGTTTAAATTTCAGAATACCAAGCATGAACAACCATACCTTTGGAGAGATATTTGAGAGTGATGCACCTAGGAGGTCGAGGCCCTCAAGATCAGCCTCTCAGTTTAGGCCATCATACAACGAAGATCTCATTGCAACTAGTATTGGTAATGAATGATGGGGATGCTCACCCATCCACTTTTCCTTGTTTTACTTTCTTACAAGCTGCGGGTATTCTTGATGATTTCTTGCTACTGATTGAGAGGGTTGGTTTAACCTCATATATGCAAGATGAGAGTGAGTAATACGCTATGCTCACCAAAACCTTTGTTGAGAGCTTCACGTTTACTAACACATCCTATCAGTCGAGTCTCTTTCAAAATTTATAATCCGCCCTTCACCATGCCTTTGGAGAGATTTTGCAGTATTATAGGTGTAAGCATGACAGGGACTGTGAAGAAAATTCAAGGGCAACCCGCTAATTTGCTGGAGCTTTACCGAGGAGTGACCAATGATGATGATCGTGTGGCGCAGCGTGGAAAGATAAGAAACATTCAACTCCCCGTTCTCAGATACTTTGCATATTATCTTGCTATTAGCATACTGGGTAGGGAGAACACAAGTAATATCTACAACTATCATTTAGCATTCCTTGCTGCTGCTCTTAACAATGATACTCGGTACAACCTTGGCTCGCTTATTGCTTGCCGCCTAGCTGCTAGCGGGCTTATCTATGGGGGCATGATTGCCTCGCGTATAGTCAATGCATTAGGTCTTTTAGTGGATCCCAATGATACTATACTAGCACCACAGAGGCTTGACCTTGTTGCTATGAAAACTCATCACTTTGTCACTGCTATTTCTGATTTGAACAGTCTAGTATATAGGATGCTTTTCACTTACGGGGATGAAAGGGAGATCCTTTTGCCACAGCCTTCTTTCTTTAGTGTTCACAGGAGACCGTGGTCGCGCTCCAAGGAGGAGGTGGACGAGCATCTTTGCTTGCTGGGTTTCCACAATCAGCACCAGGAGGATGTGCCCTCATATGATTACTCCGCACATTACGGAGGGACGTACTCGAGCTTGCACCAGGACGAGGGGACCTCTTCGTCGTACCACAATGACACTTCGTCCTAGCCAGCTTGGGATTGATACCCACTTAGGCCATAAGCCTAAGCTTGGGGGGAGGTACACCGGCATCGCACTCATCTCCATATCATGTTGCGTCGGTACTTTGTATATTCATGTTTCGCTCTCTTTTTAGTTTTTGTTCTTTCTTTGCTTTTGCTTTCTAAAACACAAAAAGATCAAAAATATTTCTGTTGTTTCTCTTTGTTTTGCTTCTTCTTCTTTTTGCCTTGGTTTGATTTTCCCTTTTGCTTTGTTTGAACTATTCGAAAAACCCAAAAAGATTTTGCTTTGCTTGTTTTCTTCTTTGGTTCTTGTTTGAAAAATCGAAAACACCAAAAATAGTTGTCGTTCTTCTTTGGTTTTTGTAAGTTGGCTACATGGTTCAGCAGTCCTCAGTGGATATTGGTTTCATATTATTATTCAAGCCACACAAGTGAAGAGCAATAATGAGGATTAATGACAACTTGAGGTGTGGTAAGAGGCTGGTAACGAACTCTATTTGTTTTCATTTTTGTACATATACTCATCACTGTGGGCATGCTTAGTCCGTTCGTGTAAGGTGTATGTTATCTTTGGATGCTTAGTAGTTCTTGCTTTCTTATGATTAGTTCCAGCTTGCTAATAGTTTGTAGCATGTCTTATGAATGTTTGCTTGCATTACGCTATTCATAACTTGGTATGACACCGTGGTATCCTCCTCTGAATGTTTCATTTAAATTGACTTGGCACATGCTCATGCATGCATATGACTGAAATAATCAGTTAAGCCTCGATGAATTATTTTGCCTTGAGGATCTTGAATCACTTGCATGCCATGATTAGTCCTGTTTTGTTGCAAGCATGATTATGACAGCTATTGCTCTCTCGTTTGTCGCTCCCTTACTATTGCTAGCCTTCACTTTCGCCGAGTATTTTACTCATGTTTCCAACTCCCCTAATCCAAATATCTCCATAGTGTCCACCATAACTACCTACTAACATCATTTGCTACTTCCGTGCATATTCAATATGCCTTGTTTTCTTACGAATAAAATGTTTGCTTGTTATGAGAAAGTTAGTTAGTAAAGCTATCACAAACTTGATGGCACACTTTATTTTCTTGCACTTAATAAACCTAAAACATTGCGTCCTTCTTTGTTGCGTATATGCTTGCGCTTTATAAGTTGAAGTTAGCAGAACCATGTATCATGGGGAACGCTTTCAACATTTCATTGGTACTTAGTACCTCGTTGATATCATGTTCTTTTGCTTATGTATCCCGGTGGTGTGAAATAAAAGTGGAACTTGTAAGATCATGGAGTTTGTATATATGTTAGAGAAACGCCTGGGTCGCTAGCCTAAGCCATGCCTAATCATGGTGAAAACTTTCAGCATAACCATAATGAGCATTCTATGAAGCATCCTCAATAAAAATCTATGCACATAGTAAATAAAAAGATCGCTGAGATGCTCATTGTCTGCTTGCCTTGTCATTTTGATTATGGGATAGCTCTTGTGGCATGTGCAAGGGGTACCCCGTTGGCGGTTCTCTATGATACGTATATACTTACAATGACAAGGGCTTACTTGTGACTGAAGTTGAGTAGCATGAGGATCGGTCTTCGTAAGTAAGGGGCATGAGACTTCGATTTATAACTTGTCAAGCATATCATCTTAGTTGTGTCACTTTAACCTTAACCATTTAAAGATACTTATGATAGGGGCAATGAGAGCTCAAAGCTAACGAGTACCATACTTTCAGCATTTGGAAGCATTTCAAACTTTTCAAAACCTTTTTGTTTTCTTTGTTGAGTCTCCATACATTCTTTGAGCACCTTCATGAGAGCTTGGTTGTCATTCTTTGTGCTTGTCTCATTACTTGATTACTTGTGTTATGACTTTGATGCTCGAATCTTTGACATCTTTACTTCTAGTCTTCACTTGAACTTCAGAGGTGCCTTGGCATTCATAATCAAAGGCAAGCGAGATACCACTCTATCATACCTTGTTATGAGCATTGTAATGTTGCTTATGTTTATGCTTCATGCTACTTATTATTTTTGAGTTGGAATCTATTCATAGCTTGCATTGACTATTAAGTAGACTCAGTCGCATACTCTTTATTATGAATTGCCTAAGTAGTTGGTCACTTGCTGAGAATATTTACATTATATGAAGCAAATGTGTTCGTGAAAGTTCTTTTATCGCACTCAGTTTTCAACTGAATTGCTTGAGGACAAGCAATAAGCTAAGCTTGGGGGGAGTTGATATGTCCAAAACGTATCTACTTTCCCGAACACTTTTGCTATTGTTTCTCCTCTAAACTTGTGTGGTTTGGATGCAATTAACGCGGACTGACGCTGTTTTCAGCAGAATTGCCTTGGTGTCTACTTTTTGTGCAGAAAATCAACTATCACGAAAAATCCCGGAAAATATGCCAAAACTCCTATTTCACCCGAAGACCCCAGAAGCCAGAATACGAGACGGAGAAGAGCCAAGGGGTGGCCACACCACCTGGTGGTGCAGGCCAGGCCAGGCCACGCCAGGGGGTGGTGTGGGCCCACCTGGCACCCTCTTGTCCTCCCTCTTTGCCTATAAGAAGCCTTCTGATCTAAAAACTCCAGGGGGTTCGACGTTTTTCCAGAAGGAGTTCTGCTCCGCCACCCCCACCAGATTCCACAAAACAGCACCAGAAACTCCATTCTGGCACCCTGCCGGGACGGGGAATTGGAGGAGATCATTGCCATCATCATCACCATCGCTTCTCCATTGACCATCCATGTTTCCCCCATCTATGAGTGAGTAATCCCCCGCTGTAGGCTATGGGGATGGTAGGGATTGGACGAGATCATTCATGTAATGGCATCAGATTGCTAGGGCATGGTGCCTAGTTTCTTTTATTAGTGCTTTATGACTTTGTTGCGACTTGTTATGCTTAATGCTTGTCACTAGGGCCCGAGTTCCATGATTTCAGATCTGAACATGTTATTGATTCATTATGATAGTATTGTTTATGGTCTTATCTGCAAGTTGTATACACACGTTGTTATCCAGAACCAATGGCCCAGAAGTGACAGAAATCGGGATAACTGGAGGGAATGGCTTTGATGTGAGGATCACATGTGTTCACAGAGTGTTAATGCTTTGCTCCGGTGCTCTATTAAAAGGAGCACCTTAATTGCCAGCAGTTCCCTTGAGGCCCCGCTACAAACAGGCTGGCAGGACAAAAGATGTTGTGCAAGTTCTCATTGCACGCACGTATGACTATATATGGAATACATGCCTAGGATTATCTAGTACTTGGATGATTTATCTTATTTATCTGCAATTGCCCTATGTTCTGATTGCTATGTGAATTGTCTTGTCCATGCAACGCTCGTCCATCCATCCCTATGCCTACCACACTTGAATCCTACTGTTTACTGCTATTGTTACTGTTGTCTTTACTTTGCTGCTACTGCTACTTTACTATTGCTACTACAAAACTGTTGCTACTGATAAACTGCTTTGAGCAAGATTGTTTCATGCGGCTGAACTGACAACTCGGTTTTTAAGGCTTATAAATATTCTTTAGCTCCCATTGTGTCGAATCAATAAATTGGGTTTCACTTCCCTCGAAAATACTGCGATACACCCCCTATACTTGTGGGTCATCACTCCATATAGGAGTGTGCACAATATAACCTCGGGTAGGAAGATCTGCTGCTTATACAGCTAAGAAAAATTATTTTAACCTGGATGTTTGTGATGCTGGTCTGAAGCATAGGTTCATATTTAAAATAGATGTTTCCCTTCATTACTTAGCCCTACCTAGGGTGCAAAGGTTGAGGCTTTGATGATGTTTGGATACAGCAGTTACTGCTTGCTTATGAAAACTATACAGTGATGATTCTAGTACTCCAACTGAGTACAGATCTAAGGATTTTCTATTGCCCCCATCCATTTCCTAAGATGCAATGATAATAATAGATACTTAAGCGTGATCTTAGATGGATAACCTGTTGTTGTAGCTGATTTCTAATGCTGATGGTTTTATTGGGATATGGTCTGCTGTTATTGGCCTTGATTACTAATTCTTGTGGTGAGCTCCTCCTCCTAGTACCATTACCTTTCTCTTTCTTGATCAGCTAGCCTTGTTCTCTTGGCTTGGCCTTGTCTTGGATTCACATAACTATGGCTATTGAAATGGTTGGTTGATTGGTTTAGCTAAGAATCAAAGCTGGAGTTATCCTAGATGTGCTCTTGTGTTTTGGGGTGATTTATCTTGTGTTGTCCTGGGAGAGAATGGATGTGTGAGCGGCACCTCTCCTAGTGCTGGTTGTAGTTGCCTTTTCTACCTTGGTCACTTCCCCTGATTGCTCGACAACACATCACATGTAGTTGTGTGTGTAAGCTACCTGCCTGTTCCAAATACTTTGTCTCGTTGTGAAGATATTTTACTAGCCTGGAAGCTATGCCCTTGTGGTTGTGCTCGACTGGTTTAGGTATTATCTTGAACTGACCTTTATTTTGGGTTACCTAATGTTAATTTTCCTCTCTAGCTAATTATGCACAGGGTGAAGCAACTTTGATAAGAACAGATTATGAATTTGGCCCTTATTTTTAATACCCATTGATGAATCTGGCATATTCACTTGTATGCACAACCTGAGAGTAATCTAACTCCCAAAACTAACCCTTTATTTTATCATTTGTTTGTCTGTTACTTTTGTTTTGTTTTATAGGGATTAAAGTGAAGAAGAAAAGAGAATACAAGAAATAAATAGAAAATTTAGCTTAGGGTTTTATTTTTTTCTGTTGCAACTTCCTTTTTATTTTGACATATGTAATATGTTGTAATATTATCATTTGAATAAAATACTTGTCTTTCATTAAATTCTTGTAAATACAATGTAATATTGTTTGTTTTAATTAATAAAGTTAATGTTTTCCTTAAATTGCAACTTTTGCACATTGTAATATTTACTAAATGTTGTAAAACACTCTTTCAAGAATAAGTACTTGTAATATTTAATTCTTATGGTGGGGTCTCTCATGTATTCGTATTATTAAATATGGGATTGTGATATATATTCTTTTTGTAATAGTATTTCTAATGTCTTGTTTAAATCCAACATAATGTGATGATCTATTATTACCTCATATGCCTTATTCGATTTCAACTTCACATGAAAGTTATTATTATGGAAATCATTTCTTTTATCTAATTAATTCAATTTCTGGATTTTCTAAATTCATTTGCAGTCAAATTTGAAACTCAAATACATGTTTAAAATATTTTCCCCTTCAAAACACAAAGATTAAATAGAGGTCATGTCGAAATCAGTCACACCTGTACTAATATTTCCACCAGTACAAGAGAGACCTCGATCCCTCTACAACGCTTTTAGCTTTGCAAGAAAATTTTCCGGATTTTCTTATGCATGAATGCAATACACACACATGTGTCCCCTCTATTTTTAGTTGCTAATCCTGGGATATTACAATAATCTCCAAGAGCAGGGAATCATTAAATAAGTATTTGAGTGTCGAACCCACGAGGAGCTGAAGGTAAAATACCTATTCTCTAAAGCCATATAACACACTTATATAGCCTTTCGTGCAAAGGAAAGAACTAGAGTGAACTATAAAATGCAGAAAGTAATACATAAAGTAAAACTATTATAGGTAAAGTAAAAACAAGTAAAAGTAACAACAAGTAGAAGTAAAAGCGAGTAATTCAAGGGAGTAAATGTTCTAGCAAGTTGTTATTTTAGTCATTTGGTTGTCACAATTAGTGAATCACATAGATAGTCTTTATTGTTTCTTCTAGAGAGGAGCCATAAATAGGTACATTCATGTTACTGAGCAAATACAACCCTAATGGTTGGTCCTAAGTCCATTTTAATGTGAGAACAAAGAATTCATTAAGACATAAATTCCAACCACAACATACAATTTCTAACTTATTCTCCCGTTAGTTAGCCATGAATTAATATAGCATGCACATTTAAGACTTGGGACATGTTTTGTGTCAATCTCTGGCCATCCCTCCTCCTATCAACATGCAACGGTGACAACCTTATGCATTTCCTAACATATGCATGCACTCATATATCAGTACATTTTTTTGGAAACGACTATATATTAATATCGCGAAGATACCAATTACACCCCGCCTCTACAACAACGCATTGCCCTAGCAGCACTACGGATGCACACAACCAAAAAAATAAAGAAGAATTACAAAAAAGAAAAGTTCCGCTATAGTGATCTCCTTGAAACAGCTACACTACCAGCACCAATACATCACCATAAGTCTAGCTTCTCCAAAAGCGACACCTCCAAGAAGGGAACAATGCACAAACACCGTCATCGTCCGATCATAGATCTTAGGTTTTTAACCTGAAGAAAGTCCTCACTCTCAAAACAATACCTTCAACAAGGCCATTGCCAGACACAATCAATTAAGGACAGACCCTGGGTTTTCACCCTCAAAGGTAGGACTATGAACTTCTCCTGTGCAGTCACCCCCTCTTGCATTCCACTGCTCCAAGTCACGAGTCACCAAGCCAATTTCTCATCACCACCTAGACTAGAGCCACCATTGTCAGTTCTCAGATCTCGGTCCCCATGACATTCTCCGTCAGCACCATGGAACGAGAACATGCCCCATGATATTAACATCCAACAAAGCTTCGAAGCGCTCCCTCTGAAGCCAAACGGTTAGAGTAAAACATGGGTGCGCACGACCGAATTCCACCTGGCCAGAAATATCTCGGCATGAATGCACTATGGAGTTCGCCGGCGGAGCGTTCCAGAACACGACACTGCAACCAGATCAATGGAGACAAACATCAGACAGATCTTGGTCTTGGCATGAGAGGAACCCTAGGCCTCCTCCTTTATTCAATCCGAGCTAGCAGCCTCATGCCACTAGCCGGAGGTAGAGGAGAAGATGGTCCATCGGATGCGGGCCATGCCTGCTGCAGCCGCCGCGCACCATGGCTGTCGCACGTCTGCACTGTCGAGGAGAACCTCGCTGAACCGCATCCATCGCCGCGACCACAACACCTCCTCCTTCACCAGCCTCGAAACCGCGTCGCCAGAGACGGTGGGCCTTGGAGGGCACCCTAGGCCCATGGCATGTCGCCGCCGCCCGCATCTAGCATAGCGGATGCAACCGCCGCTGCCTGACCGAGAGCGCTGCCTCGGCCACCGCCCACGATCCACTCTGTCGGAGCCGCCCCAATCACCCCTTCAAGGAGTCGCTACATCCTCCTCTCCCCCAGTACCTTAGGCACGAGGGGCCGCCGCCACCACGGCCAACTCTGGCGGCAGCGGCGGAGACGGGGACCGCCCGAGGTGGTTTTGAGGCGGCGGCGCAGCATCGCCCCGGTGTCGCCCTAGCGGCCGACACGGGAGCCCTCATATATCAGTACATAAGACCATCATAGAAGATAACATACTTATATGCAACCAACAATGAACTATTTCATAATTGCCATATAATCTATATTGCTGAGTGCCTCATTTGTCTTAGACAGCAATATAATCTCTCCAAAGTTTAGTTTAAACGGTTCAAGTTGTCCAGCACAAAGAGCATTAAACAAGTCCAACATATTGGTCTTAATTATATCTCAAGATTTTGATAAAACTCCGCTTAAAAGCCATCATAGATAGCCTGGTGTTTTATTGTGTTCCATAAAAAAATAGCTTTTCAGAATTCATCCTCCGCCATGATAGGCATGATAAGAAAAGAGTCCTCCTTATTGGATACTCGTAGGACATCGATCTCCTGTCCTGGACTCATCTAAATGGAAATTTTTTCCAATGGTCCTCCAAACCGTGTCCTGTAATGTTTTGTTATACTGTATATTATTTTAACTATTCCAGGTCTTCAATCAATCATGCCATCATCTTGGTAGAGATTGACCATTAGCCAGCATACCGAAGATTTTTTTTATCACTGTCTTCTTTCAATACGAACTGTGATGTACGTCTTTAATACGTTGAGCTCTTTTTTCTAAGGATGACGGACAAACTATTCATTCGCTTGATTTTTAAATTTGCTAGGTTCTATACTTGTATGTGATTCCCTCGAGTGGTAGATCAACTAGCCATGTTTATCTACAGGGTTATACCATCGCGATCGATCGGTGTCTGTGCAATCTCACGCAAGATACGGAAACACTTCACGTGATGAGCAGTTCACACTCAGCAGTCACAAGCCCCGTGTGTACGTGCTCGCCAGCATGGTTGTGGATGGCGCGATTTTGCAAATCCAGGCCAAGCACGGCACCCCAGGCACTACAGTCCCTGGTCTGGTCTCCACAGTTCCAGAAGCGAAAAGCACGTACTACTACTCCTAGTATTGGTTAGACTATGGAACATGATGGGAAATCTGGGAGTCTTTCTAGGAGGCTCTCTCCCGACGTTTAGAAAGACAGCCAATCACTCGCTGGTCATCACCGTCCGCCTGACAGCCTCCGCGTTTTCGGTGGCGGGTTCCTCTTCACTCTACATAGGAGCGGGCACGTGTACGGGCAATAGCTGGCTCTGTGCCTTCGTGGCACCCGGGGTCCCGACCTTGACGAACAACATGCATGCATCGTCTTTTCTTTCATGTACCACAGGATCCTAGTGTTTTTCTCCTTCCTCGCTATCCATCTTTTATCCTCTCTCCTCTGCAGTGTTTGCATGTCTCCAACGTGTTGCTATTTTTTTTAAGAAACCGACGTGTTCCTCAGCTGCGATGGTATGCATAGTAAGAATATCATATTGGGCATTGGCGGAAAAAGTACTACTGCGGTTACTAAATTCAAACGTTCAAACTTTTCGGTTCTGAATTTTCATTTCTTTCCAAAACATTCAGCAAGAGGGACGGTGGATGGTGAGCGGGCGCTATTTTATGTGTGTGAACCAAGCGGAAGTACAAAGTTTATGGCCCCGGTTGCTCGGTTGAGAAGGAGCTAGATTTGAGTCCTAAAGCTAGACTCGTGTTTTTCCTTGCTTAATTTAAGTGTACTTTGTGCTAAATATATAGACTTGATATAATTTTATATTTTTTTAGATTCTTGATATAACCTTTACTAGCACCGACTGTGTTAATTGAAATATGTCACTCCTTCAGAACCTACCGATCAAGAAAAAGCAACTCCTCGCTAAGAATTTACATGCCAACAAATTTGACCGATTTAAAAAACATTCAAATAAAATAAAGAAAGAAAGAAAAAATATTTTTCATTAGCGTTCTCTTGATCCAACAGTTAATGTCGAAGTTATTCGTACACTATATAGTGGTAAGATATATGATTAGATAAAAATAATGTTATTTGACTATACGTGCGAGGGTTGTACAAAAATTTCTCTACATTAATTATTATAGTGCTATATCAGCATTTTGCGTAGGATATAGCACTAAAAAATCTCATTATGAAAGGCGTAAGTTTTTTTTATTTAGAGGCCCGTCCACTTGATCTTTTTGGACTTTTGAAACTACCCGTGGAAAAAGATTCTAAATATTAATTTGCTAGATGGATGGACAAATGAAGCATATGAGAGGGCTAAAATGTTTAAAGGAAACGTTAAATTTGGAATGATAAAAATATTCAAAAGAGGAATTTAAAGTGACAGACAAATATTATTATTCAACTCTCATTTTAAGTTCTCTACCGGAAAACTAGTTTCAAAATGATCAGTACCACCAGTAATTCAGAAGGTCTATCACTCGGGAGCTACCCAAGTCTAAGGAGTCGTCAAAGGTAAGCATAATATGGTTAATGTACAAGGTTGAAACATTATATTGTTGGACAAAAGTTTGTCGGTTAGAGGTGAAGGTGGAGTCACTCTCCTGCGTGAGGAAGAGCACGATACCGACGACATTATCATCTGGGAGCAGGCATGGTAGCCATCGCCACCTTGTTCGTGTTCGGATTTTTGTCTAAATGGTCCAGTCTATATTTTCATTATTCCTAGAAATCCTAAAACCCATGTGGTTTATTCATGCATGGCAAGAGGTGAGACAAATGTTTAGTCTCACATTGCTAATTGAAAGAAAGTTTCACCACCTTATAAGGGGGCTCTTCCACCATTTGGTAAGGGATGAAAAGAGAGACATATACGTGCGCTCCTCCTCCTCCGCCGCCTGCCTCGCCTCACCGAGCCGACTTTCTTTTTGTCACGCATGAATGAAATATGAACAGTCTACGCAAGTGAGTTTTAATTATGAACTTAGTGAAGAATTAATTCGAACTTAGTGGAGGTTGTTCATCTTCGGCCGCTGCCTATTCGTTTCATCTCCCGACACGCTTGTTCGTTTGCCTACCCATGCCTATAAGATAAAGAGGTCGCTCATCTTCGGCCGTAATTTGTCGTTTCCTATGGCTTGTTGTAGGTCTAGACCTTGTTCAGATCTTATCTCAAGTTCTTTGTCTTGCAATCCTCTTTGATGTCTGTCATCTTTGTCTGCTAAATCACATGATTACTTTGTTTTCTATTATTATTCATGTTTTATCTACCGTTTATTATGGTTAATTCTCTTCATAAATTGCTCTTATTTTTAACAATCCAAAAATCATATTATAGGCAATTTACTCCAAGTGGTTTCGTTGCATCTATGAAGCCACCTATTTTTTAGGGTACGCACAATAAGAGATGGCGTGTGAGAGCAGTTCTCTGGTTTCAGAACATGAACTGCTATGACGCTACTCTTGGCAAGCCTGAGGGAGAGCTTACTCCTGCTTAGGAGCAAGTTTTCCAAAAAAAAATGCTGCCATGTTCAAGGCTGCTCTATTGTCTATTCTTGGGAAGAACATTGTTAAACCATATATGTCATTTGATAATGGCAAGACATGTGGGCTACGCTCGAGGCCAAGTTTGTGGTCTCGGTCGCTGGCAGTGAACTGTATGTCATGGAGCAATTCTATGACTACAAGATGACTGATGACCGGTCAGTGGTTGAGCCATGAGATACAATTACTGGCCAAGCAACTTGAGCACTTCCCTTGGGTGTTACGACAAGTTCGTTGCCAGGGGCATTATTGCCAAGTTTCCCCCTTTGTGGAGGAACTTTGATACTTCCCTAAAACACAAGAGACAAGAGTTTTCCATATCGGATCTCATTGGAACTCTTGATGTGGAAGAGAAGGCGAGAGCAAGAAACACATGTGCTCGAGGTACTAAGGGAGGTTCAAGTGCCAATCTAGTACAGAAAAAGAACTTCCAGTCACTCAAGTTCAAGAACAAGGACAAGTTTGATGGCAAAGGAAATTTCGATGGGAAGAACAAGGCATCGCACTCTACCAGTTTCAAGAAGAAGACTGATAAGAAGAAAGGTGCTTGTCATGTGTGCGGTGATCCTGATCATTGGGATCCTGCTTGCCCAAACCGTTATGAGCAGCAAGACTACTAATGTTGTCATGAGAGACATTGAGATGAAGGATGTTGGGTATGGTATATTACCTATTGTTCTTTTATTATGTCATTGTCCTGATTCCTGGATTGACACGGGTGTTAATGTACATGTCTATTCTGATATTTTCATGTTTTCTTCATACTCAATATGTGCTGATGGGGAATGGCTCGCATGCTTCTGTTCATGGTGTTGGTACGCGATCTGAAGTTCACTTCGGGAAAGACCGTGCGCCTCAAGAACGTGCATCATGTTCTCTCAATCAATAAGAATCTTGTTAGCGGATTTCTTTTGTGTCGTGATGGCTACGAGATTGTTTTCGAGTCCAATATATATTATGTACTATCTAAGTTTGGAACTTTTATTGGTAAAGGCTATGAGTGCGGAGGTTTGTTCTACCTATCACTATCAGATGTTTGTAATAAAGTTGTTAATCATGTTTCGTCAGATCTTGTATCAAATGTCTGGCATTCACGTGTTTGTCATGTTAATTTTGGTTGCATGATGCGGTTAACTAAAATGATTTAATCCCAAACTTCACTACTGTCAAGGGATCTAAGTGCCAAGCTTTTGTGCAAGCAAAACAACCTCGCAAGTCACATGCGACTGCAGTGGACAGAAATTTAACACCACTAGAGCTCATACATTATGATCTTTGTGAGATGAATGGTGTGTTGACAAAAGGTGGAAAGAAATATTTCATGATGTTGATCTATGACTCTATGAGATACCGTCATGTGTATATTCTGAAATCAGAAGATGAGGCTTTGAGTTTCTTCAAAATCTATAAAGCTGAAGCAGAAAACCAACTTGATCGAAATATTAGGAGGCTTAGGTATGATCATGGTGGAGAGTATTTTCCAAAGAGTTTGATTCCTTTTGTGCGGAACATTGCATAATTCATGAGAGGACGTCTCCTGACTCACCCCAGTCAAATGGGATAGCGAAAGAAAGAACCATACTCTAACAGATTTGGTTAACGCCATGTTAGACACATCGGGTCTCTCCAAGGAATAGTGGGGGGCATTACTGACTGTGTGTCATATCATAAACCGAGTTCCCACAAAGAACAAAGAAATTACTCCATTTGAAGAATGGGAAAAGATAAGGTTAACTCTCTTACCTACAACCTTGGGGATGTTTGGCAAAGGTTCATGTGCCAATTCCCAAGAAGCGCAAGCTTGGACCAAAAACCATGGACTATGTTTTTCTAGGTTATGCTTTGCGTAGCATCAGCTATAGATTCTTGATAGTAAAATATGGAGTACCAGACATGCATGTTGGTAAAATCATGGAGTCAAATGATGTGACTTTCTTTGAGGATATCTTTTCCATAAAGGATATGCCTAGCTCATCAAATTAGGAAATACCTAACTCATCAAATCAGGAATTAGCTACAATTTCAAAACCTACCATCCCTATGGAATACTCTGAAAATCCTGAGAAGGATGATAATGCAATTCCTAAGAGGAGTAAGAGATAGAGGACTGCAAAGTCTTTTGGTAATGATTTCATTGTATACCACGTGGATGATACTCCCAGTTCCATTTCAGAAGCCTATGCATCTGCATATGCTGACTACTGGAAGGAATCCGTCTGTAGTGAGATGGATTCCATCTTAGCTAATGGAACATGGGAGATCACCGATCGTCCTTATGGGTGCAAACCTATAGGATGTAAATGGGTGTTTAAGAAGAAACTTAGGCATGATGGTACTATTGAAAAGTACAAGAAAAGACTTGTGGCCAAGGGTTATACCCAAAAAGAAGGAGAAGACTTCTTTGGTTACTACTCACTTGTAGCCAGATTGACCACCATTCACATACTACTTTCTTTGGCTTCCTCACATGGTATTATCGTTCATCAAATGGACGTTAAGATGGCTTTTCTAAATGGAGAGTTGGACGAGGAAATTTATATGGATCAACCAGATGGTTTTGTAGTAAGTGGCCAAGAAGGAAGCGTGTGTAAGTTGTTAAAGTCTCTATATGGCCTTAAACAAGTACCTAAGAAGTGGCACGAGAAGTTTGAGAGAACTTTAACTGATGCAGGTCTTGTTGTAAACGAAGGTGACGTGTGTGTACTATCGCCATGGTGGGGGCGAGGGAGTCATTATGTGTTTGTATGTTGATGGCATACATATTTTTGGGACCAACCTTAATGTGATTAAGGAGGTCAAGAATTTCTTATCTCGGTCTTTTGAGATGAAGGATCTAGGAGTATCTGATGTTATCTTGAACATCAAACTGTTGAGAGATGATGATGGTAGGATCACATTGCTTTAGTCTCACTATGTGGAAAAGATCTTGAGTCGTTTTGGGTATAGCGACTGCAAGTCTTCTCCAACACTATATGATCCCAGTGTATTACTTTGAAAGAATCGAGGTACTGCTAGAGATCAATTTACATACTCTTAGATTATTGGATACCTTATGTATTTAGCCAGCGCTAAAAGACCTGACATTGGTTTTGCTGTGAGCAAACTCAGTCGATTTGTTACAAGTCATGGAGATGATCATTGGCAAGCTCTTCAGAGAGTTATGCGCTATCTGAAAGGCAATGCGAGCTATGGCATTCACTATACCGGGTACCCAAGGGTACTGGAGGGTTATAGTGATTCAAATTGGATATATGATGTTGATGAGATAAAGGCCACACGTGGATACGTATTTACCCTTGGTGGTGGCGCTGTTTCTTGAAAGTCTTGCAAGCAGACCATTTTAACGAGGTCAACTATGGAAGCGAAACTTGCAGCATTAGACACAACCACTCTTGAAGCAGAGTGGCTTCGTAAACTTTTGACAGGCTTACTTTGGTTGAAGAACCTATACCCGCAATCCCAATGAACTATGATAATCAAACTGTGATTGTTAAGGTGAACAGTTCTAATGATAACATGAAGTCCTCAAGACATGTGAAGGAGAGATTTAAATCTATCAAAAATGAGAAAATCCTGAGTTATTGTGTTGGATTATATCCAACATCTAAGAACCTAGCAGATCTCTTCACAAAGGGTCTATCATGTAACGTGATATAAAATGCATCAAATGACATGGGTATGACACCCACAATATGAGTTTTCCACAGTGGTAAATCACTCTATGTGATTGAAGTTCCTGTGAATTAGAATTGGGAAACAAGTTGTTGGTTAACTGAGATAAAAGTATCCCTAATTTTAATAAACACCGCTCCATGAAGATGCAATACTTTCCTATTCTACACGGCGGGTTGATTTATTATCTTAATATGTTCTAATTGGCTTATCATAAGCAAAGACATTGTCATATAGAACATCTTTTGAAGAACAAACCTATATGAGTCTGATTGTTAAACGCCGCAGTCTATGAGAGTAGGGTGCTCTTTAATAAACTTATGAAAGGTCATGAAGTATGACGCATAAGCTCCACCCGCAGGGAAGTCCCACGGTAGCCTAGTATCGGTCAAGACTTTGTGTGAAGTTAGGTTCACAACAAATTTGCAGTTCAAGGCATAGTCCATTGTACAAGTTGTAGCCTAGTGTAGCATAAAGTTTTAGGTGGAGATTCAACTTACCAGTCTCCACTATCGATATATAAACAATTTTTTGAAATCAAAGACAAACTTCATGTTTCTCTAGGATCAGGTGGGGGATTATTGGATTTTTTGCCTAAATGGCGCAGCCCATATTTCTATTTTAATAATTCCTAAAAATCCTAGAAGCTCATGTGGCCCATTCAAGAGGTGGCACAAATGTTTAGTCCCATATTGCTAGTTGATGAAAATTTTCACCACCTTATAAGGGGGATCTTCCACCATTTGGTAAAAGGATGACAATGAGAGAGACATATACATGCACTCCTCCTCCGCCGCCGCCCGCCTCGTCACGACACGCCTGCGCATCACGGGTTGTGGGTTGCGGGATTCTCGCCGAGCCGACTTTCTTTTCGTCACGCATGAATAGCATATGAACAGTCTACGTGAGTGGGTTTTCCAACTTAGTGGAGGTTGTTCGGCTTCGATCGTTGCCTATTCATTGCATCTCCCGACGCGCCTGTCCGCCTGCCTACCGTGCGTATAAGAGAGAGGTCTCTCATCTCCAAAAAAACACAACACCATTGCACCTCCAGAGCATTGCGCTGCCTACAGGATTTTTCCTATCCTGTCTTGCGGCGTGCACCGCGAGCCAGGATAGTAGGCCTCTGAGATCCCGCTACTTCGAGTCCTGTACAAGAGAAGCGCGATAAGGTTTTTGGGACCTCTCTATTAGCGCGACTACTGGTGGCTTCATCACGGACTCCTTCATGGATAGCGAGAGCGTCGACTTCTTCCCCAACGACGACTTCTTCTCTAAAATCAACAACCTCTTTCTCAATGACATGGCTGATGACAGTTCAAACGACAACATCAACACTAACATCAACATAGGTGGTTCCTCTGTTGTGATGTATACCAACTTCCTCCATCTTGTTTATCTTGAACAGATAATTTGTTGTTTCCTATGGCTTGTTGTAGGTCTAGACCTTATTCAGATATTATCTCAAGTTCCTTGTTTAGATCTTATCTCAAGTTCTATATCTTGCAATTCTCTTGGATGTTTGTTTTAATCTTTGTCCCCTAAATCACATTATTAGTTTATTTTATATTATTCTATTCATGTTTTATCTACCGTTTATTATGGTTAATTATCTTGATAAATTTCTCTTATTTTAAAATAGTTGGGCTCTTTCTCCATCACCATAAGTGTTGCCGCGGAAGTTATGCTTGCGAAGAAAGACGTCATGACCGAGGAGGAGTCTTGGTTGGCATACGCTAAAGAAGGAGGTTAAGGCCGAGGAGGAAGCTTAGTTGGTCGGTCTTACCATTCGATTGTCATGATGTTGGCATGAGTCACAATATGTCATCCTCAATCTATAAGAAAAATAAAATATTGCAGCATATACTTTTTAAAATAATATTGCACCCTATACTTATTCTGGGATAAGTTGTCTCGTATCGCCAAAATAATCGTAGGAACCGAGGTGAACTGGGGCATGTTATATGCTGCTTTGAGGCGGCGCAAGCCGCGCGTGCCGCCTGAAGTCGCGGGGTAAGTGGGTCGGCCCACATGATAAAAAAAATTGTTTCTTTTTTATTTTTATTTAAACTCTGAACAATCTCTATAATTTTGATTTAAGAACAGTTATATTTTTGAATATTGGTAAAGATTTTTTTCAAATATCGTGAACAAAAATTTAAAAAAATATGAATCAATTTTAAAAAATTCATGAACTATTTTTGAAAATCATAAACCAATTTTAGAAAAATCATGAACCAATTTCAAAAACCATAAATCAAATATTAAAAAAAGGATATCTATTTTCGTGTTCTTGGTTCGTTAGTTGTACTTAGTTTTCCTCAGCCACTTAATTTTTCTCACTTTTGCCCATCTTCTTGTACGAAACTCTTACACGGTCTGAAAACTCGATGTCCATCAGTCTTGCTGCTATGTGCTGACAAGCGGGGTCACGTTCAGTCGGGTCTCGTAGTGACCCTCGCCGTTACGTGCTGACAAGTGGGGTCGCGTTCTGTTTGGTACCATAGTGGACCCTTACCATTACATGCTGACAAGTGAGACCGCGTTTAGTCGGTTCCCGTAGTGGACACCTCTTTCCACTTATCAAGATCAGCATTGGACCCACAACTAATCCACGTGAGTGCCGGACCCATAGCTTACATAGGTTGGCATTGCAAGATGGGACCCCGAGCCAGCCCCGCGCCCCCGCCCGTGCCATTGCCTCCCCTTTCTTCTTCTTCTCCGGTGATGGTGGCCTTTTATCTAGCTTTATTTTTATATAGTAAAATGTAATACATAAACTTGCATATACGAAAATTATACACCTTTGAACTCTTTGAAATCGCACTTAGGACATGATAATGTTGTGCTAATAAAATCCTGAATATTTATCATTTCCATGGAGTGAAATATAATGCATAAACTTGCGTATGCAAAAATTATAAACCCTTGAACACTATGAAATCACACTTAATACGTGATAATGATGTGCTAACAAAATTTTGAGAGATTATCATTTTCTCCCCCATTTTCATAGAGTGGAATGTAATGCATAAACTTGCATATACGAAAATTATATACATTTGAACTCTTTAAAATTGCACTTAATACGTGATAATGTTGTGCTAAGAAAATCTTAAGATATTATCATTTTCCTAGAGTGGAATGTAATGTACAAACTTGCATATACGAAAATTATAAACATTTGAACACTTTCCCTTCAAATTATATTCAAAATCATTTGTTTATGGAGTTAAAGTAATGGTGGAAAACTCGTTATTTTACATGGATAGAGGGGTGCCCCGATAGATATAGGGGTTGTCCTGTCCGCTAGATCACAAAGGATCAACGGTTGGTCGGCATGATCCGCGTAACAACTGTCTCAACCAATCAGAGCATAGCAGCCAAGATGAGCACAAGTGTGAGAGTTTGTGACTAAGAGAGATGGAAAACTGAGTAGAACTTAAAAACTAAGGACAAATCTGAGTAGAACTTAAAAACCAAGGTAAAAACTGACAAAGGGATTCAAATAGAAAATAGAAAGAGTTTAACAAATATAAAATGCGTCTTTTGTACAATAAAATATATCTTGGCATACATCAAACTATTTGTAATTCAAATATACACCAGTTTGATAATTATTGCCTCATTCAGACAAACTATATTTTGGAGAGGGATGTTTTGGGAAGAGGCTTGAGTAGAAAGCCATGAAGCTTCATAGATAGCATGTGATTTGAAAAGTGGTGATTTAGGTTAAAACTTGATTTCTATACATTTCTTATAGTGACAGGTCACATAATAAGACTCCCTGGGTAGATGCCATGATGTTTTGATCTTTTTGAATTTTTTGTGCACATTCTTGAGCTGCACGATCCTTCCCGAAGTAAACTTCAGATCGACCGTGCCAACACCATGAACAGAAGCAGTCGCGCTGTTCCCCATCAGTACGGAGCCTTTCCCTGTGACCTGATAAGAAGAAAACAATGAGATGTCAGCACACACATGAATATTTGCACCTGTGTCAATCCACCAATCGGTAGACTGGCTAACTGAAAATACAGTAAATAGATTACCGTACCCAGATGCTCCACTTTCATTGTTGCTCACGATCATGTTGGCAGTCTTAGAGTCCTGCCCTGGCTTCTTGAACTTGTGTGGGCACTTGTTAGCCCAGTGTTCCTCCGAACAACAAGTGAAACAGCCACTCTTCTTCTTATCCTTCTTGAAGGTCTTGTTACCCTTCTTCTTGAAGTCGGTATTCTGTTGGACACCCATCTTCCCTTTGGACTTGTTGGAGTTGAAGTTCTTCTGTACCACATTGGCAACTGAGATCCCTTCTCCTTTTCCATGCGAGTCCTTTGCCCTAGAATTCTGCTCAACACTCAGATGGCCGATGACATCCTCTACTGAGAATTCACGCCTCTGATGTTTCAGAGTGGTGGCAAAGTTCCTCCAGGAATTAGGAAGCTTAGCGATTATGCATCCCGCGACAAATTTGCCCGGTAACTCGCACTTCAGGAGCTCAAGCTCCTTTGCGATGCATTGTATTTCATGAGCCTGTTCCAATACAGAACGGTTTTCAACCATTTTGTAATCGTGGAACTGCTCAATAATATACATCTCGCTCCCAGCATCAGTTGCACCGAATTTGGATTCGACTGCCTCCCACAAGTCCTTGGCGACCCGCACATGTAAATATGCATCAACCAACTTATCTCCAATCATGCTCAGAACGGCTCCAACAAAGACGACAGTGGCCTCCGTAAACGCCTTCTCCTGATCAGGAGCAATCGTTCCAGTGGGAGTGACACCGGCGACCCAGAACACGTTCATCGCCGTGAGCCATAAGGTGGTTTTGGTCTGCCAACGCTTAAAGTACGTCCCCGTAAACGGGGCAGGTTTCAGTGCAGCAGCAAAACCTTGAATCGAAAAATGCCTACACATATTAGGTTTTTGGATTGTTAGGAATCTAGGCATTTTTCCGATTATATTAATCCAGGAATAGATCATGAACATGATGTGGACACGCTGATACTTGATTATATAACTATGCAGTACTAGGCAAATCGTAGAGACATCTACAGAAATCACTAGTACTATACACATCGAAATTAGCAGAAGAGGGATAAGCATGTAGTACCCTCCAGTAGGCCAATTGGCCGAAGCGGCCGTTCTCAGTGGCAGCCGGATCACCAATGGTAGCCATGGCGATGAAGAAAACGTTGATGTAGTGGAAGCAGTCGAAGATTAGCGAGCAGTCGCGTAGGAGACGCTCCCCAAAAACCTAATCGCCCCTCTCCCGTACATGATCTCGAGAGGGCGTGGTTTCGGGGGCCTGCTCACCCGTCAGCCGTGTACGCAGCGGACGGGGTGGGATCACCGGAGGCAGCAGCAGTGAGAGGAACGACAAGAGGCGGAGGCAGATGGTTCTGTTCTGTCTCTCCCGGAGAGGACGACCTTCTCCATATATAGGCACATGCCAGGACGGTTCAACGGAAAGAAACGCCCGCAATGAAAGACTGAAACGCCTGTAATAAAGTACTAGTAACGCCAGCACTTAAGACAAAACGTTAACCCCAGCACTTAAGACAAAACGTTTAAGCCTCATTAGCATTTCAGTTACAACCGTTTGTATCCCGTTTCCGTGCGACAAAAAGAACACATCGGCTCGGCGAGATTCCCGCAACCCGCGGCGCGCGCGCGCGAGTCGTGACGAGGCGAGGCGTGGCGAGGCGGGCGTGCGTGCGTCGAAGGAGGAGCGCGCGTGTGGAGCTCCTCTTCTTCTTCTCACACCACATGCAAATGGTAGAAGAGCTCACCTTATATGTTGGTGCTCATGTCTCTCCACTAGCAATGTGGGACTAAACTCCCTCCCACTTGCCTTGCCAAGCATGAATGGGCCCTTAGGGATTTTTCAGAAATTGTTAGATGGGCCTAGAGCCCACCCTATATTTCAACAATCCCCCACCAGATCCCTAAGGCCCATGGTATTGTCCTCTGTTCCCAACACTGTTTTGATATACCGGTATTTTCAGTGGAGACCTGTTAGGGTTGAACATCCACCTAGAACAAATAGCTACACTTCTTTACAACTGAGCAATGGACTATGCCTTGAATTGTCAGTTTGGCGTAAAGGAGTTTCACTAAAAGTCTTACCAGTACTAGGCTGCCGAAGGATGACCCCTCGGGTGGAGCATATTAGTCATACTCCTGGCCTATTCATGAGCTACTAGAGAACACCCCAATCTCATAGACTGTGACCAGCAGTCGGGCTCACATAGGTGTGTTCCTCCAAAGATCGCTCTATAGGATAGCATCTTGCTTATAGAAGCTTTGGAACACATTAAGACAAAAATCAACCTGCCATACAGTTTCTGAGAGTATTGTATATCTAGCGGAGTGGGTTAGTAAACTACTCTCCTCAGTTAACCACTAGCTTGTTTTCCCAGATCCTACTTCACGGGATCTCCGATCACATAGGTTGGGTTACTACCATGGCAACTCATGTGGGTCTCATTCCCATCTCCCTCGATGCATTTTCTATCACAACACGTGATAGCCCTTTAGTAAAGGGATCTGCCAGATTCTTAGCCGACTGGATATAATCCAATGCTATCACTCCGGAGTTTCTTAAAGTTCTGACAGCTTTTAATCTCATTCTTATGTGTTTGTTGGACTGCTTGTTGTTCTTTGAACTTTTTACCTTGACAATTACAGTTTGATTGTCACAGTTCATAAGAATAGCCGGTACTGGCTTTTCAACCACTGGCAGGTCCATCAAAAGATCTCGAAGCCATCCTGCTTCGACACCAGATGTGTCTAATGCTGTTAATTCTGCTTCCATTGTCGATCTCGTTAGGATCGTTTGCTTGCAAGACTTCCAGGAAACAGCACCACCTCCAAGAGTAAACACATACCCCGTTGTGGCTTTCATCTCATCAGCATCAGAGATCCAATTCGCATCACAATACCCTTCAAGTACTGACGGTTGCCCGGTATAGTGAAGTCCGTAGTTCATAGTACCTTTCAGATAACGCATAATTCTTTCAACAGCACGCCAATGATCATCACCCGGATTAGAAACAAACCGGCTCAGTTTGCACACAGCAAACGTGATGTCAGGCCTTGTAGCGCTAGCTAGATACATGAGTGAACCAATGATCTGAGAATATCTCAGCTGATCCTTACTTGTGCCTTCAAACTTTCGGATTCGCACACTAGGATCATATGGTGTTGGAGAAGTTTTGCAGTCCGAATATCCAAAACGACTCAAAACTTTTTCAACATAATGGGATTGCAGAAGCGTAATCCCACCCTCATTATCTCTCAGCAGCTTAATGTTTAAGATAACATCAGCCACACCAAGATCCTTCATCTCAAAATTCTGAGATAGAAATGACTTAACCTCCTCGATGACTTGGAGGTTTGTCCCAAGTATCAGTATGTCGTCGACATACAAGCACAGTATAACTCCTTCGCCCCCACCATAGCGATAATATACACATTTGTCGGCTTCATTAGCAACAAAGCCGACAGATGTTAAAGTTATGTTGAACTTCTCATGCCATTGCTTAGGTGCTTGTTTCAGGCCATATAGAGATTTCAGTAACTTACACACTTTTCCTTCCTGACCATCTATCACAAAGCCATCGAGCTGTTGCATATAGATTTCCTCGTCTAGCTCTCCGTTCAGAAAAGCCGTCTTAACATCCATCTGGTGGACAAGAAGACCATGCGAGGCCGCCAATGAGAGTAACACTCGAATGGTGGTCAGTCTGGCCACAGGTGAATAAGTATCGAAGAAATCTTCCTCTTCTTTCTGGGAATAACCCTTAGCCACAAGTCTAGCCTTGTACTTTTCAATAGTACCATCCGGCCTAAGTTTCCTTTTAAACACCCACTTAAATCCCAATGGTTTACAACCATAGGGACGATCAGTGATTTCCCATGTTCCGTTAGCCATGATGGAATCCATATCACTACGGACCGCTTCTTTCCAGTAGTCAGCATCTGGAGATGCATAGGCTTCCGAAATGGAAGTGGGAGTATCATCCACGAGGTATACGAGAAAATCATCACCAAAGGACTTTGCAGTCCTTTGTCTCTTGCCCCTACCAAGGGTTTCCTCGTTGTCCTCCTCAAGATTTTCATCAGGTGTTTCTTCATAATATTCCATTGGAATGGCAGGCTCAGGAGTCTCTTTTGATTCCTGTCTAGAAGTGCTTGGCATATCTCTCATAGGAAAAATATCCTCAAAGAATGTAGCATCTTTAGACTCTATAATTGTACTGACCTCCACGTCAGGTACCTCAGATTTCACTACTAGAAATCTATAGCCGACGCTTTTCTTAGCGTAACCCAAATTAACACAATCCACAGTCTTTGGTCCAAGCTTACGCTTTTTGGGGATTGGCACATTGACTTTCGCCAAACAACCCCATGTGCGTAAGTATGAGAGTGTTGTTCTTCTCTTCTCCCATTGCTCATAGGGAGTAATCTCATTATCTTTTGTCGGAACTTTATTCAGGACATGACATGATGTCAATATAGCCTCCCCCCACCATGCCTTGGATAAACCCGATGTATCTAACATGGCGTTAACCAAATCTGTTAGAGTACGGTTTTTCCGTTCGGCAACCCCATTTGACTGAGGTGAATAGGGAGGCGTCCTCTCATGAATAATACCGTGTTCCGCACAAAAAGAGTCAAACTCATTAGAGAAATACTCTCCACCACAATCTGACCGGATTCGTTTAATCTTCTTTTCAAGTTGATTCTCAACTTCTGCTTTATAGATTTTAAAGTAGTGTAGAGCCTCGCTTTTAGTGTTTAACAGATATACACAACAAAATCTAGTGGAATCATCTATTAGTGTCATGAAGTATCTTTTTCCAGCTTTAGTCAACACACCATTCATCTCACACAGATCAGAATGTGTGAGTTCTAACGGTGCCAAGTGTCTCTCCTCCGCAGCTTTATGGGGCTTGCGAGGTTGTTTTGCTTGCACACACGAATGGCACTTAGAACCTTTGGCTAAAGTGAAACTCGGGATTAAATTCAGTTTTGCTAACCGCGTCATAGAACCGAAACCAATGTGACAAAGACGTGAATGCCAAACTTCTGTTTCATTAACATTCGAATGAATATTGTTCACGACTTTATTACAAAAATCCGCAAGGGAAAAGCGGAATAGACCTCCGCATTCATAACCTTTTCCAACAAACAGTCCATATTTCGTAACAACTACTTTATTAGACTCAAAGACCAACTTAAAACCTTCTCTGCAGAGAAGGGAGCCACTAACGAGGTTCTTCTTGATGGCGGGGACATGCTGCACATTCTTGAGCTGCACGATCCTTCCCGAAGTAAACTTCAGATCGACCGTGCCAACACCATGAACAGAAGCAGTCGCGCCGTTCCCCATCAGTACGGAGCCTTTCCCTGTGACCTGATAAGAAGAAAACAATGAGATGTCAGCACACACATGAATATTTGCACCTGTGTCAATCCACCAATCGGTAGACTGGCTAACTGAAAATACAGTAAATAGATTACCGTACCCAGATGCTCCACTTTCATTGTTGCTCACGATCATGTTGGCAGTCTTAGAGTCCTGCCCTGGCTTCTTGAACTTGTGTGGGCACTTGTTAGCCCAGTGTTCCTCCGAACAACAAGTGAAACAGCCACTCTTCTTCTTATCCTTCTTGAAGGTCTTGTTACCCTTCTTCTTGAAGTCGGTATTCTGTTGGACACCCATCTTCCCTTTGGACTTGTTGGAGTTGAAGTTCTTCTGTACCACATTGGCAACTGAGATCCCTTCTCCTTTTCCATGCGAGTCCTTTGCCCTGGAATTCTGCTCAACACCCAGATGGCCGATGACATCCTCTACTGAGAATTCACGCCTCTGATGTTTCAGAGTGGTGGCAAAGTTCCTCCAGGAATTAGGAAGCTTAGCGATTATGCATCCCGCGACAAATTTGCCCGGTAACTCGCACTTCAGGAGCTCAAGCTCCTTTGCGATGCATTGTATTTCATGAGCCTGTTCCAATACAGAACGGTTTTCAACCATTTTGTAATCGTGGAACTGCTCAATAATATACATCTCGCTCCCAGCATCAGTTGCACCGAATTTGGATTCGAGTGCCTCCCACAAGTCCTTGGCGACCCGCACATGTAAATATGCATCAACCAACTTATCTCCAATCACGCTCAGAACGGCTCCAACAAAGACGACGGTGGCCTCCGTAAACGCCTTCTCCTGATCAGGAGCAATCGTTCCAGTGGGAGTGACACCGGCGACCCAGAACACGTTCATCGCCGTGAGCCATAAGGTGGTTTTGGTCTGCCAACGCTTAAAGTACGTCCCCGTAAACGGGGCAGGTTTCAGTGCAGCAGCAAAACCTTGAATCGAAAAATGCCTACACATATTAGGTTTTTGGATTGTTAGGAATCTAGGCATTTTTTCGATTATATTAATCCAGGAATAAATCATGAACATGATGTGGACACGCTGATACTTGATTATGTAACTATGCAGTACTAGGCAAATCGTAGAGACATCTACAGAAATCACTAGTACTATACACATCGAAATTAGCAGAAGAGGGATAAGCATGTAGTACCCTCCAGTAGGCCAATTGGTCGAAGCGGCCGTTCTCAGTGGCAGCCGGATCACCAATGGTAGCCATGGCGATGAAGAAAACGTTGATGTAGTGGAAGCAGTCGAAGATTAGCGAGCAGTCGCGTAGGAGACGCTCCCCAAAAACCTAATCGCCCCTCTCCCGTACAGGATCTCGAGAGGGCGTGGTTTCGGAGGCCTGCTCACCCATCAGCCGTGTACGCAGCGGACGGGGTGGGATCACCGAAGGCAGCAGCAGTGAGAGGAACGACAAGAGGCGGAGGCAGATGGTTCTGTTCTGTGTCTCCCGGAGAGGACGACCTTCTCCATATATAGGCACATGCCAGGACGGTTCAACGGAAAGAAATGCCCGCAATGAAAGACCGAAACGCCTGTAATAAAGTACTAGTAAACGTTAACCCCAGCACTTAAGACAAAACGTTTAAGCCTCATTAGCATTTCAGTTACAACCGTTTGTATCCCGTTTCCGTGCGACAAAAAGAACACATCGGCTCGGCGAGCAACCCGCAAGGCGAGGCGAGGCGAGGCGAGGCGAGGCGTGGCGTGGCGTGGCGGGCGTGCGTGCGTCGGAGGAGGAGCGCGCGTGTGGAGCTCCTCTTCTTCTTCTCACACCACATGCAAATGGTAGAAGAGCTCACCTTATATGTTGGTGCTCATGTCTCTCCACTAGCAATGTGGGACTAAACTCTCTCCCACTTGCCTTGCCAAGCATGAATGGGCCCTTAGGGATTTTTCAGAAATTGTTAGATGGGCCTAGAGCCCACCCTATATTTCAACAGCTGGTGCTGTAAAACAGCTTCTTTTGTATTGTATGTGTTGAAGTTGTCTGTTGCTACTGCTGATCAGCCTAATTGTCAAATCTCGTTAAGGACCGTACTATATATCCTATATTAGCTGCTTTATCTGCATCTGCTATATATCCTATATTAGCCGCTTTATTTACATATGCTCTGTTTACTGAATGTATTTAGGTGCTCGTTAGATTTACTGCTCTAGATTTGCTATCAGGTTGGGAAAACGAGGGCCAAAAGAAACAATGAACGAAGAGAGAACCTGCTCTAGATTCGCTCTTTTTGGGGAAAAAACACAATTGTTAAGGAGAAAGAGGGTAAAGGCGGTTTTAAAAGGGCCAATTATAAAAATAACAAAAAATCATCCAATTTAGGCGATAGGGCCTACGTAACGACCAAATGAGCCACATGGTCCCACACCACGTCCCCCATAACGTGTTCCCAACAAACTGGTCCAATGCAGTCCCACATGGCGCGGCTCCACACGTTAGCATAACGCGTTCTTGACCAACCAGTCCCACGTTGTCCCACACCGCGCTACCCCACACGTCAGCCAACAGTCAACCTAACGGCAGCTGCCGTTCGAGCTATTTAATAATTTTCTAAGAAAGAGGGACAAAATTGAGAAAAAGTTAAGCAGCTGACAAAAACTGAGCACAACTAACGGACCTGTGGCATGAAAATAGATATCCCTAAAAATGAACAAAATTTCAAAAATCATGAACCCAATTCAAAAAAGCATGAACCAAATTTCAAAAATTATGAACCAAAATTCAGAAAAACATATTTAAAAAAATAATATTGAACATCTTTAAAAAAAATAATGATGTTTCTAAAAAGGTAAAAAAGGAAAAAGAAAAAGAGGAAAAGGAAAATAGAAAAAATGGATAAAAGGAAAAAAAAGAATTCTAACACTAACTGGGCCGGCCCAATGGGGCTTGTGCCCTGTGCGGCGCTAGCCGTCCTCGCCGCCAGCGAGCAGCAAATAGCATTTCTGGTGAACTGGTAGGAATCACCTATACATCACTCGAAGCAAGCGCTTCTGGGGATCGACCGCATCAATCATTCCTAGGCCGACCCATTTAGGGTGGTTCCTTTTTTCTTTGTCGCCTTTATTACTTTTGGACCTTTTTTTATTCTCTTATTTTCATTCTTCGACTTCTTTGCGAACATTTTTTAATATCGGGTTAATTTATCTAAGCATTTTTAAATTTTGCAATTTTCCAAATACGAAATTTGTTCAGATTTAAATTTGTTTAATTTAGATATTTGTTTGGATTTCGTTTTTTTCAAATTAAAATTTGCCAAGATTTGAATTTTGTTCGTATTTAAAATTTGTTCAGATTTCACTTTTTTTCGAAATTATATAGATTTCACACTTTCCAAAAACCAGAATAATAAGAAAATGAAATAGAAAAAGAAACAGAAACAGAAAAAAGGAAAAAGAAGAAGGAAAGAAAAACAAAAATAAAATAAAATTAAAGGATCTAATGGGCTATGACCCATATGATAGAGGGAAGGGAGCTAGTGAGCGATGCCCCGGATAGTCATTGCAATGGGCGATGAATAGGGATCGACAACCAGTGGAGGGCCAGCTACTTCTTTGGCCTTGCAGGCAAGCCCTATTCCCCGCTCATAATGGGGGGTTTCCGTTCTACCCACGCGGGAGAAAACTAGGTCGTGATCCGTTATTGCAGCACACGTCGATTTTCTGTGTTTTTTTTTTGGTTTTTCCAGTTTTCTACGTGCTTTTTTGTTTAGTTTTTCTTTTCTTTTTT
This sequence comes from Avena eriantha, assembly GCA_910589775.1. Lineage (NCBI taxonomy): Eukaryota > Viridiplantae > Streptophyta > Magnoliopsida > Poales > Poaceae > Avena > Avena eriantha. The sequence goes on from OU342740.1 coordinate 492,797,947, forward strand.
TTCTTTTTATGTTTTTCACATTCGAATATTTTTCAAATCTGAACATTTTTAAAATTTAAATAATTTTTAAATTTCAAATCCAAACAATTCTTGAATACGAACAATTTCAAATCTAAAGATTTTCTAGATTTATACATTTTTTACAAATTTGCCTGCTTATTGGGTCGCACAAACCGCAACCCATTTAGGCTGATCCTTTAGACAAAGCGGACTCGCTCCCGCCGAGAGCGGAAAATAGGGCCCTGGTCCATGCCTAGGTTCGCCCAAGTCTTCTATATATCATGTTGAGTAAGAAGATACTAAGAGCATCTCCACTCATCCCTACATACAGCGTCCGGTGCTTGGCCTTATGAGGGGGCGGTGTCGCTACTTCCTATCGGGGGCACTGACTCCCAGCCGCCCCCTCAAACTTCGCCCCCAAATGGATTTTGAAAATTCAAACATAAATATCAACTGATCAAATAGGGTTTTTGCCATCAAACACACCATAGTCTCGACAATCAAGTTGCCGCAAATCACCGCAATTCAAGTCTAGTAATCAAAATAGGTGCATGTTGGCCTCACATTACATAGCCAATGGAAATCAAATGACGATGCCATCCAATGTGGTAGGTGGCGCCTTCGAGATTGCCGACGATGGAGTAGTGGTGCTAGCATGGGTGGCAATCGGGGTCAGGGTCGGGGTAGCGACCGTGGTCGCCGGTGGCGCCTTGCTCTCGAACAGGATCAAGGCGCTCTGATCAACGCACCACTCCCTCACCTAGTTGTCCATGCCTATTTTGTCAACCATCGATATCACCATGTATTCCCTCCTGTTCTTCGCCACCACGTTGGCCTTGATGAGGTCGAGCTTGATGTATTTCCTCTTGATGATCGACGCCCACCTTGCCGTAGTGACCTCTTCCATCCTGGCGGCTTGCTCTTCTCTCTTGGCGGCAGTGAGGCTGTGTCGGCCATGCACTCCATGATGTACGAGTGTAGCTTATCGATGGCCGGTGATGCGCCCCTTGTTGGAAATATGCCCTAGAGACAAATAATAAAAATTATTATTATCATATTTCATAAAGTTTATGATTAAGTTTTATATCATGCTATAACTGTATTGAAAGGAAACGTCAATACACGTGTGATATATAAATAACCAGGGGTTCCCGCTGAAACTCTAGTCACCGGTTCATTAGTCAACAGATGATCAATGTTTCCTGATCATGTGGTATTTATGCCAGTTGGAAATCGAGTCAACTCATTCTGAGAATGAGATAATGAGCCAATACCCAACCTAAACATCGTGACCCGATCATGTCACAAATTTCAAGTTATGATGATTAGAATAGACCTCGTAGATTATTCCTTAGACCATGAGACTATATTAATCACTGTGTCCCGAGAATGCTTAGATAACATCAAACGTCACTTATGATAGAGTGATCATAAAGTTGTGTTCAGGTATTCGTAGGAACCGTAGAGGCAATATACGTCAAGAGTGGGATTTGTCCGTCCACGTGACAGGAAAGATACTTAAGGGCCCACTCGGAGAAGTTATATCCAATAGCTGCACAACGTGTGATTTGATCACAGAAATATCACTTGTCGAAAACGAGTCAAGTAGCATTATTCGGTAATGAGATTGAACACGATATGGTGGTGTCATTGATCAAATCTCGTGCACTGCAAGTATCGAGAGACAAAAGAAATAAGACGTGACTGTCCCGGCTCAAACGATGAAAGATATTCATGGAATGCATAGGGGTCACATGGCCATCCAGGTCCCTCTGTCGATCATTGGTCCGGGAGTGTCCCGACCCTGTCTGGAGTGTTCCTGAACCGTAAGGTATCACTCTTAAGGGCTTGATGATGCTTAGAGAGTGTTTACAGGATCGGTAGAATCACCGAAGAAGAGAAGAGAGAAAACCGAAAGGGTTTTGATAAGTCCGGAGTGGAGGTGCATGGTGTTCCATAACCACGAAGATTGAATAATATGTGAATGAATGTTAAATATTGATTTAATCATTTATTCATAGTTATTTAATAAAAGAGAAATCAATTAAAGGTCAAAAAGGCTTAATGGGCCAAATCCCAGAGGGGAAAGGGCCCAAGAGGGAAAGGCAAAAGGAGAAAGGGGCCAAGGGGGTGGCTGGCGCCCTAGTGGGACAGCCCCCCACGTGGGGCCCATGGGGGTGGTCGGCGGCGCGTGCCCCCTCCCCCTCTCCCATGATTAGTCCCACCCCGAGATTTTGAGGGAGGTAGTACCACCCCTCTCCCTATATATAGTGGGGTATTTTGACCAGAAAATACAACACAATATTCAATAAAGGTTTCCTATCTTTTGGGAGACCTCCAATTGATCTCTCTCTCTCTCGCTCGCTCTCTCTCTCTCCCGTGACCGTGCTCCCAAGTTCGGATTGTGCGAACGAGAGACATCTTCACTGCGGAGCACTGTCGCGCTGCGGGATTCGGATCCAGGAGCTCTACTTTCGCAACTTCTACTGGGAAGCGGGAGTCATCGCCATGCACCAGACGTGTGTAACTCCCCGTGAGGTGTCACACTTGGGGAACTAGGAGTCGTTGGAGCCGCAGGAGCGCGAGGACTTCAACATGACCTTGAGGTTGGCTTCGGCTCGTCTACATCAACCACGCTCTCCTGAGCATTGACAACGCTTTTCGATCTTCAAGGGTAAGTTCGCGAAAATCCCCTCATGTTACTGCATTAGTAATAGATAGGTCCTAGAAACATCAGGGGTTCAGGGGCGTAGGGTAAAATTTTATTGTTTTCCTACGCGAACCCCTACAGTGGTATCAGAGCTAGATCTATGCATAGTAATGCTAGTATGGGTAGAACACACGAGATGTAGCATGTGGGCATTGATCTTTTAGTTGTTACCCTCCCACATGTACTTGTGTATATCGCAGTAATGCTTGATGAAGCGGCCCCAACCAACTTTACGCGTTCATTCGCGAGACTGGTCCACGCTTGACATACGGCTTGTACAGTATAAAGTGGCTTTGGTGGGTGTCTATCTCTCTCGCATTAGTTGCTATGCCATTTACAACGGAGGACCCTAAAAGGGGTATAGTATAGACAACTACTCGATCAGCGTTGTGGTGAAAGTTCGTAGGTAAGAACGGTTCTTGTGCGAAAGCCCATTCAGCCATGTAAAACATGCAAAGATAAAGTAGAGACGTCTAACTTTGTTTTGCAGGGGGCATTGCTTTGTGATATGGTTGTGGCAAAGGTAAAGTGATTACCTTATGTTATGAAGTAGTAGATAGTCACGGAGGTGACGAATTACCATGCCGGAAAGACACCGGTACCCTGGTGTCTACGGCACTGGAACCCTGGCGCCGGAATCCGGTGACACCAGATGGAGATCACGACGTGAAGGACCATATCACATCGCATTTACATTCAATGTTATTGTTTGTATATCTTATTGTGTGCTAGTATTAGATACTCGACGGTAGCCTAATAAGATGATCCCTGTTAAAAATACCAATGATTGTGTTCTCCCTTAGTGTGCACCACCAAGAAAGTTCTTCTGTATGAGGAAGGCCGTGATGATCGGGTGTCATACATATCTACGTTCACATACAGTGGGTATAAGCCATGTTGTACAGCAAATACACTAAGGTTGAGTTGGCGAGCCTAGCATGTACAAACATGGCCTCGGAACATGGATGGTCGAAAGATCGAGCACGAGTCATATGAATGATATGACCGGCGTTTAGCGTCCACCCTAGAACCCACATTGATGGCTGTGATGATCATGGGAGATGTGGGGGAAATGGGTCATGTTATCACTAGAACCTTTCTGGGGATAGATGTGTCTAAGTGGAGTTATTATTATTAACTCATTTAATTATAAACTTAGTCTAAATTCATTTTGCAATTATAAATATAGAAAATGGTTCTCCTCAAAATCACCTTCCCTATTGGCAATTGGTTAAAAGGAGAAAAGCTCAAGTTAGATGGATCCAACTTTTCTATATGGGTCATGCGTCTTCATGATCTCCTTAGCGAGAACAACATGGCCGACTACATGATCTACGATATGTACTTGGAGCCACCCTATTTTCATGAGACCTAGGAGCAGCAGGATCACAGCTGATGTCGTCGTGTGATGGCCACATTCATATTAGTAACAATGCACCTCGGGATGGAATATGGGCTATGGTCGATCGTGGGAAGTCTAAATCCCCGAACAGTTATGGCACATCTGTGATCACATTTTGTGGAACAAGTGCGCATATGGGAGTATGAGCTGATGGGAGATTTCCTCTCCATAAAGATAGAGGAGAACTCATCACTGGACGATCACTTGTTATGCATATATGATGCATACATGAGTCTTGCATACTTCCTAGACAACTGGTTCGCAAGCTCTTGTGCAATAGGCGTGTTGCTACGGTCGCGGCCACCAAGCTACCAAGCACTTGCCAGATTTGCATTATGAGAGGCGACGTGGAAACAGGGGATTTCCACGAGTTCATATCACATTTTAGGGATGTGATGGTTGAACCCATTGTCGCTGAGGTTATCAATGACAAAGGTATATATTTGATATACAATTTTATAAGTGTTATAATCTTGCAAATACATGTTGTAGTGTTAAGTATATTTGATACTTGTTCTATTTTGCTAAAAACGGGTCCTTCTACATGAGAGGTGCTTGCTAGAGAGGAGGTGACGTTGCGTGTTGATGGCGAGCATGATGATGATGGCCAACGACACTCTCCCTCGACATTTATCACTTAGTTTATATTTGTGGATATTTATTATAATCAAAAGATTGTGAACCTCTTTAGTGTGTCTCACACTTTGTGAGACGGTTATTCATATGAGCTTGTAACAAACAGTTGTTCCACTTTTATGAATGATCTCTATTCGTTTTCACATCTTATTCGATTATGTGTGAATTATCCTGGTTTTGAAACTAATTGATAAATACATGAATATTTGTAAAATATTGAAATGCCTTGAAAAATACACAACTTAATGATATATTCATTTTGAATGAAACCATTGTTTAAATTCAAAGTTATGTTGATAATATGTGGAAGACATTCGATTTCTTGTCACATATAAATCATGCCTAAGTTCGGCAAAATTACTTAAGCACCGTATATTACTTGAATAAAAAGTGTTTGATGAATTGTTAAAAGAGAACACATATTCGATGTATTATGGTTTAACAAAATGGTGATTATCATTAAATGATTGTTTAAATTTTGTAAAGAAGTTTACCAAAGGAAACATGAGTATGAAACTATTTGATATGATCAAAGTATTTCATCAACAAAGGGTTTTAATGTTAAATAAGAACCCAATTGCTACGATTTGATCAATAATAATGGAATTCGACATTATAAAGAATGGCATAAAGAAACACTGTGGAATACAATGCGTTTGAAATGTCAAAATGCAAAGCATCACAATATGATATTTGATATCAAAGTGGGTGATTGGATGGAACCAAATAAATCATTGTTGTATAGATGTAAAAGACCATTATTTAGAAATAGCTAGCACTCAATTAGAATATATATATATAGCGAACCATGTGAATTTGTGAGATCGGCTCCATATCTAGTATGGATCGTCGTAAAAAATTTGGGATTATTCGATATAACCAAAACAATAGCGAATAAGTCCTTGTAGAGTATTAATTGGAAATTATGAATATAATAGCCATAGCTAGAACCAAAAGGAGAGCAAAACTTGTATTGCTTGGATTTTTGGTGCATTCTAGAGAAAGTTTCACATTCAGTGGTATTTCTCGACTATGGAGCATTTGTAAGATAGTGAAAAACTCGATGAGGATTCAAAACCCTGCATCAAAGTGTTGAGAAGTGCAACGGAAAGCGTTCCTGAATGATACTCTTCACAAAGGAGAGAATCAATGATAATGATCATTGTGTTTTCCCAGTGGTGTTTCACTACATAAAGTAGGATTAAAAATGCAGCCCATATCTTGTATGGAGACATTTGTGAATCATTTGTCATGATTATCGGAATATGACATACCTATGAACTATTAAGGAAATAATGGTAAGCTAAAGATATGATAAATCCCAAGGAAAAATTCCCTTGAGATTAGAAAGCAATTTGTTGCTAAATCTTACAAGTAAAGGAGTTACTTGGATTTTTCCAAATGACTACAAAGCCATAGTGGAAAAGGGGGTGAATGACAAAAGAACAATTTGTCAAGTATTGGACAAATTCAAATGAATTTGATTCAAGTGTGCTAAAAGTCTGGTGGATTTAAAACTAGTAAAGTACTAGTGTCTCATAGTGAATCTCCAAGTTTGATATTTGACTAAAGGATTTTGAAGTCGTTCAAAATAGTAAGTGGATATGCAATTTGCATTAAATTGAGTGGGGTATATGAAAGTCTTCCTAAAACAATATGTGAATGACATATTTTTGAGTGGGAGCAATGTAAGTTTCGAACTCAAATGTATCAGGAACACATTTTGAGTGGGAGCAAAATAAGTCTCAGATTCAAATATGTAGGAACATATGTTGAGTAAGAGTAGTGACTCATACCCAAATATGTTAGGAACATATTTTGAGTGGGATCTTAAAGGAGTGATTCTTAAGTGTGTATACGACACATTAAGAATGAAACCGCAAGTACCGATAAATAAAGATTTATATGGAGTAGAAGTTGATAATAAGTATATTATGATATTATGTAATATTCCTTAAGGGATTCTGAAAAGAGTTTCAGAATAGAAGTTAGTTAAGGAACTGGTCCTTGATAACTTAAATTAGGAATCGTATTAAGTTTAACATCGATGGTTGAAAAGAAAGAAAAGGATGATCATCATCCACTATGTTGAGACATACGTTCTATCTTAGAAAACCATGATGATAACTTAACATAATATATGATCCAAGAAGGAACGTTTGAAAAGTGATTAAGTTTGAATCACGGAACGTTGAGCTAAGTTTGTCCGCAGTGTCTAATAGAGAACTGTAGACATGTTTTCCAAATCCATAAAGGATGGCATATCTTAAAGCATAAAGAGTTATGTTATATGGAATATGTTGGAAACTCCGATAATATTGACTAAAGTCAAGTAGGAAGCGAGGTGAACGGAAAGACATCGAAAGTTGCACAGAGTGCACTAGTGTTTCGATAATTATATTTATAATAGATAAGGGTACCATAAGGTGATGTATAATGTTATGGCGGGGAAAGTTTTCTTTTAACATAGAATGATGTGTGCCAGGGCACAACTCCCATGAGAAAGCCCTCGAGGTTGATCTAACGTCATTGTAGGCTCCTGGAATCCGGCCTCGTTCTCCTGCCATAATGACAATACATACACAAAGATGTTATCATGTGATGATAAAGTATTAATGTCAATCAAGGTGACATTAGTAAGTTGCAAAGGATTTGGGACTATAAAGTACAGGACCAAGACTCAACCTCTTCCATGAGCAAGCATGTTCAGGGTACCAGGATATATGGTGCCAATGATTAAGAACAAATGCAACTAGTTTATTTGTACTCTAGTGCAAGTGGGAGACTGTTGGAAATATGCCCTAGAGACAAATAATAATAAGGATTATTATCATATTTTATAAAGTTTATGATTAAGTTTTATATCATGCTATAACTGTATTGAAAGGAAATGTTAATACATGTGTGATATATAAACAACCAGGGGTTCCCGGTGAAACTCTAGTCATTGGTTCATTGGTCAATAGATGATCAAGGTTTTCTAATCATGTGGCATTTATGCTAGTTGGAAATGGAGTCAACTCATTCTTAGAATGAGATGATGAAGCAATACCCAACCTAAACATCGTGACCCGATCATGTCACGAAGTTCAAGTTACGATGATTAGAATAGACCTCGTAGACTATTCCTTAGACCGTGAGACTATATCAATCACTGTCTCCCGAGAATGCTTAGATAGCATCAAACGTCACTTATGATAGAGTGATCATAAAGGTGTGTTCAGGTATTCGGAGGAACCATAGAGGCAATATATGTCAAGAGCGGTCCATGTGACTGAAAGATACTCAAGGGTCCACTCGGAGAAGTTATATCCAATAGTTGCGCAGTGTGTGATTTGATCACATGGATATCACTTGTCGAAAATGAGTCAAGTAGCATTGTTCGGTAACGAGATTGAACATGACATAGTGATGTCATTGATCAGTTCTCGGGCAATGCAAGTATTGAGAGACAAAAGGAATAAGACGCGACTGTCCTGGTTCAAACGACGAAAGATCTTCGTGGAATGCACATGGGTCACATGGCCATCTAGGTCCCTCTGTCGATCATTGGTTCGGGAGTGTCCCGAGCATGTATGGAGTGTTCTTGAACCGTAGGGTATCATGCTTAAGGGCTTGATGATGCTTAGAGAGTGTTTACAGGATCGGTAGAATCACCGAAGAAGAGAAGAGAGAAAAGTAGAAGGGTTTCGGTAAGTCCGGAGTGGAGGTGGAAGGTCTTCCATAGCCACGGAGATTGAATAATATGTGAATGAATGTTAAATATTGATTTAATCATTTATTCATAATTATTTAATAAAAGAGAAATCAATTAAAGGTTATTAATGGGCCAAATCCCGGAGGGGAAAGGGCCCAAGAGGGAAAGGCAAAAGGAGAAAGGGGCCAAGGGGTTGGCCGACGCCCTAGTGGGCTAGGCCCCCACGTGGGGCCCATGGGGTGGCCGGTGGCGCCTCCCCCTCCCCCTCTCCCATGATTAGTCCCACCCCGGGACTTTGAGGGAGGTAGTACCTCCCCTCCCCCTATATATAGTGGGGTATTTTGACCCAAAAAATACAACACAATATTCAATAAAGGTTTCCTCTCTTTTGGGGAGACCTCCAATTGATCTCTCTCTCTCTCTCTCTCTCTCTCTCTCGTGATCGTGATCGTGGTGCCAAGTTCGGACTGCGCGAACGAGAGACATCTTGACCGTGGAGCGCTGTCGTGCTGCGGGATTCGGATCCGGGAGCTCTACTTCCACAACTGCTGCTGGATCAGGGAAGCGGGAGTCATCGTCAGGCACCAGACGTGTGTAACTCCCCGCGATGTGTCACACTTGGGGCACTAGGAGTCGTTGGAGCCACAGGAGCGTGACGACTTCAACACGACCTCGAGGTCGGCTTTGGCTCGTCTACATCAACCACGCTCTCCTAAGCGTTGACAATGCTTTTCGGTCTTCAAGGGTAAGTTCGTGAAAAGCCCCTCCCGTTACTGCATTACTAATAGATAGGTCCTGGCAACATCAGGGGTTCAGGGGCGTAGGGTAAAATTTTATTGTTTTCATACGCGAACCCTTACACCCCTCAAAACCTTGGCCTTCTTGGCACCAATGGGGTGTCGTCTTAGGCTGCCGATGGCACCACATTGGGATTGTAGAGGGCATCCTTGTCCTTGGCGTGAGTGGCCCGCGTCTCTGTCCACTGGTCATAAGTCTCTATCCTTCAAAATTCGTGGATGGACTTGAATTCGACGTCATTGTTGTCCTCCCGGTAGGCGGCGATCACGGTGCACAACTACAATGCATTTTGCACAAAAAACATGACAAACGACTCCAAAATGGGCTACAATGTACAATAGACATCAGCTAGTTTGCTTACTTGATCGTCGAAGTTGGTATCGCTAACGTGGACTCGGCGCACCTCCTCCATGACGCCATGCCACTTTTTGCAAGCATGTTGGATCATGGCCCAATGGTGTGACATTCCTGAGTCATTGCGATCATGGCACAAGTTCTTGAACTTGGGATCCAAGAGCTACTGCTCATCAAACGCTGCCTTCACCCGCTTCCAATAGAAATCAGATTTTTTGGTTGGCATCGCTGAAAGGGTCAATGCTCACTACCGTCCAAGCTTCAGCGAGGCACTCGTCCTCCCTCGAACTCCACTTGGGTCCACAACCACCCCCACCTTTCTTCTACTTCTTCTCCATGACCATTGTCTTGTTCTTCCCTTTTGGGTCAGCCACGATGGGCACCGACACCTCCTCCACCATCTCCTCGTTGGCCTCCACCTCGGCCTCGACATAGGCGTAGGCCTCGTCTTCCCAAGCCCTCCCACTACCCTCTTCTTCACCATAGGCCTCAGCTTCTTCTTGTGTGTAGGTGTGGTTGGAGCTGCTGTTGATGATGCCGGCCATGATGGAGTCTCCATTTAACATACCGCCGAAGATTTTTCCTATGCAACATGGCTGCTACTGGCTATGATGAATTGGTGGAAGCCATCCTGTCGTGGAGTCACACCGCCGTTGAGGAGAGGACGATGGTGGGCGGGCGAGGCAGAGGCACGGTCGGTGGTGAAGGTGTTCAGGTTGAAACCGCCGAGTGGATTGAAGTTGTTGCAGCATAGTGAGAAACGCGAGAGCTGCGACATTGTGTTCCCATGGCTCTCATGGAATATCACTGGGGAGGCCAACGACACGCTTGGTAGCGAGGGCGATCAGAGACCTCCTTGCTCCCCTGATGGCCGATGTTAGGAGGTGGCGCCATCCCCGGCATGGCCTTGGCCATGTGCACCATTGCTGTTGCGGCCGCCTACGCCACTGCCGCCTTTCACAACCTTGCCTTCTGCTCCCTCTACAGGCAACCGACATTCTCAACTTCCCAGTGATGGATGTCCAACACCCACTGTGCGTTGGTCATCCCCTCTGATTGCTCCTTCTCGGCCTTTGCCTTCCTATTCAGGGTCAACGCGGCCAACACCGATGAATGGGGAGCTTGGTACTTTTTCGGTGGCATGGTGGCGTGGATCTTGGCTGGCGGGTAAATGGTAGGAGTGGGCGCCGAGGAGGAGGAAAACAACGTAATGTGGAGGAAAAAAGGCGGGAGTGGGTAGAGAGGAAGGGGAAACTAGGGTTATACCACCAACAAAGATGGCCCGCCCATATTTTCAGCTACATCTGGCACTCCCGCTAGCCCCATATGGTTGGGGTCGGCCCGGAGCAGTTTCTACTGACTCCTCCGCATAGCCAAGGAGATCAGAATTGGTTTTTCCCCAAACTACGCATCGGATTTCTTTGTCTTTTCTTTATCTTTGTCATAAGTTGGGTCGTGTCGATACCAAATCTGTTTTGAAGTAGTTGACTGAGCGATTTTTTTGCGCCATTGTCCCAATAGGTCACTGAGGCCTTTGGGATTGAGTGGATATGCTCCCAGTATTTCAGCCAGTCAGCCGGCCGACATAACCCATTGCCACGAGGCAAGGTGTTACCACTTAATTACCTTTTATCTTATCATGAAAATCCTAAAAAAAGACCCACCTTCGCAAAGGTCCATCCTATGTGTCGTCATCGCGCCAAGTGGTGTATTCTCCTTCGCACATACCTCTGAGTGGGGCTTGCATGCTTGCTAAATGGTGCATCCAGAATAAGAGTGAGATTAGGATGAGAGACAGGAAGAGCGTACATATTTTTTCTTTTATTTTTCAAATCCGACGATTCAAAACAAAATATTTTGAGAATCGTTTGTCCAAATTACGAATCGTTTTCACTTTTGAGTTCCTCATGCCGAGAGCATTAAAACTAGATCCCATGTTGATAGGTTTTAAACAAATTTTTCTGTATTTTCAAAATCATTGTGTTCGTACTTTAGATTACTTCAGTTCTATACTTTTGTACTTCGGCTTCTTTTTTTAAAAGATTACTTCAGCTTCTTAGTGTACTTTGTATTTGGGTTGGTACACACGTGTACTTTCGCGTACTTTGCCAGCGAATACACTTGTACTTTTCTGTACTTTAGCTCGCAGTATAGTTGTACTTTCGTACTTCAGCTGTGAGAAAACTTGTACTTTTCGTGTACTTTCGTTGTCATTAAACTTGTATTTTTGTATTTAGACTTTACAATTGTACTTTCGTACTTTGGCTGTGAGCAAATTTATACTTTCGTGTACTTTGGTTGCGGGTACGCATGCACTTTCGTGTACTTGTACTCGGATATTTCTATACTTCAATCCAATATCTATATCTTCTTATAAAGTAGACCCCCACTAACTATTCTATCTCAACATGTAAGCTATCCACATCATCTACTTTAATGGCCACTCAAAAGTACATGTCATCTTACTAACAATCATTTATAATAGTGTATTTTACATGCAAACTAATCCTCGTCATCTATTTTCTTTCATCCAACTATTCACGTTACCAATTTATGTTCATCAAATATATGATAATTTTACACCAATTTAATTTACGATTTCAACTAATTTGAATAAATTCAATCTTTCTCTATAATTTTTTTTAGAAAACTTCAAGTTCTATACGTACTATACCTTTTTATTTATACAGTGTAGTTTTTGAAGAGATTTCTGCTGCTACGCGCCGGGTATTTTTCTCACCTACTTTAATAGCTACTCAAAAGTCTATGTCACCCCCACTAACAATTATTTATAATATTGTATTTTACATGCAAACTAATCCACGTCATCTATTTTCTTCCATCCAACTATTCACGTCACCAATTTATGTTCGTCAAATATATGATAATTTTATACCAATTTAATTTACGATTTCAACTAATTTGAACAAATTCAATCTTTCACTATAAATTCTTTTAGAAAACTTCAATTTCTATACATACTATACCTTTTAATTTATATAATGTCGTTTTTGAAAAGATTTCTGCTATAATGTACGAAGTATTTTTCAAGTTATGTACGAGAACAAACTTACTCCTACGCGCTCCCGGTGTGCGCGCTCGACCTCCACGAAGGTCTCACTTTTTTTTTCCAGAGATACCCATCTTATGGCCGTGCGAGATTGACCTACTTGCCTGATAAGCGAGATGCAGCCCAGAACAGCAAAACCAGAACGTGGCCCATGCGACGACTATTTGCGCGGCGGCGGCCACCAATCCCAGACGCCACAGGCCGGCGCGGGCCACCGCGCGTACGGCTTGCGCCCCGCGCGCTCGGCAGTGAGATCGTCGGCGCCTCCTGTCACGAGATGCGCGGACCAGTGGGAATTGGGGATCGACCAAGCACGGCACGGCACGGCACGCGGCGGTGCTGCATGCACCTGTGGCCGTGCCGCTGATGGAGACGGCCTGTTTGATCGATCGTGGTCGTCGTTTTCCCTGGTCCGTCCGTTCTGCTCGTCCCGTTGCGCATCTCGCCTCACTCACGTGCTGGCGTGATCCTGACGCGGACCGGACCTGGACCTGCACCGTCGGAGTACGTCACGAGCAACCTGACCTGTGGTTTCAGAACAGATGAGCGTACTTCTCAACGATGAAAAAAATTATGACAGGAATGACACCAGGAAAGGCTATGGTGTTATTGGCGCTAAGTGAAGCCGTGGAACAGATGACCAGATGGAGGGCTACCGCCTACGGCCCTATTATACGGTTGGAATATATACAGCGCGGCAGTTGCTGTAGCTGGAAGAAGCGTACATACAGACAGTCAGTCAATACATACAAAGCGACAGCCGCCGCGTACAGAATTGTTATTTTGTGAGAAAAAAACCGTTTTTCCCGGAAAACTAGGAGCCTCCCTAGAGGCGATTAGGGTTCCTGGGGTTTTTGGCGGCGCACGTTGATTTCTTGACAGGGCGCACGGATTTTTGAGGGGTTTCAGCTGTTTTTGCCCGACGCTGTCCTTACACTGTAGGTTGACCTTGATTTGGGCTGCGTTCGGGGTGATTACGGTGTTTCCTGGCACCCCTACCCACCCTTGGCGGAGAACAGGTCGTGGGGTACCTGCGGGGTGTGTCTGGTGTGTGGGATCTCTGAGGCTGAACATGGCGGCCTTGTCAGGCGATGGTGAGGCTCGTGGTGGACATCTGTCGCCGCGATCTGCAAGGATCTAGATGGAGAAGGCTTTGGGTAAGCTAGATATCTCAGAGGAGGAAGCCACCCCTCTGGTTCTTGATGATCGTGAGGTGGGAGGGGCTAAGCAGAAGTGGTCGCTGGCTGGGAAAGTTCTTGTACGCAAGGTCTTCCACATTCAGACGATCTCGGATGCGTTGAGGCCTGCATGGGGTAACCCTAAAGGGCTATCTTTCCTTTCAGTGGGGGTGAATATGTTTGTGGCTGATTTCGATTCCCAGAGGGATCGGGATCGCGTTAAGGCTGGATCGCCGTGGCATGTGAGTTATCATGCCGTGATCATTGAAGAGTTCGTGGATCATATGCGTCCATCGGAACTGAAATTTGACAAGCTCCAAGTGTGGGCTAGAGTCATGAATCTCCCTTTTAACTTGAGGAATGAGGACTGGGGGAAAGCGATTGCAAGACAGATTGATAAAAATGTTACTTCTGTTCAGATCGACCCGGTGGGAGGTTACCTTAGGGCAAGAGTTACCATTGATGTTAATAAGCCTCTGAGAAGAGGCTTACTTATTGACTCGACAAAGAGGAAAAGTACGGATTGGTATGAGATCCAATATGAACAGATTCCACACTTATTGACTCAGACATGGTCTGCACTACTCCAGGCTCTCGCGATGCGGAGGGTAAACTACCCTTTGGTCCTGAACTGCGAGCTGATGATAAGAGAAAAGCTAGCTCGACGGAGAGTTCGTCTAGGGAAAGGAATTACTCACCAAGTAGTGGTCAGGCAACCAATATGTCTACCTCTGCTGCTGATGGAGGAGGGGAAGTGAATTCTCCGGTTAAGAGGAAATCTCAGAACAAGCGAAAGGGTGGGGGACAACAGATTTACAAAAAAGTCAGTCCTGTCTTAACCATTACTTATGGAGGAGACAACGTTGCAGCTGCTGCCCCTGTTTCAAACTCGGCAAGGCCGACTGAGGAAGAGGACCATCTTGGGGCCGAGGAACCACCAAAGGAGAGGCCTACTCCACCTAACTCTGGATCGGCAGGGCCTGTTGAGCCCTGCCAGTCGCAATGAGTTATGCATCGTTGAACTGCCGGGGGCTTGGGAACCCTGAGGCTGTTCGTGAGCTTCACAAAATTGTGAGGCAAGAAGGTCCCACGCTGCTTTTTGTCATGGAAACAAAGATCAGTGGGAAGAGAGTTGAAAACCTGCGAATTTCCTTGGGGTTTGTTGGTTGCTATGCTATTGACAGTGATGGCCTAAGTGGTGGTATTGGGCTATTCTGGTCAAGTGATGTTTCGGTGGAGATAAAAAACCATAGTGCAAATCATATCGATGCAATGGTGCAAAAGGTTGATATGTCCTCACCGAAGTGGAGATTTACCGGGTTCTATGGGGAACCTAGGGTGGAGAATCGTCACCATAGCGGGCATTTTCTCAGAACTTTGCATACTATGAACCAAGGCGCTTGGCTTTGCATGGGTGATTTTAACGAGACTCTATACGGAGATGAACATTTTAGTATCACACCCAGGGCTGAACGGCAGATGCGTGCTTTTAGGGAGGCGGTCGACGATTGCTCTCTCCGGGACTTAGGTTGGACAGGGGTACTGTTGGGTCTGCAGCATAGAAAACAAAAAATTTCCTACGATGAGAACTACACGCCAAGATCTATATACTAGGTACAGAGCAACGGGTAGACATACATCCATCGAGAACTTACCCTCGAAGACAACGAGTTTTGTTAACGAGTAGGAACTCGTGGTTGATGTAGTTGTACACTTGCCGATCTCAAGATCGTGTGGAAGTCCGAGCGCTACAACTCAGCAGCGCATCCGTACTCGCACACACGTTCAAGCCACCAGACAACCTCCACCTCCTCGCTCCAGCGATCCAGCGGAAGAAGCAACTCCTTCCAGACGAAATGCCACCGGGAACATGTATCTCGCTAATCCGAGACCATGGGGGAATAATTCTAGAGGGGGAGAGAGATCCTTCACAAGGAGGTGTGAGGAACAAGGAGGAAGAGGGTGGCCTTTTATAGGAGGAGGAGGGTGCCCCTCCTTCATGGCCGGCGCATGGGGGTGACACCTCACCTCCCCCATTCATGTGGTGGTAACCCCTCCACATTAAAATGCCTCTTCACATTCCCCTTTAAAGTCCCTACTTTAAATGCATTAAAATTCTCCAAGTTTAATGCTCTCTCATTTAATAAAACTCTTTTATTAAATTTATTCAGAATTTTGTTAATTACTTTAATTAACAAACAATCACATATAACCCCTTGCAATATTTCAATATCACATGCAGAACCACTTTCTGCAATTTCACCCGAAACAATTCCTGCGCTTTGCAATTCTTTCGTCTGAAACATATGTGCTCCAAAATGTGATGGGTTCGTAGCATGGAAAACAAAAAAATTCTACCGCAAGAACGAACAAAACCCAGATCTAATCTAGATAAAGGCCAAGATCTAATCTATTAGACATGTGCAACGAGATAGATCTGTACTAACCCTTGTAGATCCGAAAGCGTTACGAGATTCGGATCTCGTGGTTGATGTAGTCGATCACTTGCCGATCTCAAGATCGAGTAGACGATCCTTCCGGCGCCGCGTTTCGGCAGCGCTTCCGCAGTCGGTCACACGTGCGGAGTCAAAGCAGACCTTCCTCTCCTCGTTCCAGCGAGCAGCGGAGGTAGTAGATCTTCTCCACGGAATCCCAGCAGCACGACAGCGTGGTGGTGGTGGTGGAGTAGAGAATTCTGCAGGGCTTCACCTAAGCCCGAGCAGAAGAAAGGAGGAGGAGAGAGGCGGCTAGGGCAAGAGTGGTGGAGGGGACCACGGGGTGGCGCCTCCACCCCTCTATTTAAAGGAGGGAGGCGCCCTGGGGAGGTGGAGTCCTTGTAGGACTCCCCTCTCCCTTGGCCGGTGGATTGGGAGGGGGGAGGAGTCCTCCTCCCCACGACTCCTTGTCTTGCCCCACAAGGACTCCTTGATCCTTTCTTGGTTTTCAAGCAAACTCCAAGAAATCTTCCAGAACCTTCCGAAACCTTCTAGAATCCTCATACAAATACTCCGGAACATTTCCTAACTCAGAAAATGATCCCCAATATATGAATCTTATTCTCCGGACAATTCCGGATCTCCTCGTGATGTTCCGAATCCAATCCGAGACTCCGAACAACATTCGGTCTCCAACGCACATTCCATATCTACTTAAAACAACTTCGAACCTTAAGTGTGTCACCCTACGGTTCGTGAATATGCAGACATGATGGAGACACCTCTCCGATCAATAACCATCAGCGGGATCTGGAGATCCATAACGGCTCCCACATACTCAACGATGACTTCGTGATTGATAGAACCATTAACATACGAAACCAATTCCCTTTGTCACGCGATACTCTACTTATCCGACGTTTGATCGTCGGTATCTCCCTACCTAGTTCTACCTCGTTACTGATAAGTACTTTTTACTCGTTCCATGTTATGCCATCCCTTGTGACCCAGTCACATGCTTGCAAGATAATTAGATGACATTCCATCGAGAGGGCCCAGAGCGTATCTATCCGTCATATGGATGGACAAATCCCAATCTTGGTCCATGCGCTTCCACACATACTTTCAGAATACCCAATGACACCTTTATGACCACCCAGTTACGAAGCGGTGTTTGATGTCATCAAAGTACCCATCCGGTGATGGTGATTAACATAACCTCATGGTCGAAGGATTAGGTTATTATGTATTTTAAAGCTTACAGCAAAACGAACTTAATGACTTGATCTTATGCTACGCTTACTATGGGTGTGTGTCCATCACATCATTCTCCTAATGATATGATCTTGTTATTAACGACATCCAATGTCCATGATCAGGAAACCATGATCATCCATTAATCAACAAGCTAGTTTAACAAGAGGCTTACTAGGGACTCTTTTATGTTTACAAAACACACGAGTATTAATTTCCGGTTAATACAATTATAGCATGGGATGTAAACATTTATCATAAACATAAAGATATAATAATAACCTCTTTATTATTGCCTCTTGGGCATATCTCCAACAGTCTTCCACTTGCACTAGAGTCAATAATCTAGTTAAAAAACTTGTGCATTCAACACCTATGGCTTTCTGGTGTTGTATAGACACTATTGCTAGTGGTAAACATAATCTTCGGATCTGACACTTCCAGGTCCGTGTGTATTTGCATGTCCTGGCGTCTCTACGCATTACTCATTCTCCAATGAGATGGCATTGTATAAATTTGGTCCTTTGGTGAGACCTTTAGTTTCTTGGGATTAAATCATGTTGATACAATTGTCGTACAATGTATCTTCATAGTATTATCCCGCTATGAACCACGCCTAGTTTGATAACAAACTACTTAACACAAATGCCCTCCTTTGCTGCTACTATAGCAGTTATATACTTAGCCTTTTGTTGTAGTATCCGTCACAATATCTCAACTTTGGAACTCATCCAAATCCATCATGGAACATCCTTTCCATTATATTGTGCCACCCATAGTCTAAATTGAGATAAATTTAATTTGTATCTTGTGACAAAACTAGTATCAATGTAACACTTTACAATGAACTACCTTTAACTATTTGTCACTTATACATGATATATTCTTAGTTCTTCCAAAGCTCGTAAGAATATCTTTACTATTGTCCAATGATCATCTTATGAATCATTCTGGTATATGCTCATAACATTTAGAGCATAGGATATATCTGGATGTGTACATCTCAAAGAATGATTGATCAAAATATTCTTGTGATTTAACCAAGTGTCAAAACACTTGAATCTCGTGTCAACACACTTGAATCTTGATTTAGTCCTTTCCGTGCGTCAAGAACCTTTCTTGTTGTTTCAATATTGAACTCATTCAACATCTTATCTATGTACATTTGGCAAAACCATATTAGCGCCTCAATCTATACATATAGACATTGATGCCTAATTCTTGAGTTATGCCTAAGTCTTTCATCGAAATGAAATTCTTAACCTGTGTCAATAAAAGATACATTATTTCTAATCAACAATATGTCTTTCACATAATGTATTAGAAATATGTCTTAACGCTCCCACTTAATTTCTTGCAAAATGCAAAACATCTTCATCGTCTCGGAAGATTCCAACTCCGCGATGCTCACTTCAACCATTGAAGTTTTGCATACTCTTTTAGCATCCTTTGAATTAACGAAACCCTTTGGATCGTGTCATGTACACGTCCTAGGTAACCATTCTATTAGAAGAAGTTGTTTTGTTTGTTCAACTACCATATACCAAAATATATGTAGTGGTTGCTACATTAATCCGTCCAGACTAAATATCGCTATGAAAGATCAAATCTTATCATAGTCAATTCCTTGAACATTGTCGTAAACTCTTTCCGACATGTCGACTATTTCATAGATTTGAAATATCCATGTCTATTTCTTTATAGATCCAAACACGACCGATAGGCTTCACGCCTTTCCGGAGGGTCTTCTAAGTTCAGAAACTTGATTTCTCGTGTATGGATACTATCACGGATTCCATGACTTCTAGTCATTTTATGGAGTCAGGGCCCATCATCGCTTCTTTGCATGTAGTCGGTTCATCATTGTCACAACAATAACGACTTGCTTATCAAATCTTACTATTTGATTCTTACCGACCCACACGGTTCTATAGGAACTCTAATCTCCGAGACCACACCTCTTGTAATCACGAGAGCCATGAGCATTGTGGCCGCCACTGGGACACTTTACGGCGCTACACTACTTAGCACATATAGCTAAGGTTCAACAACCTTATCAAAATTCTATTGTCCTCCCACTTAACTTTTCACGAAAAATTCCTTCTCAAGAAACTTGACGTTCCAAGCGACAAACTCTTTTGTCCTCGGCATTATGGAGAAATTCCCAACAAATTCTTTGGAATAACCTACAAAGACGTGCTTATCCGACTTTGGTTGTAAACATTTTACTTATGCATAGCATACCAAAATTTAAGAAAAGACAATTCGGGTTTTATCCCAAACCATAACTCATATGGTGTCATTTCAATGGATCACGATGGAGCTCTTTTCAGTGTAAAAGCGGTAGTCACTAAAGCTTTAATCTTTAAAATATAATGGCAGTTTTATAAATGACACCTTTGATCTTACCATGTAAAACAAGGTTTCATTACATATCTCGAACACTCCATACTCCTATGGTGTTTTGGGAAATGCAAATCCATGGAACGATTCCTCAAATCTTAGGTGTTTTGCTAAACTTGTAACTCAAACATCTTTCTTTATGATCCAATCATAAACTCTTTTATTTTCTTGTTACAATGATTTTCCACTTCATCTTGAAAGTCTTTGAACATTTTTCAAATGTTTCATACTTCTTCCTTATTGAGTAAGTATATACATATACTCACTCAAATCTTCAGAGAAAGCATATGAAGTTGAAATCCATCGCCCACAACTACACATAATGGACTATATACATCAATATGTACAAATTCCAATCAGTTAGTCGTCCGTTCCTCTTTTGGCCTACGAATGGAGTTTTAATTATCTCCAGGAAAGTATCACAAGCGTCATTTGATCCAAATCAAAGACTCCAAAAATCCATCAACATGGAGTTTCTTCATATATCCTTTCAATATAATTTAAACGGCGATGTCACTTCGCAAGTGATCTTTCAATCATTTGTCTTGCGACATTTTAGCATTAGTTTTATGGTCGTTATTTCTCCTACCAGACTTGTATATTATCCATCTATTATGGAATACGGTAATTATTTGAACAACCTTTTGTCGTCATAATACCTGATCAAAATAACAATTATTGAAACAAATCTTGAAGGCAAGCTTTGATGTTAACGAGCAACACAACAACCCTTTGTTTGTTTTCGATGAACATCATCACATTTTCTCTTGCTAGTTACTTAGGCCATTGCAGTTCATGAATTGTGTTGTCCTGTATGACACTTCATACCAACCAATTCGGTATCCAATACCGGTATCCAATACCTAAGAACCACATTGTTTAACAAGCAAGGAATACAACCATAACATGTATATCTTCTATATGCCTAAGTTGGACATCTCCAACCTTTTATTTTCTGCCAAATATTTTATAGATTCTCTTTCAGCAATTCCTTTTCTTTTAAAAGAATCTATCAACATCAATAGTGGTGTCATCAACATGACACATGGTACAAAGCGTATATAGTCAACTACTAATACCTTTGGACTTGCACTTTGAGGTGGATCACCATCATCAAATGTTTGACATTCTTTCAAAATTCCATTCTTTAGTAATATTTTAGTGTAGTAAATATTTTACTTACATCTTCTATTCATCCTTATCATGACAACTTTCATGATCAAGCTGCTATAGCTTATAAAGGTGAATGGCGAATATAATGTTTCTTTTTCAAAACCTTTTGGAGGATTAGGACGACTAGTGTCTCCAACCTTCACAAATTCTCATCAAATATGAGGACGTATACTCTATCATGTTGTAACCAACACATTGTTTTAGATATCGCAATACCTTTCACATATGATGGTTTCTGAAACATTGCTTTCAGCTCTTAGATAAACTTGATATTAAAAACAATCTTTTGAGTATCAAGAATCATGGAGGCAAACATGATACATTAGATACTAACACTGGAATTGTTATTCTTGATTTAATACTATTTATTAAACTTCATGGAGTAGATAGAGTTTGCTGAAAGTTTGCAATAGGACTTATAAACTTTAAATTGACATTCAAAACAATACGATACCAGTTCGTAAAGTAAATATCCAGAATTTCTATAGTTCCACTATCTCAACTATAACTAAGCGTAAGGTGGTGAACGGATGCCAATGACTACAACAAACTATGCAAATTCACTTTGATTGTGTTTATGATAAATTGAGTTCGACTAATCCAAATTACAAATGAACTCCCACTCAAAACAACATCCCTCGAGTTGTTTTAGTGATTACACGAACCAAATCCACTACACCAAGTCCGATCATCACGTGAGATGATGTAGCTTTAAAGGCGAACAATCAACATGTTCATCATATCATCCATATGACTCATGCTTTACCTTTCGGTATTCCGTGTTCCGAGACCATGTCTGTACATGCTAGGCTCATCAAGGTTAACCTTAGTTTCCGCATGTGCAAATCTGGCTTGCACCCGTTGTATGCACACGTAGAGTCTATCACATCCGATCATCACGAGATGTTTCACAACGACGAGTCTTAGCAACGGTGCCAACTAAGGACGAACACTTTATTACTTGATATTTAGTGAGAGGGATCATCTTATAATGCTACCGTCGCGATCTAAGCAATACAAGATGCATAAAGGATTAACATCACAGGCAATTCATAATATGTGATATGATATGGCCTTTCTTCTTGTGCCTTTGATCTCCATCTCCAAAGCATGGACATGACCTCCATCATCACCAGCGTGGCGTCAAGGTCCGTGGCGCCGCTTCATGGTTGTCCATCACCAACAGCAACTATTACAACTACTTGGAATAAAGCTATTACATGATGAATAGACACGTTGGTCTTAAACAAAATTTAAAGACAACCATTAGGCTCCTGCCGGTTGCCATATTACAATAAGGATCATTGCATACATCAAATATAATAACAATCACATAATGGCCATATCACATCACAAAACCCCTGCAAAAACGAGTTAGACGCCTCTAATCTTCTTTGCATGTTTTACGCGGCTTAGGGCTTTCGAATAAGAACGGATCTTACCTACGAACATGAACCACAACGTTGATACAAGTGCTATCAAGTGCAAAGTGTAGATTGGATCTATACTATGGTGGGAGAGACAGACACCCGCAAAGCCACTTGTGCAAAGCAAGTTACACGTCAAGAGTGGAGCAAGTCTCATGTGCGATGACATGTAAGGTTAGCCCGAGCTGCTTCATCCCACCATACCGCAAGATGCAAAGTACACAAAGCAAAAAACGGCACGAGCACCAACGCCCACAAAACCATTGTGTTCTACTCGTGCAACAGATCTACGCATAGACACGGCTCTGATACCACTGATGGGTTCGTAGCATGGAAAAAAAATTCTATCGCAAGAACAAACAAAACCCAGATCTAATCTAGATAAAAGCCAAGATCTAATCTATTAGACATGTGCAACGAGATAGATCTGTACTAACCCTTGTAGATCTGAAAGTGTTACGAGATTCGGATCTCGTGGTTGATGTAGTCGATCACTTGCCGATCTCAAGATCGAGTAGACGATCCTTCCGGCGCCGCGTTCCGGCAGCGCTTCCGTAGTCGGTCACACGTGCAGAGTCAAAGCAGACCTTCCTCTCCTCGTTCCAGCGAGCAGCGGAGGTAGTAGATCTTCTCCACGGAATCCCAGCAGCACGACGGCGTGGTGGTGGTGGTGCAGTAGAGAATTCTGCAGGGCTTCACCTAAGCCTGAGCAGAAGAAAGGAGGAGGAGAGAGGCGGCTAGGGTAAGAGTGGTGGAGGGGACCAGGGGGTGGCGCCTCCACCCCTCTATTTAAAGGAGGGAGGCGCCATGGGGAGGTGGAGTCCTTGTAGGACTCCCCTCTCCCTTGGCCGGCGGATTGGGAGGGGGGAGGAGTCCTCCTCCCCCACGACTCCTTGTCTTGCCCCTCAAGGACTCCTTGTCTTGCCCCACAAGGACTCCTTGATCCTTTCTTGGTTTTCAAGCAAACTCCAAGAAATCTTCCAAAACCTTCCGGAACATTCCGAAACCTTCTAGAATCCTCATACAAATACTCCAGAACATTTCCTAACTCGGAAAATTATCCCCAATATATGAATCTTATTCTCCGGACAATTCCGGATCTCCTCGTGATGTCCCGAATCCAATCCGAGACTCCAAACAACATTCGGTCTCCAACACACATTCCATATCTACTTAAAACTATTTCGAACCTTAAGTGTGTCACCCTACGGTTCGTGAATATGCAGACATGATGGAGACACCTCTCCGATCAATAACCATCAGCGGGATCTTGAGATCCATAACGGCTCCCACATACTCAACGATGACTTCGTGATTGATAGAACCATTAACATACGAAACCAATTCCCTTTGTCACGCGATACTCTACTTATCCGAGGTTTGATCGTCGGTATCTCCCTACCTAGTTCTACCTCGTTACTGATAAGTACTCTTTACTCGTTCCATGTTATGTCATCCCTTGTGACCCAGTCACATGCTTGCAAGCTAATTAGATGACATTCCACCGAGAGGGCCTAGAGCGTATCTATCCGTCATATGGATGGACAAATCCCAATCTTGGTCCATGCGCTTCAACACATACTTTCAGAATACCCAATGACACCTTTATGACCACCCAGTTACGAAGCGGTGTTTGATGTCATCAAAGTACCCATCCGGTGATGGTGATTAACATAACCTCATGGTCGAAGGATTAGGTTACTATGTATTTTAAAGCTTACAACAAAACGAACTTAATGACTTGATCTTATGCTACGCTTACTATGGGTGTGTGTCCATCACATCATTCTCCTAATGATATGATCTTGTTATTAACGACATCCAATGTCCATGATCAGGAAACCATGATCATCCATTAATCAACAAGCTAGTTTAACAAGAGGCTTACTAGGGACTCTTTTATGTTTACAAAACACACAAGTATTAATGTTTCCGGTTAATACAATTATAGCATGGGATGTAAACATTTATCATAAACATAAAGATATAATAATAACCACTTTATTATTGCCTCTTGGGCATATCTCCAACAAAATGGTGTCCGGTAACTCTTAAGTGTGTCACCCTACGGTTCGCGAATAATGCAGACATGATTGAGACTCCTCTCAGATCAATACTCAGAAGCGGGACCTGGAGATCCATACTGACTCCTGCATATTCAACGACGACTTCTGTGATCATGAGAACCTTTAACGCTATTAATTAAATGCCTTTGTCTCGCGATATATTACATGTCCGAGATTCGATCATTGGTATCTCCATACCTAGTATCTCCATACCTAGTTTGATCTCGTTGCCGACATGCACTCTTTTCTCGTTCTCGTGATATAACATTCTAGTGATCATATCACTTGCTTGCAAGCTATCTTAATGTGATATCACCGAGAGGGCCCAAAGTATATCTATCCGTCATCGGTATTGACAAATTCCACTCTTGATCCATGAACCTCAACATAACACGTTTGTAGCATTGAACCCATCTTTATAGTCACCCTGTTACGGTGTGACGTTTGATGTTATCAAGATACTCTTCCGGTGTTAGCAATTAACATGATCTCGTGGTCTAAGGATAAAGATTACTTTGTATGATGTTATAGCAATATAAACATAATGACTTGATCGTAATGCTATACTTCGGATGAATGTTCATCACATCATTTCACAAATGGTGTGACCTTGTTATTAACAACATCCAATGTCCATGATCAGGAAACCTTGATCATCTTGTTAATCAACAAGCTAGTCTATAAGAGAGGCATAACTAGGAACCATTTTTGTTTATTAAACACACATGTATTGACGTTTCCGGTCAATACAATTATAGCATGCAAAATAAACATTTATCATAAACATGGAATAAGATAATAACCACTTTATTATTGCCTCTCGGGCATATTCCCTTCAGGTACCATATACATGGGACAACAAACAAACAGGCCCGGCCAACGTAAAAGCAAGACTTGATCGAGGTCTTGCCAATGCTGAATTCTTGCAGCTGTTTGAGCATGTCAGAGTTCGACACATATGTACGATGGAGTCTGATCACTGCATTGTGTTAGTGGAGTTTTGGGAGAATCTAAGGCGTGTTCAGTCATATGGGGCGAAACAGTTCCGGTATGAGAATGTGTGGCAGACGCATGTTGATTATGATAGGCTGGTTTCAGATTCTTGGTGGAAAAATCAAAATCCCCAAGGGCTTCAGGGAGTAGTTGATTGTTTGAACTTCCTCCGTCTTGAGCTGGAGCCATGGGGAGCTCGTGAATTCGGTTGTCTTGCAAAGAAGGTTAAAAAGCTTCAATAGCAGCTAGACAAGTTGCGCCGTCGATCGATGGGTAGTGGACCATCAGATGAGGAGAAATGTGTTGTGAAACAGTTGCGTGAGGCCCTGCGTCAAGAAGAGACGTGGATGCGGCAGCATTCGCGGGTTCAATGGCTGCAGGAGGGTGATCGCAATACTTCTTACTTCCATGCGCAAGCCTCAAATCGGAAACGTATCAATAGAATCACTGGGCTGAGGCGACAAGATGGATCAGTTTGTGTTTCTGAAGTGGAGGATAAGGCGGAGGTCCAAGAGTTTTTTCAAACCCTTTAGACATCTCAAGGGTACAATGACATGTCTGATCTGTTGAACCTTGTTCCGGCGAGGGTGTCTTCAGATATGAACAATGCGTTGGATAAACCGTTTGAACCAGGTGAAGTGAAAACTGCTCTTTTCCAAATGGCGCCTTCGAAGGCCCCTAGGGTTGATGGTTTTACGGCAGGCTTTTTCCAGCGGCATTGGGAGTTAGTGCAACATACCATTGTGCCAGCAGTTTTGGATTTCTTAAACGGTGGCGAGTTGCCGGTGGGGCTCAACGATACCTCTATCACCTTAATTCCAAAGGTACGACACCCCCAGGTGATCTCACAGTATCGGCCTATTTCCTTATGCTCTGTGCTTTACAAAATTGGTGCTAAGGCAATTACAAATAGACTTAGAGGATGCTTGAATGAGATTGTGAGTGAAGAGCAAAGTGCTTTTGTTCCAGGTCGCCTGATCATGGATAATGTTCTGGTTGCATATGAGAGTGTGCATACCATGAAGAGAAGGAAGAAAGGGAAAAACTTTTCTTATGCGATGAAGTTGGATATGATGAAAGCCTATGATAGAGTTGAATGGCACTATCTGGAGGCAATTTTGATGAAGCTAGGATTTAGCTTCAATTTCATCCGACTGATTATGAAGTGTGTGTCTTCGGTCTGGTTTTCTCTTAGAGTTAATGAGGAATTGCTGCCTTACTTTACACCCTTGCTTGATCTGCGCCAAGGGGACCCAATTTCCCCATATCTATTCCTTCTATGTGGTGAGAGGTTCACGTCTCTGCTAAAATTCTTCGGCGGAAACTATGTGGACAGAGGTATTAGGGTGAGCTTTAATTCACCTTGGGTTAACCATCTCTTGTTTCGGACGACAACCTAATATTTATTAGTGCCTGCAACCAGAGTGCGGTTAGACTAAATGACATTCTGGAAGTCTATGATTCTTGCTCGGGACAGAGGGTAAACAGGGAAAAAAGTTCTATCTACTTCACCCCTAATACCCCGGATGTACTGAGGTAGAGTGTGAAACAAACGCTTAGCATTAATGTGGAGGCGTTCAACGAGAGATATCTGGGTCTTCCAACTGCTGTTGGGAGGATCACTAGCGGCACTTTTGACCATATTGGGGAAAGATCAAGAGGGAAGATGCAGGGCTGGTCGGAAAAGTACCTTGCTTGCGCTACAAGGGAGGTGCTCTTGAAATCCGTTATTTAGTCAATCCCAACTTTTGGCATGACAGTTTTCCTGCTGACCAAGAAGGTGTGCACATCTCTGACTTCAGCGATGGCAAAGTACTGGTGGAGCAGCTCCCTGGATAGGAGGTCAATGCATTGGGTCTCCTGGAAAAATCTGGCTACACCCAAGATAAGGGCCGGGACGGGGTTTCGTGATCTACACCTGTTCAACCTTGCGTTGCTAGGAAAGCATGGGTGGAGATTTATGACAGATGAAAGCTCTCTGTGTGCGAGGGTGCTGAAAGGTCATTATTTTCCTAACTGTGATTTCATGCATGCAATTGTCCCGAAATCGGCTTCGACGACATGGCGTGAAATTGTCACGGGACGTGAGGCTTTGCAGGCAGGATTGATCAAACGAGTTGCTACAGGAGAAACGATCTCAATTTGGGATGATAAGTGGATCCCTGGCTCATACTCCATGAAGCCATTGTTCAAACCTGATGATACTGAGCAAGTGAAAGCTAGTGAACTGGTGAATGTGAGTGATCTGATTGACTCTGATAATTGGACGTGGCGGAGTGATCTAGTCCGCGCTGTTTTTGCTCTACCTGATGTTGAGTCCATTCTCAACATACCGCTTAGGTCAGGTGGGGGCGACAATTTTTATGCCTGGAATTATGAGTCCTCTGGTATCTACACCGTTAAATCTGCGTACCGTGCTCTCATGACTCAAAAGGAGCATCTGACTCTTGAGGAAGGGACGGCTACAGAATCCTCAACGACAGAAAAACAAGTGTGGACTGTTGTATGGAAGCTCAAGGTGGTTCCAAAAGTGAGAGTCTTCTGGTGGCGGGTACTACGTGGTATCTTGTCGGATGAATGCACGCTCAAATTGAGGCATATTGCGGAGATTAGTCGATGCAAAATCTGTACCGCAAAGGAGGAAGACTTAATGCATGCTCTGATTACATGCTCCCATGCAAAAATGTTCTGGGCCGAAGCTCGGCGGTGCCTTGATGTTGAACTGCCTCGGCTACACCCTCAAACATGGGCAAGAGATATTCTGTGTGATGATATGTTCAATGATCATGAGTGTTCGAAGATTATTACGGTGATGTGGTCCATCTGGCACTCTCGGAATCGATGGAAACATGATCAGGAAACCTCTGATCCGGTGTATGTGGTGAAGACAATTAGAGAGTCTCTGACTTTGTTGGAGATCCCTAAGCAGCACACGGTGATGCCTGGACATGGCTGGCGACCACCGGAGTCAGACTACATAAGATCAATACGGATGGTGCTATTAATTTTGATGATGGTAATGGTGGGGCGGGTGGTATTGCACGCTCAGCAAATCATCTCATTGGTGCCTAGAGCAAGCCACTGCCTGGGATCACGGATCCTCTCATAGCTGAGTGTCTGGCGCTGCGGGAGGGTGTCATCGCAAAGTTTCGAGGCCTTGAGCATGTGATAATGGAGACAGACTGTTTGGAGGTTGTAAACTTCTGGAATACTCGCCACAACTCTCGTTCGATTGTGGCTCCAGTGCTAGTAGAGATTGGAGAGTTAGCTTCTTCTTTTGATTCCTTTGTTATTCTGCATGTAATAAGATCATCCAACTTCGTGGAGCATCTTTGTGCAAAGCGTACGAGCACTTTGAATGTGTCCGAGAGTTGGATGGTTGAGACTCTGTAGCATCCCAATTGTCTAACAATTGCAATGCTACTAGCCTAGTCTATATATATGCTACTTCCTACATATAATTGTTGCATCATAATTATATCATGCTCATGTCATCATGCCACATTGCATTTGAGCATCATATAAAACCCTTTTCATTTGGTTCTTATCTCATATGTATTATTAATTGTATTTGCCTCCTGATATATTGTATTTGGATCTTGATACATGCTTGATGCCCAAGTTGAGTTGGGGGCATATCTTTTATTAACTCCACCACTTTCTTGTCACCGCCCCATAATTCCACCATCCAACTATATGTGAGCTTTGCATTTCATTTGGGTTTACCTCTAGCTCCTGTGGGTTGGGATGGATCCACTTACTATTCCACATGCTTCCATTTATGCACCATATTGTTTTCACATTATTGATATATGAGGAGCCACATGGCCACCTTTGCATGCATGCGGTTATTTTTTCACTTGTCTTATCTTCCATATGTAAGGATGGCAATGGGTAGGGTATGGGTAGGGTATGGGCAGGGTAGAGCAATACCATACCCATACCCGTATAGTCAATGGGTACAAAATTTTACCCATACCCGTACCCGCGGGTATAAAATTTTACCCGTACTCATACCCGCCGGGTACCCATACCCATTGGGTACCCGGTGGGTAGATCCAATAGTACATAAGTTATTCACAATTTTACGTTCATCAATAACATATATTTTAAAAAAGGCAATTATCTCTACTTAATAATAGGTAGACGAGTATATGAAAGTATCAAGTTTAGAATTCACAATCGCATACTTATCCCTATGCTTCTTGGCCGCATAGGTTGACAATCTACAGGTAAGTTTGACATGTCAATTTAAACGAGCAGAGTATGGATATACCTATGGGTACAAGTTTATACCCGTGCCCATACCCGTAACATAACGGGTAGGGTATGGGTATTACCCGTGGGTATAAAAAAGTGCCCATACCCTACCCATGCGGGTACGGTACCCGCGGGTACCCGTACCCATGGGTAAAATTGCCATCCTTATCCATATGGGTTGTTTGGGAATAATTGAGCATTGTTTAAATACATCCGTGGCCTAATGATCTTCTAGTGGCACATACACACTAGCATGGCCTATTCTATTCAATGAAGCTTAAATCTACCCTTACCATATTTTTATCAAGCTTATGGTGTGTCCTTTAATCAAGTATGGGTGTGCATGGGTGTAATAGGTGCCCATAGGTATATTTAGTTGTTTTCACAACTAATGAATGTGGCATTTATTTAGTTATGCATGGGCCATGCAAGGTCCTCTTCTTTTCTTCCTTAGGGCTTCTTTTGGTCTTGTAGAGAAGTTTGTTTGAGGAAAATCTAGCAATGGGTTTCAAAATTCAAACCAAACCCTATTTAACCACCCTCTACCTTTTCCCTCTTTGATGCCCATTATTGCATGTGCATGCAATATAACCATCTCCTTCTTTCTCCATCTCTTCAATATTCTAGTGTTGGCCACCATGTTTTCTTTTGGGTTTTATTTGAGCAATTCTTTTACACACCTAACAACCTAAACTCCATATCTACCATCTCATCTCTCTTTGACATCTCACCATGATCATGTATATGTATGTGGACATATACACCCACACCTACATCTACTCCAACTCTAACTAATCTCTCTTTCTCTCTCTCTCTCTCTCGGCCACCTCTCTCTCTCTCTCGGTTTCTCTCCCTCTCTCCCTACCAGGCAGGCCCCACCACGTCTCACCCCTCATCTGCCCTCCCCACTCCTTTCTTTGGCTTCAAGACAAAGAGAAGAAGGAGGGAGGAAAAGCCCTACCCGATCACCCTCCTCCTCACTTTTTGCAAAGTTACCACCCCATGTGCTTCCTTCCTTCCTCTCCTCACCAAACCAGCCACCTAGAGCAGCCTCAGATCGAGATCTGAACGCCCCAGCACCCTCTCCATCCTCTCTTCCTTCCTCTTTCTCCAAACCTTTGCCATGGCACCATATCCCTAACCCTAGCCGTCTACCTGCTGTCCCCGTCGACCTGGCGACCCCCAAGGCAGACCCGCAGTACCAGGACCTTCCCCTGCTACCTCACCGTCGCCCTGGACCTGCCGCCATGCCCGTACCTCGCCGGATCATCGCCGTCGCCACCATGCCCGCGAGGGAGCCGAGGAAGCCGGCCGCGAGCCTCGCCAAGGATCACGTCCACCTCGAGCCGTCTTTCTGCACCTATCGGTCGCTGGTGAGGTCCTCAACCCGCTTGACATGGTCCCTACCCTCCTATCGCCGTAGAGCGTCGCCGCCTTCTGTCGAGCAGTCCGCATGCGCGCTCGCCGCCGCGCGCCGTGCTCTAGCAGATAGCAGCTGCTGCAGCAGCTTCCGTCCCGCCTCTATTTCTTCATCGTGCCCCACGCGCTGTAGACCTCCTCCGGCGATGACACCTGAACGAAAGATGTAGCCCGCACAACCCTCTACATCTTTCCTTTTTGTGGCTTGGCGAGATTCGCCGCCGATTAGTCGCCATCGTCGTCAGAACTCCGGCCGAGCCCCTGTTCTCTGCTGACAACGCGCAGCCGACAGTCCGTCGTCGCCGACGCTTTTGAAGAAAAACCCCTGCCGTTTTTCCCGCCTCAACCCGTCGTCCCAAGTGGCCCATCTGTCACTCTCTCGTGCCTTTTCACAAATAGGGCCCCGTGCTTTTCTGTTTTAGCCGCGCCTGCCTGGGATCGCCCACGTGTCACGTCCCGGCTGGGCGACGCGTGCGCATGGTCCCACGGGTCCTGGCCCCGCTTGTCGGTGGCCATGGCTAGCTGCGGTTCGTGTAGGAAAACCCTTGTAGCCCGCTGCGCCCCACCTGTGGTTGAGTCAACGCCGGCCCCACTCGTCGGTGACTGGGGATAGCTTGACTTGGGTGTAAAAAGTCCTGACGATTTTCTGTTTAAATAAAATAATTTCAGTAAATGTTTAAATACAAATACAAATTTGTTTTTAAATAACTTTTAAATTACAAATCCAAATAATACAAATGATATATGTTTTTGAATCAGAAAAAATGAGAGGATTTCAAATATGCTATTCAAAATAATGTTTGACCACTTCAAATTTTCGAGATGATTAAAATTACAATAAAATGCCATTTTCTTAATAAATTAATAACTTTAATTCTATAACTCCAAATTCAACAAATAATATGTCTAAATCGATCAGCGCGACGAGGCCGTTCTATCTATGCATTCCTTGTTCTGAATTGAAGCATGCATCATGTCATTATTAAAATTCAGAACTGTTTATGGCAATAAAACTTGACCAAATAAAGACTAAAATGCATTATTCTTGTACCCACACCTCACCCTTGCCATGCTACTTTAATGCCATGTTAATTGTGCATCATTCATCATGGCATGCTCGTTTGCTTGTCGCATCTATTCATATGCTTGTGCACTTTATTTATGTTGGCCCTTGTTTGTTTGGTTCTTCTTCGAATAGACGCCCAGCAGGAGAATTATCAGGAATCACAGGAGTTCTACCCAGATCCATCTCTCGCTTCAACTGAGCTGCCAGGCAAGTACTACCACATGCTTGCATACATATAGTACCTATTGCCTCTATCTTATTCTTGCATCATTGAGTCGCAATTGCATTAAATTGAATCCCAAGTATTGCATAGCCTTTACTTTTAAGCCCCACCGAAGCTTGTTCCTCCATCCCATGAGCCTTACTACAGGAGTTGTTTGAGCCATGCGAGTCGTAGAAAAGCATGTGTAGGATATGTGAGTGTCTGATGGATAATGAGGTACCTAAACAACTTAATCTGAGTAGTAATGGGATAACTAATGAAAGAGGCACCGGTGAGCAATATCCGCTATTTGGTTTTTCATGCTCACTTGTGTCCCGTAGGACCCCGAGTACTTGATTCCTGTTCCTTGACTATTCGCACTATCCACATCCGAGAGGCCTTATGGACCCCCCTGAGCCAGAGCTTGATTCATTTCTATTTCTTGGGGCCACAAGTAGTTTGGGGTTTTATTACTATCCTGTACCTATGCCATGTTTACTGTTTATTTACGATTGTGCGAGGAGCACCTGTACTATTTTGGATCGTGACACGTTTTCGCTGTATCGACAAGCCCAGTCACACTTTCGGGTTCCCAGTCGTTTACCGCCGTCCACACAAACCTTGAGTCCGTCTCGGAGTCAGCTAGTTTCATTGCGGGTAGCTTAATGGGGTGGCCCCCTGAAATATTACTGAATCCTATGATCGCTTTGTCGTGAATGCCTCGTT
Source organism: Avena eriantha (assembly GCA_910589775.1). Taxonomy (NCBI): domain Eukaryota; kingdom Viridiplantae; phylum Streptophyta; class Magnoliopsida; order Poales; family Poaceae; genus Avena; species Avena eriantha. The sequence continues at coordinate 492,831,216 of OU342740.1, forward strand.
GGGTTTTGAGTTGGTTTTTCCGAGGTTGATCGAGTGTGTGTTGCTATTTGTGCACCCCTGCAGGGTAAATCTTTCTGAAAGCGGTGTCCGCGGTTATGGACGACTTGGAGCACAGTTTCTCGATCATAGACAAGTCTAACTAAAGTACCGCTTTTAAATTGACTATGTACCTGACTAGTAAATAGTGCAATACTCATGGAATGGTTAATAAAACGTCCAACGGATGGGGGTTTGTTTGTCCGCTTCCTTGAGGGTAAGCGAGGAGGAGGATGGATCTGTTAATTATACTATTATAACTGTTGTTCTTAATTCACGGACATCCGTCTATCATTGGTTAGGCGGATGGTTAGCGAGTATCTATATACTTGTTAGTTATTATCTTTTGCTGCAATTGCGTCACCCTAGGTTGTGTCCCTTTTAGAGGCATAAAGACTTGCTGAGTACCCCTAGGGTCTGACACGATAAATTGTTTGATTCAGATGAACAGGTGTACTCGCAAGATGGATACTGGGTGGAGGAGACGGATGATGTTGGCAACGATCACTTGGTGTAGAGATTCCGGGAACGGGGATCCATGAGATCTGTGGGCGGGATGTGTTATTTATGTGGCATCTTATGCTGATTTGCTTCTTATCCGTACTCGGATCTTGTTTTCCGCTTCCGCCTGATACTCTAATGTTTGATGTATGGGGAGCTATCTTAAAATATTAACTCTATCTAGGATATCTGAATCTTGCCGTATGGCGTTGCAATATTTCTATTTCTTTTAGATGGAATGGCTCTGAGGACTGTTGTATGTGGCTTGCATACATACTCACTTGTGTATGTAGTTGATCCCTTCGCCTGCCGATTACGCCGCTCGTTCTTGTCCCGATGCTTTGAAAGTGGTTAGGACGGCCGAAAGGTCTACCATGAGTGGCCCCGGGCCCCACCGTACTATTTTAACCACTTTCGCTCATCCAGGCATGTAACTAAGAGCGTAATTCACCGAGGTAGTTACAATTGGTATCAGAGCCATCCCGCCCTTCAGGGTCTCAGCCAAAATGGTCGTTGTCAGTCTAGCAAATATTTTTGGTAGTTATGTATACTAGAGAAAAACAAAACGTGAGAGTAGGACTGCTTCCATTTTTCTTCTTACCCACCCACCCACCCTTTTTCTAGTAAGGAAGTGTAACGTTTTCAATCCTCTTCTAAAATTCAAACTAGGATTAACGTGTTCGAGGTTCCATAGTACCATAGGTTGTGTGTGTGTGTGTGAATTCTTTGTCTATCTGTTGCATCCAAATGTTATCGCTATCTGCCTTTTGGTTATCAACTGTTGGTACATTCCATACCGACAGGCTTTTGTAACCGACGCGATCTATCCGATTCGTTGCAAACCGACACGATCTGTCTTACTCTTTGTTAACCGGCGCAATCGTGTTAAGGGTGTTCTTCCTTCCAGCATGCTTTCACAGAATGTGGAGTTGCTAATCTCTATCTGATAAGTGGTTTTGCGCATCTATTGGTATTTTAATGCCGAAAAATGCGGAAATTTTTTCTTTGATACATCTGTGTTTCCACACTCCTCTTCAGTCGTGTGTGAAACATTATCTATCTTCCTTTTATTAGCATGTTCATGCTAACTTATTCTTTGTCACCGACGCTTAATCCTGGAGTTTTACTTCATCATCAATTCTCTTGGGCTAATTACATAACAAGTGTTGATCCGATGCTTGTGATTGTAAAGTGGCTCTCGGCATATCTATATGACACTTATCAAGAGTGAAGTATGGTTAATGGTACCAATTGCATCCTCCAAATGATGGCGGTTATCTCCTGTGATTTTGAGTTATACCGTGATCATATCTTCATCATATTCAAGTATCTTTGGCAATCCGGAGTTTTCGCAAGGCACTACGATGGTCTATCATCTGTCTATCATGCTTCACATATTTTTGAACTCCATATCCGCAAAATTCTCTTTGATACGAGGGAATTGCATCTTTTCGCCTCTGATAGCTTTTCTTAAGGTATGAGCTATCATCGTTCCGTTATCCAAGATCTTTTTATCTTTGTAACCGGCGACCCAATCGACAATGTGAACCAAGTGGCATTTCTTGTTCTCTTTCGAAGGACCAGATAGTCTATTCTGCCAATGCATCTTTTTCAACACGAACCCGTGCTCTTAATATTGATCTTTCAAAGAGCGTTGAGCTCAGGAAGTGTTTCGAACATTTGTTCGTCTCTCTCGCCTCTTGAACTTGATATTCTGGGAATATCTTGTTAATCCGTGGTGGTATATCTTCATGATATGCTTGCCTATTCTATATCAATGGAAGAACATTGAAGATCATCTGTGTCTTTCTCTCAAGCTTCGAGAACACTGCCTGTGTGCAAAGTTCTCAAAGTGTGAACCTTGACTTCTTGAAGTCACCTATCTCGATCACGTCTTTCTGCTAAATACATCGCTTCAATTCTAGAATCAGCAAACCCATTGTTAATTCCATCCTCCACCTTCAATCAAACCCGGAGTTTTTCCTTGTTGGCGAGTTATCATCGTCGTTCCGTTGAAGATTTCCTCAAGACTGCTAAATCTCTCTCAATCATTTCAGGAAGAACATGGAGTTTCGTTTCACCTCTGTCTCGTCAAGTAATCTTTTGAAACCCTCTCGTTCTATTGTCTATGCTCAATCCACCGGAGGCCATGAAGACTTTTCAGATCTTTTGTATTCCTTCTGTTCAAGTTGGTGCTATCTTTTTTCTTTATCTGTTGAATCTTGCAGTTGTTCTCCGTAATCTTCCTGCATATCTTTTCGGTGTTTTGGAATCTTTCGACACGACGACAACATCATCATATGTATCCATCTTTGAATCCGGCGAATCATTTGCATCTATCTTTGTTTTCTTACGGAGTTCCATGAGCTCTTATTGTCAATACCTTCAGTCTGTTTAGTAGTTGGGTGGCATGATTTTCTATTCATGTACAGAGTAATGCTTTGAGTGCGGGATGGAGTAGCTACCATACCACTACTCTTATAATTCGCTCTTGTACATTGAATTGGTGAATTAATGTGATTTCACTCATTCCACGGAAGTTAGAAGTGGCCTTTATCCCTCGATACTTTTACTTCCGTCCTTGTTTCCGGAGTGCTCTCTCGAAGAAAGTAATCAATAATCTCTTGTTGGTGATCTTGTCTTTTCTAGGAGCAAAATCTTTAATTATCTGGTGGGAACAAACGCAAACTCTTTTCTGTCCTCGTCTTTCTACCGGTGCTCGACATTCCCAAACAAGATGGAAGGAAACTATTTCTCCCTTTGTTTCATCAATTCTTTTTCTGTGGTAAAGCCAATTATGGTTGATGCCATTAATCACAAATTTATTCCACATTCCACTTCTTCTACGGATTCTACTATAATCCAGCATCACCTTTCTTGAAGTTATATCCGCGCACCTCAATTGCGTGATCCTTGGTTCTTACCGGCATAAGAAGAAGCTAATCCGTCAATGTCTAGCTAAATCTTTCCGTTGAGATCAAGGAACTCTATTGTGTGAAGGTGATATTGTTTCCAAACTTCTTTTCCTAAATCTTTGGGATGATACAATGCTATTTTTCATAGTGGTTGATATCCCCTCCAAAGTAGCTCTTTTCTTTCGGCGAGACAAAGAATCATCATCGTTTGCAGCTTCCGATCTTTAATCCTAACGGTGTGTCTTTTCTTTATCCATGATACATCGTCCTTTCCTTTTTCTTTCACAAGTGGTTCTATTCTTTTATCATGTTTCTTGAGAAAACCGGAGTTGTGTTCATCCTATCCTTCTTGTCTCACGACAATCCTTCAATTCTTCTAACCCTTTGTTTCTTGAAGCAAACGTAGACTCGCAACAAGTCTAGCAAGTGTTTACAAGGTGTAGTGGCCGAACCATTCCGTTGTTCATCAACTTGGGAACGTGAGAGTCACCTTCGTTCCGAACACCCGCCTCTCCTTGTGTTGTTTCATTTGTCCTAGGAATCTCGGGGCGAGATTCTTATTTAGTGGGGGAGAGTTGTAGCATGCCAATTGTCTAACAATTGCAATGCTACTAGCCTAGTCTATATATATGCTACTTCCTACATATAATTGTTGCATCATAATTATATCATGCTCATGTCATCATGCCACATTACATTTGAGCATCATATAAAAACCTTTTCATTTGGTTCTTATCTCATATGTATTATTAATTGTATTTGCCTCCTGATATATTGTATTTGGATCTTGATACATGCTTGATGCCCAAGTTGAGTTGGGGGCATATCTTTTATTAACTCCACCACTTTCTTGTCACCACCCCATAATTCCACCATCCAACTATATGTGAGCTTTGCATTTTATTTGGGTTTACCTCTAGCTCCTATGGGTTGGGATGGATCCACTTACTATTCCACATGCTTCCATTTATGCACCATATTGTTTTCACATTATTGATATATGAGGAGCCACATGGCCACCTTTGCATGCATGCGGTTATTTTTTCACTTGTCTTATCTTCCATATGGGTTGTTTAGGAATAATTGAGTATTGTTTAAATACATCTGTGGCCTAATGATCTTCTAGTGGCACATACACACTAGCATGGCCTATTCTATTCAATGAAGCTTAAATCTACCCTTACCATATTTTTATCAAGCTTATGGTGTGTCCTTTAATCAAGTATGGGTGTGCATGGGTGTAATAGGTGCCCATAGGTATATTTAGTTGTTTTCACAACTAATGAATGTGGCATTTATTTAGTTATGCATGGGCCATGCAAGGTCCTCTTCTTTTCTTCCTTAGGGCTTCTTTTGGTCTTGTAGAGAAGTTTGTTTGAGGAAAATCTAGCAATGGGTTTCAAAATTCAAACCAAACCCTATTTAACCACCCTCTACCTTTTCCATCTTTGATGCCCATTATTGCATGTGCATGCAATATAACCATCTCCTTCTTTCTCCATCTCTTCAATATTCTAGTGTTGGCCACCATGTTTTCTTTTGGGTTTTATTTGACCAACTCTTTTACAGACCTAACAACCTAAACTCCATATCTACCATCTCATCTCTCTTTGACCTCTCATCATGATCATGTATATGTATGTGGACATATACACCCACACCTACATGTACTCCAACTCTAACTAATCTCTCTTTCTCACTCTCTCTCGGCCACCTCTCTCTCTCTCTCTCTCTCGGTTTCTCTCCCTCTCTCCCTACCAGGCAGGCCCCACCACATCTCACCCGTCATCTGCCCTCCCCACTCCTTTCTTTGGCTTCAAGACAAAGAGAAGCAGGAGGGAGGAAAAGCCCTACCCGATCACCCTCCTCCTCACTTTTTGCAAAGTTACCACCCCATGTGCTTCCTTCCTTCCTCTCCTCACCAAACCAGCCACCTAGAGCAGCCTCAGATCGAGATCTAAACGCCCCAGCACCCTCTCCATCCTCTCTTCCTTCCTCTTTCTCCAAACCTTTGCCATGGCACCATATCCCTAACCCTAGCCGTCTACCTGCTGTCCCCGTCGACCTGGCGACCCCCAAGGTAGACCCGCAGTACCAGGACCTTCCCCTGCTACCTCACCGTCGCCCTGGACCTGCCGCCATGCCCGTACCTCGCCGGATCATCGCCGTCGCCACCATGCCCGCGAGGGAGCCGAGGAAGCCGGCCGCGAGCCTCGCCAAGGATCACGTCCACCTCGAGCCGTCTTTCTGCACCTATCGGTCGCTGGTGAGGTCCTCAACCCGCTTGACATGGTCCCTACCCTCCTATCGCCGTAGAGCGTCGCCGCCTTCTGTCGAGCAGTCCGCATGCGCGCTCGCCGCCGCGCGCCGTGCTCTGGCAGACAGCAGCAGCTGCAGCAGCTTCCGTCCCGCCTCTATTTCTTCACCGTGCCCCACGCGCTGTAGACCTCCTCCGGCGATGACACCTGAACGAAAGATGTAGCCCGCACAACCCTCTACATCTTTCCTTTTTCTAGCTTGGCGAGATTCGCCGCCGATTAGCCGCCATCGTCGTCAGAACTCCGGCAGAGCCCCTGTTCTCTGCTGACGACGCGCAGCCGACAGTCCGCCGTCGCCGACGCTTTTGCAGAAAAACCCCTGCCGTTTTTCCTGCCTCAACCCGCCGTCCCAAGTGGCCCATCTGTCACTCTCTCGTGCCTTTTCACAAATAGGGCCCCGTGCTTTTCTGTTTTAGCCGCGCCTGCTTGGGATCGCCCACGTGTCACGTCCCGACTGGGCGACGCGTGCGCATGGTCCCACGGGTCCTGGCCCCGCTTGTCGGTGGCCATGACTAGCTGTGGTTCGTGTAGGAAAGCCCATGTAGCCCGCTGCGCCCCACCTATGGCTGAGTCAGCGCCGGCCCCACTCGTCGGTGACTGGGGCTAGCTTGACTTGGGTGTAAAAAGTCCCGACGATTTTCTGTTTAAATAAAATAATTTCAGTAAATGTTTAAATACAAATTCAAATCTGTTTTTAAATAACTTTTAAATTACATATCCAAATAATACAAATGATATATGTTTTTGAATCAGAAAAAATGAGAGGATTTCAAATATGCTATTCAAAATAATGTTTGACCACTTTAAATTTTCGAGATGATTAAAATTACAATAAAATGCTCTTTTCTTAATAAATTAATAACTTTAATTTTATAACTCCAAATTCAACAAATAATATGTCTAAATCGATCAGCGCGACGAGGCCGTTCTATCTATGCATTCCTTGTTCTGAATTGAAGCATGCATCATGTCATTATTAAAATTCAGAACTGTTTATGGCAATAAAACTTGACCAAATAAAGACTAAAATGCATTATTCTTGTACCCACACCTCACCCTTGCCATGCTACTTTAATGCCATGTAAATTGTGCATCATTCATCATGGCATGCTCGTTTTCTTGTCGCATCTGTTTATATGCTTGTGCACTTTATTTATGTTGGCCCTTGTTTGTTTGGTTCTTCTTCGAATAGACGCCTAGCAGGAGAATTATCAGGAATCACAGGAGTTCTACCCAGATCTATCTCTCGCTTCAACTGAGCTGCCAGGCAAGCACTACCACATGCTTGCATACATATAGTACCTATTGCCTCTATCTTATTCTTGCATCATTGAGTCGCGATTGCATTAAATTGAATCCCAAGTATTGCATAGCCTTTACTTTTAAGCCCCACCGAAGCTTGTTCCTCCATCCCATGAGCCTTACTACAGGAGTTGTTTGAGCCATGCGAGTCGTAGAAAAGCATGTGTAGGATATGTGAGTGTCTGATGGATAATGAGGTACCTAAACAACTTAATCTGAGTAGTAATGGGATAACTAATGAAAGAGGCACCGGTGAGCAATATCCGCTATTTGGTTTTTCATGCTCACTTGTGTCCCGTAGGACCCCGAGTACTTGATTCCTGTTCCTTGACTATTCGCACTATCCACATCCGGGAGGCCTTATGGACCCTCCTGAGCCAGAGCTTGATTCATTTCTATTTCTTGGGGCCACAAGTAGTTTGGGGTTTTATTACTATCTTGTACTTATGCCATGTTTACTGTTTATTTACGATTGTGCGAGGAGCACCTGTACTGTTTTGGACCGTGACACGTTTTCGCTGTATCGACAAGCCCAGTCACACTTTCGGGTTCCCAGTCGTTTACCGCCGTCCACACAAACCTTGAGTCCGTCTCGGAGTCAGCTAGCTTTGTTGCGGGTAGCTTAATGGGGTGGCCCCCTGAAATATTACTGAATCATGTGATCGCTTTGTCGTGAATGCCTCGTTGGGTTTTGAGTTGGTTTTTCCGAGGTTGATCGAGTGTGTGTTGCTATTTGTGCACCCCTGCAGGGTAAATCTTTCTGAAAGCCGTATCCACGGTTATGGACGACTTGGAGCATAGTTTCTCGATCATAGACAAGTCTAACTAAAGTACCGCTTTTAAATTGACTAAGTACCTGACTAGTAAATAATGCAATACTCATGGAATGGTTAATAAAACGGCCAACGGATGGGGGTTTGTTCGTCCGCTTCCTCGTTGGTAAGCGAGGAGGAGGATGGATCTGTTAATTATACTGTTATAACTGTTGTTCTTAATTCACGGACATCTGTCTATCATTGGTTAGGCAGATGGTTAGCGAGTATCTATATACTTGTTAGTTATTATCTTTTACTGCAATTGCGTCATCCCAGGTTGTGTCCCCTTTAAAGGCATAAAGACTTGCTGAGTACCCCTAGTGTCTCACACGATAAATTGTTTGATTCAGATGAACAGGTGTACTCGCAAGATGGATACTGGGTGGAGGAGACGGATGATGTTGGCAACGATCACTCGGTGTAGAGATTCCGGGAACGGGGATCCGTGAGATCTGTGGGCGGGATGTGTTATTTATGTGGCATTTTATGCCGATTTGCTTCTTATCCGTACTCGGATCTTGTTTTCCGCTTCCGCCTGATACTCTGATGTTTGATGTATGAGGAGCTATTCTAAAATATTAACTCTATCTAGGATATCTGAATCTTGCCGTATGGCGTTGCAATATTTCTATTTCTTTTAGATGTAATGGCTCTGAGGATGTGGCTTGCATGCATACTCACTTGTGTATGTAGTTGATCCCTTCGCCTGCCGATTACGCCGCTCGTTCTTGTCCCGATGCTTTGAAAGTGGTTAGGACGGCCGAAAGGTCTACCGTGAGTGGCCCCGGGCCCCACCGTACTATTAACCACTTTCACTCATTCTGGCATGTAACTAAGAGCGTAATTCACTGAGGTAGTTACAGACTCCCACTCCATTAATGTCAAAAACAAAAAGGCACGCTCAAGGTACAGAGTAGATCGAACAAACGGGCTCGTCCTTGATAAGAAATGGGCCGGCCTGGCCAATCCCTCCTGAACAGAGATATTGGCGGCCCCTAGATATTGCATGCATAAACAGGAAGTCCGAAGAGGGGGACTTCCACCGTCCGTCCAAATAGAGAAGAGTAAACATATTCTAAAAAAGAGAGTAAACATCAATAGATTATTCTGCAAGGTTGTTACTATAGTTCCACTTTAAAAGGTCTCTACTACAAGAGCCACGATTACATCCAGAAAGCAGTGATATATAGCCTAATGCCCATATGAATTTGCGGTGGAGCTGTTTGTCAAATGCTCAAATTTAGCATTGCCTGACAGTATTTCCTCGACGGCTTTCTGAAAACAGAGCAACGCGTATCAGTGACATCCACAGTTCAGCTCGCCAATTAGAGCTTCGGTCACGGAAGAAGGTCAAAGAAGGTAGATTTTTATACCTCGATACATGTCAAAGCCTGCTGGACGTCACTGTCTGAAATTTGGTAGTGAATGACAAGCCTGACGCTGCAAATTTAAAAGGATGGTTGCATACATCATACTCCTTAGGAAAAGCGTGTTTATTAAGTAGAGTCTAAAATATTACTCGGAAACCGATACATGCAGTGGCGGCGGAGGTTTACAGTGAATTGAGAGGGGGCAAAACATTGTTGAGGGAGTTAATATGAAGTATTATGCTAAGAAGGGGAGGAAACCGAACCTCTTCGAGCTTGCTGGCATCGCAAGAACATTGCGCTGTTCCAAGGCTTGACACAAATTGTCAGGTGATATGCGTGGATCCGCAATATCAAAGAATACCTATGGAAAAGACAGAGGCCGATATACGGATGATATTCAGGGGTAAAATATTCGGAAATAATCGAAAACGGAATAGATGGACTAGCAGGCTTACCATATTGGTCTCCACTGAAGTTAAATCAACCGTGAACTGTTTAATTTTATTCAGTCCATCTAAACAAATGGACAAGGAAAACGAATTCAGGGTTGTATGAATTGAAGGACTGGTAACATAATGGAGTACTCATATAAAAAGGCGAAGTGGGAATCCACATGGCAAAAACCGTATGAAACCTGCTAAAACTTTAGCCCTCCTATGGTCATCGGCAAGCTTGCCTACGGTGTCGCGAACTCCAACATAGGCAGCTGCACAAAGAATTCCCACCTGCCTCATTCCACCACCTAGTGTCTTCCTAAGAATTTTAGCCTGAAAGTGTTGTTCAAAGTTTCATTACATGTTCGTTTTCTTAAGCAGCTTAAACTTACTAGCAAAATATCCATCATCACCTTGTCTATGAAGGCCCTGGAACCAACAATGACTGATCCAACAGGAGCACCTAACCCTTTCGATAGGCATACCTGCAGTTTAACAGAGAAATACAGTCACGCATCATATCATACGTGTAGCTCATTCAGTTTTCTTATTTTTGGAAAATACAATTACATTAACGCATCAATCTGACACAGACATTCATACGTATGTTACACATTCTATCACAGTGGGGCTAATAAGCAAACTGATACATACCGAAACCGAATCGGCAGCTCTCGCAAGTCTATCAACAGGAACTCCGAGTGCCTAACAGAGACAGAGCAATATAATAACAGTCAGTACCTGGAGGTTATAACATTTCATGAGAAGATATGCATGCATACTTGTACACTGAGGTCTGGGTGAATTGACCCCATACTACTTACCACAGAAGCATTAAAAATGCGAGCTCCATCGATATGAAGCTTCAAACCATGAGTTTTAGCAACCTCGCCCACCTTGTCGGTGTATTCTACGGACAGACACTTGCCACCACAGCTGCAGCATGAACAAGCAAGAAAATCGATCTTTCATCTGAATTTCCGATGAGGAACCACACGAGCAGCAGGCAGGTAGAAGATGAGTATCTAACGACTCACTTTGCATGTGTGTTCTCCAGGCAGATGAGCCTTGTGGTGGGATAATAGAGCGAGCCTTCCCGATGCCTAATGGCGTCCACGATCCTGTCGATGTCCATGGTGCCGTCGGGGTTGTTGGCGACGGTCTTGGGGTGTACGCCGCCGATGGTGGAGATGCCCCCGTTCTCGTAGATGTGGATGTGCGAGTTGTCGCCGAGGATGATCTCGCTGCCCCTGGTGTCGCAGTGCGCGAGGACGGAGACGAGGTTGGCCATGGTGCCGGACGGCACGAAGAGGGCCGCGTCCTTGCCCATGATCCTGGCCATCTCGGCCTCGAAGCGGCGCGCGGTGGGGTCGGCGCCCAGGACGTCGTCGTCCACGTCCGCGGCCGCCATGGCCGCGCGCATCGCCTCCGAGGGCTTGGTCACCGTGTCCGACCGCAGGTCCACCACCTTGGTCACCATTGCGCGCACGGTTGCTGCTGCTGCAACACGATTCAGAGATTAGGATGGTCGACGGTCGACCGTGGTCCGTCGTGCTTTCGATCTCAGCAGCGGCACCGCATGAAGTGCGCGAAGGAAAAGGGATGACGCCGAAATGCAGGCTCGGTGGTTTGGCAGCTACGTACAGCAACTTTGTCTCTGCCTATGACGTGTCGTTATCGTGAATTCTTTCTCGGTGGAAATTCGAACTAGAAATCTTTGGGACTTTTGGCGTGTAGTTTTCAAAACAAAACAAAAACATTGGTGCGCAATGCACAGTCAGAGCACCGTGTATTAGAAAACGACTTTGCTGGAAGTCTGGAACAAGAAAGAAAGCAAGCTAGGCTTCTTTTCTCCCACTGTCTTTATCGGCCCGCACGGAAAGGGCAAAGAGGGAAAGTAATTCTACATCGCAGCAGCAGAGCCGTCCAAACCCAATACAGGAGTGTCCGTGCAGAGGCGAGGGGCACACACGCCGAATGGGTGTAGCGTGCAGAGGCGAGGGGGCGCCACCAAGGATACACACACAACTCTATCCGTCCAACAACCACAAAGTTTGGTGCCTTTTGGCTCGGGGCCCATGTCACGCAATTCCTCATATACGGAGTAGTTTTTTCTTTATTTTCAAAAGCGGCGAAAGGATAAACGCATGCACGGGCACGGCTCCAAGAACAACGGAAGGCTGGAACGGAGGGGAGGATAGGATAATCAGGGCAGCGGCACATCGGATGGCATCATCGTCATCATTCAAGAACAAATGGTCTTGCGATCCACACGGTTCGAGAGAGGGACGAGTTAAAACGAAACCCATCGACGCCTGCTGGAAAAAACCAAGAGTATATGTACTGAAAAGAAACGAAGGATCTGCAGAATTGCGCACCAGAATCGGGGGATCGGGTGATGTAGCCGGAGCGGAGGCGGACGGGAATGGCAGGCCGAGTCGCCGTGAGAGTAGAGGAGAATGGAGAGGAGCGGAGACTGGCTTAATTGGGTGGCGTTGGCACCGCGGAGCCGTGCTTCTTTATAGGCGCCGCCTGAGGCCTGAGGCCTGAGGCCTGAGCCGAGGAGCTGGAGGAGACGAGGAAACCTTTACCTAGGTGCGCCCTCGCGTAATCGCCCACGCCCGTTCCGTGACCACCCGTCGTCACGTGCGCGCCTGCGCCGCCACGTTGGATTGCGCTGGGCCGTTGCTTTTCTGTCCTCGCTCTTTTATCCAGCTGTGCGGTACACTTGACCTACTACGGTGCTATGGACCCTTTTCTCCCTCAAAAAAAAAAACTACGGTACCAAAACGTAGTTAAGAAGTACCAGCTCATCCTGTGGCTGTGCAAGTTAAGAAAGTCCACGTCGGGTTGGATCTCTCGTGATGGAATTGGGATCTACGGAAGACCAAGCGAGACTACAGATCCACAATACGGCACAGAATTCCGTTTCAAAATAGCAGAATCATCTGCACTGGTCAGTTCAGTTTACATCAGAGATACCAAGTGGCAAAATATCCACTCCCCGTAAGCGCCAACATCCCACTTTGTCTTGGAAAAACAGTAATGAGGGACAAAGGAACTTGGTTCCGCACCTTTTTTTTTCAGTAGGATCATCCCAGACCATTTAGAGCATCTCCACTGGTATTTCCAGTAGGGTCATCCAGGCTATTTTTTCATCTGGACAGCGAAAATTCGTCAAGCCGCTAGTTTTCGTCGGATTTGACCCATTTTACATCTGAGGTTCCCAGACCGAACTCGGTGCACTAGGAACCACTTGGAAATGCCGGACGAAGCGAATTCCACGAAAAAAACTCGCGTTGGTGGCCCCGCCCTGTTAGCGTGTGAAACCGAGTCATCCTCATTCCGTCGCCTCGGGACGGGCCGCCGGGTAGCGACCGCCTATCTTCTCGGCCACGCGTGGCCGTAATAGCGCGCCACCGCCGACCAATCTTCCTGCCGTTTCCACTTTTCTCTCCCACGCCGCTACACCCCTCCCGCCTTCGCCACCCTTTCCTCTTTTGGCGCGGAGCCGTGCTTCTTTATAGGCACCGCCTGAGGCCTGAGGCCTGAGGCCGCTACACCCCTCCCGCCTTCGCCACCGTTTCCTTTCGCCACCGCCGACCAATCTCCTAGAGCACACAGCCTCTTCACTCCTTCATTCCCCGACCAGCAAGTTCCCTCCAGCAACGAGAAGAGCATTTTGGCTCAGTGATGGTCGAGCGCTACCCCGATGACCCTGCAGCGGGGAATGGCTTCGACCGGCGTTATCTGCAGGTGTGGGAGGCACGACTGCTCCATGACGACGGCTACCCGGTGCCCGCTGACCTAGAAGCTCAGCGAGAGCGGCGTGCCTGTGCCGCCGATGCTGGCCTCCGACGAGATCGTCGAGGAGATCCAGGTGGCCATCGCTACAATGGAGGACCTGGAGCTCGTCGAGGACCCCGATAACCTCGTCTACTAGGAGAATTTCTTCGTCGAGCACCAGAACCAAGAACTGGCCACCCAGGAGGGAGGAGGCCCGTCGCGGAAACGACACAACGCCGCGGGACGGCGTTGGTGGTGGAGCGCACTAGGCCGCACGCTGGCGGCCATCCTCGAGCACATAACCGTCGGTGATCGCCCTACACTAGGCTATCCTCCGCGCTCACCGCCGACGGTCGCCAGGCGCCGGGTGGCCACGTGGATGCCGAGGAGGATGGGTGGCCTCTCTTCGTCGTCTTGGCGTCGCGCTCATCCGGCTCGGCGCTAGCCCAATCGCTATGCCCCACGCCGCTCCGTCCGATGAAGCGGGAGGTGGGGTCGCCTGCACACTCGCCGCTGCGGACGCGGTACACGACATCATCATCGACGAAGGCCACGTGTCGTCGCGGCTAGTCGGCCACCTTTGGCTGGCGAGGCTGAGGCAGCGCTGCCGAAGCCCGAGCCGGCTGACTGGGCCATCCCCGTTGACGAGGACGAGTTCATCCTCGTAATGGCGCTAGAGTGCTCCCTAAACGACATGCTGCCGATGACGGCCCTCGACGCGTACGCCTGGTCCAGGGTGGAGAGGGTGCGGGAGGAGGCCGAGCGCATCCGGCTTCTGCACAAGCAGGCCGAGCGCCAGGCCGCGCGCGGCGCTCGCTGGCAGCGCGCCTACCAAGATGTGCCGCTCATCGTCCTCGACGACAACGAAGAAGAAGACGAGGTCAGGCCCTCATCGCAGCTGTGGCACTACAGCGACGCCGGCCAGGGAAGCTCTCGTCCACCGCAGCCGCCGTGCGACGACGACGGTAGCCAGGACGCCGAGTACACGTCGTTCTATCGCCATTTCGACATGTGAATGGCGCGCGCCCGGCGGCATCGGCATCGACATCACTTAGTATTAGTTATTTCTATTTTTTTAAAGTGTTTCTTAGCCTGCTACAGTCAAAATTCGGGCATATGTCCGAATTTGACATAATATGTACAAACTCGCTTATATTTTAATGAAATCACCTATAGTCTAAATTTCTATAGTATAAATTTCACGTGTTTGTTTGAATTTTTACAAAGATGGAAACTCGGTCAAAAACACGAGAGAGAAACTGGCCGTCTAAAGACTGTTACATCTGTCCCCGTGCTAAACAGCGCCGGAATTGGCCTTCGGAACACCTGAGTGGAGATGCTCTTGTATCGGTCCATCAGGATCCGTCTCACTATACAATTTGGTTTCGGCGGCCCTCACCTGCAGACATTTGTCTTGCAGTCGTAGCCGTCGGGTACTGAGACCACGTACTGCGTAGCTGATGAATCATGTTTTCTACGGAGTTGTATTTCCTTGTCAAACGGAGATCGGGAGATGAATCATGGTTCTCATCCCGAATAAAAGTTTGTTTCCCCTTCTTTGCAGGGGCAAAGGTAGTTATCACGACGATGCGTGCTCCAGCGCTTCTGCTGAGTCGCTTCACTGCTGGCGGATAGAGTTGGGCGACTCGCGTGCCCAGCCGTCTCTTGCAAGGCCAGTACGGAATGCAGCCTTTTGAATCAGCATGGCTAGCCCCGCCCCCGCGTGCTTGCCTGCTTCTTCTTTGGCCGTCGGATAACGGGATAAGTGTGTGGTAGGTCCAGTAGTACGTGTGGCCGCTCTCCAATTCAGCTTTAATTCTGCCATTGCACCACATCGCGCTTTTGCCTTTTTTTTTTTTCGAGAAACTGATATTGATTAACTGCAGATCTTACAAATTAGTCCAGAACAAAGAAGCAAAATACAAGATAGTCCTTCTGGACCTCGACGCCATGGACGACAAACAAGACGCCGCGCCGGCGCGGCGCCGCCGCACCACCTCCCCTCTGGCCTTGGAACAGGAGGCTCCCATGTACGGACGGGAAGTTGACGCTCCGCAGATCCGAAGATCCTCCACCTCGCGCCGTCGCCAGCATCGAAGCAGCAAACCACATCACCTCGAGTCTTCAACTGGCAGACGTGGAGATTTGGTGGACATGGATAACAATGATCTCGCTTTTTTAAGAAAAAACCAAAATTCATATTTCTAAGTTTTAAAAAAAATCTAAAAATAAATCATGAAGTAGCCCATGATTTATACCATAAACATGCAAAATATCAATTCGAAAAAATATGTATTTTGAGCTACACAGAAATGACAAAAATGTAGATCTATAGTATAGTGATTTCAAATCACACAAAAAAGTAACACTTTGTCATTTTTATGTAGCTCGGGGTACAAAACACTTCAAATTGAGATTTTGCACGTTTGTGGGACACGTCATTATCAACTTTTAGGAATTTGTTTACATCTTCTTTGAAACTTATAAGTGTAGTTCTAATTTTATTTTAATAATCAATGATCACTGGAGCTCGGGAGTCGGGAGCCAGAAGGACTTTTCGCTCGATAGCTGTGTTCATATCATTGGTGGAGTATAAATTACATATAGAACCTCCGAAATAAATAAAATTATGACAAGGCCCCTACTTTTCACTGAAGACCCTAGAATAATAAAGGAAAACGCAATCTAGTCTCATATATAGGCTAGGGGAGCCGACGGAGAGGGCACCATAGCCTTGAGCAAGACACAACTCGTTGTAAGTTAGATCACATCTAGCGAATCTGTGACTCTATAACCCTTTATTTTCATAATCAGGCAGGACTTCGACTCCCTTGTTTGTCTGAAAGACCTATGAAATCACCAACGCTCTCTTTTCCATCAAACCCAAGTCAATAACATGGATATTGTCGAGGTCACCCCTCGATAATTGTCGCCATCTGTGGAAACTTTGAGCGCTGGATTCATAATTCGGCAGCTTCACGTTCACCAAGAAGCAATCAAACGACCGAGGTCGATGAGATCCACCATGATCCCACCGATATTGATCCACGCCCGCCCACCCCTCTCTTGGACAACTTCGACCAGGAGACAGATCTCATGATTGGGGACTTTCACTTTGACATCGGGGCAACAAAAGTTCTCTGCCTTTTGGATCCAATCTTCTCGGATCCGTCGTCTTCAATCATAACACATGTGGCAATGCCAACATCCTCTATCGGCTCCACTGGAAGGGCAACTTCGCACTTGACAAGCGTCGAAGACAATATTGGCCACGCTGTCAATCTAAGGATTTGACTAATCTTTATGATGGTCTCTCCTTTGGCTCTGATTCTGAAACACTATCACCCGCAAGCATGGACCTGAAAAAAGGCGGATCCGAAGAAAACATTGACTCCGCAATAAAAAAAAACTGACTCATACCCAGAATAGGATCTACAGGATTTCACTCATCTCCAAGACAGTGTCTATCGTGATTTTAACAACCACAACAAAACAACTCATACATGGAGCGCCACTAGGTGTGTGTGATCATAGGAGGAACTGGGACAGATGAAGGAACCTCAGCATAACATGACGAACACGGTAACCTGATTTTCTAGCCTAATGATATTATTTCATAAAACGGTACAATTACACGTAGGTATGGATTGGAACCACCCGTGGAAAACTGCAACGTCCAAGGAGGAGGCGGGGCACGAGATGACGAATGGATAACTATTCGGTTATCACCATCTCCCTGGGAAAAGAAAGAAACGACATCCCGGGTACAGTATCGATGACGATGGACACTTCATGTGAAGATCCAGTGTCATACCATTAACTCCTCCATAGGTAGAAGCGACAACTAGTCAAGATGCAAAGGGACCTAGAAGAACAAAAAAGGAGAGTCGATGAATCAAGCATACGATGTGCGTAGCTCATTGATACGGTTCTAACGTATCTATAATTTTTGATGTTCCATGCTTGTTTTATATCTACTTTCTCATGTTTTGTCCACACTTTGGAGTATTTTTATACACTTCCTTGGACTACCCTATTAACAAGATGCCACAGTGACAACTGCCTGTTTTCTGCTGTTTTTGGTTCCAGGAAAGTCAGAAAATGAATATTCTCGGAATTGGACGGGATAAAAGCCAAAGTTAATATTTCAGCGAGGGGGACACGGAGCCAGAAGACGAGACGGAGAGGGGCCAGAGGCCGACCACACCACCTGGCTGCGCGGCTAGGCCTGACCCGCTCTAGGGGGTGGTGTGGCCGCCTAGGGCACCCCCTCGGCCTCCCCTTTCGCCTATAAGATGCCTCTGGTACAGAAACCCTAAGGACCCGATCAAAATTCCACGAAAGAGTCTGTAGCCGCCGTCATCTCCATCCTAGATCGGGAGGGATCTGAAGCTCTTCCCGGCACCCTGCCGGAGGGGAGAATTCACCATGGATGCCTTTTTCATCACCATGACTGCCTCCGGTGTGATGCGTGAGTAGTTCATCCCTGGACTACGGGTCCATGTAGTATCTAGATGGTTGGTTCTTCTCCTTTGTGCTACCATGTTTAGATCTTGTGAGCTCCGTTCATGATCAAGATCATCTATTTGTAATCCTACATGTTGTGTTTGCGGGGATCCGATGGATATTGAGATGCTATTTCAGATTGATTATTGATTATATCATGTCTTTGTTATTTGTGATCTTGCATGCTCTCCGTTGTTAGTAGCTATCTTGGCCGAGTAGATGCTAGCAACTCCAAGAGGGAGTATTTATGATTGATAGTGGGTTCATGCCTCTAGGAATCTGGGGAAGTGACAGAAATCTCTAAGGTACTAGATGTGTTGTTGCTACTAGGGAGAAAACAACAATCTTTTGTTCATAGAACAATCGTATTGTTTACTTTACACGCAATTCTTAACGCAATTATTTGTTGCTCGCAACTTAATACTAGAGGGTGTTCGGATGATAACCTGAAGGTGGATTATTAGTCATAGATGCAGTTGGATTACGGTCTATGTATAATGTTGTAATGCCTAATTAAATCTTATAGGAGTCAAGATGATTAGTATATGCATGTATGCTTTCTCGATGTTTGCCCCTCTGTAATTTGTTCACCCACCATGTTATCTATCTTAAGGAGAATCACCACTAGTGAACTATGGACCCCGGTCCTTTCTTTTACTATCAATCTACAAGCTATTTACTGTTTTCTGTTTACTTTCTGCAAGCTATTACTATCTTCCACACAATATGTTTAATCTTCTGTTTTTAGTAGAACCGGTGAGATTGACAACCTCTCTGTAAGTTGGGGGCAAAGTTTTGTGGTTGTGTTGTGCAGGATTCCAAGTTGGAAACAACACCTTGGAGGTGTTTCCTTGCTCCTACTGGTTCGATAACCTTGGTTTCATAACTGAGGGAAAACTTGTTGCTGTGCTCATCATACCTTCCTCTTGGGGTTCCCCAATGAGCTCGATATATTTTGGGCCATCAAGCTATTTTTCTGGCGCCGTTGCCGGGGATTGAAGAAGAAGAAGCTCCCACGTCAACCACGCGCCATCAAAGATATTTTTCTAGCGCCGTTGTCGGGGAGTCAAGGACATCTTCACAAGGAGAGTCCCTCATAACCAATGTCTTTACTTTGTTATTTTTTGTTTTGCTTAGTTTATTTCTGCTTTGTTTGCTTGTTTCTTTATCAAAAACACACAAAAATAGTTGTACTAGTTTGCTTTCTTCGTTAAAAACACACAAAAATTAAGTCTTTCAATAATTGCTACCTCGTTCTTAGCTCACCATGTTGATCCCTAAGTTCACCCTGAAAGACCTTTCAATAGGTAGTGGCTCTATAATTGGAAAAGATAATATTGAAAAATTCTTTAATCATGTTAGTAAGCATGAGGATATTGAGGATAGATCCCTTGCAGAACTTGCTCCAAATTATGAAATTGCTGCAGCGTCTTTAGTTCACATGTTGGAAGCTATGTTTGTTAACCTTAACCCCTTAATGCAAGTAATGTTTCTTAAACTTAGAGAAATTGAGGACCCTGAAAAGAGATATTTTATTCTTCAAACTTTGCTTAAAGAATTCTATGATGTAGCCAAGGAAGTTAGAAAAGTCTTTAAACATTTTAATATGCTATGTTCATGTGTAGATGTTATTGGTACACGAGAAAATATGAACAAACCGAACCTAATGGGGAGGAAATTAAGATACCAATACCTTTTAAACTTGTAGCAATGCATGAAGCCATAGAAAAGAATCTTGATTGGATTGTTCCTGAAAATCCGTTTAATGAAAATAGTGAACCCAAGAGCATTTAGAGAGGATCCTCTAGAACTTATTTGGATGAGATACCTTGATTTGTTGAAGATATTTCTAGTATCAATCTTAATGCTTCTTCATTTGAGAATACTTGATCCTTTTTTGCTTCTTATGCCTAACTTAAAGGCGTTAAAGAAAAGTACTTATTGGGAGATAACCCAAAAGTTTTAGATGAGTCTTGGAAGTTATTACCTCTGTAATAACCGCTCTTTATCCTTTTTATTTGCTTTTTGTGCCAAGAGTAACCTCTAATGAGAGAAAAGTAATGCTTGGGAAAGTCGCTATCCCGAAACAGATTTTTGTGCTTCGCTGTAAAAATTCGTGTAAAATCTCTGTACGTCGGTTCGAGCTGTGATTTTTTGTGATTCTGCCCCAGATTATTATCCAACTTTTGTTAGTTTAACACTTTTCGATTTGAGCAACAGAAGGTCTTTGAATTTTTTTGTTTTTACCTTCTGCCATTATTTGCATTTGCTTCTTATTGATTCCTTTTTGGGTTCTTTTTGGGGAATTGAGCTTTTTGAGGGAAGTGCTACAGTAGCTTGTGTTTTAATAGAAGTTTTATTGGTGTTGAAACTGAAC
Organism: Avena eriantha; assembly: GCA_910589775.1. NCBI lineage: Eukaryota > Viridiplantae > Streptophyta > Magnoliopsida > Poales > Poaceae > Avena > Avena eriantha. The sequence continues at coordinate 492,851,576 of OU342740.1, forward strand.
CCAAAGACAAAATATATTGAGTACACTAATGTTGCTAGTAAAGATTGTGTGAAGTTTTGTATGAAGGAAAAAATTCAGGTGTAAGGCGAGAATGATGTAATGAGATGATGAATGGACTAAAGCTCAAGCTTGGGGATGCCACCCGTGTTACCCCAAGAAATATCCAAGAAGTACAAGCGTCAAAGCTTGGGGATGCCTCATCCCCTTTTCATCAATAAAAATCTCAGGTTCTTCCAAACACTTCATTTTTATTGTTTCATGCATAGTTGTGTTGTTCTTGGAGCGTCTTCGTTTTTGGTTTTGGTTTTCGTTTGCTTAGTTTGCTTGAATAAATTGGTTGGACCCCCTCTTTTATACATTAGTTTTCAAATAGGTTGGTTTGGATTGGAAAAGAGTAGGAAAAGTTTATGCTTAAGTGGTAAAAAGGAGCTTGTTTTTGACCGTGGCCTATGCTTTGCCATGTCATGCTTGATATTGTTTTGGCTTTATGCATAGTGATTTTTGCTGTAGCATGACATGTTATAAACAATTGAGATTGCTTAATGTGCCTTAAAAGAATAATGCGTTGTTTTAGCATATTAAAACATAGTATTGTGGTATTCTTCTTTGATGCTTTATTTGGGTTTACTTGGCGCATGCTCACACCATGTTATGACTATCCCAAGTCATCATAGCCTCGATGATCCTTTAGTTTTCGACTTGTAATATCACTTTATGCTTTAGTTAATGATGTTTTGTCGCTTTGCATGATTATGGCCATTATTGCTCTCTTAGTTGGTCGCTCCCAGTCTTTTGCTAGCCTCCATAACCAAGTATGAGTTCCACTCATGCATGCAACTCCAAATAAAACCAAGTTATTCCAAAGAGTCCACCATACCTACCTATTAGCATTTGCTATTTCAAGTATATTCATGTTTTTATCTACCTTCCGAATTATACTTGTTATGAGAAAAACTAGTGATTAAAGCTCTCACGAACTTGACGGCACACTTTACTTTTCTTGCCCCTAATAAACTTGAACCATTGTGTCATCTATGTTGTATATGCTTGCACTTATATGTTGGGGATTAGCAGAACCATGCTGTCATGGGGAATGCTTTCAACATTGCACTTGTACTTTGTACCTAGTTGATATCATGCTCTTTTGTCTATGGATGTAGTCGGTGTGAAATGAAAGTGGAACTTGTAAGTCCATGGAGTTACGTATGTATGTTAGAGAAATGCCCGGGCCGCTGGTCTAATCCATGCCTAATCATGGTGGAAAACTGCAGCATAACCACAATGAGAAATCTATGAAGCATTCTTCTTATAAAAAAGAGATAGAGATTGAGAAAAAGAGGAAAGAGACAAAAAAGCACCATTTTCCCATGGTAAATAAGAAGATTGCTGAGATGCTCGTTGTCTACTTGCCTTGTCATTTTGATATGGGGATTCTTCCGTATCATCGGGCAAGGGGTACCCCGTTGGCGGTTCTCTATGATACACATGTACTTACTATGACAAGAACTTACCGGTAACTAAACTTGAGTAGCATGAGGAGCAGCCCTCGTATTCAAGGGATATGCGATTTCCAACTTATACTTTGTCAAGCATATACTCCATGGTTTGTTCACTTTAACCTTAATCACTTCAAGATGCTTATGATAGGGGCAATGAGAGCTGAAAGCTAATAAGTACCATAATTTTTGGAAGCTCTTTATGAGACTTGAATCCCTACTTCCTTCTATGAAAGTCCTTTCTTTTACTTTTATATTGAGTCTCCAACTTCTATCTTTATGCACCTACTGAGAGAGCATAGTGGCCATTCTTAGTTTAATGTGCATTGTCCCAAGACTTGTTGATTGATGCATAACTTTGATATTGCTTGTTCTTAAACTATTTGTATCTACTCACCCTCATGAACTTTGAAGGTGTCCTGTTGATGGCTCAATGCACGGCGCCCAGAAAATGCTTGAAGGCGGTGTTGATGTAGAGCTCGTTGGGAACCCCAAGAGGAAGGTATGATGAGCACAGCAGCAAGTTTCCCTCAGTTATGAAACCAAGGTTTAATCGAACCAGTAGGAGCAAGGAAACACCTCAAAGGTGTTACTAGCTGAGCTTTGGCAGGGCGCACTACCAGTGCTAGTAGCAACGTGGAGACCTGCACAACACAACCACAGAACTTTGTCCCCAACTTGCGATGAGGTTGTCAATCACACCGTGTTTTCTGGAAAACAAAGGATTAAACGTATCGAATGGAAAGAAGTAAAAGTTTGCAGAAAGTAAACACAAAGCAGTAAACAGTTGTAGATTGTATGTAAAGTAAAAGGACCGGGATCCATAGTTCACTAGAGGTGGCTCTCCTTAGATAGATAACATGTTGGGTGAAAAAATTACAGCGGGGCAATTGACAAACACCGAGAAAGCAATACATGCATATACTAATCATATTGACTCCTTTGAGACTTGATTGGGCATTACAACATAATACATAGACCGCCATCCAACTGCATCTATGACTAATAATCCACCTTCAGGTTATCATCCGAACCCCTTCTAGTATTAAGTTGCAAGCAACAGATTATTGCTTTACGAACTGCGTGTAAAGTAAACAATACAATTGTTCTATGAACAAAGGATCGTTGTTTTCTCCCTAGTAGCAACAACACATCTAGTACCTTAGAGATTTCTGTCACTTCCCCAGATTACCAGAGGCATGAACGCACTATTGAGCATAAATACTAACTCTTAGAGTTGCTAGCATCTACTGGGCCAAGATAGCTACTAACAACGGAAAGCATGCAAGATCTCAAATAACAAAGACATGATAGAATCAATAATCAATATGAAATAGCATCTCAATATCCATCGGATCCCCGCAAACACAACATGTATGGATTACAAATAGATGATCTTGATCATGAACGGAGCTCACAAGATCTAAACATGAAAGCACAAAGGAGGAGAAACCAGCCATCTAGCTACTACATGGATCCGTGGTCCAAGGATGAACTACTCACGCATCACACTGGAAGCTTGCATGGTGATGAAGAAGGCCTCCAGGGTGAATTCCCCTCTCTGGCAGGGTGCCGGGAAGAGCTTCAGATCCCCCCGATCTAGGGATAGAGACGACGGCGACTACAGACTCTTTCGTGGATTTTTGATCGGGTACTTAGGGTTTTCGTCCCGAAGGCAACTTATAGGCGGCAAGAGAGGCCGAGGGGGTGCTGGGTTCGGCCAGAACACCCCCTGGCGTGGGCCAAGCCTGGCCACGCGGCCAGGTGGTGTGGCCGGCCCCTGGCCCCTCTCCGTCTCGTATTCTGGCACTTGATCCCTTCCGGAAAAATAGGCACTTTGGCTTTTGTCCCGTCCAATTCCGAGAATATTCATTTTCTGACTTTCTTGGAACCAAAAACAGCAGAAAACAGGCAGCTGACACTGTGGCTCTTGTTAATAGGTTAGTCCAAGAAATCATAATAAAAGTACTCCAAAGTTGGAACAAAACACAAGAAAGTGGATAAAACTAAGCATGGAACATCAAAAATTATAGATACATTTACAATGTATCAACATCCCCAAGCTTAACTCCTGCTCGTCCTCGAGTAGGTAAGTGATAAAAAGAAAGAATTTTTGAGGTGACATGCACCACCAAAGACTTGATCAAAATATTTGCAAAACATTCAAAGCTGGGATCATAGTACTTCAATCATAACATGAAAGACAAAGTACTAGCAATAAGACAAAGAAACTATGCTGCAACATGAAAAGGCACAAACAAAAGATTCATGAATAACAATGCTTTGCAAGACGTTTGTTTGTTTCACATAAAGAAAACATAGCATAAAAGTATTCAGCTTGTCCCTCATAGAGTAGCAAATATAAATGCATATGACACCTTCAAAGTTCATAAGAGTGACTAGATACAATAGTTTCAAACAAGCAATAACAAGTTATGCATCAATCAACTAGTCTTGGGACAATGCACATAGAACTTAGAATGGCCACTATGCTCTCAAAGTAGGTGCATAAAGTTATAAGGTGGAGACTCAATATAATGGTGGAAGAAAGGCCTTTTGTAAAAGGAAGTAGGGATTCAAGTCTCATAAAGAGCTTCCAAAAATTATGGTACTTGTAGTTTTCAGCTCTCATTGCCCCTATCATAAGCATCTTGAAGGTGATTAAGGTTAAAGTGACACAACTAAGAGGATATGCTTGACGAGTTATAAACCGAAATCTCATGCCCCTTACTTACAAAGATCGATCCTCATGCTACTCAACTTTAGTAACGAGTAAGCTCTTGTCATTGTAAGTATATGTGTATCATTAAGAACCGCCAACGAGGTACCCCTTGCACATGATATGGGAGCTTTCTCGTAATCAAAATGACAAGGCAAGCAGACAATGAGCATCTCAGCGATCTTTTTATTTGCTATTTGCATAGGTTTTTATTGAGGATGCTTCATAGAGTGCTCATTATGGTGATGCTGCAAGTTTCCACCATGATTAGGCATGGCTTAGGCTAGCGGCCCAAGCGTTTCTCTAACACACATACAAACTCCATGATCTTACAAGTTCCACTTTTATTTTACACCGCCGGGATCCATAAGCAAAATAACATAATATCAACGGAGTACAAAGTACAAGTGCGATGTTGAAAGCGTTCCCCATGAAACATGGTTCTGCTAATTTCAACTTATAAAGCGCAAGCATATAGGCAACAAAGAAGGACCCAATGGTTCGAGTTTATTAGAGGCAATAAACTAAAGTGTGCCATCAAGTTCGTGAGAGCTTTAATCACTAGTTTTCTCATAACAAGTGGAAGGTAAACAAAAGCATGAATATACTTGGAATAGCATAAGCTAGTAGGTAGGTATGGTGGACTCTTTGGAATAACTTGGTTTAGGGAGTTGGATGCATGAGTGGAACTCATACTTTGTTGTGGAGGCTAGCAAAAGACTGGGAGCGACAAACTGAGAGAGCAATAATGGCCACAATCATGCAGAGCGACAAAACATCATTGATCAAAGCATAAAGTGATACTACAAGCTGAAAACTAAAGGATCAAAAAGTCTATGGTGACTTGAGATAGTCATAACATGGTGTGAGCATGTGCCAAGTCAACCCAAATAAAGCATCAAAGGAGAATACCACTATACTATGCTTTAATATGCTAAAACAATGCATGATTCATCCAAGGCACATTAAGCAATCTCAATTGTTTATAACAAGTCATGCTACAACAAAGAATACTAAGCATAAGGCCAAAACAATATCAAGCATGGCATGACAAAGCATAGGCCACAGTCAAAAACAAGCTCTTTTTACCACATAAGCATGAACTTTCCTACTCTTTTCCAAAACCAAACCAAACTATTTGCAAACCAATGTATGAAAGACGGAGTCCAACCAATTTATTCAGAAAACTAAGCAAACTAAAAACCAAAACAAAAACGAAAAAGAAGACGCTCCAAGAAAAACACAACTGTGCATGAAATAATAAAAATGAAGCGTTTGGAAGAAACCTGGGATTTTTATTGATGAGGAAGGGGATGCCTTGGGCATCCCCAAGCTTTGATGCTTGTACTTCTTGGATATTTCTTGGGGTGACATGCGTGGCATCCCCAAGCTTGAGCTTTAGTCCATTCTTCATCTCATTACTCATTCCTTCCATACACCTGAAATTTTTCCTTCATACCAAACTTCACACAATCTCATTAGCAACATTAGTGCACTTAAGATAAATAAGTCTCAAGGTTCAGTTATAACACCAAATAAACTTCCATTAGAACACTAGATACTGTAGCACTTCCCTCAAAAAGCTAAATTCCCCAAAGGAACTCAAGAAGGAACTAACAACAAGCAAATGCAGAAAATGGCAGAAATCTGTCAAAACAGACCAGCAGGTAAAGACGAATTTTTTAGAAGACCTTCCGTTGCTCAAATCAAAAAGTGTTAAACTAACAAAAGTTATATAACAACCAGGGGAAGAAGCACAAAACATTAAAGCTCAATCCGACGTACAGAGCTCTCTCAGGAATTTTTACGGTGAAGCACAGAAATCTGTTTCGGGACAGCAACTTTCCCAATCATTACTTCACTCTCATTAGAGGTTACTCTTCGCACAAAAAGCAAATAAAAAGGATGAGGAGAGGTTATTACAGAGGTAATAACTTCCAAGACTCAACTAAAACTCTTGGGTTATCTCCCAACAAGTACTTTTCTTTAACGCCTTTAAGTTAGGCATAAGAAGCAAAGAAAGAATCAAGTGTTCTCAAGTGAAGAAGCATTAAGACCAAATTTCTTGCCCTTACCTCTCTTATTTTTATTCTTAAACTTTGGGAAAATGTGATTGTTTGGTGGAGAAGAAAGGTGCATGGTCCCCTTTCCCACATCTATTATTGCTCCAAGGAGTTCTAATAGGGATCTTCCAAGTGTAATTTGTCCTTTTCCTGCACATTCAATAACAAGATAATCAGTATAAATCATTTTCCCAAGGATCTTTGTAAACACTCCTTCAGCTATTCCAATAGGAAATAAGGTAGCATTATTAGCAAGAGATATTTCTTTTCCTCCTTCAGTAAGCCCCCAAAGATTCAAAGATTCATAAATATCTTTGGGCATAAGACAAAATTCAGACATGATATCGCAGCGGGCTTGAAAAGTTTCAGTGTTTATCTCAATCTTTACTATAGGGAGCCACTTTGATGGTTCAGAATTTATTGGAACATAATTATTATGCTCCCTAAGCGTATTATAGCAACTTTCTAAGCTAATAGTGCTAGCCTCAAGAGTGTTCAACCTAGCAAATATTTTTGCGAAAGAAATATCAGTTTGGCTAGGCATAGTGTAAGTGAGGATCAATTTATTTATAGCATTAATGGCATCATCCTCATTACATTGGAGGAAATCTCCTCCCACAATAGCATCTAAAGCATATCTATAGCAAAGAGCAATCCCAAGGTAAAAACTGCTAAGGAACAAGCCTTAAATCATTTTAGGCTTAGTATTTTCATGCAGATCAGAGATTCTAGACCAAGCTTCCTTAAAACTTTCCTCAATTCCTTGTTTAAAAGTGAGAATCATTTCCTCGGGTGACATAGTGATTGGAGCAAGGCTAGACATAGTGGCAACTCAAGATAGGAACTAATTTTTTTGGTGTTTTCAAATAAGAAAGCAAAACAAGTAAAACTATTTTTTTCTGTTTTTTGAAGAACAAAACAAGCAAACAAAGCAAAAAGAAACTAAGAAAAACAAAAACAACAAAGTAAAGAGATTGGTCATGAGGGACTCCCCTTGTGAAGATGTCCTTGACTCCCCGGCAATGGCGCCAGAAAAATGCTTGATGGCTCAATGCACAGCGCCCAGAAAAATGCTTGAAGGCGGTGTTGATGTAGAGTTCGTTGGGAACCCCAAGAGGAAGGTATGATGATCACAACAGCAAGTTTCCCTCCGTTATGAAACCAAGGTTTAATCGAACCAGTAGGAGCAAGGAAACACCTCAAAGGTGTTACTAGCTGAGCTTTGGCAGGGCGCACTACCGGTGCTAGTAGCAACGTGGAGACCTGCACAACACAACCACAGAACTTTGTCCCCAACTTGCGATGAGGTTGTCAATCTCACCGTGTTTTGCGGAAAACAAAGGATTAAACGTATCGAATGGAAAGAAGTAAAAGTTTGCAGAAAGTAAACACAAAGAAGTAAACAGTTGTAGATTGTATGTAAAGTAAAAGGACCGGGATCCATAGTTCACTAGAGGTGGCTCTCCTTAGATAGATAACATGCTGGGTGAACAAATTACAGCGGGGCAATTGACAAACATCGAGAAAGCAATACATGCATATACTAATCATCTTGACTCCTTTGAGACTTGATTGGGCATTACAACATAATACATAGACCGCCATCCAACTGCATCTATGACTAATAATCCACCTTCAGGTTATCATCCGAACCCCTTCCAGTATTAAGTTGCAAGCAACAGATTATTGCTTTACGAACTGCGTGTAAAGTAAACAATACAATTGTTCTATGAACAAAGGATCGTTGTTTTCTCCCTAGTAGTAACAACACATCTAGTACCTTAGAGATTTCTGTCACTTCCCCAGATTACCAGAGGCATGAACCCACTATCGAGCATAAATACTAACTCTTGGAGTTGCTAGCATCTACTCGGCCAAGATAGCTACTAACAACAGAGAGCATGCAAGATCACAAATAACAAAGACATGATAGAATCAATAATCAATCTGAAATAGCATCTCAATATCCATCGGATCCCCACAAACACAACATGTATGGATTACAAATAGATGATCTTGATCATGAACGGAGCTCACAAGATCTAAACATGAAAGCACAAAGGAGGAGAAACCAACCATCTAGCTACTACATGGATCCGTAGTCCAAGGATGAACTACTCATGCATCACACCAGAGGCTTGCATGGTGATGAAGAAGGCCTCCAGGGTGAATTCCCCTCTCCGGCAGGGTGCTGGGAAGAGCTTCAGATCCCCCTGATCTAGGGATAGAGACGACGGCGACTACAGACTCTTTCGTAGATTTTTGATCGGGTACTTAGGGTTTTCGTCCCGAAGGCAACTTATAGGCGGCAGGAGAGGCCGAGGGGGTGCTGGGGTCGGCCAGACCACCCCCTGGCGTGGGCCAAGCCTGGCCACGCGGCCTGGTGGTGTGGCCGGCCCCTGGCCCCTCTCCGTCTCGTATCCCTTCCGGAAAAATAGGCACTTTGGCTTTTGTCCCGTCCAATTCCGAGAATATTCATTTTCTGACTTTCCTGGAACCAAAAACAGCAGAAAACAGGCAGCTGACACTGTGGCTCTTGTTAATAGGTTAGTCCAAGAAATCATAATAAAAGTACGCTAAAGTTGGAACAAAACACAAGAAAGTGGATAAAACTAAGCATGGAACATCAAAAATTATAGATACATTTACAATGTAGCACCTGTGCATTTATGTTTTGCTACTCTATGAGGGACAAGCTGAATACCATTCTCATTATGTTTTCTTTATGTGAAACAAACAAACGTCTTGCAAAGCATTGTTATTCATGAATCTTTTTTTATGCCTATTCATGTTACAACATAGTTGTTATGTCTTGTTATTAGAACTATATCTTTCATGCTATGTTGAAGTACTATGATCCCAGCTATCATTGTTTTACAAATACTTTGATCCAGTTTATGATGGTGCATGTCACCTAAAAAATTATTCTTTCTTCTTATCACTTCCCTACTCGAGGACGAGCAGGAGTTAAGCTTGGGGATGTTGATACATTGCTAACGTATCCATAATTTTTGATGTTCCATGCTTGTTTTATATCCACTTTCTTATGTTTTGTCCGTACTTTGGAGTATTTTTATACACTTTCTTGGACTAATCTATTAACAAGATGTCATGGTGCTAGCTGTCTGTTTTCTGCTGTTTTTGGTTCCAGGAAAGTCAAAAAATGAATATTCTCGAAATTGGACGGGACAAAAGCCAAAGTTAATATTTCACCGAGGGGGACACGGAGCCAGAAGACGAGATGGAGAGGGGCCAGAGGCCGGCCACACCACCTGGCCACCTAGGGCACCCCCTCGGCCTCCCCTTTCGCCTATAAGATGCCTCTGGTACAGAAACCCTAAGGACCCGATCAAAATTCCACGAAAGAGTCTGTAGCCGCCGTCATCTCCATCCCTAGATCGGGAGGGATCTGAAGCTCTTCCCGGCACCCTGCCGGAGGGGAGAATTCACCATGGATGCCTTCTTCATCACCATGACTGCCTCCGGTTTGATGCGTGAGTAGTTCATCCCTGGACTACGGGTCCATGTAGTATCTAGATGGTTGGTTCTTCTCCTTTGTGCTACCATGTTTAGATCTTGTGAGCTCCGTTCATGATCAAGATCATCTATTTGTAATCCTACATGTTGTGTTTTCGGGGATCCGATGGATATTGAGATGCTATTTCAGATTGATTATTGATTCTATCATGTCTTTGTTATTTGTGATCTTGCATGCTCTCTATTGTTAGTAGCTATCTTGGCCGAGTAGATGCTAGCAACTCCAAGAGGGAGTATTTATGCTCGATAGTGGGTTCATGCCTCTAGGAATCTGGAGAAGTGACAGAAATCTCTAAGGTACTAGATGTGATGTTGCTACTAGGGAGAAAACAACAATCTTTTGTTCGTAGAACAATCGTATTGTTTACTTTACACACAATGCTTAACGCAATTATCTGTTGCTCGCAACTTAATACTGGAGGGGGTTCGGATGATAACCTGAAGGTGGATTATTAGTCATAGATGCAGTTGGATTACGATCTATGTATAATGTTGTAATGCCTAATCAAATCTCATAGGAGTCAAGATGATTAGTATATGCATGTATGATTTCTCGATGTTTGTCAATTGCCCCGCTGTAATTTGTTCACCCAACATGTCATCTATCTTAAGGAGAATCACCACTAGTGAACTATGGACCCTGGTCCTTTCTTTTACTATCAATCTACAAGTTATTTACTATTTTCTGTTTACTTTGTGCAAGATATTACTATCTTCCACACGATACGTTTAATCCTTTGTTTTCAGCAAAACCGGTGAGATTGACAACCTCATTGTAAGTTGGGAGAAAAGTTCTGTGGTTGTGTTGTGCAGGATTCCAAGTTGAAAACAACACCTTGGAGGTGTTTCCTTGCTCCTGCTGGTTCCATAACCTTGGTTTCGTAACCGAGGGAAAACTTGCTGCTCTCATCATACCTTCCTCTTGGGGTTCTCCAACGAGCTCGATATATTTTGGGCCATCAAGATATTTTTCTGGCGCCGTTGTCGGAGAGTGAAGAAGAAGCTTCCACGTCAACCACGCGCCATCACTCATCTCCACCCCCCAACTGAAGAAGAAGAAGAAGCGTCGTAGGTTGATCGCAACCAGGAATGGGAGGCTCTTGGCTAAATAATATATCTGAAGCTAAAAGACACGACATCACTTGAGACCTCGACATGTCATTTGTGTCCGTAGATTCGATGGGCCACATCAAAGCGGTGCAAGCCGTCCTTGTCGTAGCTCAGGCTTACCTAATCACAACTGAACTGGCAACCGATGATCCGTGGATAGCCATCCATCGCTCTGCCCTCATGTTCCTCTGCATGGTTAGAGAAACACTCGCAAAAGGGGACCAGGAGATTTTCCCATAATCCAACAGATCACCACGCCATCATAGCAGCCCTTGGCAGATGACAGGAACCCAAAGATCAAGATTTCCGCACCATGCGTGTTTCGTGCACTCGTCGCACAGTCATGACGCTAGGGACGACATTACACAAAATAAAATTGACAAAGCTCTGGAGAGACGCAAAAGGTACTTATGGTAAGAAAGCGAAGATGACCTCGAGCCATGTGGTGCAAGTTTCCTTACCCATCGGGTTCGCACCGGTACCCAAAGACTTCAAGCTCTCTCAGGGTTGTCAAAAATATGATGGCCTCCAAGATCCAGAGGCATGGCTGGAAGATTATCTACAAACCGTGAAACTCCTAGGTGGATCAATGGCCACCTACATACAAAGCCTACAACTACACTTAACCGGCATGACACGATCCTGGCTCCGGCAGTTACCCAAAGAATCAATAAGCAGTTGGGGCGACCTGGTGGAGAAATTCATCAGAAACTTCAAGTCCACATTCAAGCGACCCACGTCAATCGAGGAACTTCGGGAATGCAAACAGAAATCAGGATAACCAATACGCACATTCATACGCGGTGGAACATCATCGAGAACTTAGCCAAAGATATCTCCGACGAAAGGGCAATCGACGCCTTCTATGATGGCCTACACCAAAAAGAATTCATAGAGGAGATGAGTCGAGTAAAACCAAAAACAATATCCCAGCTGATGGACATGGCGAATCGGTGGGCCGACGGAGAAAATGCAATTAACTACAAACGGGGGCGCTCACTCGAAGGAGACCGTGATAGGCAAAACAATGACAATAGGAGACAGTGTAACTAAGATGGCTACGGTGGGGCAAGCCACGTTGCAGCAGGCTACATCAATGAGGACAACCGCAAGAGTGATAATCATAGCGAAGGCTATCGGGGAAACCGGGATGAAGCAGGACCAAGTGGGACAACACAACAATACCGGACAAGACCACCAAGATATACCCCAATACCAATTGTAAAAATGTTGGATGGTCCATGCCACATGCATTATTATGTCAACTGAGAAGGAGAAGGTGACTCAAATCACCTCATGAAAGACTGTCACACCTTTTTGGGGCTTCATCGGGCATATAACAGCAAGGTATCTAAGGAAACAAATAAGTGATACAACGCCTCCCCTAGGGTACTAGCATTGAACGCACCACCACCACCACCAGGGGCACCTTCGGTAGCCGCGACGATCCAGCAGCAACCCAAGGCAAATAGAGAGTGGAACGACGAGTACCCGAGGTCCAAGGGAGAAATGCACATGATACAGAAGGGACGCCCATCCAATAGGACACAAAAACTGATCACCTAACACGTTATCATGGCGGTAAGGATGCCACCACCGACACCGAAGTACCTCCACTGGTCTGAGCAGGAGATCACCTTCAGCAGATCTGATCACCCCTTCAGGTCCCCCGATCGGGCCATTCGGCATTAATAGTTGAAGCACAAATCAATGGGTTTAACATGAGCAAGGTCTTCAGGGATGCAGGAAGCAACATCAACCTCATCTATGCCAAGATGCTACGCACAATGAATTGTTCTGTGGCTAATCTAGCTCTTATGGATAACTCCTTCCACGTCATCGTCCTATGGATAGCTCCTTCCATGGCATACCTCCTTCTCTGAACATGGTACACCAATGTTTCCCTTTGCCTCCTTCGGGGCGGCTTTCCCTCTTGGGCCCTTTCCCTCCGGGATTCGGCCCATTAGGGAAGTCCCCCCCCTTAAACTTAATTTTAAATATTTATTTAATATTAATTCCAATAATTAAAATATAAATACATATTACTAAATTCCTCTTGACCCGAAACATCTTTCAACTTATTCCGAATGACTTCGGATCCCCCCGAAGCGATTCAGGTTCTCTCCCAGAACAGTTCCGGTATTCTCTCTTTCTTACTCCGAAGATTCCTGTTATATCCAAAACTATCTCTGCGTCACTGTGCCCTTAAGTATGTTACCCTACGGTTTGGGAACATCACATACATGATCGAGACATCTCTCATATCAATGATCAGTAGCGGGACCGGAATGCCCATAATGACCCATGTGCATTCCATGATGTCGATTATCATTTGAACCATAAATGTTGATTTCAATTCCCTTTGTTACTTTAATATATGACTTGTCCGAGATATGATCATTGGTATCATGATACCGTGTTCAATCTCGTTACCGATAAGTGTTGTTTTACTCATTCCATGATATTCTATCCCCGTGACCTACTCACATGTTGCGCAACATTTATGGATGTAATCTCACTGAGTGGGTCTAGTGTATCTTCTCGTCATGCGGGAGAACAAATCCCAATCTGGATGCATACTCCTCAACGTGTCCCTCTGGAATACCCAACAGACATATTTATGATCACCATGTTATAGTGTGATGGTTGATGCAGCCAAAGCAGTCGAGGATGACAGTGATTAAATATGATCTCACCGTCTAAGGATTAGGATACTTCATTTCTAACTATTGCAACGATGAACTTTGTGATTTGGTCGTGCTGCAATACTTATATTGGATAATCTCTATCAGATCATTCACCAATGATATGACTTCAGTGTCAATTGGCATTAATGCAACATGATCAGGAAACCTTGATCATCAGTTGTCCAATGACCTAGTTAAATAAAGATTACTAGGGACTTAAGTTTGTTTACATACCACACATATATCAATGTTTCTGATTGACATATTTATAGTCTATCATAAAACTATTATGAACTAATGAGATATAATAATAAACACCCTTTATTATTTGCCTCTACGGCATATCTCCTTCACATAGAACCATGAGGGTCATGCTTCTGCAATTTCCTATATTTCCAAGCAGATTTATAACGAGTCGCTCCTTGTATTATGAAGAGAGCCAAGTGTAGGAATACTCCAGACCTCCTCCATGTGACTCCATACGGATTATTGAATGACCATACTAGATTATTCGCAACTTCCTATGGAGGTTGACGGTACCATTGGAGATCAAGGTCTTGTTAAAAAAATCTAATGGTTTTGAGTAATGTACCTTTTGTGATTCTTCAAAATCCGTTCATCATCATTTATTTATCGCATGTCTCTTTACTTGTCTTATATGGAGGATAGTTCGCAAGCTGAGATAACTATTTTGAGATGGAGGGAGTATATTTAATCTACCCCTCCAAACCATTACCATGAATATTTTTTGGAAATTTTGTTGAATGAGACTGATAATAAAAATGTAAAATCAGAAATCCACCTGAGGGTTTGTGTTGTTGTTTGTTTTGGTATATGGAACTGATGAAATGCTGATGTTTTTTAAGGAGAATGAAGTTACTCATTTTTTATTGGGTCCATATTTAGTCATTTATTCTCCCAAAGGGGTAGCAGGAGTCTATGGACTGGTTGTAGCCATGTGGAGATGGTTAAACAGGAAATCTCCAACTGGGTGGTTGCAGCCATACTAATAGATGACATGATCCATAACTATTTTATGTCATTATATTTTGTTGGTTGATCTATGTATCAATCAACCATGTGTAGTTCATGAACTATAAGTGTTCCTTTGGTCCGGAAATAGGTGATTAATATATTTCTAGATCGGTCGGTAGATGATCAATCCTAGCGGACTCGTCTTTACCGTCCATCGTGTAGACCGGACGTGGAGTGTGCACACTATGTCCACTAAATGACAAAGAACTAGCTTAGAATGAGACTAAAAACATAAAATGGCTTGTAGATCAAACCGTTTGTCCGACTTATAATCTGTTTTCACCGTTGGATTAGTCATGACGAGATCTTCAAAACTAGATCCCATGCTAATATGTTTTGATGAAAAAAATTTGGACCAAAAAGTTACCCACCACTAACATGTGAGTTATCCATGCCATAATATGTATGTTATCCACCCTGTAACACATAAGTTACCCAGCATATAAACATGTTGGATATATGCGTTCTCGCATACATGTTGAGTCACATACATGTTGAGCAAGTTTAATTGGAACGATGTAGCTTAGGTGCTAGGTTATCGATGCATCAACGAGCGATAAATACTTGGTACCCTAACATCCTCGAGGGTTCATTACTCGTGCGCCGCGTTAGCAGCGACGGACGATGAAGCCGAGCGCTAGACTACTAATTGTGTGTTACGTTTATGTTTGTTCATTACGACTTAGGGTGATGGGTGGTAGGGCATAAGACCCTATTTATTATACCTTTAGCAAAATAAGCTTAGATTTAATTTGAAAAATTATGTTTGATGTTTGACGCGGTAGTCTTTTGAGGTAGAGTCAGGCGTACGTTGTGTGAGCAGCGACGGGCAACGAAGCCACACCGTAAGAATAACTTTTATATTCTATTTGTGTGTAATTATTATAGTGGTGGATAACTTACACGTTATTGGATGAGTAACTTACATGGTAGAGTCTGGATTACTCTTGTGTTACTGATGGATAATTTTTGGGGCAAACAAAATTGTGTTACCTGTCCCTAACATGTGACTTATCCATGTTATAGTATGTAAGTGAAATATATAAGTTATCCCAGCATATAAATTTTATATTCTATCTGTGGGAAATTTTTATAGTGGTGGATAACTTACATATTATTGACTGGATAACTTATATGTTATGGCTTGGATAACTCACGTGTTATGGGTGGATAACTTTTGGTTAGAAAAAAAGTTATTAGAACATATTAAATGGAATCTAGTTTTGAAGATCTCGTCATGACTATCTCAACGATGAAAACGGATCACGGATCGTAAATCAGACAAATGATTTGATCTACAAAACATTTTGAATTTTGAATTTTCTGCATTAAATGTTGATGACATAAGTAGTTTTGTCTTTTAGTATTTAGTATCTGTGAGCTAATTTCTCGTGTTTAAAAGTGAGTATCTCTCTTTACCAACCTATTAACGATTTGGACCCTCGTATTAAAAAAGAAGCTCGTCAGCTTTACTCAATCGCTCATATCGTTGTCGGAAGGTTCGTCCGGTTTTGCAATCTGCAGACCGGCGTCCTTTAAATTTGTCTAGATTTTCTCGAAAATGTAGTTTACAAGCGGTTCCGTGCTGAATAGCTTGCTTTTTATTGGGATGCGGGAACGAAGGACCCACAAACCTAGCACCTATTTATTAGATTCCAGTCTTCAAATGTACTAGTTACTTGGAATCGAGCTCAACTTTCACACACAAAATGCAAATTTAATTTTGTTTGCGTATTTGATTTTCCCGCAACGAACTCTTCAAATTGAGTCTAATATTCAATATATGTAAATTTATTTCAAACTTTTTTGTGACCTATAAAATTCCTTTTCAAATATGCACGCGCTATGTAAAATTTCAACGCCTTACGCACGTAGTTTTGTAGTAAGTGTGCAAGATCTATAAAGTTCCAACATTTTATATGTGCAGTCCCGTGATAAATGGTGGTAAGGAATTTTTTTAGGTGGAACATACATGAGACTCATCACCTCGGATCTCAACCAGCCTGGACGGTAAGGATAGCTATTCGGCGCGGGAAGTGTTGGTAAATCTCCGGGTCAAGATTTTCTTGTATTTCTACTTTAGTGTGTAGATAAATGTTACTCTAGATAAGTACAACTCACTTATTTTTAGACAGAGAAAATATAAATGATAGAACAATGTAATAAATTGACCGTGTACATTGGTTGGTGCGCTAAGCCTAATGTATGTGGCAGTGGCACTCGCCTCCACAGCGGGAGAATGTGGGCAAGTTTTGTGTTACTTGCTGTCGCAACTAAACCCCCTATATTTACGAATTTAGAGCAAACAAAAACGCGAGGCAACCGGAGAAGAATCCTGCTGTTAGTTAATTATAAGTTTTCCTTGTGAAAGAAGAATTCAGAGTCTCGTGTAAAGCTTTTCGTCGAATCAAACTCCTCTACCCTGCCCGAATCCCCTCTGTATTCGTCTCTCCCTCTCTCTATATCGTGCACCATCAACGATCGGAGTTCGATACCAACTCCACTAAGCTATCCAACCATATATACACCAGCCAAACCCCTTTTCTTTCGCACCGTAAAACTCTCGATCACGTGCGTACACGAGCGAACCCATCGCCCGCCGACTTGCCGTGATCGATCGCATCTCACGCCATGGCCATCCCGGCCTCGCTCGTCGTCTCGTCGGGCTTCTTACTCGTCGCCTCCGCGTACGTGTCTACGCGCCTCCTGTTCGTCGCCACCTTCACCGTCTCCTACATCTTCCTGGAGCGCGTGCTGACGCCGGAGCTTGTCGACGGCTTCTTCCGCGAGGTGGACGCCGTCGTGCTGGGATACCTGCGCGACGTCCGCGACGCCATCCGGAACGAGCCCCGCACCGCGCCCATCTACGCCGCCGCCGAGGAGCGCGTGCGCCGCGCCGGCGCGTTCGTCGCGGACGCGATCGGTTCGCTGGTTCCAGCGTCTTCGGCGAGGCTGAGCGGCGTCAAGGATGCCGCCACCGCGGCGTTCCTCTGGCTCCGTCTGGCAGCCGGCGTGGCCAATCTGGGGGCGACCGTTATGATCACCACTGCCATCGAGGAGGCGAGAAGCCGAGGGCCGAAGCTTCTGAGGTGGAGGGGCCTGAAGGGTCTCAGGACGCCCTCGCCGAGCGACGCGCCAGAGTCCAAGAAGGACACCACGTTGCTCGTCGTCTGGATCGTGGCGATCGTCGCGTACTGCGCGCAAGTGGTCACCGTCGGCGGCATCTGCAGCAGCATCGCAACGTTTGGTCTGTGCTTCCCATGCTTCGCCGCGCTGTGCGGCTTCGCGCTCATGGAGGCCGAGAGGGTCTACCTGTGGGGTTCCTACGAGATCGACACGACGGGCAGCAGCGACACGGCCAATCCAAGACCGCCGGCCGGCGATGCCGCAGGAGGAGGAGGAGGAGTCAAGGAGAAGGACTTGCAGGACGCCTGGGGGTGGCTCTGCCTTCTCACCATCGTGATGCACTGGATCGACGCTCTCTTGATCGCCTACATGCTGGGAAAGCGGCCGTTCGTGCTCGCGTCCTTGGCCATCTACAACGTGGCCGCCCTCAAGGCGGCTAGGCAGGCTTACCTGACGGCCGACGACGCCGGCGGAGCGCAGGGAAACGTCAACAGGTGGGGCTGCGCTGCGCTGAAGGTGTTGACCATAGACATCGCCAAGGTCGTTGCCACGTACCTCGCGATCGACTTGTACCTGGGTGCGCTGCTGTTCGTGCCTCTCTGCGCCAAGGCGGCGTTCTTGCTTGACAGGGCGATTTACTTGTCGGGGGACGACGCCAGCGATCAAGAGGGTGCTGGTAATGGTGTCGCTGAGAATGTCGCAAGGAACAATAATCAGGAGAGTGCTGGTCTCGCTGAGGACGTCGCCGGAGATGCCCAAGTTTCTGACGACGTTAGTGCCGAGAATGAAGAGGAGGAAAGCTCGACCACGGAGGAGCACTCGGATGTATCAGATGCAGAGGAGCAGCGTCGCGACGAATCAGACTGCAGCAGTAGCAGCACGGACGACTGGAGTTTCGTAGGCGTAGATCCGATAATGCCCACCGATGTTAACGGTGCCGTCGATCGGAAATTCAGGTTTTTTCTGTAGCATGTGCCTAGGGTGCGGTCGAGTGATCCACTGAACATCTCAGATGTAGTTTTTCTTTTTTAGACATAATTTCTACTCCCACCGTCGATGTTGAAGATTTGTCTAGTTCTCCGTATGTATTTATATACTAAAATGCGTCTATATACATGCATATCTAGACAAATTTTTGACATCCTTTTCTAAACGGAGGGAGCATTTGGAACTTTCTTAAAGACAATTTGTGTAATTGTGTTGCTAGAAACCTTCGAAATTCTCTTATGACAGGATACCAACTCTTCTTATGGGCCACACTTCACTCGAATTTAAAGAAACCTTTTATGTTATTTTAATATAAAATAGCAGAAACGTTTATGTTGAATCTAACATCTCAGAAACTTAATCTCAAAAAAAAAAAAAATCTTAGAGACTTCTGTATGTTCATGATGTGGTGATGGTGTTTTGCCTGACGAGTGTTTTGAACTATATTACAATAAAATCTAGGACTCACCTAGGTTCAGGGCGGTCTACGGATTGCAAATTCTGGCGCGTGTTCGGACCAGCACTTTAATCAGTAAATAAAATTCGACAAAAATCAACGACGGGACCTTACTCCCTCGCGTGCCCAATATTTCTTTCAATTGCTAATCACTAAGCGATAAAATTGATTACCTCATCATCATTAAATTCAAAAAATTAAAATGTTTTATATGTCAAACCGTTTATCCAATTTAAGATCTATTTTTACCGATGGGCTAGTCGACGACGAGATTTTGAAAACTAGACCCAATGTCAATATGTTTTGAGAACTTTTTTTAACCCAAAAGTAACCCACATGTAACACAAAAGCTATCCAGGATATACTATGTAAGTTAACCACTTGATAACATGTAAGTTATCCACCCTATGAACAAGATGTATGTTTGAGTTTTTTGTATGTATACAAAAACATAAATGTGAACTACTCTAATTTAAGATCTGTTTTCACCGCATCGACAACGACAAATACTTGGTATCCTAACACATAGTTGAAAGGGTTCAGAGCAGAAAACACAATTTTTTTTCTACGCGAACACACTTAACTATCAGGATTTATCTAAGAGTAATGCTATAACGGAGAGGTTTCGGATATATACTATTTTAGTCTGAAAGAGGTTAACGTTCCGAGAGGAACGTAGATGACAACGTAGTCATACTCGTAGCTGACCTCAAGGTCGTGAAGCTTCTCGCATGTCACCCTTTCCTACATCGTGCAGCAGTCCGGCTCACAACATCCAAGGTGCCACTAATAGCAGCACCCTCGTGGTTTCGCACACATACGGCGTACGATGACAACCTCCGGCTCTCTGATCCCTGCCGAGAGTGCGGAAATAAATCATCTAGCTGGAATCCCTGCAGTCAAACGACGTGCTGCAGGTGTGTCGTCTCTTGCATGTACAGTCCTTCTAGAGACCATACCATCAAAAGAAGGCAACAAGAGGAAGATTTATTCCCTAAGGAAAATGCTTTAGAGAATTATTGTTGTGTTTATTCCCACCCCTATGCCCTCCTTTATATAGGAAAAAGTTGGACACATCCTCCCCTAAAGTCTCAGGATGGGACTAATCAAGGAGGAGGTGGGAGGAGATGCCATAGGAGGGGATGGGTCAGCCGGCCGGGGCTAGGTGGACCCCATCCTGCGCACAGCCCTAGGTTGGTCGGGTGTGGTCGGCGGCTTGGCCCCTAGGGCGGTTTGGCCTCCCTCCTTTGGGTGGCTT
The DNA here is from genome assembly GCA_910589775.1 of Avena eriantha. Classification (NCBI taxonomy): domain Eukaryota; kingdom Viridiplantae; phylum Streptophyta; class Magnoliopsida; order Poales; family Poaceae; genus Avena; species Avena eriantha. The sequence goes on from OU342740.1 coordinate 492,872,051, forward strand.
CCCTCATGGGCCCTTTTTCTTCGGGAATTTGGCCCATTAGTGGAAGTTGCCCTCCAAATCCAATTTTAAATATATATTTAATATTAATTACATTAATTAATATGAAATACATACTACCAAATCTCATTTGACCCGCAAGACCTTTCGGTTCACTCTAAACAGCTTTGAATCCTCCTGGAACGATTCCGGTTCTCTCACGTAACATTTGCGATTTTCTCTTCTCTCATCGTGTGATTCTGACAACTCCATAATGATCTCCAAGCGTCATCGTACCCTTAAGTGTGTGACTCCAATGGCTCGGGAACATCATAGATATGATTGAGACACCTCTCCTTATCAATGATCATTAGCGGGATCGGGACATCCATAATGACCCCTGTGCATTCCACGATTGTTAATGTCATTTGAACCATAAACGTCGAGTCCAATTCACTTTGATACTGACTTGTCCGAGATCTGGTCATGGGTATCACCATACCTTGTTCAATCTCGTTGCCCACAAATTCTATTTTACTCGTTCCTGTGATATTCCATCTCCGTGAACTAGTCACATGTTGCAACATTATAGATGTAATCTCACTGAGTCGGCCTTGTATATCTTCCCATCACGTGGGTGAATAAATTTTGATCTTGATACATAAGCCTCAGCTATACCTCTGGAATGCCCAACATACACCATTATAGTCACCCAGTTACGGTCATGACGTTTGATGAGGCAAAGAATCCTTGAGTGATAGTGATTAATATGATCTCACGGTCAAAAGAGAAGGATACTACGCTTATAACTATTGAAATGATGAACTATATGACTTGATCGTGTCACAATACTTATATTTGGGTAATGTTCATCATGTCGACTTGACTCCGTTCTCAAATGGCATAAATGCTTTATGATCAGGAAACCTTGATTATCGGTTGTCCAATGAACTAGTATAAACAGAGGCTAGTAGCAACTTGATCTGTTTCATACCACATCTTTATCAATGTTTCCACTTTATACAGTTGTAGCACAATACAAAACTATATGAACTAATTGAGAAATGATAATAAAATCTATTTATTATTTGCCTCTTTGAGTCTCCCACTTACACTAGACTATAAATAATCTAGCTTGCATTTTCTACTAATCATAAACCATATCTCATATGCGTTTATTGATCATGCTCGCCCATGGGGAACGTTGTCTTTTGCAAATCGTTAATGTCTCCTAATTTTAACATTTACACCATTATCACATAATGTGTCGAAGTATTCGTTTGGCGACAGAGTAAGACTTTATTTCTAGTGTTTATAATGGCGTCGATCAGTCAATTGGACTTTCATTATTGTCATGTAAACTCAAGTAACACACTTAGCAGAAGTCGAACTTCATTAGCCAAACTTCTATACTAGCCACTTTCAAAGGTAGTCATATACTTCTATATCTATGTAGATCATGATTTACAGGAAGACACAAATTGTGGGTTTGTGGGTTAGTTGGATAAGGAATGCCCAGAAACCGAAAAAATGCATTTGAAAGACTTTGGGTACGGTATCATGATAGCAAGAGTGCAAGAATAATATTCAGAAGAAGTGCTCAAGTTTGTTACTTGATGTGAACAAATTCATGTATGAAACTAAGAAAAGGATGATAAAGGAGAACTTGTCTAGGATGAAGACAACACTCCAAAAGTTGAGAAATCCGAGGAAAAGTACAAGGAGATGAATTTGCAGATGACTGAAGCATTCAAGAATGAACTCGGTATGATGATGTAGGTGCAGAAATCCCAAGCAGAGACAATGAAGATAAAGGAGAAGAAATGAGATGATGAAAGGGGGTCTGAAGGAGAAAAGAAGAAGTTAGAGTACATGTTGTTTGATATACTCAAAGCTAGTGTGGCTAACAAGGATAAGCTGAAGAAGATCAAGGAAATCTATGACGGCTGATTTCTAATTCTATTGTTGTTGTACATATGTCCTAAAAACTTCTTATGATTGAATCTTGTCATGGGGTGGTATACAGTAACACCTCATGTAATGGTAAACTGGTGGTGTGCTAGGATGGCAGCCACTTTTGATGGTGGTAGGTTAACACCATGGTGATATGATGAATTATGATTCCTTTTGGAAAGGATCATGCATGCACCTATATAGTGTAATGTGATGTTTGTTATGGCTAGTACATGCTATGTATGCTAATGTGATGCATGTGTTATTCCTGATGTTATGCTTGTTTCGTTCCTGATCTTAAGAATGTGTTGTTGTTGTTGTTATGCTTGTGTTATTGCTGATAGTATGCTTGTGTTGTTCCTGAATTTTATTCATATGTTATGATTTCTACGTTGTGGTAAGCTTACCATATGCGCTTCTTGGTAACCATATGCAAAGCTATGTGGGCAACCAAACACATTTGGTTTACATCATCCACCCTATTAATAGTTGTGTGCAGCCTACCAAACAAATTGGGACCGATGTCCACCCCACAATGCAAAGATTTTGTGGACAACCAAACGAGGTCGAGAGCAAGCCTTTTAGGGCGTTTCTCCGGGGCCTTGCCCCCAGGGCCTGCCCCAGGGGAGACAACCCCCCCCCCCCCCCCGGGGCAAGTAACCGAGTGCACCCTTAGACCCTGATCCTTCAAAATAAAATCGATTTTTCAAGAAAATTTAACACACGTGTGTTTTCATTTCTGGTTGCACAAAAAAATGTGAGTCTATATTAATGAATTGTGCATCTATTACAGATACAGTTTTTTGTAGTCCCCAAATAAACATACTTTTGTGAAAAAATTCAGGTACTTTTATAAATAAGGCTGCAACATGAAGATGTTGAGGCAGTTCGTTCCATGATTCCATCGTTGTGAGCTGGCTAGTCAAAAGCGTCAAACCACTGCATCTGCAGACTAGTCCTTGGCGCGCTTGCATTTCGTAGCAGTTGGCACCCACTCCAACCCGTGCACTCTCATAACCCAAACCAAAACCACAATTCAGCACCAGCACCACATCCTCCCAACCTCTGCACAAACTTTTCCACTACGACCATGATAGATCCGACGGTCCCAGGCAAACCAGGTCAACTGGTCATCTCTGCCTCTATAAATCCGACCGTCCCAAGCAAACCAAGCACTCATCTCATCTCATAAACCCCATCAGACCTCGGCAGCCTTCTCCTCTCGTCCTCCCCGTCCATTGATCTCCACACAAGCACCAAATCAAACATGAGCACCAGCGAGGCCGCCACTGTCCTTCCCATTTACGACGTCGCCCCCGGCCAGGGCGCGCCCTCCAAGGCCCCAGCGGCGGTAGCACCTTCTGCACCTCCTGCTGACGCAGCGGCCGCCGCCCCAGCCGCGGCCACGAAGACAACGGCCCGCACGTTCCCCATGCGGTTATTCCATCGGAGCGACCGCGGCAGCCGGTGCATGGCGTTCCTCGACTTCCTGCTCCGGATCGCGGCGTTCGGCCCCCTGCTCGCGGCGGCCATCGCCACGGGCACGTCCGACGAGACGCTCTCCGTCTTCACCGAGTTCTACCAGTTCCGCGCCCGCTTCGACGACTTCCCGGCCTTCCTGTCAGTACAGTACCCATCATCGATCATCCTTCGCCGCTCCCCGAATTAAGTTAGTTTCTTAACGGCGAATGCGTGCCGCTTCTTCTCATATACGCGTGCGTCTGTGTGCAGGTTCCTCATGGTGACGAGCGCGGTGGCAGCGGGGTACCTGGTGCTGTCCCTCCCGTTCTCCGCCGTCGTCGTGCTGCGGCCACAGACCACCATACTGAGGTTTCTCCTGCTCGTCAGTGACACGGTATGGGCCTGCTTCACTTTCACAACCCAAAAGCGAACGCGCACGACGACCTGCATAGTAATCATGCTCGTGACGGGCGGCTAAACATTGCATGCATGTCTGTGTGCAGATCGTGCTCGCGCTGCTGACGGCGGCGGGAGCGGCGGCAACCGCGATCGTGGCCCTGGCGCACAACGGGAACGAGCGCGCCAACTGGGTGCCCATCTGCATGCAGTTCCACGGCTTCTGCAAGCGCACCAGCGGCGCCGTCGTCGCCTCCTTCCTCTCCGTCTTCATCTTCGTGCTCCTCGTCGTCCTCGCCGCCTTCTCCATCAGGAAACGCTGAAACCAGCATTGCTCCGCCAAGTTCAGCTGCTGCAACTGCAAACCCCCGCCTTTGTTCAGTTAATCGTGCCTATGTGTTTTTCCATCCTCAGTTTCCCTTCCGATGTTTCCACTACTACTTCGTGTATTGAGAGAATTGGCGAATAAGTGCCAATGGCAGTGCATTATTAATCATGTATCATCCGTAGAGAGCGGGCAATTATCTCTCTTCTGCTTTATGCAAGGGTGTGCAGTCTACTCTCTCCTTCCATCACTGTTCTAAAATTTAAAATATTTATGGATTTTGAACCATAAGTTCAATTTGTGAACCTTGCATATCCGAGTTTCTGCGGAAGAGGCTTCAAAACAAGGCCAATATTGAATATATTTTGACAATATTTGAAAATCAACTTTTCAAATTTGGTGAAACTTTAAAAAACTTTAAGAAACCTATGATTTTTCTTGTTTAAACCAATATGTTTCGCTGTTTTTCAAAGTTCGTTCGTCATAGTTTCAAAATAGTAGGCAATTTTCTTAGAGTTCAAAAATAAATATATTAATAAAAAACAACACCGAATTTCTAGTTCAAATCCTAAGGACTCTACGTCATCTTGTACTCCAAGTCTCAAACTACCCCCGTGTATCTCTATATAACCCCACGATGCTCAAATCCAAAATACAACGAAATATTCTAGGATTACAACTTTAACATGGTATCAGAGCGGTTAGTCGTATGATGCTGATTCTAGGTTCTTCTACCACTTTCGAATCACACCTCCCCGTGGAGATTGATCTTCTCCTCGGGGGTGCAGTTTCATAGATTAGATTAGATTAGATCCAAAATTCGAAATTTCCCCATTTTTTTGATTAGATTCATTTAGCCAAATAAAATTTAGATCTAGATCCTCAAGTTCCGGTGAGAAGAAGTGTAAATCGGTAGCTTTTCTAGTCTCAAATTTTTCATGGACACTTCGCGTGGAGCGGCATCAATCTCCACGGAAAAACCTGGACACACGCACGGACGGGAACATCGACTTCGAACGTCAAACATGCGGCCATGCATTGGCAACTCGGCTGCGACGGGCATGCGTGTGGGCTCTAGAACCCGGCGTTTCTACCGGCACCTGTATGTACCGGAGTGCCACGTCATGTTGATATGACGTCATTCATGTGCTGGCCAAATTTTTGCAAATTTTCTAAAACAAAAATAAAACATGTGAAACTAGTCTGAAACTTGTGAAACATTTTGTACTGTTCACGATCTGTTTCAAATGTTTCAGTTACTGTTCATATTTTGTTTCAATGTTTTAGTTAAGTTTCAGTTGGGTTTCGACTCCGTTTCAGTTCATGTGCTGGTCAGAAAAAAGGCCAACTATTGCACCAATCTCAAAGCGAAATGGACGGTGAATACGTTACTTGCATGTACCTTTGTCGGTAGAAAAGAGTTTTCGCTTGGGGTCTCCAGCTGGTCATCACGTCTCGACGCCATCACTAAGCTAATCATGTGTGCAACAAGACAAGCTTTGTATTTTGTGCATGAAGAATAACTCCAAGCTCGTACCGGTGACCATCTGCACCGCACCGCCTGCGCAGCAAGGAAACACGCCACGACGCGCCCACGACGACCCCAAGGGCATACACCGTCTAGTTTGACTACACCAACAGATCTGCATTGCATCAAACCGGACTACATCGACCCAAATTACGATATCAAGGTGTACGACTACACCAAGATCTTCTTCGAGTTCTACATTGCCAACAAAAATCATCTTCAAGGTCTACATCATGTGGTCCAAAACCGTCGTCGCAGCAGCCCGACGCTTTTCTAGGGCGACCACACAATCACCACTCCCGCCTGGTTAAAACCCTACCACCGCAGTTACCTTCCGCCGCCGCAAATATGACTCAAAACCCTGCACAAAACCCGTCGCTGCCGCAGATCCCTGCCGCCGCCGCAGATCACTACCGCCGCCGCACAAAACATAAAACCCTACGACGACCAAGTCGCGCAAATATTTTGTGCCTCCGGATCTAGCGGCTACACCGACCATGACAATCTCGACCACGACTACATGACGCTCGGGTACCTCGATGATGATCTTAATCTCGACCATGGCTACATCACACTCGGCTACCTCGACATTCACATCAGAAATACCTCTGCAACAAGTCAAGAACTCCAGTCAATAGCATCCGCGTTGACACTTGTGTCCACAACACTCCCGATGTGACCGCGGGAGGGAAGAGAAGGAACCAGAAGGGGACGATGATGATGACAAGGTGGGGAAGACGACGGATGCGCATGACTTCTCCAGTCGCAAGTGTCCGCTTCTCTCCCTCTACGACTGAGGGGGGTGTTAGAATACATAACTATACATATACAGATAGACTAGAACTCTAAATCATCTTGTACCCCAAGTCTCCATCTACCACCATGTACCTCTATAAATACCCCCACGAGGGTTATATCTAAATACAACGAAATATTTTGGGATTACAACTTTAACAATCACAACTTGGAGACATAATATTTTAATGTTGTTTCATTGGGTTTCAAAATCATCATTATGTTTCATTGTGTTTCCAAATTTAGATTTTGAATTTTATCAAAACAAAACCTATTTTCAGCTTGTTTAAGAGATATTGTCCAACTAAATACACGTGTTTAAACAGATTATTAATATGATATTTATTTTAAAACACATTATCTTTTTAAAATCCAACACTACAAAGGAAAAGTGAGTACTAGATATTAGGTTTTATGATCGAACGATGCCTTGGCCTCGGCTCGGTTTCATGTTGATATACTACGATGGAAACCATCGTAGGGAAAGTACACGGGAGAGAAGTCCGGGTGGAGTGTACTACTCCATACCGGCAACAACTCCGATAAATAAAATGTTACAAATAATGTTTAACACTAGTAAGTGGCAAAAGGAGAACGATCTTCCATTCATGTGTCACCCTTGGGAGAATAGAGAGAGCCAGATCCAAAATAAAAGATGAACGGCTCTAGCATGCACTCTACCTCGCACGCACACTAGAGTTGTGTTTGTTATCATCTGTGCCTATGTTTATTTGAAACACAAGGTCGTGATCCACCGATGTGTTATACAAAATGCTAAACCCCTTCACTTTTGAATCAGTTCTTGTAATGCAGGCCCGCGGGGTCGTGGTCGGATGGTATATTTGCTCCTGCAAGTGGGTTAGTGTCTCGTTGATCCTCTTGGAAGGCTAGTAGTGTTGTTCATGAGGAACATGTCTTGGTTTTTTATCGTTTTTTTCCATTTAATGTATTTTTGTATAAAATGCAACATATTAATATCACAATGATCTGGGCCTCTACAACAAGTCTGCAACATATCAAGAATGACCATAGGCAAGACCAAACTTCAAGCTACGCCTCAACAAAGGAAGGTCAAGAAACACCACCACTTCCCCCAATTAAGGTCAGAACTAGGAGGACCTTACACGTCTACTTTCTTTTAGAGATTTTCAGTATAGCAACTTTTAAGGAAAAAAAGCTAGTACATATTGTAGTATAGAAGTTATAATGATCTATGTAGTATGGCGTTAATATGTTGTGCTATTTATGAGAAACAAAAAATAAACTTGCCAGTACCATTTTTTAGTATAAGAAAAATCTAAACTTATTTGGTGTGTATGTATCAAGATGCACAATCACAACTTTCCCTTGGGATAAATCAAATAGTTTATACATAGAGCAAGGCAATGGACATTCTTTTGTCTTCAAAAGGAACATTTGGGCTTAATCAAATAGTTCATACATGCAGGATGCAGCAATGCCATGGACATTCATTTTTCAAGCTAAAAGGAACAGCAGTAGTTCTGTAGCTGCACGCAAGTATCATTTTTTGGAGTAGTAGATAAGAGCAACATATTTAAAATAACAGAAACCTCCAAATTATAGTCAGCGAGGAGAAAGCCTAGTGACCAGCTCCTCTAAGATGGAGGGGCAGCTGCTCCTTAGATGCGCAAAGCCATCACTAGCCACGACTGCCTTCAGGTTTTCGACTGTAGCGAGAAACGTGAAGCATGCCTCTTTGAGCCCTTCACAGCCATGCTGCTCAGCCAACGCCAACGTGACGCCCGCCGTGTTTCTGTTGATGTAGTCGCATAATGTCTTCTCACAAATCAATTTAAGCCTCTCCAGATTGTATCTGTCTGCTGCTACTAGCAAATGTTGTGCCATCTCCATAGTCTCGCCCTCGTCAATGTCAGGCAACGAGTCGGTGTAGATGAAGTGGAGCATGGCTTTGAAAACTCTAGCTTCCATGTCGTCGATCCGGACGCAGCTTGACTCCTTCTCTTTCATGGGACCAAAGAGCTCCGCCATGAAGACCGAGGACCGAGCAGCAAGGATGTACCTATGCGCTGTGAACGACTCACCGCCGACCTCAAAAGTCACATCCCCTGCCTGTCCGCTTGTCAAGAGGTGGAGCAGGTGCCGGTGCAAGTCAGACGGCGGCACCACGACGAACTGCGTAGTGCGTGTCTCACTGGAGACAGTGCGGATCGCATTTGTGATAGTGATATCACACTTGAGGCTGAAAGAGTCGTCTTTGAGATAGCTGGATTCCTCCAAATCTGTCCTCCTGATAAATTTATTGAATCCCCAACCGCCTTTGGGACTAAAAGCACGAAGTTCACTTGTGTGGCTGTGCGACGACACCAGTAGCCCATCCTGATCGAGCAAACTGATCTTGAATGTTGCCTTGGCATCCTCATCGTTGTTGTCATCACGCCGTAGATGGACGGCTACCCAATCAGCATCCTCCGTGACCTGACCATCAGGGTAGTATCTGATACACCAGTCATGGCCCCCAATGGCGAACTTCTCGGACGTGATGCACTTGCCGATGCCAAGCCCCTTTGTGCGGGAGTAGCCCTTGATTGTGAGGACATGCGAACCTGATACGACCTCGGCGACAATGGCCGAAGCGGTCTGCGACGGTGTACCACCATTGGTGGCACCTACGTTGACGGTGGACAGAGAGGAGTTGGACATTGTAGGCCGGCTGGGCAAGCCTAGTTCCCGCTGCAACGACAAAAGTCAGGAAGTGAATAGATCAAGCAAGTTGCAATGGTAGATCGAGATGAACTCGTGAGGTTCTTAAACATGAGGCTTAATGCTAGATAACCTGCACATATTGATATAGCGCACCGATCACGCCAGCAGTCGGCGGCGTCTAACTCTGATGACTCCTGAGGTTGATTTCCACAGCTATCAGTTTAACTCTGTTCAGAACAGAGCATGGCAGCAACAAATCAAGAACCTTTACCAAAAAGACTGTAAATACAACAAATCAAGTAGTAATTCCAAAACAAAAGGTGTGCACCATCAATCTTGCAGGCGAGGAGTTGCTGCTCTGCTCACTCCTAGGCGGTGCTGGTGCAGGCAGGTCGACGGCGGCGGCTGCGGCGGTGTAACCGTGCAAGAAGCCCTAGGACGTCGGGGACCGATAGGCCGAGGGCGGGCGTCGCTGGGAGGTGCTCTAGAGAGACGGCCGTCGGCGGCAGCTAAGCGGGGCGGCGGCGGTGGCGGTGGAGGCGCGAGTGTGCGGCGGCCATGGGGATCGTAAGGAACGGAGGAAGAAAGGTAGTAGAGGGAATCGGCTGTGTCTCACCTGGAGTCGTGACGCCGCAGGGCTGATGCAGTGATGCGGGTTCAACTTGAACCCACGGGTTCAGCGAGACAGCGACTTCAGCCTAGGTTTTTTTTTTTTGAGTGGACGACTTCAGCCTAGGTATGGTGGACATTCGCCGGCAACCATAGTTCAGCCCGTTTCTCTCTTTTTTGGGACACCGCGCCGCAGGCCGCAGTCTGCTTTTCTAGCGAGCCCGCTTCCACTTTACTGCGCGGTTGCAACCGTTAAGCCCATTCTCCACCGGGCCATCCAAACACGCGACCGTCTCCGTTTGATTCGGCCCGCGATCAATTTGGTGTAGCGGTCCGGCCTGTCCGGCCAACCGCGCCAAGCGGCGTGACCCAAATATTTGCGCCTGCAAAAGGCCCGTCACGTCGCTGGCGCCGATGTATACAAGTTCGTTCCGGTCGCGCCATCGCTTGCCGGCTTTCTTCCAGTCGTTTCTCGCCTCTTTCCCACCGATTCCCGCCTCTTCTAGGCGTTTCCTTTCACGTCTAGAGGCGCCCATAAAAAAGGGAGGCCAGCCGATGCAGGCACAAACCAGAAACCCTACCTCCACACGTCTCCATGCCTGGCCGTCCTCATCGCCGATCCGGCAGCCCCGACAATCACCCAGAAATCCCATCCCCTGAGCGCCCGCCGGAGTGGTGGCATTCGGACCCGCCGGAGGAACAAGGCGTGTTGCCACCTCCGATTCCGGGTGCTCGCAGATATACCGGCTACGCCCGGGTCGCGTCTCGCTTTCTACAACCATCATGTGACCACCGACGAGCCTTTCACGATGAAGGTGGCGGAACACGTATTCCTGCCGGAGTACCGGCGATGCGACCAGTTCGCATTGGTGCGGGCCGACCTCCGGGAAGCGGTATGGGCCAATCCCGACGACGCTTCCCTGCATGCCCGCCTCGACCGCGCTAAAGAGGAGCTGTAGACGCAGCGGGCGATCATCATGTCTATCAATGACGAATGGTGTATCTTACCCGTCGCAGATCCCGGCCCCAGCGCAGGCTGCGGCGCGTGGTTTTAGGTGTGTGTGGTGTGCTTGTAACAAACGTTCTAGGCTTGAATAAAGATTTTCATTGCAATTGTGGCCAATGCCTATATTGATACATCGTACATTGCGCGCGCACAACCTAACCTACTCGACGGAGTCGGAGTCGGAGGTCTGGCGGTACCGTCTCGGGCACATGTTGTCGTCGAAGACGCTGACGCCGAGACTTCCTTCGTCGTCGTACTTGAAGACGAGAATCTTGCCCACTTCGATCTGGTGCACACGGGCGAAGCACTCCCAGCCGTTGCCGAGGTACAACTAGCCGAGGTGGTCGAACTGCAGATCGACCGAGTACCTGCTGGTCCTGAGACCGTTTGCCCGTAGGATGACAAGCAGGGGCGGTTGGTCGCCGACCAGGGTCACGAATCTGTGGGGCAGGAGCAGCCTGTCACTCGGCATGTCGCATGGGCACGACGAACTGGATGTCTGGGTCGACCTCGTCGGGTGATGACGGATTCGAGGGAGTGTATGGTTGCGCGCTGACTTGGCCGCGTCCTCGGCGCCCCCCTCAATGTCCACGACCGGCACACCCTCCCCTCGACCCTTCGCCGCCGGCCATGGCTAGCTACAGGTACTGAAGAACGGAAAGGAGAAGGAGGAGAGAAAGGTGTGTTGTGGAAGAAACTTGCCACGGGCGCCCAGTTAAAAAGGCCCGACATCGGATGCTGGCGCGGAGGCCGAAGAGACAGCATTGAAGCGTCCAGTCAGCCAGTGTGTCGTCTCGTCGCCATTGATGGCGCAGGCTGCCGCCGGTCAGCCTTTTGCCAGCGACTCTAAATCGTTGCCCGGTTGCGCACGTCTGAATCAACCCCGCGGTGCCTGACCGGTGGACCAGAGGCACCAACGGGGAGGACACGCCCGCGACCAGCCCGTGTCCGGGCCGACGCAACGGTCACGCAAATTAGGTGCGCCGATGGGTCGAGCCGGGCGCGTCGAGCCGGATGGGTCATGCCGCTGGTAGACCGCGCATGCCCCGCACGTCCACGCGGACACGTTCGGACGTGCCCGGGCGGGTTTGGTCGGCCCGGTAGAGATGCCCTGATTGAGTTGATGTCACCAGCAACATTCATAGAGATATCAACTTCGACACGGGCTTCCCCAAATATTTTTTGTTTTTAGTTTAACCCCAAATATTTTCAGACATATCAACTTCGACACGGGCTTCCCCAAATATTTTTTCTTTTTAGTTCAAATACGACCACTGTCCTCCCAGTGCCCACCAAGTGAACCAACGGTGACGTCTCCCCAAATTTTGTCCTCTCGATTTCCCTTTTTCTCTCTACTAAAAAGAGAAACCGAGGAGGAGCTCGCTGTAAGAGCATCTTCACTCGCCCCTCTTATAAAATGTCCGACACCAACATTTTTTAGTCTGTTGGGAGGGGGCATCGGCGCCGGCACGGATGATGATATGGGGAGGCGACACCGCCCAGTCGCTCTTCCCATATGCCCTTCCATGTACATTTTTTATGTAAATATACATAGTACAAATAAATAAAATTAAACATAAAATTTTACACAATAATTTATTACAAGATCACCAAATCAAACAAATAATTTAACAAGTTCATACAGAATTTTTGAATAACAATTTCAAACACACAAAGTAACTATTCGGCAGCTCTGAGCCTCCACAAATGCTCGACCAAATTATTTTGCAATTGCTGATGAGTATTGGTGTCTCGAAGTTCTTCACGACTGGCAAGGAAAGAAGCAAACGCCGGTGGCACCTAGTGATCAACACTTGGAAGAGGACCCTGGCGATAATACGGTTCAATATCAAACACCGGGTGCTCTTGATGATCATGTTATGCAAGATCATACATATAGTCACTTCACTGTGCAATGGATCATCAGTGAAGTAGTCTACATATAGTATGCAATAGCCTTCCATCATTTGCCTTTGCTTGCTCTTGCGGTGGCCCGGCACCGACTCTCCAATGGTCGGTTGTTCTTCCTCGACGATCATGCCAGGAGGGAAGTGAGGATCACCAGATGTGTCTCGCTGCTGACCGATTCGCACGCGGTAGCGGCAACAACTTCCTCGTCCATCAAAGCAACGAGGGTCTCCTCATCGACAGAATCCATCACCTTGGCAAACGGCCGAACACCTCGTGTTCAAGGTGTATGTGGGGTGCGAGTGTAGCTTCCTAGGAGGCGCCGGACTATGGCGAGACGAGGTGGGACTAGGGGCACGAGATGCGGGATGTGGGAAGCGTATGCAACGGTGTGTATTTTCAGTAGTGGCTGTTAGCGGGGAAACAAACGATGAGAGGAGAGGGGTGGTTGCGGTGGGGATATGGGGTGGAGGTGGCCGCTGCACCATGCAGTAGTGAGATGGAGGGGGAGTTTCTGTTTCACTCGTCGACAGGGCTGACCCGTGGCGTTTTCTCATCCATCAGGCGCCCCACTAAACCCCTCCCCCCTCCTCGGGTTGGGTTCGGCCTGGGGGCACCGGATAACTAGTTGTGTCATGCCGACACTAAAACCAAATTGGGGAGGCGACTGGGCGTCCATTTTGGCGCCAGCACCCCATAGCCCTTTGGGGGCCTTTAGGGTGGGCGAGTGGAGATGCTCTAACAACCTAAATTTTGGCCTCTTAATTTTTTTCCAAAACCCTAAAATATTTTAGCCTCTATTTGAAATTCTCATTTGCTTTTGCATCTTTTCAAGTTCTCAAGCCATGACCCACCTTGAAACTTGAACTTGAACATTGATCTTGTCAATATGCAGGATGATTTGACCCATTACTATTTTCTTTTTCTTCTTTCCTTTCTTTATAAAAGTAAACCCCTTAAACTAGCTTTCCAAAGGAAGTACCTTCTATATGTTTCTAAAAATCTACTAAAAATTGGGGATGATCCCTAGGGCATATATATCCCAAATATGCAAAAATATTTCATAGGTACTGACATGGGTATGATTACTCGGGTGCTCATGTTTGGTTACCCTAGCTACATGAAGGCCCACGTCCCAGGAAGACTAAAGAAGAAGGCCTAGGAAACATCCGATGAAAGTTGTAGTTTTGATAGATAAGGAAATAGAAACTGACATTATATTGGTGTTGTAATCATAAATATGTAGCCTATGCGTATATGGCCTCGGGACCCAGCCTATTATATATAAGCTGGGAGGAGCCAGCGGAGAGGTACCGGGAAAAACTCTCGAGCAATCTATAATAACATTATCCATCGATAATCAGATGACTTGAACTCCCTTGTTTGTCTGACATCCGACGAAATACCCAGCGTTCTATTTTCCTCGAAACCCTAAGTCCATAACCATGAGCATTGATGAGGTTACCCCTCATCAATTGGCGCCGTCTGTGGGAAACCTAAACGCTAGAGTCATGGATTTGGTAGACCCCCGCTCATCAAGCAGCAATTCGATAGAAGCGAAACCATGCCCGCCCACCCCTGTCTCGGTTCCCACCGACTTCAGTGGTGGATCCGATCTTATCATCGGAAGTTTCCACTTTTGCGTGGAGGAACCCGAAGAATCACGCCTATTGGCTCCGATCCTGTCGGAACCGTCGGTCGGAAAAGTTGCGCCTACGTTGCATCCTCCATCGCATCATCCGAAGAATTCACACCATAGCCAGCAAATAGCAAAGAAAACTCTGGGGAATCAGCAAATTTGGGAGATCTCTATAGTCTCTATGATGGTCTCTCCCTTGGATTAGATTCCCAGCTAACACCACCATGTGGATCAAGCCCAGTAAACACTGAACCCGAAGAAAGTGGCGAACGTATCAACTTCAGAATTAGGATGGATGAAATCTACCCAGAACAAAAATTGCTGGACTTCACTGATCCCCCGAACAGTGTCTCCGTCAGGTCCGGTGACGACGTCACTAGTTCATACATAGTGCGCACCACCAAGTGTGCGTGATCATCGGGGAAACCTCAATGCAGCTCGACTCCAACAATAACTGACATGGGTATGATTATTTGGGTACTTATGTTTTGTTACCCTAGCTGTATAAAGGCTCATGGCCCATGAAGATTCAGGATGAAGGCCCATGAAGCATCCTATGGAAGCCTTTGTGTCATGGAATTGACCACGGCAGATGCTACAGGGTAGCTTACATAGAGGAAAGGGTAAGACTACGTAGGAGAATCCGGGAGCGAGATTGGCACACAATGTACTCAGGTTCACGTCTCCTCGATGGAGGATCGCTACATACTGCTGTCAATCCAGTATATGATCATAGATTGGTTTACATGGAGCCGCTGGAGGTGGAGAGGGAGACTAGATCTAATATGATGCGTGAGAGATCATGTCCCGTGGGGGTGCCCCTGGTGGCTTTATATATGCAGTCAGTTAGGCTTTACAAGTGCTAATGGGTTTTCTATTGGAGTCGCCGTCTTGGGCCTCCAGTCGGCGTGGCGTCTGAGTCCAGTACGTGCCATTCGCCGTACTCGGCGAGTCGATCCACTCTGACTTGGCTTCAGTCGGCTCGCTCCAGCTAGCGACTCCGCTTTATGGGTATACCCTGATTGGTATTCCCCCATCAATAGTCCCCGAGCGCGTCGTGGATTCGACGTGGGCTTGAGGCAAGGCGCGGAGAGTCTTGGCGATGGATCATGGCGAATCGGCGACGAGCTCCTAAGCGGGAGGCGCTCGGCGATCGGCGTGAGCCAGTCGGTGATAACCAGTTGGCGATAGCTTGTTGGTGTGGGTTAGTCAGCGAGAACCAGTCGGTGAGAACCAATCGTCGAAAGCTAGTCGGTGAAGCCGACAGTTGCGGCAAGTCCTCGGCCGTGGAGCGTGCCGAGCCCATGAGTACGCCGAGTGGCGAGGTCGGGCGACCGACGAGTGGCGCTGTCTGTAGCGCGCTGAGTCCCCGAGCGCGGCGAGTGGCGAGGTCGGGCGACCGGCGAGTGGCGCTGTCTGTAGCATGCCGAGTCCCCGAGCGCGGCGAGTGGCGAGGTCGGGCGACCGGCGAGTGGCACTGTCTGTGGCATGTCGAGTCCCTGAGCGCGGCGAGTGGCGAGGTCAAGCAACTGGCGAGTGGCGTTGTCTGTAGCGCGCCGAGTCCCCGAGCGCGGCGAGTGGCGAGGTCGAGCGACCGACGAGTGCTGCTGTCTGGAGCACAGCGAGTGAAGAGGTCGGGCGACTGGCACTGTCGGGAGCGCGTCAAGTCCCCGAGCGCGGCGAGTGGTGAGAAAGACACCAGACTGTTTGCTGAGAAGGAGAAAAAGGTACAACTGCAGTAAGGTGTATTTATGAAATATATTGAATATTTGTAAAGAGTGTGATTCGTAGATGTTGAAATAAAATGCATATTGTTAAATGTATCAGTTAGCAGTATGAAAGGTTTATGTGTGTCTTTTCATGAGTAGGCAGACCTCCAGCATCAAACGCTTGCTGGGTAGCAGGGACGCGATGCCAGACTGTTGAACCCGAAGACAAGGTCAGCCTTTTGGTACCTAGCCTCACTACTTCTACGGATGCGAATAAACAGCAGACAAAACTGAAATCGATCCCAAGTATCATTTTGTAAATTGAACGAAAAGATGAATATGTTGTGGACTTATAGCATGTATGAGTGTAAAGAAACTTAGCTGTTAGCATGACAAGTCTATGACAGCGAGTCCGTGCCTGATCGAGTCCGCGACAGGCGAGTCCCCGAGCCTAGCGAGTCCGCGTTTAAGCGTGCCCGCGTTTAGGCGAGTTCCGCATTCTCTTTTCCATGAAACCCTAAGTCCATAACCATGGAAATTGCCAAGGTCGCCCCTCATCAATTGGCGCTGTCTGTGGGAAACCTGAACGCTGGAGTCATGGATTCGGTGGACCCCTTTTCATCAAGCAACAATCCAACAGAAGCGGCTCCACACCCACCCACCCTTGTTTCTGTATCCAGCGATTTCAACGGCGGATCCAATCTCATCATCGGAAGTTTCCACCTTCAAGTGGAGGATCCTGAAGCACCGCACCTCTTGGCTTCGATCTCATTAGAACTGTCAGTCAAAAAGTCTGCGCCTACAGCGATAAATGCATCATCTGTCGGATCATCCACAGAAATTATACTCTAGGCAGAAAAAGATAAAAGAAACAATGAAAACACAGTAGATCTAGGGGATCTTGATGGTCTCTACAATGATCTCTCCCTTGGGTCAGACCCCCAGCCAACTACGCGACGAGGATCAAGCTTGGTAAACGCAGAACCCGAAGAAAGCAGCGAAAGCATCGACTTCGGAATCAGGATGGCCGAAATCTTCCCAGAGAAGGAACCACTGGATTTCACCAATCCACAAAACAGTGTCTCCCTTGGATCCGATGATGATGCCACTAGTTCACATATAAAGCACCACCAAGTGTGCGTGATCATCGGGGACCCTTCAATACAGTGCGACTCTAATGGTAACCCTATTCTTATCCTTGATGATGTTCTATCAGATGACAATGCAGAAAATCACAGTCATGAAGAAAATCACGGGAACGAAGAAGACCCAACGAACAACCGCATAATCCCAGGAGGTGGAGATCCGCATAGAGGCGAGAGGCAAACTCTCCGACTACCAGCCAAAGCATGGCAAAAAGGAATAGAAGCAATTTTGGGTGCGGTTCCAATGACAGTTGAAGCCACACGCGAAGATCTACTAGCTTACCAATATTTGCTTCATCATAAGAAAAGGATCTCCTAAGGATGCAAAGGCAACTTGATGAAAGGAAAAAGCTAGCCGAAGAATCCAGCCTATGCCGGGTGCAGATAAGCTCTACCCGAGGATTAGGAAGCATAACTAGGGGAGCACCACCAAGAAAGGGAACATCATGGCTACAGAACATCCCAGAAGCCGAAATAAACGAATTGATTTGATATCTCGATTTGTCGTTTATGTCGGTAGATCCAACTGGAGACATCAAAGCAAAAACAGCCCAAGCCGCAATTGTAGCTGCACAAATGTACCTACTTACAACTCAACCCGCACCCAACGATCCCCGTGTGGCTCTGCATCGCTCCGCTCTAATGAACCTCGGCATGGTGGGAGCATCTCTTGCACAAGCAGAACAGGGAACCACGCGACAACCTGACATGTCCCCACACCATCACAGCAACCCTCGGTAGGTGGGGCACACCCGAAGAATACGGTCACCACATCGGGTGCACTTCTACGGATCCGAGCCACGAAACCGTGCAAGAAACGACAACACATAGCACAGAACGATGGATCAAGGGATGAGAGTCACAGCCGAAGATACTACAATGGTGACAGTGAAGATGACTATGAGTTATGCGGAGCCAGCTGCTTTACCCAGCGGGTTCATAAAACCCTAGTACCTAAAGACTTCAAAATTTCACATGAACGCCAGAAGTACGATGGACTATAGGAACCCGAAGCTTGGTTAGCAGATTATTTGGCCACTATAAAGTTACAGGGCGGCTCCACGGCTACCGCAATGCAAATCCTGCAGCTGCACCTAACCGGCGCCGCACAGTCATGGCTTAGATAACTACCCGAAGATTCCATCAGCAGTTGGAACAACCTTGAAGATAAATTCATCCGACGTTTTCACTCCACATTCAAACAACCCGCATCTCTAGAGCAATTGCAGGCGTGCAAACATAATCCTGGAGAATAAATAGGAGCCTTCATTCAGCGATGGAATATCATCAAGAACTCAGCCGAATCCATATCCGACGAAAGGGCAATTGACGCCTTCAATGACGGCCTCCGCCGTCGATAGTTCATAGAAGAACTAGGACAGGTCAAACCCAAAACAATTTCACAACTGATGGATATACCAAATCACTAGGCTGATGGAGAGGACGCACTACACAACAAACGAACACATTCACCCAAATAAGATAGGGACAAACACAACAATGATAGAAGACGAAGGAACAACGATGGGCACGGGGGACAAAGTTATGTTGCAGCTAGTTTCTCGGGAGAGGATAATCATAGAAACGACGATTACAATGGTGGGCATTGCAATAATAGGGATGACGTCGGACGAAGCCAAACAACACATCGATATCAGCCAAGAGCCCGGGACCCACCAATGTCCGTGATGCAAATGCTGGAGGTACCATGTAATATACACTTTTACATCGATTCAACGGGCAAAAGACGATCCAACCAACTTATGAAATATTGTCAAACATTTTGAAAGATGCAAGAACTATGCAACGCAAAGGCAACCGAAGCAGCAAGCCGAGGATACACTACTACGCCTGGCATGTTAGCCATCGGCGCACCACCACCACCACCGGTACACCCGCCAGCAGGGCAGCCGCAAAACACAATAAATCAAAATAGTGAATACCCTAGGTCAAAGGGATCAATGTCAATGATTCAGAAATGGCGCACAACCAATAGGATCCAGAAGCTGATTACAAGGCAAGTCAACATGGTGGAGATAGTGCCACCATCCACACCCGAGTATCTCCACTTGTCGGAACAGGAAATCACATTCAACAGAGTTGATCATCCACTCCAAGTACCGCAACCGGGCCACTCAGCCTTGATAGTAGAGGCACAAGTGGGTGGATTTGACATGAGCAAAGTCTTTGTGGATGCAAGAAGCAGTATCAACTTGATTTACGCCAAGACACTGAGAGCAATGAATTGCTCCTTAGATAATCTAGCACCAATATAAATGTCCTTCCACGGCATAGTACCAGGTAAGGCCAAAATTCCTTTAGGTAAAATATCTCTTGATGTTGTTTTTGGATCCAAGGAAAATTTCAGGCGAGAAAATCTTGAGTTCAAAGTCATGGACTGGCCATAACAGTATCACGCAATCCTGGGCCGCCCAGCTTTTGCACGATTCATGACAGCACCACATTATGCGTACTTGGTTATGAAAATGTCAGCCCCAAAGGGAGTCATAATAGTAAAAGGCAGCTTCACTCGATCCGAAAATTGCGATCGAGAGTTCAATAAAATCTCTAAATCATTCGGGATGGAAATTGAGCAGCTAAAAATGAAGGCAACCATAGAACCTCTAGCAATAACACTTATCAATCCCGATCAGGCTTTTGATACCACAAAAGATACAAAGGAACTATAGATCCACCCTACCGACCTGAAAAAGATGACCATTGTGGCCTCCAATCTCGGGCCCGCATAGGAATGCACACTCATCGAGTTCCTCCATGAGCACTGGGAGATTTTTGCATGGTTACCTTCTGACAAGTCGAGAATTCTCAGGGAACTCGCTGAGCATGCATTAAACTTGGATCCAAAGGCGAAGCTAGTAAAATAGTCGCTTCGCAGAGCCAAAACGAAAGGCTATTGGAAAGGAGCTTCATCGCCTAACCAACACTAAATTCATCGCATTGAACAAACACTGTCCAAAGGAACACTTCCCACTACCACGAATCGATCAAATAATCGATGCAACCGCGGGGTGCGAACGTCTTTTTTTCTTGGTCGCATATTTAGCATACCATCAGATTCGTATGAAGGAAGAAGATCAGGATAAAACTGCATTTATCACGCCCTATGGAGTATTCTGCTACACAACAATGCCCTTTGGACTCAAAAATGCCGAGGCAACATATCAACGGATGATGAAAAACTGCTTAGGAAGTCAAATTGGAACAAACGTACAAGTTTACATCGATGATGTTATAAAACAAGGGTCGACCCTTATCAATGAACTTCGAGAAACATTCGAGAACCGCGACAAGTATTGCATCAAGCTCAACCCAACGAAGTGTTCCTTTGGAGTCCCTGCAGGGCAAATCCTCGGATACCTTGTATCAACAAGGGGAATAGCAGCCAATCCCCAAAAAATACAGGCAATTCTCACAATGAAAAAGCCAACAAATCTTCGGGGTGTACAATAGCTGGTTGGGCGAGTCGCAGCACTCAGTCGTTTCATCGCTCGTCTATGAGAAAAAGCATTACCATTCTATGTCCTTATGAGGAAATCAGATAAATTTGAATGGATGAACGAGGCTCAGCGTGCTTTTGAAGACCTCAAGAAAACACTTTCGACATCTCCTATCGTCGTGTCTCCACGATAAAAGAACCCCTAATTCTCTACATTGCCGCTACTAATCAGGTGGTCAGCATAGTTTTGGTCATAGTGAGAGCCGGAGAAGGGAAAACCCACGGTGTTTAGAGACCAGTCTATTTTCTAAGTGAGGTCCTCTCTCCGTCCAAGCAAAGATATCCGCATTATCAGAAACTAGCATGTTGAGTATTCATCACAGCACAAAAGTTGTGACATTATTTTTCGGAACACCCGATCATAGTGGTCAATGAAGCACCTCTCTCCAATATTCTCAACAATCCAGAAGCTACCGGACGCGTCTCTCTATGGGGTACTGAGCTATCCCCTCGAGATATCACATACGAGAAACGCAAAGCAATTAAATCACACGTGTTGCCTAACTTTATCACTGAGTGGACAGAACTACAGTGTGCGGGCCACCGGACCTCTCTAGTGCATGGATAATGTATTTCGACGGGTCAAAAAGAACGGAAGGAGCAGGATTAGGAGTCATATTAGTGTCACCAAGGTGACAAATGTGGTACATACTTCAGATGACTTTTGCAAATGCATCCAATAACAAAGTTGAATACGAGGCCCTGTTGCACGGTATGCGCACGGATAAGGCTTGCGTTGCAACTCGCTTAAAAATATTTGGTGATTCCAACCTCATGGCACAGCAAGCAATGAACAAGTGTGATGCTATCAGCGACAATATGATCGCCTACCGCGATCTGTACAGCATCATGGAAGCTCAATTTGACGGGTACGGAGTTTCACACAAAGGGAGAGCGAGCAATGAAGAGGCCGAAAATTTTGCAAACATCGGGTCCTTATGCTTGCCAGTACCACCCGGAGTTTTCTGGGAAGAAATAATGGAACGCTCCATCAAATCCAAGAAGGTATCTAAAGTTATAGTGCCCAAGGCACACAAAAAATCAAGCCGCAAAAAGACTCGGGGCTATGCCACCACATGAAAACATAGAAGAAGTCCTTGAGGAAGAGCCAAAAGTTGATGAAGTCATGATATTGGAGCCTACATGGATGCAACCATACATAGCATACATGCTAAGGGGAGAACTCCTTGAGGATGTAATAGAAGTTCGGTAGATCACCCGACAATCAAAAGCCTTCAGGATCATCAAGGGCGAACTGTGTAAAAGAAGTATTTCGGGTGTATTACAGTGATGTGTTACACCCGATGAAGGAAAGGTTATACTCAAAGACATACATGAAGCCGTATGTGGTCATCACGCCAGCAGCCGAGCAATTGTTTAAGCATTCAAGGCAGGATTCTACTAGCTAACACCAGTACAAGATGCAAAAGATATCATCAAAACGTGTGAAGTATGTTAGCGAATCGCAAAGAAACCTGGTGCACCTGCTGCCGAATTAAACCCTATACCTCTCGCCTAGCCTTTCTCTCAGTGGGGACTTGTTATGGTGGGCAAACTTCACAAGTCAACACTAGGAGGACACGTCTTTCTTCTAGTAGCAGTCGAGAAATTTACCAACTGGATTGAAGCAATGCTTGTTACCAGCCAAGATGGAACTTCGACAGTGAATTTCATCAAATCAATAGTGTTCCGATTTGGCGTACCAAACAGCATCATTACCGACAATGGTACTAACTTCCCCTCCAATGAGTTCAGTGATTACTGCGAGGAGATGGGTATAAAAGTAAGCTATGTATTCGTTTCTCACCCGCAAACCAATGGGCAAGTGGAAAAAGCCAATGGCCTCGTAACTGCTAGTCTTAAGAAAAGATTGCTAGCACCACTCGACAGAGCAAAAGGAGCATGGGTTGATGGTGAATTACTGTCTGTTTTGTGGAGCCTGCATACCACTCTAAATAATTCGACACAAGAAATGCCTTTCTTTCTGGTCCACGGTGCTGGAGCTGTTCTTCCAGTCGAAGCATCTCATGAGTCTCCATGGGTCGTTGAATATGATGAGGAAGCATGCATAGATGCCCTCGAAGAAGACGTTGACGCACTTAATGAAGCTCGTGATGTTGCCTTACAAAGGGCCACCATATATCAGCAGAACTTACGCAACTACCACAGCCGATGATTGCGTCCTAGGTCCTTCATTGTAGGGGACCTAGTACTTTTCCTAAAGCAAGATGGTCACCTTAAACTCGAGTCACATTGGGAAGGTCCTTACATCGTCACAGAAGTAATTCCTAGTGGAGCATATCAGCTTCAAGACAAGAAGACAGGAGTCGAGGACTCTAATCCATGGAACGTTGCACAACTACGGAGTTTTTATGCTTAGAATTTATTTTTCTCACAATTTAAATCACAATACGGCCTATAGACTGGCTTCTTAGCCACAATATTAATCAATAAGGCCAACGGCTAGGCAATCATGCCAAACAATGTATCTTCATCTTCAGGTTGTAAATAAAAGATAAGTTCCTCAAACTCAGATTTCCCTTCTTCTACATTGTTTCTTCACCAACAGTTGGGAGCTTTATTGTTAAAAAGTTTTTTCACAAATAAAACATTTAGAGAAGTGGAGAATATTGCTCTAACGAAACTAACAAAAAGTTATGAGCCTATGTCACGATGCAGGCATCCGAACATAGCCTCGGGGGCTACTTCCATTGGGAGCGCTGTCGCGCACCTGATAGAAAAACTATATTGTGCATATAAGGTCAAAAATTTGACTTGAAGAAAGACCATCCTGGCCTATGAGTATTACATCAATGTATACTCAAAAGGTTACTCCCATCGGGAGCGTCTACAAAACATCATCCGAGAAAATACAAAGATGATAAACTTCAGCAATTCCAACAGCCAAACAAGGCCATCGATAAAATCATACAAAAATCTTGGATCACGCCCCACGCAAAAAAAACTCCGAATGCTATGTCCATGACACAAAGGTAAGACCCCGAGATTCGTCCTGTGAGGCCTGGTAATCGCACAAGAATGCGCTCTGCCGGAAAATTATCCATATCAACGATATGATGAAAAATCCCGACAGGCGCATTGGGTACTCGATATAATAAAACTGGAATTCAGTATTCGATAAGACCTCAACGGCTCGAACTTGATTACGCCAGAAAAATTCTGAGTTCAAGCCTAGGGACTTGAATTTGATGTAGGTCTAAAGTGTTTTTGACGAGGAGCAATTAACTGATTTCCCATCCATCGGATGCATCAGACAAGTTGCACCAAATCCCTACAAGCTTAAAAATAAAGCAAAGACAAAATATCTCGCAATAACTTTGATCATAAATACTTAAAATATCTCTAAGACTCAACCCGAATCTACGATTCAGATGGAGTCTCGGGGGTTACTGACATGGGTATGATTACTCGGGTGCTCATGTTTGGTTACCCTAGCTACAGGAAGGCCCACGACCCATGAAGACTAAAGAACAAGGCCCAGGAAACATCCGATGAAAGTTGTAGTTTTGCTAGATAAGGAAATAGAAACCGACATTGTATTGGTGTTGTAATCATAAATATGTAACCTATCTGTATATGTCCTCGGGACCCAGCCTATTATATATAGGATGGGAGGAGCCAACGGAGAGGTACCGGGAAAAACTCCTGAGCAATCTGCAATAGCATTGTCCATTGATAACCAGACGACTTTGACTCCCTTGTTTTTCCGGCATCTGATGAAATCCCCAGCATTCTCTTTTCCTCGAAACCCTAAGTCCATAACCATGGGCATTGCCGAGGTTACCCCTCGTTAGGTACCATGTAACAAATATCCCTAAAACCCTAGTAATGTTTTTGCCAAAAATACCTTTTGAATTTAAAAACCATGCATACTATTTTTATAAAACTTACCAATGCACAAAATGGATGCTCTAGGTCCATATCAACAGCATATAAAAATATGGACTAAAAAGTTTTGTATTTGCTTGCTCAATTTGCAAATTAGAATTTTGGCTGATTTGGTATTTTCAAATTCTTACATGGATCAAGTTTTGGATTTTTGAAAAACTTTAAGCATCAAAGTTGGAGACCATTGGTCAGTCCATCCACCAAAAAAAACACCACCTCATTTGGACCCCTAAAACGCAAGCATTGCTTCTTAATTGCATTCATGCTGATTTGAGTTTTTAATTTTCTTCATGCACAAACTTTGGAGTTTAACAAAACTTTTAAAAGTGAAATGTGTCCCTTTTAATGAATCTTCCAGCCATAAAAATGTCATGCCAATCAGATCACCACAGCCTCCATAAAATCCAATCAAAATCCACTATTATCTACTGTTCATAACTGAACTTCTGTTAGTGGTGATCTTCAGTTATCTGTCGCCACCGTGCCACCTGTTTTTGGTCGTCGCCGACAGCCCTCCGGCGTGCCCTTTCCACCCATCCTGGCCCATCTTACTCCCAGACCACCCCTAAACCGTCCCCCACCCCTAGTCGGCACTCTTCCTGCCATTGGCGCCACCATGACAGTGACCCGACAAAGGCACTTCTCTACACTATAGCTGAAGGTTGTCCAACCATACATCGCCTCCCTCAAGACGCCAAGCTCACCAATCCCCTCCCTAGATCCCTGTGTAGCCGCCACACTAGCTTTGTTGTTGCTAGACTTATCCATGACCTCATCACCATCCTGATCCTCTCCTGCTGTCACAACACCCCTCGCCCCTTCATAAAAGCAGCACTCCCAAACCTAGTGAGCCTTGCACCAGCCCTCTCTCCCTCCCAAGAAATCTCTAGCACATCCCTAGGTCAAGGCAAGCACTACCTCTCGGTCAACGAGCTCGGCTCCGCATGTGCGGTGACCAATCAATTGGTCCCATTCCAGCCCCCACTCCCCAAGTCAAACCCACCTCTAGCCTCCACCTCATGAACCCATAGCCCTCCTCACCGAGGACGAATGTGGTTGGTACCATCGAAAGCATCATCGATTGCCAGACGCCACCGTCATCGTGCTCGGCGTGTCCCGTCATCCTAGTACCCTGTTGGTGATTTACACCCACCCCTAAAGCCATTGTCACCTCCCTAAGATGATGTCCCCTTCCCATCCCCTCTCTTTCTCCGGAGCACCATCGGTAGCTCACTGGAGCCCTACGTCGCCTCGGGCACAAGAAAGAAGGGGGATAGCCCTTCGGTGCGTTAAGTGGTAGGCCCCACGTGTCAGTCTTTTAACCTTTATCCAAATAATTTTCTGTTTCAGTTTTTTTTAAATATTTTCTGAAAAACACCTTTGTTCAGAAGGCCATATATTTTTGAAAAATAGTCCAAATGAGTTGATTATTGCTGCATTGGTTTGGAAATAAAAAGATCTTTCCATTGGCACTAGTTTTGCTATTTTTGGACAACATATGGTATGGGGTTTGAAAACTCTAAAAATTGTTTAATAGATATAAACCTTCAACCAGCCCCCGAAGTTGACCTTGAGACCTACCCCACTGCTAAAGGAAAGCCATCAAACATTTCTCTAAATTTTTGCAACCTTTAATGTTGGGTATTTTTGCTATGCAAGCTTTAAGTACCTTTTTGCAAATGTTAAAAATGCCATGCTACTTAGAAGGAAAATAATGCTAAGTAGATTAGTTTTTGCATATTCACATGTCATATGCATGGTTTCCAGCACATTTATTGTACTAACTATGCCATGCTGCTAACCCAAGGATCCTATGACTGCTTGGTTTTCCCCTACGGGTGACACAAGTCCTCATTTGTCCACTCCCCATTCCTGCAACACTTGGTCGGGGGAACCTCCTTAGAATGGAGGATCTGCACCAATGATCTGATTATATCACTGTGAGGGATTTTTTGTTTGCTTTGTTCTTCCTCTCCATCAGGGTTAGGTGTAGACGAATATTGGCCGATGATCCCCGAGGTTGGGGGCATTTGCCAAAAGAGTTATTTGCTTATTGTTTGTCCCTACTCGTGGAGCCCAGAAACCGTTTATTATGTGCTTTTCCGGAAAATACTTTTACCCAATGAAGCTTGCTCTCTCTATGGTGGTATTTTCTGGCATATTTTGGAGACTAATATGCCCTTACTCCCCACTTCTCTGTCAAAGGCTGAACGATAATTGCTGCCACATACATGCGCGTGAGAGAATGAGACTCGCATCAATGACTCCACTAACAACTATGCTAACTTGGTTACTCTCAACTATCGACTCGTACTTACTCTCAATGTTGGATGATAGTTATTTCTCCCAACAGAAGAACCGCTAGCTTTACTTTGCTATGTTTTTATATATCTATGACTTGTCACATTGCATTCAATAAGTGGAGCCACATTAATCTTGACTAATAAGATAATCATCTCGGTGGACTTGGTTGAGTTACAGTGCCACTTCCCAAACACCCCACTTTTCCATCGTTTTCCATCTAGGAGAACAATAGCCTACGTAACATATTTGAGCCTCTCTTGATGTCCCCAACGTGGCTAGATTAGTTGGTCAATGTTTTGTGCAGCCGGGGCTATAACTATTGAATATTCCGGAGTTGTGACAAGAGCTTACTTGTGATTGAAGTTGAGTAGCATGAGGTTCGGTACTCGTAAGCAAGGGGCATGAGATTTCAAATTATAACTTGTCAAGCATATCCTCTTAGTTGTGTCACTTTAACCTTAATCACCTAAAGATGGTTATGATAGGGGCAATGAGAGCTGAAAGCTAATAAGTACCATAATTTTTGGAAGCTCTTTATGAGACTTGAATCCCTGCTTCCTTCTATGAAGGCCTTTCTTTTACTTTTATGTTGAGTCTCCACCTTCTATCTTTATGCACCTACTTTGAGAGCATAGTGGCCATTCTTAGTTCTATGTGAATTGTCCCAAGACTAGTTGATTGATGCATAACTTGATATTGCTTGGTTTAAACTATTTGTATCTAGTCACTCTTATAAACTTTGAAGGTGTCCTATGCATTTATATTTGCTACTCTATGAGGGACAAGCTGAATGCTATTATGCTATGTTTTCTTTATGTGAAACAAACAAACGTCTTGCAAAGCATTGTTATTCATGAATCTTTTGTTTGTGCCTTTTCATGTTGCAACATAGTTTCTTTGTCTTATTGCTAGAACTTTGTCTTTCATGTTATGATTGAAGTACTATGATCCCAGCTTTGAATGTTTTACAAATACTTTGATCAAGTTTATGATGGTGCATGTCACCTCAAAAATACATTTTCCTTCCTAGTCAAAAGTAGCTAGGCTGTGTTTTTTCATCCAATCACACTCCCACACCACAACATAGATTTTGAGGTTGAGCAATGTGAATCTATGAGAGAAGGTGAAATTAGTAATACTGAACCGTGACTCGGGGATGTGACCACCAGATTGTAGTGAACCTCCACTAGCAATTTGGATAGTTTGTAGGTTCTTGTTTGATACATTGCAAATGTATCTATAATTTTTGATGTTCCATGCTTGGTTTTATCTACTTTCTTATGTTTTGTCCACACTTTGGAGTACTTTTTATATGATTTCTTTGACTAACCTATTAACAAGAGCCACAGTGCCAGCTGCCTGTTTTCTACTGTTTTTGGTTTCAGGAAGTCAAAAAATGCTCGGAATTGGACGGGACAAAAGCCAAAGTCAATATTTCACCGGGGGGAACACGGAGCCAGAAGATGAGACGGAGAGGGGCCAGGGGCCAGCCACACAATAGGGTGGCGCGGGTCCCCCTTGGCCGCGCCACCAGGTGGTGTGGGCCCCTCCGTCCTCCACCGACCTTGCCCTTTCACCTATATATTCCTCCCGATGTGAAAACCCTAGAGAGTCAAGCCTCCAGCCACGAAAAGTTCCGCAGCGCCGCCGCCACCGAAGGGGAGATTCGGGGGACAAAAAGTCTCTGTTCGGGCACCCTGCCAGGACGGGGAAGTGCCCCCGGAGCCATCTCCATCGATCTCCACCACCATCTCCATCACCGTTAGTGATTCCCATCATGAGGAGGGAGTAGTTCTCCCTCGAGGCTAAGGGTTCTACCGGTAGCTATCTGTTCATCTCTCTCTCTATGCATGATCATATTGTGATCATGAGCTTGTAATCTATAGATCTACCTTGCTACTCAAGTGCTTTAATAGATCTCTGCTCTCCCCATGTGTGTGAAGTTGACAGTGTGCACACCATGGTGGCACTTAGGCTAGAGATTACAAATACTTGTTATGAGTTATATTTGGAGTTGGATGTCTTTATGAAATTGTGGTGTTTGTTTGAACCATCTAGTGCTCAAGGTGACAGTGTGGGGTT
Organism: Avena eriantha; assembly: GCA_910589775.1. NCBI lineage: Eukaryota > Viridiplantae > Streptophyta > Magnoliopsida > Poales > Poaceae > Avena > Avena eriantha. The sequence continues at coordinate 492,900,998 of OU342740.1, forward strand.
ATCTAGATGCGAAAAGCGAACTTTGAGGAGTGTTTTTATAGCCCTACCATCGATTAGAGTGTCCAACCGGAGAGTAGTTAAGAGTAGTATCATGAAGATAATATATTTATGAGAGAGTGTTCACTAGTGAAAGTATGATCCCTGGGCCTTGTTTCTAAGCATTGAAACACCGTTTGCAACTAGATCTGTTACATGTTTGCTTGCTTCCATCTTTATTTCAGTTTGCCTTTAGTCTCTTCCACGCCAGCAAGCTATTTTCTGGCACCATTACCACTTATAATTATCTATACCACTTGTATTTCACCATCTCTTCGCTGAACTAGTGCACCTATACACCTGAGAAGTGTATTGGGTGTGTTGGGGACACAAGAGACTTCTTGTATCTTGATCACAGGATTGCTTGAGAGGGAATACCTTTGACCACTTCCTCCCTGTGTTCGATAAACCTTGGGTAATCCACTTAAGGGAAACTTGCTGCTGTTCTACAAACCTCTACACTTGGAGGCCCAACAACTGTCTACAAGAATAGAAGTGCGTAGACATCAAGCTATTTTCTGGCGCCATTGCCAGGGAGGTAAGGTAAAAGGTACTCACATCCTCCGGTGTGAGTGCTTGAAGTTATTTCCTTTAGATTCTGCAATTTTGTCTTTTTGTTTCTTGTTTTCACTAGTTAGGCTTAATGGAAAATAACAAAAAAAATAGAGAGCTTTATAGTATTTATCTTGAGTTAGGACATGAAGTGTTTGAAGAGAAAATTAAAAAACCTATGGAACTTTATTTGCATGCTAATAGCAATGTTGTTAGTATGAATTCTTTGGACACCATTATTGCTAATGCTATGGAAAAGTCTAAGCTTGGGGAAGCTAGTTTTTATGAAAATGATGTTTTTAGTTCCCCAGCTTTGGAAGATAGCTATTCTATTGCTTATAATGATACCAAACGTCCAATATGTGATGATTACAATGATGAATATCATATTTTCAGTCCACCAACTATTGAGGAGAAAATTTATGATTACAATATGCCTCCTATATTTGATGATTATGGTGATGAGAATAAAAATGATAGATTTTATTGAATTTGCTCCCACTACGATTAATAAGAATAACTATGCTTATATGGAGAGTAATAATTATTTTATGCATATGGCTCATGATAAGAATGTTTTATGTGATAGTTATATTGTTAATTTTATTCATGATGCTACTGAAAGTTATTATGAGAGAGGGAAACATGGTTTTATATATCTCAACAATATTAAGATTCCCCTCTTTATGTTGAAAGTATTGAAGTTGCACTTGTTTTGCTTTACTATGCTTGTTGCTTTGTGCTTTCATGACTTGTTTCTTTACAAGATTCCTATGCATAGGAAGTGGGTTATACTTAAATGTGTTTTGAATTTTCCTCTTTATGCTCTCTTCTACTTCAATTCATATTTCCTATGTGAGCATCTTCTCAAACTATCATGCCTAACTTAAAGGCGTTAAAGAAAGTACTTATTGGGAGATAACCCAAAAGTTTTAATTGAGTCCTGGAAGTTATTACTTCTGTAATAACCGCTCCTTATCCTTTTTATTTGCTTTTTGTGCCAAGAGTAACCTCTAATGAGAGAGAAGTAATTATTGGGAAAGTTGCTATCCCGAAACAGATTTTTGTGCTTCACCGTAAACATTCATGTAAAATCTCTGTACGTCCTTTTGAGGCGTGAATTTTTGTGCTTCTTCCCTAGGTTGTTATCTAACTTTAATTAGTTCAACACTTTTTGATTTGAGCAACAGAAGGTCTTCGAAAAAATTCGTCTTTACCTGCTGGTCTGTTTTGACAGATTTCTGCCATTATTTGCATTTGCTTCTTGTTGGTTCATTTTTTAGTTCTTTTGGGGAATTGAGATTTTTTAGGAAATTGCTACAGTAGCTAGTGTTTTAATGGAAGTTTTATTGGTGTTGGAACTGAACCTAAAGACTTATTATCTTGAGTGCACTAATGTTTCTAATAAAGATTGTGTGAAGTTTTGTATGAAGGAAAAATTTCAGGTGTATGGAAGGAATGAGTAATGAGATAAAGGATGGACTAAAACTCAAGCTTGGGGATGCCACGCGTGTCACCCCAAGAAATATCCAAGAAGGACAAGCGTAAAAGCTTGGGGAGCCCAAGGCATCCCCTTCTTCATCAATAAAAATCCTAGGTTCCTTCCAAACGCTTCATTTTTATTGTTTCACGCACAGTTGTGTTGTTCTTGGAGCGTCTTCTTTTTCGTTTTCATTTTGGTTTTTCATTTGCTTTGTTTTCTTAGTTTGCTGAATAAATTGGTTGGACCCCCTCTTTCATACATTGGTTTTCAAATAGTTTGGTTTGGATTGAAAAAGAGTAGGAAAGTTCATGCTTAAGTGGTAAAGAGAGCTTGTTTTTGACTGTGGCCTAGACTTTATCATATCATGCTTGATATTGTTTTGGCTCTATGCTTAGTGATCTTTGCTATAGCATGACTTGTTATAAACAATTGAGACTGCTTAATGTGCCTTGGAAGGATCATGCGTTGTTTTAGCATATTAAAGCATAGTATTGTGGTATTCTCCTTTGATGCTTTATTTGGGTTGACTTGGCACATGCTCACACCATGTTATGACTATCCCAAGTCACCATAGCCTTGATGATCCTTTAGTTTGCAACTTGTAGTATCACTTTTATGCTTTGATTAATGATCTTTTGTTGCTCTGCATGATTATGGCCATTATTGCTCTCTTAGTTGGTCGCTCCCAGTCTTTTACTAGCCTCCATAACCAAGTATGAGTTCCACTCATGCATCAAATTCCTAAAACCAAGTTATTCCAAAGAGTCCACCATACCTACCTATTAGCATATGCTATTCCAAGTATATTCATGTTTTTATCTACCTTCCAAATTAAACTTGTTATGAGAAAACTAGTGATTAAAGCTCTCACGAACTTGATGGCACACTTTACTTTTTTGCATTTAATAAACTTGAACCTTTGTGTCCATCTTTGTTGCGTATATGCTTGCGCTTTATAAGTTGAAATTAGCAGAACCATGTATCATGGGGAACACTTTCAACATTGCACTTGTACTTTGTACCCTGTTGATATCATGTTCTTTTGCTTATGGATCCCGACGGTGTGAAATAAAAGTGGAACTTGTAAGATCATGGAGTTTGTATGTGTGTTAGAGAAACGCCTGGGCCGCTATCCTAAGCCATGCCTAATCATGGTGGAAACTTGCAGCATAACCATAATGAGCACTCTATGAAGCATCCTCAATAAAAACCTATGAAAATAGCAAATAAAAAGATCGCTGAGATGCTCATTGTCTGCTTGCCTTGTTATTTTGATTATGGGATAGCTCCTATATCATGTGTAAGGGGTACCCCATTAGCAAATGTATCTATAATTTTTGTTTGATACATTCCAAATGTATCTATAATTTTTGATGTTCCATGCTTGGTTTTATCTACTTTCTTATGTTTTGTCCACACTTTGGAGTACTTTTTATATGATTTTTTGGACTAACCTATTAACAAGAGGCATAGTGCCACCTGCCTATTTTCTGCTATTTTTGGTTTTAGGAAGTCATAAAATGAATATTTTCGGAATTGGACGGGATAAAAGCCAAAGTCAATATTTCACCGGGGGGAACACAGAGCCAGAAGACGAGACGGAGAGGGGCCAGGGGCCAGCCACACCATAGGGTAGCGCGGGTCCCCCTTGGCCGCGCCACCAGGTGGTGTGGGCCCCTCAGGCCTCCACCGACCTTGCCCTTTCGCCTATATATTCCTCCCGATGCGAAAACCCTAGAGAGTCAAGCCTCTAGCCACGAAAAGTTCCGCAGCGCCGCCGCCACCGAAGGGGAGATTCGGGGGACAGAAAGTCTCTGTTCCGCCACCCTGCCGGGACGGGGAAGTGCCCCCGGAGCCATCTCCATCGATCTCCACCACCATCTCCATCGCCGTTGCTGATTCCCATCACGAGGAGGGAGTAGTTCTCTCTCGAGGCTAAGGGTTCTACCGGTAGCTATCTGTTCATCTCTCTCTCTATGCATGATCATATTGTGATCATGAGCTTGTAATCTATAGATCTACCTTGCTACTCAAGTGCTTTAATAGATCTCTGCTCTCCCCATGTGTGTGAAGTTGACAGTGTGCACACCATGGTGGCACTTAGGCTAGAGATTACAAATACTTGTTATGAGTTATATTTGGAGTTGGATGTCTTTATGAAATTGTGGTGTTTGTTTGAACCATCTAGTGCTCAAGGTGACAGTGTGGGGTTATCTAGATGCGGAAAGCGAACTTTGAGGAGTGCTGTTATAGCCCTACCATCGATTAGAGTGTCCAACCGGAGAGTAGTTAAGAGTAGTATCATGAAGATAATATATTTATGAGAGAGTGTTCACTAGTGAAAGTATGATCCCTGGGCCTTGTTTCTAAGCATTGAAACACCGTTTGCAACTAGATCTGTTACATGTTTGCTTGCTTCCACCTTTATTTCAGTTTGCCTTTAGTCTCTTTCACGCCAGCAAGCTATTTTATGCCACCATTACCACTTATAATTATCTATACCACTTGTATTTCACTATCTCTTCGCCGAACTAGTGCACCTATACACCTGACAAGTGTATTGGGTGTGTTGGGGACACAAGAGACTTCTTGTATCTTGATCGCAGGATTCCTTGAGAGGGAATACCTTTGACCACTTCCTCCTCGAGTTCGATAAACCTTGGGTAATCCACTTAAGGGAAACTTGCTGCTGTTCTACAAACCTCTGCACTTGGAGGCCCAACAACTGTCTACAAGAATAGAAGTGCGTAGACATCATTGTTCACTATTTCTTAGGAAGTCTAATGACAAGCCAATATTTCCCCCAATACATATTAGTTCTATGATAGTATCCAATAAAGTTGTGCTAGATAATGCCTTTAGAGAAATGTGCATGAACTGTTGTTCAGTAGGTTCTTCCAGAGGTTCTTCTTTTGTGGTCATTTTCTCAAGTTCTTGCTTTTGAATGCCTTCGGTTCCTTAAGTCGTTAACACATGCAATGTAGATGCTTGTTGAAACTTATGACCAGGTTTCCATTGTCCTTTACAGTGCCAACATTCACCAGGATTTCTGAATGGTTGTCTTGCAGGTGAGGGGATATAAACTTGCTTATCTCCTTGTTTTTCACTTGATTATGGAGCCATCAACTTTTGTTGTTGTCCCTCGGAATAAGTAATGTTACCATAGATATTAGCTGCCAAACTGCTCTCATAGTCCCTTGCCATCCAATATGCATCTGACAAGGTTTTGGGGCGTTGAGGCCTCAAGTTTCACTTATAACATCTCTAACCAAAAGAAAAAAACTTAGAGGACAAAATGCCTCCCTAAAGCGTAAAATCCTATATTTTGTCCTCTAAATTTAGCACCGCAGATTCGAACCCCAATAACTTAGAGGACTAAAGATGTTTTTCAACCAAAATTGCAAATTTGAGCACATGAATACATGACAAAATATAACCTAAGTAGATTCATCATGCATAAGTCATACAAATTGATACAATCACCATAAACCCGATAAGTTGGGGGTTTTCTACCTCATCACTAGAACCATCAGAGTTAGGTTCTCCTTCATCTATGGATTACTTTTTACACGATAATAGTCGTCATGATTATGGCACGTTACTAGCTTATGACACCGATTCATCATCGATGTTAAGGACCGAACATCTCCACTAGTTCTTTGATTGAAGTTGCCATGGATCTCTTCCCAATATTGCTTGAGTGGTTGCTTAGTTCCAATAAGTGTTTGATGATGCCATGCGAAATACAAATCATTGTCCTCGTCCTAACTCCATGGTGGTTGTCTCTTCACCTTGCTACAAATGTAAATGAACATGCATTTGATGGGTTCGTAGTATGGAAAACAAAAAAATCCTACGTGCGAATCACTATCTAGCCAAGATCATCTACGGGATGGTAGCAACGAGTAAATCACTCTCGAAGACCATAAGCGGGATTATGTTCCTACTCAAACATTGTCGGTGAAGATGAAGGTGTACACGCGACGATCTCAAGATCGGGTACTTAAGGCGCCATAACTGGCTGCACCTCCGTAGTCGGTCACATGTGCGGCTCGTTGACGTCCTCCACATGCTCGTTCCAGCGGGCCAGCGGAAGAAAGGATCCGCCAGAAACTCCTACTCCACTTATGTAAGTGTAGACTCTGAACTATTTTGCAGCAAAGCTTCGCTAAGAAATGGTAATGGTGGAGCAACAAGGGGGAAGAAGAAAGATGCTCAAGTGTCTAAAGGAAGAGAGAAAGAGTTGCCACCTTTTATAGGGGAGGAGGAGGCAGCCCCTAGAGGTGCCACCTCTCTGGTAACCCCCTCCATCAAGTAGGTAACCCCCTCTTTTATTTTCCTTTTTAATTGCATGAGATTCATAGCAATTAAACCACATTTATAGAATTAGTAAAACATATTTATTTATTTAATATTTTTTAATTCATTCAATTAACAAACATTAACAATTGCCCCTTGTGTTATTTCGATATTCTGAAACATTTTGCATGCTTTTTCGAAACAACTCCTTTGTTGTCCAATAATTCACTTGGAGTTCCAAATCCACTCAAAACGCGTCAGCGAATCTTAAGTGTGACCCTACGGTTCGTGAATAACATGGACATGATCAAGACACCTCTCTAATCAATAATCACCAGCGGGATCTAGAAATCCATGATGACTCCCACTTACTCAACGATGAATCTAGTAATCAGTTTATGTAATGCAGGCGCGTGGGGTCGTCGGATGGTATATTTTCTATTGCAATTGGTTTCACTACAGGAAATAGTTGAGGTGCCGACGGCATAGGTCCGATTGTCGTCGGCTTAGGCCTAAGCCGATGGCCAGAGTTGGTTTAGCTCCGTCGGCGAAGCTCTCATCGGCATAGCGCCATGGCCGTCGGCTTAGAGTGGATCGTCGGCTTAGCTCCAATATGTTGATGGGTTGGCCACCCGTCTGCGTACGTCGGCCATCGGCATGCTAACCTGACGGGCGACAACTTGACGGTTGGGTGGCACTGAGCCGACGGTTATACTCTCGCCATACATGGACACGCGGCGGCTGCTAGGCGAGCGCCGATAGGAGCTAAGACGACAACAAGGTCGCAGGCCGTCGTCGACATAGGTGGACACGCAGCGGCTGCTGGGCCAGTGGGAGGAAGGGCCTATGCTGACGGCACTACCGTTGGCTTACGAAAGGAGCTAAGTCGATAGCCTTGTTGTCGGCATAGGAGCTAAGTCGTGTTGGGTAGTGGGGCAGGGGCTATATCGTCGGCTTCAATGTCCACCCGGTTTGGGCCAGGGGAGTTCGTCCGTCGGCTTAGGTGTAATGTTGTCCTAGTTCCATAGCTCTCGAGTTCGCGGGGGGCACGTGACATGTAGCAATAATGCCTACGGCCGGTCAATGCCGATGGTGGCCCTCGGCGTATGGCCCGCAAAGCCGACGGTGGTCATCATCTTAGCTAGAGCTATGCCGATGGCATTCTGACGCTGACGGTAAACTTTTGGCCGTAGGAATAGATTAGTTATGCCGACGGCCCGATAAAAAGCTATTGGCATAGCTATTTGCCGTCCGCTTCTCCACTGATTCCTGTAGTGGTTAGTGTCTCGTTGATCCTTTTGGAAGGCTAGTAGCGTTGCTCATGAGGAACATGCCTTAGTTTTCTATCCCTTTTCCAATAAATGTCTAAAATGCAACTTTAGAGATTTTCGGTATAGCAACTTTTAAGAAAAAAATCTAGTACATATTGTAGTATATTCCCTCCGTTTCAAAACATAAGATGTTTTAGCTTTGTAAATGGAGTGCAGCTAGACTCCTTTTAGTGTGTAGCTCTCTTCACAAAGCTAAAACATCTTATATTTTGAAACGGTATGGCGTTAATATGTTGTGCCATTTAAGAGAAACAAAAAAAACTTGCTAGTAACATTTTTTCCTATAATAAAAATCTAAACTTATTGGGTGTCTATGTATCAAGATGCTCAATCACAACTTTCTCTTGGCATAAATCAAATAGTTCATACATAGAGCAAGGCGGCATTCTTTTGTCTTTGGAAGGAACATTTGGGCTCAATCAAATAGTTCATACATGCAGCAATGCCATGGACATTCCTTTCTCAGGCTAAAACGAACAGCAATAATTCTGTAGTTGCATGGGAATATCATTTTTTGGAATATCATAGTCCAAATTATAGTCAGCAAGAATTAAGCCTAGTGATCAGCTCCTCTAAGATGGAGGGGCAGCAGCTCCTTAGATGCGCAAAGCCATCACTAGCCACGACTGCCTTCAGGTTTTCGACTGAAGCGAGAAACGTGAAGCATGCCTCTTTGAGCCCTTCACAGCCATGCTGCTCAGCCAACGCCATCGTGACTGCCGCCGTGTTTCTGCTGATGTAACCGCACAACGTCTTCTCACAAATCAATTTGAGCCTCTCCAGGTTATATCTGTCCGCCGCTACTAGCAAATGTTGTGCCATCTCCATAGCCTCGCCCTGGTCAATCTCAGGCAGCGAGTCGGTGTAGATGAAGTGGAGCATGGCTTTGAAAACTCTAGCTTCCATGTCGTCGATCTGGATGCAGCTTGCCTCCTTCTCTTTCATGGGACCAAAGAGCTCCGCCATGAAGACCGAGGACCGAGCAGCAAGGATGTACCTATGCGCTGTGAACGACTCACCGCCGACCTCAAAAGTCACATCCCCTGCCTGTCCGCTTGTCAAGAGATGGAGCAGGTGCCGGTGCAAGTCAGATGGCGGCACCACGACGAACTGCGCGGCGCGTGTCTCACCGGCGACGGTGCGGATCGACTTTGCGATAGTGACGTCACACTTGAGGCTGAAAGAGTCGTCTTTGAGATACTTGGATCCCTCCAAAACTTTCCTCTGGATGAATTTGTTGAATCCCCATCCTTGGTTGGGACTAAACGCACGATGTTCACTTGTGCAGCTGTGCGACGACACAGGTTTCCCATCCTGATGGAGCAAACTGATCTTGAATGTTGCCTTGACATCCTTACCATCGGTGTTATCATCACGCCATAGATGGACGGCTATCCAATCAGCATCCTCCTTGACCTTACCATCAGGATAGTATTTGATACACCACTCATGGCCCCCGACGACGAACTTCTCGCACGTGATGCATTCGCCGATGCCGAGCCCTTTGGTGCGGGAGTAGCCCTTGATCTTGAGGACGTGCGACCCGGACACGACCTCGGCGACGATGGCCGAAGCGGTCTGCGATGGAGTACCGCCACCGACGTTGACGGTGGACGGAGAGGGGGATGAGTTGGACATTGCAGGCCGGCCGGGCAAGCCCAATGCCCGCCTACAACGAGAAAAGTTAGGAAGAGAACAGATCGAGCACGTCGCAGTTGTTGGGACTTCACCCACGGATCGAGATAAACAGGCACACACGAAAAACTTATCGCGCCCCTTCTTGATCCTCTATTTTCGTGTCAAATCCCACGGTACAACTTCACAGCCTAGATGTGCATATATACACGCACGGCCGGACAAGGACCGGACTCAACATGGACTCAACACACGGTTGCTTTAGCTAAACCTACTAGTAACTCGGACCTGATACGACCTACTCCATCTCTAACCCTGACTTGCTATAATTGCTCTAAACCAGCTCCAATGAGTACTACTACAGGTCTACGGCACGCAAACAGCTAGCTCATGCAAAAACCGGACTAGTAACTCTATGGCTAGTCAGAGTGGGAGTAAGACAGTCCCAATGGGGTATCATACCTAGTATCATTCATGTTATGTTGGCAAAATTCTGACGTGACATGCTAATTAATGATGAAAGAGATTATGTTGGTATCATAGCACGTAGTACTATAAAAACTAATCCTAAATGAATCTTGTACACAATTTTGCATTGAGATTCTACAAAACAATAAATATACTAAGACTATGATATTACTATATGATACTATGTATTATGGAGATGGTATCATATATTAGTATCATATGTATGATACTACTATATGATACTTTCCATTGTGACTAGTATAACTTGGCTAGTCTACATGTATTGCAAACTAAACATTTAGATTACATGACATGCAATTAAATGATGAGAGAGAACCTTGTGATAACTAGCTATGTTACCATAACATCACACATTTCAAGAAAAAATAAGTGTGCGTTGCAATAAATGACACTTTACATGATACCACACCTATATTATTTTCTACTATGCATGTTACTAGTCATAATAGGGAGTATCATATAGTACTATCATACGTACTATGATACTAGTATATGATATCATCTCCACAATGCATAGTATCATGTAGTAATACGATAGTCGTAATGTATTTATTATTTTGTAGAATCTTAGTGTAAAATTATGGTCAAGATTTATTTAAGATTAGTTTTTCTAGTTCTATATGCTATGATACTAACACAATCTCTTTTATCATTAATTACAGTGACCCGTAAGCATTTTGCATGCATACAATGCATGATACCACCTATGATATCTTCATTAGGGCTAATCTAAGACTAGTCACAATGGGAAGTATCATATAGTAGTATCATGTATATGATACCATCTCCACAATGCATAGTATCATGTAATAGTATCATAGACTTAGTATATTTTGTAGAATCTCAATACAAAATTATGTACAAGATTCATTTGGGATTGGTTTTTCTAGTTCTATGTGCTATGATACCGTATCTACCTATGATACCAACACAATCACTTTCATCATTAATTAGCATGTCACGTCAGAATTTTACTAACATGACATGCATAATACTAACTATGATATCTCCATTGGGGCTAGTCTAAGTTATAAACCCACATGAAAAGATTATTTCTAACAGGAGTGGTGGATCGAGATGAACTCGTGAGGTTATTAAATGGAGGCGCGTGACGCTCGATAACCTGCATATATTGATGCCGCACATCGACATCGACACCAGCACTAGACGCGCATATGCGTATAGATCGATTGCTACTCTCTCAAAAAATAAGTGATTTGAATTTATTTAAATTTACATATAGTATACACTAAAATGTATTTAGTAACATGTGAAACTATGTACAAATCTAAAGCACTTGTTTCCGGACGAAAGGAATACGTAAGAACATCTTCAGCGGATGCCTAAAAATGGCCTCCGTGCCAAGCAAACCCTTTTTTTACGGCGACATGACTTTTTTCCTCTCCAGCACATGCCGGCGCTGCATTTCTTTTTGACACGCAGTTAAAAGCCGCCCTCGGGGCTGTATATATCGGGGAAGCGGCCGAGTAGCCCAAAAATATCCAAACCGCAACCGCTTCCAACTATAGTGAAAAACCCCTTTCCTATTCCCGCCGCTTCTGTGTCGCCCCGCCGCCATCGATTCCAGCCCGCCCCGCTGCTGCCGCCCCGCCCCGCCGCCAATAGTTGTAGATCAGGCCGCGTCGAAGCCCTGACGGCCGTTTCCCTACCCAATTTTACGGCTGTGCGCTCGGAGCCACAACGGCTGGGTCGGCGTCTGCGAGCGCGTCGGCCGTTGGTCGGCGGAGATCTCTTGCCAGAGGGAGCGCATCTGGCTCGGGACGTTACGCACACCCGAGATCACGGCCCGCGCGTACGACCTTGCGGTGTGGAGGTTCAGGTGGCCTCAGTCGATGTTGAACTTCCCGGAGTGCGAGAATCTCCACGAGACCCAGCTACTGGCGCCGATGGCCTGCTACGCCACTGCCGCCGAAGAGCGAGAGCACCGCTGGGCGCTGTAGCAGATCGCGGGAGCACCATGTTTCTTCTGATATAGTCGCATAACGTCTTCTCACAAATCAATTTGAGCCTCCCTAGGTTATGTCTGTCCGCAGCTACTAGAAAATGTTGTGCCATCTCCATAGCCTCGCCCTGGTCAATCTTAGGCAACGAGTCGGTGTAGATGAAATGGAGCATGGCTCTCAAAACTTTAGCTTCCATGTCATCGATCTGTACACAACTCGCCACCGTCGTCGATTCCAGCCCCGCCAGGCCACCATCATCCCACCCCGCGCCAGTAGTTGTAGGTCAGGCCGTGTAGAAGCCCCGACGGCCGTTTCCCCAACTGATTCCGTGACTATGAGCTAACCCTATCCCGGTCACCATAATGCATACGCACGCTCAGAAACATAGCCTCTAGGTCGGCGTCTGAGAGCGCACCGGCCGTTGGTCGGCGGAGATATCTTGCCGGAGGGAGCGCGACGTTGGGCATGCCCTGAAGGAGTTATGCCCTAGAGGCAAATAATAAAGTGTATTGTTTGATATATCTCCTATATGTTCATAATACGTTTCATGCTATGCTATAACTATATTAATTCGAAACGTTAATACATGTGTGGTATGTAAATAAACCGTGTCTCTAGTTACCTCTAGCGAACTAGTTCATTGGTCATGAGGATGATCTGGGGTTTCAAGATCATGGGCATTTATGCCAATTGACAATGAGATCACATCATTAGTTGAATGATGTGATAGACAATCATCCGACAAGTTATATCTTAATAAGATCTAGTTACAAAGTTCACCATTGATGATAAACACAGAAACCTTGCAATATGATCCTTAGACTACGAGATAATGCAAATCACCATTCTGGAGGGAGCTTTGATGGCATCAAACATCATCTCGTGACAGGATGATCAAAAAGATGCTACTCAGGTTTTCCAAAGGAAAGCGTAGAGGAGTACATATCAAGACCAGGATCTGTCGATCCATGTAATAGATATATACGCGTGGCCATCTCAGTGGCATTGCATTAACGAAGCTTGCAAGCGTGTGACTCGGTCATGGAATGCAACGACATGGGAACGAGTAAACGAGTTCATCGGTAACGAGATGGAACTAAGGTATAGTTATACAGAAGATCAAGTCTCAGATGAACTAGGTATAAAAAGTGCAACGGGAATGGGAAACAACTATTCACGGTTCAAGCGATAAGATTCGCGGAATGCATGGGGGTCATCATGGGTATCCAGGTCCCGTTGATGATCATTGATGTGAGAGTGATCTCAATCATGTCTGGAGTGTTCCCGAACCGAAGGATGACACACTTAAGGGTGGGGACACTTAGGGATAGATGCGGGATCGAAGGAGAAATAGAGAGAGAAATCGGAATAGTTCCGGATGACATCTGATGTTGATCGGAGGGGTTCGGAAGGAGTTCCGAAGTAAAGGAATATGATAATATATGTATTTGAATGTTAATTGGAGAATTAATATTAAATATATTTTTTATTTTATTATTAAAGGCTTCCTAATGCTAATGGGCCTCACCCAAAGGGAGGCCCAATAGGGAAAGGCGCCTAGGAAGAGGGGCCGGTTGGCTGATACATTGCAAATGTATCTATAATTTTTGATGTTCCATGCTTGGTTTTATCCACTTTCTTGTGTTTTGTTCCAACTTTGGAGTACTTTTCATATGATTTCTTGGACTAACCTATTAACAAGAGCCACAGTGCCAGCTACCTGTTTTCTGCTGTTTTTGATTCCAGGAAAGTCAGAAAATGAATATTCTCGGAATTGGATGGGACAAAAGCCAAAGTGCCTATTTTTTCGGAAGTGATCAAGTGCCAGAATGCGAGACGGAGAAGGGCCAGGGAGCCACCACACCACCTGGCCGCGCGGCCAGGCCTGGCCCATGCCAGGGGGTGGTGTGGCCGCTCCCGGCACCCCCTCGGCCTCCCCTTCCGACTATAAGTTGCCCTCGAGACGAAAACCCTAAGTACCCCGATCAAAAATCTACGAAAGAGTCTGTAGCCGCCGTCATCTCCATCCCTAGATCGGGACGGATCTGAAGCTCTTCCCGGCACCCTATCGGAGAGGGGAATTCACCCTGGAGGCCTTCTTCATCACCATGCAAGCCTCCGGTGTGATGCGTGAGTAGTTCATCCTTGGACTACGGATCCATGTAGTAGCTAGATGGCTGGTTTCTCCTCATTTGTGCTTTCATGTTTAGATCTTGTGAGGTCCGTTCATGATCAAGATCATCTATTTGTAATCCATACACGTTGTGTTTGCGGGGATCCGATGGATATTGAGATGCTATTTCAGATTGATTATTGATTCTATCATGTCTTTGTTATTTGTGATCTTGCATGCTTTCCGTTGTTAGTAGCTATCTTGGCCAAGTAGATGCTAGCAACTCCAAGAGTTAGTATTTATGCTCGATAGTGGGTTCATGCCTCTAGTAATCTGGGGAAGTGACACAAATCTCTAAGGTACTAGATGTGATGTTGCTACTAGGGAGAAAACAACAATCCTTTGTTCATAGAACAATCGTATTGTTTACTTTACACGCAGTTCGTAAAGCAATAATCTGTTGCTTGCAACTTAATACTGGAGGGGGTTCGGATGATAACCTGAAGGTGGATTATTAGTCATAGATGCAGTTGGATGGCGGTCTATGTATTATGTTGTAATGCCCAATCAAGTCTCAGAGGAGTCAAGATGATTAGTATATGCATGTATTGCTTTCTCGGTGTTTGTAAATTGCCCCGCTGTAATTTGTTCACCCAGCATGTTATCTATCTAAGGAGAGCCACCTCTAGTGAACTATGGATCCCGGTCCTCTTTATTTACATACAATCTACAAATGTTTACTATTTTGTGTTTACTTTCTGTAAACTTTTATTTCTTTCCATTCGATACGTTTAATCCTTTGTCTTCCGCAAAACACGGTGAGATTGACAACCTCATTGCAAGTTGGGGACAAAGTTCTGTGGTTGTGTTGTGCAGGTCTCCACGTTGCTACTAGCACCGGTATTGCGCCATGCCAAAGCTTAGCTAGTAACACCTTTGAGGTGTTTCCTTGCTCCTACTGGTTCGATTAAACCTTGGTTTCATAACTGAGGGAAACTTGCTGCTGTGCTCATCATACCTTCCTCTTGGGGTTCCCAACGAGCTCTACATCAACACCACGCACCAAACACTTTTCTGGGCGCCGTGTATTGAGCCATCAAGCGATTTTCTGGCGCTGTTGCCGGGGAGTCAAGGATATCTTCACAAGGGGAGTCCCTCACAACCAATCTCTTTACTTTGTTTTTGTTTTTCTTAGTTTCATTTTGCTTTGTTTGCTTGTTTTGTTCTTCAAAAAACAGAAAAAAAATTAGTTTTACTTGTTTGCTTTCTTTATCAAAAACACAAAAAAATTAAGTCTCCCTTAGCTCACCATGTTGATCCCTACATTCACCCTGAAAGACCTTCCAATTGGTAGTGTTTCTATAGTTGGGAAAGATAACATTGAAGCATTCTTTAATAATGTTAGCAAACATGAAGATACTGAGGATAGATCCCTTGTAGAACTTGCTCCAAATTATGAGATTGATGTAGCTTCTTTAATTCACATGTTAGAAGCTAGGTTTGTTAACCGCAACCCCTTAATGCAAGTAATGTTTCTTAAGCTTAAAGAAATTTAGGATCCTGAAAAGAGGGATTTTATTTTAGAAACTTTGTTTAAGGAGTTCTATGATGTTGCCAAGGAAGCTAGAAATTTTTTGAACGTTTCAATATGCTAGGCTCATGTGTAGATGTTGTTGGTACACGAGAAAAGATGAACAAAACCGAACCTAATGGGGAGGAACCTAAGATACCAATACCCTTCAAACTAGTAGCAATACATGATGCCATAGAAAAGAATCTTGATTGGATTGTTCCTGCAAACCCTTTTGATGAGAATAGTAAACCTAAGAGCATTAAGAGAGGATCCTATAGAACTTATTTGGATGATATACCTTGCCTTGTTGAAAATATTTCTGGTATTGATCTTAATGCTTCTTCATTTGAGAATACTTGATCCTTTTTCTTGCTTCTTATGCCTAACTTAAAGGCGTTAAAGAAAAGTACTTGTTGGGAGATAACCCAAGAGTTTTAGTTGAGTCTTGGAAGTTATTACCTCTGTAATAACCTCTCCATATCCTTTTTATTTGCTTTTTGTGCCAAGAGTAACCTCTAATGAGAGTGAAGTAATGATTGGAAAAGTTGCTGTCCCGAAACAGATTTCTGTGCTTCACCGTAAAACTTCCTGAGAGAGATCTGTACGTAGGATTGAGCTGTAATTTTTTTTGCTTCTGCCCCAGCTTGTTATCTAACTCTCGTTAGTTCAACACTTTTTGATTTGAGCAACATAAGGTCTTCTAAAAAATTCGTCTTTACCTGCTGGTTTGTTTTGACAGATTTCTGCCATTTTCTGTATTTGCTTCTTGTTAGTTCCTTCTTGAGTTCCTTTGGAGAATTGAGCTTTTTGAGGGAAGTGCTACAGTATCTAGTGTTCTAATGGAAGTTTATTTGGTGTTAGAACTGAACCTTGAGACTTATTTATCTTAAGTGCACTAATGTTGCTAATGAGATTGTGTGAAGTT
Source organism: Avena eriantha (assembly GCA_910589775.1). Classification (NCBI taxonomy): domain Eukaryota; kingdom Viridiplantae; phylum Streptophyta; class Magnoliopsida; order Poales; family Poaceae; genus Avena; species Avena eriantha. The sequence goes on from OU342740.1 coordinate 492,917,398, forward strand.
TTGTATGAAGGAAAAATTTCAGATGTATAGAAGGAATGAGTAATGAGATGAAGGATGGACTAAAGCTCAAGCTTGGGGATGCCACGCGTGTCACCGCAAGAAATATCCAAGAAGTACAAGCATCAAAGCTTGGGGATGCCCAAGGTATCCCCTTCTTCATCAATAAAAATCTCAGGTTTCTTCCAAACGTTTCATTTTTATTGTTTCATGCACAGTTGTGTTTTTCTTGGAGCGTCTTTTTTTTCGTTTTCATTTTGATTTTTAGTTTGCTTGATTTGCTTAGTGTTCTGAATAAGTTGGTTGGACCCCCTTTTCATACTTTGGTTTGCAAATAGTTTGGTTTGGTTTGGAAAAGAGTAGGAAAGTTCATGCTTATGTGGTAAAAAGAGCTTGTTTTTGACTGTGGCCTATGCTTTGTCATGCCATGCTCGATATTGTTTTGGCTTTATGCTTAGTATTATTTGTTGTAGTATGACTTGTTATAAACAATTGAGATTGCTTAATGTGCCTTGGATGAATCATGTGTTGTTTAGCATATTAAAGCATAGTATAGTGGTATTCTCCTTTGATGCTTTATTTGGGTTGACTTGGCACATGCTCACACCATGTTATGACTATCTCAAGTCACCATAGCCTTTATGATCCTTTAGTTTTCAACTTGTAGTATCACTTTATGCTTTGATCAATGATGTTTTGTCGCTCTGCATGATTATGGCCATTATTGCTCTCATAGTTTGTCGCTCCCAGTCTTTTGCTAGCCTCCACAACAAAGTATGAGTTCCACTCATACATCCAACTCCCTAAACCAAGTTATTCCAAAGAGTCCACCATACCTACCTACTAGCTTATGCTATTCCAAGTATATTCATGCTTTCGTTTACCTTCCACTTGTTATGAAAAAACTAGTGATTAAAGGTTTCACGAACTTGATGGCACACTTTACTTTACTTGCCCTTAATAAACTTGAACCATTGTGTCTTCTATGTTGTATATGCTTGCACTTATTTGTCGGGAATTAGCAGAACCATGCTTTCATGGGGAACACTTTCAACATTGCACTTGGTACTTGTACCTAGTTGATATCATGCTCTTTTGTATATGGATGTCGTCGGTGTGAAATGAAAGGGGAGCTTGTAAGTCCATGGAGTTATGTATATGTGTTAGAGAAACGCCTGGGCCGCTGGTCTAATCCATGCTGACATGGTGGAAACCTGCAGCGTAACCATAATGAGCTGTCTATGAAGCATTCTTCTTATAAAAAAAGAGTCCTATGGTGAAAAAAGAGAAAAAGAGAAAAAAAGAGATAATATGAAAAGAGGAAAGAGAGAAAAAAGCACCATATTCCCATGGTAAATAAGAAGAATGCTGAGATGCTCGTTGTCTGCTTGCCTTGTCATTTTGATATGGGGATTCTTCCGTATCATCGGGCAAGGGGTACCCCGTTGGCGGTTCTCAATGATACACATGTACTTACGATGACAAGAACTTACCGGTGACTAAACTTGAGTAGCATGAGGAGCGGCCCTCGTATACAAGGGACATGAGATTTCTGACTTATACTTCGTCAAGCATGTACACCATAGTTTGTTCACTTTAACCTTAATCACTTCCAGATGCTTATGATAGGGGCAATGAGATCTGAAAGCTATGAGTACCATAATCTTTGGAAGCTCTTTATGAGACTTGAATCCCTACTTCCTTTTACAAAAGGCTTTTCTTCCACCATTATATTGAGTCTCCGCCTTCTATCTTTATGCACCTACTTTGAGAGCATAGTGGCCATTCTTAGTTCTATGTGCATTGTCCCAAGACTAGTTGATTGATGCATAACTTGTTATTGCTTGTTTGAAACTATTGTATCTAGTCACTCTTATGAACTTTGAAGGTGTCCTATGCATTTATATTTGCTACTCTATTGAGGGACAAGATGAATAATTTTATGCTATGTTTTCTTTATGTGAAACAAACAAACGTCTTGCAAAGCATTGTTATTCATGAATCTTTTGTTTGTGCCTTTTCATGTTGCATCATAGTTTCTTTGCTTATTGCTAGAACTTTGTCTTTCATGTTATGATTGAAGTACTATGATCCCAGCTTTGAATGTTTTGCAAATACTTTGATCAAGTCTTTGATGGTGCATGTCACCTCAAAAATTCTGTCTTTTTATCACTTACCTACTCGAGGACGAGTAGGAGTTAAGCTTGGGGATGTGGATACATTGCAAATGTATCTATAATTTTTGATGTTCCATGCTTGGTTTTATCCACATTCTTGTGTTTTGTTCCAACTTTGGAGTACTTTTCATATGATTTCTTGGACTAACCTATTAACAAGAGCCACAGTGCCAGCTGCCTGTTTTCTGCTGTTTTTGGTCTAGGAAAGTCAGAAAATGAATATTTTCGGAATTGGACGGGACAAAAGCCAAAGTGCCTATTTTTCCGGAAGTGATCAAGTGCCAGAATACGAGACGGGGAAGGGCCAGGGAGCCACCACACCACCTGGCCGCGCGGCCAGGTCTGGCCCACGCCAGGGGGTGGTGTGGCCGCTCTCGGCACCCCCTCGGCCTCCCCTTCCGACTATAAGTTGCCCTCGGGACGAAAACCCTAAGTACCCCGATCAAAAATCCACGAAAGAGTCTGTAGCCGCCGTCATCTCCATCCCTAGATCAGGAGGGATCTGAAGCTCTTCCCGGCACCCTGCCGGAGAGGGGAATTCACACTGGAGACCTTCTTCATCACCATGCAAGCCTCCGGTGTGATGCGTGAGTAGTTCATCCTTGGACTACGGATCCATGTAGTAGCTAGATGGCTGGTTTCTCCTCCTTTGTGCTTTCATGTTTAGATCTTGTGAGCTCCGTTCATGATCAAGATCATCTATTTGTAATCCATACATGTTGTGTTTGCGGGGATCCAATGGATATTGAGATGCTATTTCAAATTGATTATTGATTCTATCATGTCTTTGTTATTTGTGATCTTGCATGCTTTCCGTTGTTAGTAGCTATCTTGGCCAAGTAGATGCTAGCAACTCCAAGAGTTAGTATTTATGCTCGATAGTGGGTTCATGCCTCTGGTAATCTGGGGAAGTGACAGAAATCTCTAAGGTATTAGATGTGCTATTGCTACTAGGGAGAAAATCCTTTGTTCATAGAACAATCGTATTGTTGACTTTACACGCAGTTCGTAAAGCAATAATCTGTTGCTTGCAACTTAATACTGGAGGGGGTTCGGATGATAACCTGAAGGTGGATTATTAGTCATAGATGCAGTTGGATGGCGGTCTATGTATTATGTTGTAATGCCCAATCAAGTCTCAGAGGAGTCAAGATGATTAGTATATGCATGTATTGCTTTCTCGGTGTTTGTCAATTGCCCCGCTGTAATTTGTTCATCCAGCATGTTATCTATGTAAGGAGAGCCACCTCTAGTGAACTATGGATCCCGGTCCTCTTTCTTTACATACAATCTACAACTATTTACTGTTTTGTGTTTACTTTTTGCAAACTTTTACTTCTTTCCATTCGATACGTTTAATCCTTTGTCTTCCGCAAAACACGGTGAGATTGACAACCTCATCGCAAGTTGGGGACAAAGTTCTGTGGTTGTGTTGTGTAGGTCTCCACGTTGCTACTAGCACCGGTAGTGCGCCCTGCCAAAGCTCAGCTAGTAACACCTTTGTAGCACCCCGATAAAACCACTACTAGAAAATCGCTTGGTGTGTCTGTTCTGTGCATCATCATGATAGCATGCTCATGTCATCATGCCACATTGCATTTGAGCATCATATCAGGTTAGCATTGGTTTCATCTTGTTTGTACTAATGCTATCACCAATACCTCTCTGTCCCTCTTTGCGTACTCTCTATTTTTGTTTCCTACTTGTGGGGATCCATTGCTAGGGTTCCATATCTAACGAATGCTTTTATTCTTTTCTAAAAACCCTTAATCCACTAATCTTTTAAAATGCCCAAATGGGAACATACACATATTATGTATGTGGGCACACTCTCTCCTCCTCGATGCTTTTCCTTCTTGGTCTCTCTTTATTGCCCTAAACCCTCTGTTCAACATGTTCCTAAAACTTCTCAAAAGGTTAAAACCATATGCTTGATTGAATAAAAAAGAAATGCTTTGTAAAAAAATGGAGAGATAACAAACCTAGAGCAGTCCAGCAAGCCAAGCCCACCAGCGGCCCATACCTCTGCCTCCATCGATCTCATTGGTCTTCATCAGCAGAGTGCACCAGCTATGTGTGCTCCTTCCTGATGTCATGCTTCTGTTGCCTCTCACCTTCCCCCTTTTCTCCTGTCCACAAAATCCAGCACCAAATCGAGATCCCCTCAACCCTAGCCTCTCCTCTGCTTGTATCACCTCCACTAGATTTTTGCCCTCTCCAATCCATACTGAAGCCCATGAGAGAGAGCAGAGTCCCGTCGGAGCAGACCTTGTCGACCAAGCCATCACCAGGGAGAACGGGGAACCCATCCGACCATCTGAACGGCTGCCCCTCGCTATTGTCTTCCTCTTTGATGAAGCAGCCGGAGCTGTAACTGTCAAGATCAACGCCAAGGTCGTCCACATCGACGTCGTTTTCATCCGCCCATGCGAGGACAAGGCTGACGACTGCCGCGTCTAGTTGTGTTCTTTGTTCGCCTCTAACCCCGTCAAGGTCGCCCTCAACCTCAAGGTGAGGCCACGTCCTATTCCCCTTCTTCTCTGTCGTCTTACTGCACCGGTATCCCGCTTCTGTTGGTGTCTGAGCGCGTAGACTGAAGAACAGCAGTGATGCATTCATGTGTCGTCAGTTTCGTCAGTTCAAAAAACCCGGCGGACCTGGTTCAACTAGAGCCGCGCTTTAATTCTATCAAAATTAAGTAAGTAGCCCAGCGGTTTGTTCCCTGAGCCTTTTCCTTGTTTGATCCCAGGATCAAAACCCATCGGAGCCATATATAATTAAATCTATCTTTTTACTCTATTTCTCTTTGTGTCTCGTGCATACGTTTCAACCCAGCTAGCTAGCTATGAAAATCAAGTTTTGATTCAGCTGTCTGCCTTCCTGCTTGTGTGGTGGTTCGATACAGCTAGCTAGATATCCACCACCTGGATCGATTGATCCAGCTGCCAGCATGTTTCCATCTAAAACATCTCAGTTGGTCTATTTAAATTGCTCTGTGTGTTAATCTAGCAAACATGATCTAAACTCTTTGGCCATGAACTGAGTTCGATCTTTGAAGCCTGAGATAACAGATGGTTTTGTAGAAAAGCCCTTCTTATTCCAAACATCCTTGTGATTCAAACCCAACAAAAAAAACATTTACAAACAAAACTGTCTAAATTTGTTTACATAATTCAAATACAAAATTTATTTTCAATTTGAATTATCCTAAATACTTCGACTATTAAATGTTTTTCCGTTTCTATTAGAAGACAAAATAATTAATAACTTTAATTCCGTAAATCGGAATTCGATAAATGATATGTCTAAACCGATCAGCGCGATGAGCCCTTTCTAACTATGCATTCCATACTTGCAATTGCATCATGCATCAGAGAGAACTTATAAAATCAGAACTATTGTGCAAGGAAAACATGATAAATAAAATTGGAAAACAATTATTTCTTGTTGATAATGCCTCACTAATGTTGTATCATCATTGTACTATGCTAATGGCATCTTCTCAACATGGTTTGCATCATTAACTTGCCATGTGATGCATCATATCATGATCATACCGGTTCTTCCGCATTAGTTGTAATTGTTGCATCGCTTGTTCCTTTTAGTGCTTTGCTTCTTCGCGGATTACGCCGTTGAGTTGATGCGAGCTTCGCCCCATTCCTTGGATGTAACTTCGGCTATGTTTTTCAGGCGAGCATCTCTCCCCCTTCTACCTATTTTGCATTTATAGTCTTTATTTCCTCCTATTGATCTATTGCTATCCGTGTCGCGATGCTTTAGTTTCCGTGCACCAGTTATATCCCGTGCAGCCTCTATATTGCCTTGGACACCTCCTATTACCTGTGTTTGGTAGATAGCTAGCCTTGCGAGTCGTAGTTGCTTATTCAGGTGCGATCTCGTGGCGTCGAGTACCACAGATGTTGGTATGCTGGCAGATGGTTATTGCTGGTAGATGTTTATGGTGGAGTTAATCATGACTTTAAATACAACTATTAAAATGCTAGATATAACTAATGCAGAGGCATCGGTGGGCAATAGATGTTAGTTGGTTCTTCCACGCTCACTTGTGTCCCGTAGGACCCCGAGTACTTGATACCTGTTCCTTGATTTTTCGCACTATCCACATCCGGGAGGCCGTGGACCCCCCCTGAGCCAGAGCTTGATTCATTTCTATTTCTTGGGGCCACAAACTAGTTTGGGGTTTTATTACTATCCTGTACTTATGCCATGTTATTGCTTTATTTATGATTATGCGTGGAGCACCTGTACTGTTTAGGAATTGCGGAGTGTTTTCGCAGTATCGACAAGCCCAGTCACACTTTCGGGTTCCCAGTCGTTTACAGCCATTGGCGCAAACTTTGGGTCTGTCTCGGAGCCGGCCAACTTCGTTGCGGGTAGCTTAATGGGGTGGCCCCCTGAAATATTTATAAATCCTGTGATTGCTTTGTCGTGAAAGCCTCGTTGGGTTTTGAGTTGGTTTTTCCGAGGTTGATCGAGTGTGTGTTGCTATTTGTGCACCCCTGCAGGGTAAAACTTTCTGAAAAGCCATGTCCACGGTTCTGGACGACTTGGAGCACAGTTTCTCGATCATAGACAATTATAACTAAAGTTTACTGTTATAATTTGACTTACATCTGAGATGACTAGTAAGTTGGATAACTGCCATGGAAAGATTAAATAAAGTTGCCAACCGTGTGAGTTTCCTCAGCCTGACTTCCTCGTTTGGTCTCGAGGGGGAATACCAGGATCGGTATGTTTGGTGTTAGTGTCAGGTTGGACCTGAATATGTCTCTCTTATCTCTCTCTGATAGCCGCCAATATTACAGAGTCTCTATAGGTTGTTTAGTGTCGCTGCGCTGTTGCTTCAGTCCACCATACCTATGTAGGCGAGGACCGCCGAATTCTAGCCTTGCCATGTACTGGCCTCAGTACTGACGCTCCTCTTTTTCCTTTGCCCTTTGTCGGCACCCCTTTTGTTTTAGCAGGTTTGAGATCGACATCGTTGGCAGGGTTATCCTTCTGGCTTGGCCTGGGCAGGGTTATGGGCGCCATTGGTTATTCTGCAGGGCTCTTAGCCCCATTTGCATCTTATCCGTACTCGGATGTCGTATCGTTTTCGAGGTGATTTGGATCTTTGTACTGTATATCTATATTCTTGACTCATGGAGTCGTTGTTGTATATATATGTTCTGTGGGTCCCATCGTGGACTATTGTGTAATGATATTACTTCGTATTCCACCCGCACGCAAGTGCCTGGTGGGCGTCCTCGAATCGTTTCTATGCGGGTTTGGCGGAAAGCGTTGAAATCTGCATAGGGCCGATTCGAGGGTGTTACAACCTTTGAGGTGTTTCCTTGCTCCTACTGCTTCGATTAAACCTTGGTTTCGTAACTGAGGGAAACTTGTTGCTGTGCTCATCATACCTTCCTCTTGGGGTTCCCAACTAGCTCTACATCAACACCATGCACCAAGCACTTTTCTGGGCGCCGTGTATTGAGCCATCACCGGCCTTGGCTTGGTGGGCCACCCAAGTGGGGCCCACCTAGGGCCGGCGACATCCCCTAGGTGGCCGGCGAGTGTGGGGTTTAGTCCCACACCGCCTGGCCCCTGGGTGGTGCACCCCCTCCTATTCTATATAGGGGTGACCCCTCCCCTTGGAATTCACCCATTCCTCTCATTCTCCCTCTCTCATCTCCTTGAGGATTTCTCCGTAATATTGGAGAGAACCTCGGGGTGTGAGTTCTCCACCTTCACACCACCGTCGTGTGATCTTCGATCCGCCATCTTCTTCTTCCGCTGCTTTGCTGGATCGGAGCTTGGGAGATGTCGCCTACACCAGACATGTGACGAACTTTGGAGGCACCACACTTGGGGTGCTGCTTGTATTCATCAACATTTTCCTTCCCGCATATGGCGTGCCTTGGTCTTCAAGGGTATGAATATCGTCTCTCTCTTTCCGTTACTTATGTCTACATAGTATAGATCCTGGTATTAGTGTTCGCATAGTTAGAATTTTTTGTTTTCTGCTATGGAACCCTACATACCCAAGCTCGCAGCCGCGCGTATGACCTTGCGTCGTGGATGTTCGGCCGGCCTTGGTTCGATGCTGAACTTCCTAGAGTGCAAGAATCTCCACGAGTCCCAGCGCCTAGTGCTGGAGGTCCACTACGCCACCGCCATCGAACAGCGGGAGCACCGTTGGGCGCTACAGCAGATCGCAGGAGCACCAGGTTTCTGGTGATGTAGTCCCACAGCGTATTCTCACAAATAAATTTGAGCCTCTCCAGGTTATATTTGTCTGCCACTAATAGCAAATGTTGTGCCATCTCCATAGCCTTGCCCTGGTCAATCTCAGGCAACGAGTCATTGTAGATGAAGTGGAGCATGATTTTGAAAACTTTAGCTTCCATGTCATCGATCTATACACAGCTTGCCACCATCGTTGATTGCAGCACTGCCACGTCATCGCCGCCCCACCCCGCTGCTAGTAGATGTAGATTAGGCCGTGTCGAAGCCCCGATGGCCGTTTCCCCACTCAATTTTGCATCTATGAGCTAACCCTAACCTAGCCACCATGATGCAGCCACGCGCTCAAAGCCACAACGTCTGGTCTAGCGTCCACGAGCACACCGGTCGTTGGTCAGCGGAGATCTCTTCCTGGAGGGAGCGCATATGGCTCGAGACGTTCGACATGCCCAAGCTCACGTCCCGCGCGTACGACCTTGTGGCATGGAGGTTTGGCTGGCCTAGGTCGATGTTGAACTTCCCGGAGTGCAAGAGTGTCCACGAGGCCTAGCAGCTGGCACCGGAGGTCCACTACGCCACCGTTGCTGAAGAGCTGGAGCACCGCTGGGCGCTGCAGCAGATCGTGGCACATGAGGCTGACGAGTGTTGGATGGCTCGCTACACGGAGGAGCACCTGGGCGAGGTGATTGTCGAGCTTGAGTTCTACGTGAGGAAGGAGGACGAGGAGAATAAGTAGAAGAGAAAGGAGAAGGAGAAGTGCGATCAAGGTTCGTAAGTGTCCGATGTCGGTGGACTCTAACGACAGCGAGGGGTGGCTCGACTACTTCTTAGGCACCTCCTCCGACAAAGAATAAGAAGTTTTTAGGTTTAATTTTGATACCGTAGGTTTAAGTATGTTTAAATTTCAAAGTTCCTAGAAAAATGTTGTTAAATTTGAAGTATGGGTTTAATTTTTTTTAAATCTTGCTGAAAAGCAGTTTGATAGTGCCCTATTTTACAGCATCTAAAATTTCACCCGTGCCCTATGTTTAAAAAAGCTAAACTAGTTTTGGTGCCCAGAACCCAAAAACCTAGTGCCCGAAAACCAAAAATATAGTGGTCTATTTTTGGGCACATGCCGGAGAGGCCAACTTCAATGCCCCCCACGTTTTGGACACCGAATCGGTCTAATTCGGTCCATTTACAGGGGTGGTTGACAGGTTGTTCGAGCTGAACCCGTTTGCAATGGCATGTGCCCCCAACGGGCCACCCCATTTGCGGGGCCCCTTGTCTGCGGGGAGCCATCAAGGTCAATATGATGGTCAATTAGCGCTAATGGCGGCTGACGTCCTCGCGCGATTCTTGTGCCAGGACTCCAGTTCTCGCCTTCTAGTCACGGCCTTTCCCGCCAGGCCACAACATTTCCCGCCCGCGCTCTCCCTTCCTTCCCTCGGTTCCTGCAGAGGACTGTCGTTCCACCGAGCACTGCCCACAAATATAAAAAAGTGCTGGCAGCCAGGAAGGGGGAGCACCAAACCCTCTCCATGCCTAACATCCACCTCACCGTGTGATGGGACAAGCTCAGCAAGTTCACCCTCGCCACGTACCCCCCTTCCCCTTCCCCTTCCCCCGGTGCCGGTGAATCTTGGGGAGGATGTGGTGCAGGAGTGGGAGGTTGATGAGGAGGAGGAGGAGTGTAACACCCTGGACTCTCCGCAACTTTGTAGATATGGGTATACTATCAATTCTATTAATCCATGCATCGGGATATCACATACACCCACCCTTAGAAGATTGACACCCTCGTCGATCAGCCACAATCCGGGAACGTCCCCTCGTGGCACATGTATGTGCGTCCAGTGCCGGCACATGTGTCATGCCATGTCCACTATGGTCCACACGCGCCATGCCCACATATCTGCCACTGACCCGCACACGCCCGTGTAACCACGACGATCGGCTCCGATACCACTTGTAACACTCTAGACTCTCTATGCCTGGGTTATAACCCTCGCAGCATACTAGGATATCTAGACTGGCCCCACAAACCAACACTAGTCTTTAGGGGAGGACGTGGTGCAGGAGTGGGAGGCCGACGAGGAGGAGGAGGAGGAGTGTAACACCTCGGACTCCCCATGCCCGGGCTATTGTAGCACCCCGGTAAAACCACTACTAGAAAATCGCTGTGTTTTTGTGCATCGCATCCTCATGACCACATGCTCATGTCATTATGCCATATTGCATTTGAGCATCGTCATCATCATGCATATATTTGTCTAAAACTAATTTACTAAAAGCCCTATTTTGTTTGCTACATTAATCCCCTCTCTTTTATTTCAAATCAAAACTCGAGTCTCTTCCGGATATTTTATTTGCCTAAAAAACTATTTACAAAAGTCTTATTAAACTAAAATAAATAAATAAATGAATAAAACCTATTTTGTTAGTGGGGGAGGCAGCCCAGTCGGCCAGGCCTAGAGGCCCAACCAACAGGCCACCTACCACCCCAACCCGAAACCCTAAATCCTACCTAGCCCAAACACTAACCTAAATAGTCGACCTACCTAGCCGCCACACCCCACCCTGCCGCCGCCACTCCACTAGCTCACCGCGCACGCCCCGCCTTCCTACTCCACCTGGCCCACCAGCAGACCCCCTGTCACGTTGCAACGATGCACGCACGCACTTGAACGTGCAGGTGCAGCACCCGACATGACACACGCAGCACCCCGCGCAGGCACGCTACCTCCCGCACGCGGCCCACCCTGGCACTTCTCCCCACCAACCCCCTCTCTCTCCCCGCACCGAACATCGCCCACCCCGCATCATTTTCCTCAGCCAAAAGCCTCGCGTTGCTCCCCTCAATCCTGGCAAGGGTTGCCACCGCTCTTGTCCTCCCCGCCGGCCGCGCCTCTCCCGGCCTTCCTCCTCCCTCCCCTCGGCTAGATCTCCGCCGCCTCCTACCCATCCCCGCTTCCGCCCGCCTCTCTCTGCTCGCATGCGCCGCCACGGGGACCTCGCCGGCCGGTCCTCGAGCCACGCCGTCGCCCCATCTCCCCGCGTCTCTGCCCCGGACCGACCGCCCCGTCTTTTCCACCTCCTGGCCGCCTCCCCGTGCTTGCTAGCAGGCGCCAGCCTGATCGCGCCCACCGCGCCGCCGCGGGCCCCCCCGCCTTGCCGGCCTTCCCTGCCTACCCGCAGAGCCCCTGCAGCGCCGCCTCTATGACCTCCTCTGCCCGAGCACCTCCAAACCGTCCCCGCGGACGCCGCGCGTCCCAGGCAGCGACCCCATCGTCCTCTGTTCCGGTCATTGCCATCCCGTGCTCGCCTAGCACCAAGCGCCTTCGACCGTCTTCCTCCCGCGAGCAGCCGCTGGCAGGAGCCCAGGTTCATCGACCGTGGCCTCCTTCCCCTGGTTTCCTGCAAGCCACCGCCATGTGTCGCCTCTGCTTCGCCGCGGACTTCCTTGACCCGACCTCCCCGGGCCTCTGCTTCCTTGCCGCCGGTCGTCGCCGTGTTCCTTCTCCCCTTCCGCAAGCACAGCCGCAGCTGTCTTCACGGACACACGTGCGCCGATGCCCACAGGTCCCTGCTCATCCGGCTCGCCGACTCCCGTGCTGCAGGTGTCTCGCGTCGCGCTGTCACAGGCTTCCCGTGCCTTGTAACACCCTCGAATGGGCCCTATGCAAGTTTTAGCCCTTCCCGCCAAACCCGCATAGAAACAATTCAAGGACACCCACCAGGCACTTTCGTGTGGGTGGAAGACGAAGTAATACCATTACACATCAGTCCTCGATGGGACCCACAGAACAGATATATACAATAGCGACTCCATGAGTCAAGAATACAGATATAATATACAAAGATCCAAATCACCTTGAAAACCATAGAGCGTTCGACTACGGACAAGATGCAAATGGGGCTCAGAGCCCTAAAGAATAACCAATGGTGTCCACAACCTTGCCCAGGCCAAGCCGGAAGGGTAACCCTGCTAACGACGTCGATCTCAAACCTGCTAAAACAAAAGGGGTGCCGACAAAGGGCAAAGGAAAAAGAGGAGCGTCAGTACTGAGGCCAGTACACGGCAAGGCTAGAATTCGGCGGCTCTCGCCTACATAGGTATGGTGGGCTGAAGCGGCAGCGCAGCGGCACTAAACAACCTATAGAGACTCCATACAACTGGCGGTTATCAGAGAGGGATAAGAAAGACCTATTCGGATCCAACCTGAAGCTTACACCAAACAAACCCATCCTGGTATTTCCCCCTCGAGACCAAACGAGGAAGTTGGACCAAGGAATAGTTTGCATGAATCATCCTGATAGCATAAGTAGTGGCCAGTTTTAGTTAACTTTCCGTTGTAGTTGGAACATTTACTAGTCAGATATAATTGTCCTGGGGAATCCCAAACCCAGCAGTTGTTGGCACTTTTATCACATTCCATTGGAGTTGCAATACTTACTAGGCATATATAACGAACAACCCAGATCCACCAGTTATTGGCATTTTTAATATCCATTCCGTTATAGTTGCTTCCGGTTACTAGTCACATATTAAGTCAAATTTATAGTACTACTTTAGTTATGCTTGGCTATGATCGAGATACTGTGCTCCAAGTCGTCCATAACCGGGGACACGGCTTCCAGAAAGTTTTACCCTGCAGGGGTGCACAAATAGCAACACACACTCGATCAACCTCGGAAAAACCAACTCAAAACCCAACGAGGCATTCACGACAAAGCGATCACAGGATTCAGAAATATTTCAGGGGGCCACCCCACTAAGCTACCCGCAACGAAGTTGGCCGGCTCCGGAACGGACCCAGGGTTTGTGTGGACGGCTGTAAACGACTGGGAACCCAAAAGTGTGACTGGGCTTGTCGATACAGCGAAAACGTGTCACGATCCTAAACAGTACAGGTGCTCCACGCACAATCGTAAATAAAGCAGTAACATGGCATAAGTACAGGATAGTAATAAACCCCCAAACTAGTTTATGGCCCCAAGAAATAGAAGTGAATCAAGCTCTGGCTCAGGGGGGTCCACCGCCTCCCGGATGTGGATAGTGCGAAAAATCAAGGAACAGGTATCAAGTACTCGGGGTCCTACGGGACACAAGTGAGCGTGGAAGAACCAAATAACATCTATTGCTCACTGATGCTTCTGCATTAGTTATATCTAGCATTTTAATAGTGGTATTTAAAGTCATGAACATCTCCACCACAAACATCTTCCTGCATTCCAACAACTATGGTACTTGACAACACGAGATCACACCTGAGCAAGCGACTACGACTCGCAAGGCCAGCTATCTACCACACAGGTAATAGGAGGTGTCCAAGGCAATATAGAGGCTGCACGGGGTATAACTGGTGTACGGAAACTAAAGTATCGTGACACAGATAGCAATAGATCAATAGGAGGAAATAAAGACTATGAATGCAAAATAGGTAGAAGGGGGAGAGATGCTCGCCTGGGAAACACTGCCGGAGATTCATATCCGAAGAACTTGTTGACACTCGCATCCACTCATCGGCCTAATCCATGAAGAAGCAAACACTAGAAGAAACACCGGATGCAATATTTAATACTATGGCAGAAGATCCGGCATGATTATGATATGATGCAGATGCGGTGCAATTAGGCAGTATTAAGCGGAACCGGGGGTCCCGACAATTAATTAAACGGTTCAAGTTATTTAACTACCCCGCAATTTAAATGTTGTATTAACAGGGCGAAACATGGCATCGGTTCGCTACACAATTTAAATGGAGTCCGGAATAAGACAAAGATATCCCGCATATAGACTCCATATTTAATTATGAGGTGAATCGGCATAATGCCCCCAAACCCACAGACAGGTATGCATGCACGAACAATTTAATATGCGACAAATTTATATATAGCATTTATAAAATAGGGCTTGGGAAAAGATTCACACATGGGGTTCAGAAGATCTTGGGGGTCGATGTGGTTTGGGGCTGGTCTCAGGGATCCAGGGTTCGACGGGGATCGATCTTGGCGGGAAAGTTCTCGGAGAACGGAGTAGATCTTGGCGTTCCGGGACGAAGGACTTGGTTCGGCGTCGGCGGCTCATCGGATTCGCCCTGGTCGGTGTCAATCTTGCTGTCGCGAAGATCTTATCGGGTCTGCGCCATCGAGTCGGTCTTGGCGTTCGGGAAGAATAAATTGGCGTTCCGGTGGCGACCTTGGCGTCCGGGGTGAAGTACTTCTCGTTCTGGTGGCGAGCTTGGCGGTCTTCAGATTCGGGTCTTGGCGTGGCCTTCGGATCACCGCGGATCGGGCTTTGCCTCCGGGAACGGGGTCTTCGCATCCATGTACGTGGTCTTGTCATCGTTGACGATCTCGGGTTTGTATTGTTGGTCTTCGGAAGATGTTGGCAAAAACTGGGGACGAAGAGCTTCGCGGACTACAACACTCTTCAGGTGGCATCACACATCTTCACATGGACATCATCCACGCCACAACCCACTCGTAGATCATCCGGACAGATCTTAGGGCGCATTTGCCATCATAGGTACCTCACATCGTTAGGGCACGAGCGCATGACACATGAATAAAATGCAGATGAAGATCAAAGTACTACGAGGCAATATATCTAGAGTAGACTTGTCCTCAAACACCTTGCCAGAACTGGGCGTTGACTATAGGGCATTGACGGTTCGTTGCAAGGCCAGCAGCTGCTGGCGCGCGTGCTACAGGAGGGCGAGGTGGGCACGACGAGGAGCTCGGGGAGGAAGATGGAGGCGAGGGCGCGCTACTGGAGGCAGGGGCCCGCGAGGAGGGCGGCGCAGATCGAGCGGGACCGGCGGAAGGCGGCTCGCCGGAGGCGCTAGAGAAGAGGAGGGCGACGTGGAGGAGGGAGGGTCGACGAGGAGGGGGCCTCTTCGGCCGGGACAGAGATGGAGGTGGCCGGGGAGAGGCCTGGGTAGGGCGGCGGCGGACAGAGGAGAGGTAAGGAGGGACTCGGACGAGGGAGGAGGCGGCGTCGACGAGGCGAGGCAAAGGGTGGCCCGACACGGTGGAGGGCGGCCCTGGCAGCGGGGAGGCCGGAACTCGAGGCGGCGCTGGGACCATGCAGGGGGCGGGATAGGTGGCGACCGCGAGGCGGCGTGCGACGCGTGAGGGAGGCGCGTGGGGAGGTGGTTCGCGGGGTGGGGCTACACGGGGGAGGCGCGGTTGGTTGGCGATAGGATCGAGGCGGGGTGGGGAGTTGTCGGGTGGTGGGGGTCGCACCAGGTGGGGTGGGGCCCGCGTGGCAGGCACTGGGTGCGGGCAGGGAGACGTGCGCGGGAGGGCGCGGGACAGCGTGCGTGTGCGTGTGTGGGCTAGCGATGGGTGGTTTTTGGCGGCAGGTGGCGGGGTGGAGCGGGCCCAGCTGGCTGGGTGGCTGGTGTGGTGTGTGTGTTGTGTGTGTGGGGTGATGAGGTGGTGGCCTGGAATTGGACAGGGCGAGGTGGATGTGTGAGGTGTAGGGAGGGGATTGGTCAGGGTGAGGTGGAGGGAGGATGGGTAGGATAGGATTGGGTAGAATTAGGATTAGAACCAGATATTTTTAGACTAGGGTTTGGAGGTGGCCGGCCGGGCTTTAGGGCCTGGCTGGCTGCCTCCCAAAAATAATATAAACTTTTATTTTAATTTAAAATAGACTTTTGTAGATAGTTTTTAGACAAATAAAAGACCCGGAAAAGACCGGAGTTTTGATTTGAAATTAAAAAGGGGATATTTAGAAAACAAATATAGGCTTTTAGAAAAATAGTTTTAGACAAAAAACAAAAACACCGTGATTTTCTAGTAATGATGATGACGATGATCAAATGCAAGGTGACATGATGACATGAGCATGCGGTCATGATGATGCAATGCACAAAAACACCGTGATTTTCTAGTAGTGGTTTTTGCGGGATGCCACATGCCTCGACCCTGTGAGTTCCTAGAGTCCGTGCAACACGAGCCCCTGGACTAGTTCATCGTCCCTAGCGCGTCGGCCTCGTCACCCGGTTTCTCGTTTGCTGCCTGGAGTATCTGTTTGGGTAAAAGATGTCCTGGTGATGTATAGATGATATGGTGTGGCTTGGTGGATATGTGGTGTTGCTCTCGGGTACATTGGACCATCGAGTGCAGCTTATCGGTGTATTCAAGATATCGAGACCGACGCCCGCAATCGAAGGCGTAGACCTCCTCCTACATGAACCACCGAGCCCTCCATGTTCCGCAACCGATCCTCGTCATACAAGAACGACCCCAAACCAAGATCGCCAACAACAACCGACAAGATCACCGATCCGACCCATCGGCAAGTTCGCCTCGAAGAGCTGCATGAACCAAGGATTCCGACAAATTCTTCCGCGCTGACAAGACCGGCTCGCTGCCGACGGTTTCGATGGTTGGACACGGTGCCACCCAAGACCTCCTTCACGGGAAGGCCCAAGTCCTTCGAGGCGAAATCAACAAGATCCACACGGAATGACAAGATCTACTTTGCGGGCACTGAGCATCAAGATCGCCTTCACGGGAAACCGCAAGACCTCCTTCCGAACCCGAGTTCTTCGTCATAGGCGTCAAGATCTCCTACGCGGACCCGACAAGATCGACACCGACCAGGGCGAGTCCGATGAGCCGCCGACGCCAAACCAAGATCTGCGACGACCTCCGAAGACCGATCCTTTCGAACCCCGTACCCTGAGACCCAGACCCGAACCCCCGGAACCAAGATCTTTCGAACCCAGATGTGTGCCCCTAAGGCCCTATTTTTATAATATGACTTTATCAACTGTCGCATATCAAATTGTTCATGCATGCATACCTGTTTGTGGTTTGGGGGCATTATGCCGATTCACCTCATAATTAAATATGGAGTCTATATGCGGGATACTTTTGTCTTATTTCGGGCTCCATTTAAATTTGTGTAGCGAACTGATGCCCTGTTTCGCCCTGTTAATACAACATTTAAGTTGCGGGGTAGATAAATAACTCGAACCGTCTAACTAATTGTCGCCGGTTCCACTTAATATTGCCTAATTGCACCGCATTTGTGCCATGCCATGCATCATATCATAAGCATGTCGGATCTTCTGCCGTAGTATTAAATATTGCATCCGGTGTTTCTTCTAGTGTTTGCTTCTTCGCGGATTAGGCCGATGAGTTGATGCGAGTATCGACAAGTTCTCCAGATATGATCCTTCGGCAGTGTTTCCCAGGCGAGCATTCTCCCCCTTTCTACCTATTTTGCATTTATAGTCTTTATTTCCTCCTGTTGATCTATTGCTATCCGTGTTGCTATGCTTTAGTTTCCGTGCACCATTTATACTCCTTGCAACCCCTAAATTGCCATGGACACATCCTATTGCCTGTTGTTTGATAGATAGTCGGCCTTGCGAGTCGTAGTTGCTTGCTTATGTGATTGCTTCGTGTCGTTGTCGGTCCACCGTTGACGACAAGTTGGCACATGATAAATGGTGGAGATGCTTAATGGTGGAGATGATCATGACTTTAAATACAACTATTAAATTGTTGGGATAACTAATGAAAGAGGCACCGGTGGGCCATATATGCTATTTGGTTTTTCATGTCCACTTGTGTCCCGTAGGCCCCGAGTACTTGATACCTGTTCCTTGACTATTCACACTATCCACATACGGGAGACTCTATGAATCCCCCTTAGCCAGAGCTTGATTCATTTCTTATTTCTTGGGGCCACAAACTAGTTTGGGGTTTTATTACTATCCTGTACCTATGCCATGTTTTCCTGCTTTATTTAAGATTGTGCGTGGAGCACCTGTACTGTTTAGGATCGTGACACGTTTTCGCTGTATCGACAAGCCCAGTCACACTTTCGGGTTCCCAGTCGTTTACAGCCATCCACACAAACCTTGGGTCCGTCTCGGAGTCGGCCAACTTCGTTGCGGGTAGCTTAATAGGGTGGCCCCCTGAAATAATTGATGAATCCCGTGATTACTCTGTCGTGAAAGCCTCGTTGGGTTTTGAGTTGGTTTTTCCGAGGTTGATCGTGTGTGTGTTGCTATTTGTGCACCCCTGGAGGGTAAATCTTTCTGAAAGCTGTGTCCACGGTTATGGACGACTTGGAGCACAGTATCTTGATCATAGACAAGCATAACTAAAGTAGTGCTATAAATTTGACTTAATATGTGACTAGTAATCAGCTTCACTACAATGGAATGGATAATAAAAGTGCCAACAACTGGTGGATCTGGGATTGTTTTGTGACATGTTGTACCTGCCTAGTAAGTATTGCAACTCCAATGGAATGTGATAAAAGTGTCAACAATTGCTAGGTTTTGGGATTCCTCAGGACAATTATATCTGACTAGTAAATTTTCCAACTACAACGGAATGGTGATTAAAACTTCCCACTACTTATGCTATCAGGATGACTCATGCTATATATATCTGACTAGTAAGTGCTTCAACTATAATCGAATGAATAAAACTGCCAACAGTGTGAGTTCCTCGGTTTGACTTCCTCGTTTGGTCTCGAGGGGGAATACCAGGATGGGTATGTTTGATGTTACTATCAGGTTTGATCCGGATAGGTCTTTCTTATCCCTCTCTAATAGCCGCCAGTTTTACTGAGTCTCTATAGGTTGTTTAGTGCTGTTGCGATGCCGCTTTAGTCCACCATACCTATGTAGGCGAGAGCCGCCGAATTCTAGCCTCGCCGTGTATTGGCCTCAGTACTGACACTCCTCTTTTTTCCTTTGCCCTTTGTCGGCACCCCTTTTGTTTTAGCAGGTTTTCGATCGACGTCGTTAGCAGGGTTACCCTTCCGGCTTGGCCTGGGCAGGGTTATGGACGCCATTGGTTATTCTTCAGGGCTCTTAGCCCCATTTGCATCTTGTCCGTACTCGGACGCCGTAACGTTTTCAAGGTGATTTGGATCTTTGCATTGTATATCTGTATTCTTGACTCGTTGAGTCGCGCTTGTATATATATCTGTTATGTGGGTCCCATCGAGGACTGTTGTGTAATGGTATTACTTCGTTTTCCACCCGCACGAAAGTGCCTGGTGGGCGTCCTTGAATCGTTTCTATGCGGGTTTGGCGGAAAGGGCTAAAACTTGCATAGGGCCGATTCGAGGGTGTTACAATCACCCCTGGCAGCTTACTAGGATCTCTAGACTAGTCTCACAAACCAACACTAGTATTTCGTGTGCACTTTCTCCTCACTCATGTTCACCTGGGACCGACTTCCCAGTCGGTCACCCATCCTCAAATTTCTCTAGGTCAAGCACACTTAACCTCAGAGTTCCTCTCACATGCGCTTCTGGAAAAGAACTTGCAACTTGTTGATATGGGTATCCTATCATTCATATTAAGCCATGCATCACGATATCACATACACCCACCCTTAGAAGACTAATGCCCTTGTCGATCAGCCACAATCCAGGAATGTCCCCTCTTGGAACAAGTCTTTGCATCTAGTGCCGACACATCACTACTAGGGAA
The DNA here is from genome assembly GCA_910589775.1 of Avena eriantha. NCBI lineage: Eukaryota > Viridiplantae > Streptophyta > Magnoliopsida > Poales > Poaceae > Avena > Avena eriantha. The sequence continues at coordinate 492,937,280 of OU342740.1, forward strand.
AAGCATACTTTCAGCACACAAAAATGTGCTACCGTCGGCGCATGCCTGTTTGCCGATGACCATCACGTTGGCGGTATTGGCATACCGCTGGTGCCCGGGTCTGTGCACCGGGGGTAAGCGCTTATACCACCAGCAAATCAGGGTAAGCGCCAGGAGTACAATATTGTTTGTCGGTGGTATATTGTATAGGAACAAAAAATTATGAGAATACACATTTGTTCATCTTTACCATTGGTTCACACATTGGTTCATAGCCTTGGTTCAACATTGGTTCATAACATTATCTAGAATTCACTCATCTTCACCCTTGTTAGAAGAGTCGGGGGGAAATCAAGTGAAATATATGGTGGCATAGTGATGGACAAGCATAAACTTGAACTCCCGTCCCTCTTGAATGTCGTCATACATAATGAGGAGTCTTGTCCATCTAGGACAACTAAAATATGTTCATACCACCTCACTGGTGACCCTAACTTGGTACGTCCTATCAGGATGATGGTGATGCATCAAAGTGACATTAAACATGACATCCTCATCCATGCTTCTATAGATATGGTCCATGAAGCCACGTTGTGCACCGCAAGGGATTGCCTAAGTAAAATCATAGGATACAACAATTAGTCTTGATTTTCGTTGTACATATATATTTTTACATTGTCCAGACATATGAATTTTAGAGAACATTCAATCCTAACACAAAAGTTCGCAGGGAGTGGTATGGTAATCTTCCTGTCCATGCAATACCAACTATGTTGAACACAATTGACACATGCTTCTTACCTATAATCCACTCTACATATATCAAGAAGAAAATCGCATAAAAAAGAATGCATGTATAGAGTAAATGACATATAATACAATGGTCAACTACATAGCTATCTTACTGTTGGATATCATCATTAGGGGGCGTGTACATGTAGTAGATTACGGTTTCTTGATGAATGAGAAAGATCTTTATCTTGTCACCGTATTGTATGTTATGCTCATTCAAGAAGTTTATCTAGCCAGGTCTACTGAAAGATGTCCTGATCGCTATGTTAATGACTATAACCACATAACTCTTGTAGAGATCAGCATTTGACATTAAAGTGACCTCAAACACAGCATCATCAATGGCGTTTCTATGGAAGTGGTCCATGAAGTCCCATCACCAAGCGCAAAGGATTGACCGAGTAAAACAATAACAATACAACAAATTCCATGGTTTATTTTTGATTCTATATAGACATGCATATTTGGATTGCGCATATGTACTGTACATTTCAGAACGCATTCCTTCCTAGCCGCAAACACGACATATAGCACTATGGGGAACTTATTGTCCACGCACCTCCCCAATGGTTGAGAATAGTTGTTGCACACTTGATCCATACTATATTTATCAAGAAAGAAGACACATAATTAAGTAAATTTACTACATGCATAGTAAACATAGCTAACTGGTAGACAATAGTTATAAAGTAAGTACTTAAAGTAAGTAGCATGAATAAAGTCTAGCACAATAATTAAACATAAAACATCACAAAGTCTAGCAGGATAAGTAGTATATGACAATTAGATGATCCATGTCTCTGTCCTAGCTAGATCAGGCATCGTTGTCGGACAAACCAAAGTCAGACAGGTCGTCATCCACCAACGACAGATGTGTGATGGTAAAGTCGTCGGGGCTGAACCCGTAGTACGGGCCCCGAGGACACACGTGACGCATGTAAAATGCATACATGAACTTTGTAGTATATTGACATGTATTATCACATATTTGCAACATATTTAATGTTTTATATTGATTTTTGGGGATATACCAATGATCTCCTTTATTTTGGTTATAACCCTGCAGGATAGGAAAATCATGGTTTATGTATTTTTAGCTTTCAGGACCTAAACAAAGTCAAACGGACCAGTGATTTCTGGTGCGTAAATATTTCACCAGGGGAAACATATGGAGTGCTTGGATCCCACTAGAAGGGCCAGGAGGGCCAAAAGGCACCAGGTGGCGCGCCCTATTGGCCCTCTTTTTGTCCTCGACCATCGGATGCCCTTGATTCTTTCGCCCATGGACTTGGCTTGACCTAAACCCCTCTATAAAAAGGTCCCCCAGAGGATCCATCGCAGAGAGCGTCGCACAACACAAAAACACCAAAAAGGAGTCAAAACTAGTGAAGATTGGAGGGGAAAGTTAATATCGAACTCTCGGGGAATTTTAATATCGAAAGTTAAGATTAGAGCGTCGCACAACACAAAAAATTAATATCGAACTCTCGGGGAATTGACTCAGAAGTTAAGATTAGAGCGTCGCACAACACAAAAAAATTTAAAGTAATTTTCTTTGACTTATTTTTAGTCTTTTTAATTTTCCTTTAAATCACGAAAACACATAAAAATTAGTATCAACCTCATTTGCAAAAATTGGAGCATGATGAACCAACCTGGACCAATTTGTACTACCCATGCAACTGCTACCTTTAAACAAATCTTTGGAGAAACATTAAAAGATGCTTGGGAAAGAATAAATAAATTACAAAGTGAAGATCCACTCCCCTGTAGCAAGAATAATTTAAACCTTTTCTTTTATTATGGATTAGATGCTTGGTACAAACATGTGTTGGATAGAGCCTCATGGGGAAGTTTTGTTTTATCCCCACCAGAAGGGTCAGCTCGAATTCTTAATGATATCTTTGGCACCTATCGAGGAAATGAAAGGGAAATAGAGAATATAACAGCAATACTTACTTCAGCAAAAGAAAGAATTGAAAATTTCATTAAGAAACTCCCTGAAAAAGAAAAATTTGAACAATTAGAACAACTATCCAAAAGTACTCTACCAGAGATAGATAATAAGATGAGTTTTATCATCTAAAAATTAAAATAAGACAAGCAACTTTTAAGTACAGAAAAAGGGTAGAATGCTTAGGCAATATATTCAAGGAGGTGGATTGATGCAGCCCGTCCTGCGGACGCTACTACATCCACAACGCCAAGTCCCCAAGATCGTCCCCAAGTCAACCAAGAAGATGGACCAGGAGCAGCCAACTCCAGAAACGAGAGTCTCCGCCGTCATCGCCCCGGAGTGTCCGCCGGAACCAGCCGGAGTGTCCGGCGCGACTCGGCCGGAGTGTCCGGCCTGCCCCAGCCCCAACCTGGCGTGGACATTCAGAAGGCTAGTTCGGACACTACCCGGACACTACCCGGAGTGTCCGGCTACCCCGGACTGTCCGGTCACTCCGACCCGGACTGTCCGGCCCAAGTGATGGGCCTGCGAGCCAACAGCTGGGCCCTTGGCCCATGTACCCCTCTATTTTGCACCAAACCCTAGATTTATGCCCAAACTACCCCTGAACTTGTGGCTAGCCTATAAATAGAGCCCCCACCTCCTCATGTATCCCTCAGGCATAGACGATAGACTAAAGACAACCCCCTTTCTGGAATCTCTAGTTTTGCCTCATCCCCTTCTACCAAAGGGGATCGACTATCGTCACCACCTCGTTGTACAAGGCCTTGGCATTGGTGTCCCTTTGCCAAGACGTCAAGGCCCTCTCCAAGGTGTTCTTCCCTATCCGCTTGGGATTGACGGGAGCACGTTGACCGATCTTTCCTTGCGAGGATTCTATCGGACCGGCGGCCACCGGTGAGAGCAATCGGCCTTGTATCATGTGTGTTTTGCGTGTGTTCATCGTGTTCTTCGCAAGGTGTGCGTCCGCTTCCGCTACCTTCTCCCTTTCCCCTCGCTTTCCCATCGATTTGACCACGAGATCTGTGAAGATCGGGCCATCCTAGAGGTTTTCCCTCATCATCTGGTATCAGAGCCCAAGTTGCCACGGATTTCACCCTCGTTCTTCCCCACCAATATTTTTTCTTGAAAAAACACAAAAATAGCCACAAATTCGAGTGGATCTTGTGTCAACCCACATCATCTGGTATCAGCAGTTTTTGGTTGCCACGGATTTCTCCTCGATTTGGTCTTTTCCCCATAAATTCGAAAATTCCACCAAAAATAGCCCCAATTCGTGTTTTGGACCGATCTGTGATTTGAGTGCGTTTTGGTAGGTTTTGATCCGTGGATTACTTGCTAAACTTGTTAATCTACCTTCCCCTGCGTTTCCATAGCCTAATTCCTTGATTTTCCCCATCAATTTGAGGTTTTGGTCCTAGTTTTTCCGCCAAAACTCGTCCTGTTTGTGTTCTGGAAGTTCTGGTTTGACCGGACCGGACTGTCCGGCCAAAACGGACCAGAATATCTGCCTCACCGGAGTTTCCGGCCTAAACTGACCGGAATATCCAGCCCGGCCGGACTGTCCGGCATGCGCGCCCCGGACTGTCTGCCCCGCCGCTGACAGAAAAATCTGCTTCACGGTTTTGAGCATAACTTTTGCATACGAACTCGGATTTTGGTGTTCTTTAGCTCGTTTTGAAGAGGAGAAGGAGCTCTACATCATCATATCCGTGGTTCATGATATCTACTCCATCCAAATTCCGTGAGCAAGGCGGAATCCACCAATAAAGGGTGAAGATCAGTGACGAAAGGTATAAAATCCCGCGACTTCTCCCCACTTGCTTCCCTTTGTGAGCTACACTATCTTTGCGTTCAACAAACACCTACTGAGACTAGTTCCTCCTATGATTTCTTGGGATATGCACATTTGATACATTGTAGAATTCCGAGCAAAAGTTGTGAGCACGCTATCTCATATAGTTATCTTGTATAGTTGTTGGCACAAGGAAGGGGCAAGTGAAAAAGAAAAGAAAAAGAGAAAAAAAATAGAAAAAAATATAAAAATAAGAAAAAGAGAAAGAAACAAACAAGTGCCTCATAGAATAGGAAGCGCAAGCTCGATGAACATCAAATAGGTGGTACTTATTGTGCATATCTTGTAGCCCACCAATTTTATTGCAATCGAACTAGCGTCCCTCCTAGCACTTGTGCGACACGAGATTATAGTCTTCGCTAGGTAATCATTTGGTTCTTAGCTCACTTTCTCCGTCGCACAAGTCCCATTTATCCCACCGTGTGTGTTTTCTTGTACATATTTCCTCTTGTGGATTGACTTGTTTTACTTTGTGATCATCGTGGTTCTTTACTTGCCATTATAATATCTTGATTCGGATTGTTCTTGGACACGCCACCTCCCATACCTATCCACCATAAGCTTTGTGTGTGTGTTTTTTAGTGGTTAGTTGGTTTTGGTGTTCCACGTGAACTTCACTTTGCTTGGTTTTGATTGCTCTCAAGTGTTGCCACTTGCACGATACTATCTTCTAAGGTAAAGTAAGGTTTGACGTTGCATTCCTAACCCTCTACCACTTCCATATACACCACTTGGTATTGTGAATCATGTCTAGGGACTCCGGAGCCGAGGATGATATCTATGAAGAATCCATGATGAGCCACCACGACTACGACTCCACAAGTATAGAGGACATGATGGAGCACTACACCGACAATGGCTCCGCATGCTTTGAGGACCCGGAGCATTGCACATATGACGGCTCCACATGCATGGAAGACATGGAGCACGCCATCAACTATGGCTCCTCAAGCATGGAGGAATTGGAGCTCTACATCGACAATGGCTCCTCATGCATGGAGCACTACACCGACAATGGCTCCACATGCTTGGGTGACATGGAGTACTACATCAACAACGACTCCCCAAGCATGGATGACTTCGAGTGCGACAACGACGATGCCTCACCAAGCATGGAGGACATGGCGAGCTTCATCCACTTCGAGGGCTCCTCCATGAGCCATGAAGAATACCTCCACCGCTTGGAGATGGAGGACTACTACGCCAAGCTAGCGGAGACGCATCATCAAGAAACCATGACCTTCAAGGCCAAGCGTGCCACACCAAAGAGCACCACCTACTTCGATGATCCACCTCCAAGGCGTCAAGCGCCACCACCTACATGGCATCATGCACCACCATCTCCAAGGCGATGAGTGCCATCACCTCCAAGACACCAAGCACCACAACCTCGAAGGCGTCAAGTGCAACAACCTCCTAGGCATCAAGTGCCACCAACTACAAGAAGAGCGGCGCCCCAACATCACCTTCCAAAAGACACGTCAAGAAGCAAGAATCTTCATCGACATACATCCTCTCGTGATCATCACCAACATCAAGAGGATACAAGACGTCGTTCAAGGCATCTTCGCCATGAAGACGAAGAATACATGTTGAGCACCATCCATAATGCTCAACCAAGCTCAAGAAGGCACCACCATCACAAGAAGAGTGCCAAGGACAAGGAGCATCGTCGCGAGCGTCATGTGGATGATCAAGTGCGCCATCTACATCAACCTTTGGCAAGGCACGCCAATGACCTCCGTCGACACCATCATAAGGCACCTTCAACTACTCGTGCCACCACCAAAATGGCACCAAGAGCTAGCTCTCCTCCATGCCATCAAGCTTCAATGCCAAGACTTGACGTCCTAGATGACGCATGCAACCTCATGGATGAGGAGGACGAAGACCTCTACTTCGCCAAGTTGGATGAGTACGTCAAGAGGACTACACAAGCCAAGGTGCAAGATGGCGACGACAAGGTCAAGAATGGTGAGCATGGGACTTTCCCTTCACCAAAGGAGGCGCAAGGAGTTGAGAGAACCGAGGCTACCCCCATATGCTTGAGTGATGATGTGGTACCAATCCCATGTGAGTATGAGAGCCACTTAGCCCACTTGAGTGAAAACAAGAGTGAGATGAGTGACTCCACCATATGTGAGATTGAGTGCTTCCACTTGGAGGGCATGAGTGATACACCTAGTGATTTGAGAGTGGTAGTTGATAGGTCATGTGAGACCACTTTGATTTCTAACGACTTACCCTCTACCTCTAGTGTGTTATCCCATGATGTGCTAGGTTCCATGGGTAAAGAAGCGCCAAGCTTGGAGATGATGATGCCTCCGACCGATAAGATGTACATGGTGGATGAACATGATGCCATCTCCATGCAAGAAGAAGAAGTCGCCCACATGGAGGCCAATGCTACCACAACACCCACTTCATATGAGAGGTATGAACAAGGTAAAAATAAGGGTGTTGATGATGCCATGATCCCACTAGTGGACATGATGACTTGTGATGATTGGCATGCTATGGATGATGTTTGTGATATCACATATGCTTCATTGATTTTTCCATGTGATACTTTGCCTTTGCATAATGTTGAGCATGTGAAATTATTTGATTGTGATGATGTTGCCATAGACATGCCATGCTTTAAACATTACGTTGATGATATCATTGCTTGCACTTTGTTGAACAATTGCTCTTTACAATGTTTTGCTTGCAATGGTGTTACCAATGGTACCCCTTGAACCATGCTTTGTCATGAATGTTTTACAATCCTCCCGTTGCTTGCAATAAGTTGAATAATTGCTCTTTCACTTGTTTTGACTTGCAACAATAATTCTCATATGGTTTATATTAAGATGGCCCCCATATCTTTCTCAAATTTTGGAGATTTTGATGATTGCCATGATAAGCATGTTGACCACTTGCATATTCACCATGCATCTACTTCATACTTGATTGACACTCATGGTGATGTGCACAAGAAGAGATATGTCATGATGGATGATGTATTTCTCTACCATGCACACACGTTCTTCCTTTTGTGCTTGATGTGTGTAGGTACCCGCAAGAGAATGTCAACCTCGGTTGAGCACGAGTTGACAAAAAGAGCTCTAGAGAGCATCCCCCAAGTGAGTTCAAGATCGAACCCAGCTCTGATACCTTTTGCATGCTTTGCATCTTTCATGTTGAAAAATTGCTCTTTCCTATGGTTTGCTTGCAAGCATGTTAATGGTATTCTTTCACCTTGTGAAAATCATGTTTCGTCGCTATTGGATATTGATGCTTTGTGTGTTGCCACAAAAATGTTGAACAATTTCTCTTTCCGATGTTTTGTGTGCAACCATAATGCCATTATGAGCATGTATTGTCATGAGAGTTTCCAAGTCTCTCGTATTGTTGTTGCAACAAACATAAGGACCACTTGCTCTTTCATATGGTTTGTTTGCAAACATGTTGTTTTTGCTTCCGCTTGCGATACTCATACCCCCATGATTTTGGCCTTTGATGATATGTGTATGGCATCCAACATATTGAACAATTGTTCTTTCCAATGGTTGGTTTGCACACATAATGGTGTTGTTTTGGATATCTTTCCTCATGTGTTTTTGCTGAATTCTCCTAATCTTGCATCAAAGATGTTGATCCATTTCTTAGTGAATTGCTTTGAGTGCCACACTAAGACGCTTTATGGAGTTTTTGAGTTCCCACATTTGGATGATGTTCAAACGACATCCATGCACTTTGACCTTGCATACGCATTTCGTTTGCGATACTTGAGTTATGCTAATAGTGTTGTGAACAAGAATGGACATGCCACAAATGACATGCTCCTCTATCACACACAAACATATGTTGCTTGGTCTTTGTTGTGTGAAGGTACAATTGCATACGTGTCAACCTCTATGGACAAAGAGTTGATAAGACGAATCGAAGAGAGTTACCTAGGGCTATCCTTCAATGAGCTATCTCTATATCATAAGGTGACTTCCTTCTACTTGAGGACTGATGCTATAATCTTCATGAATTGGCTACTCTTTGAGTGTTGCTTCGCTTTTGTTGTGAGCTTTGTAGGCTTCATGGAAGGTGAAGGAACATTGAAGACTTGCTACATCAAGCTTCTCAAGGACGACTATATGGTGAACCCCAGGATCAAGAAGGTCTCTCTACATCATCTTCTTAGGATGAGCATGAAGAGTCGAGGACGACTCTTTTTGAAGGGGGAGCTGATGCAGCCCGTCCTGCGGACGCTACTACATCCACAACGCCAAGTCCCCAAGATTGTCACGAAGTCAACCAAGAAGATGGACCAGGAGCAGCCAGCTCCAGAACGAGAGTCTCCGCCATCATCGCCCCGGAGTGTCCGCCCGGAACCAGCCAGAGTGTCCGGTGCAGCCGGAGTGTCCGGCGCGACTCGGCCGGAGTGTCCGGCCTGCCCTAGCCCCAACCTGGCGTGGGCATTCAGAAGGCCAGTTCGGACACTACCCGGACACTACCCAGAGTGTCCGGCTACCCCGGACTATCCGGTCACTCCGACCCGGACTATCCGGCCCAAGTGATGGGCCTGCGAGCCAACAGATGGGCCCTTGGCCCATGTACCCCTCTATTTCGCACCAAACCCTAGTTTTATGCCCAAACTACCCCTGAACTTGTGGCTGGCCTATAAATAGAGCCCCCACCCCCTCAGGTATCCCTCAGGCATAGATGATAGACTAAAGACAACCCCCTTTGTGGAATCTCTAGTTTTGCCTCATCCCCTTCTACCAAAGGGGATCGACTATCGTCACCACCTCGTTGGAGTTTGCATCGCGCCTCCCTCGTTGTACAAGGCCTTGGCAACGGTGTCCCTTTTCCAAGACGTCAACACCCTCTCCAAGGTGTTCTTCCCTCTCCGCTTGGGATTGACGGGAGCACGTTGACCGATCTTTCCTTGCGAGGATTCTATCGGACCGGTGGCCACCGGCGAGAGCAATCGGCCTTGTATCGTGTGTGTTTTGCATGTGTTCATCGTGTTCTTCGCGAGGTCTGCGTCCACTTCCGCTACCTTCTCCCTTTCCCCTCGATTTGACCACGAGATCCGTGAAGATCGGGCCACCCTAGAGGTTTGCCCTCATCATGGATGCATGTAAACCTTTACCAAAAATCAAAGATAAAAAGCCAACACAACCATCAATTAAAAAGTTTAAGAAGGAAGAAAAAGGAGTTTGGGTAGTTAAAGAAAAGAAGGAACAAAACTAAAAAAGAAACTACTATGCTTGAGCCTCCAATAATAAACAAATAGAAGAAGTCAAAATGCTAAATGAAATAAAAGATCCACTCCTTGACCTTGATAAATGTAGCTTGAGTGAACTCATTAATATTTTACAAAAGATTTCTAACGACCCATCCATTAATGTTCACTAAGCAGGTTTTTGCTCTTACATAGCCAACTAAGTCATAAAAAAAGATAGAAAGATATAATAATGAAGCCATGAAACCACCAAAGCTTGGGAATGCTTGGATACCCAAGATATTAATCACTATTGGCAAAGAGACACACCATGCAATTCTAAATGTAGGATCTAGTGTCTCTGTTTTATCTAAATAATTATACGATCTACTAGAACTCAAAACTATGGAAAATATTCAATAGATATTTTGCTTGTTGATGACTCAACTAAACATGTTTAGGAGAAGTAAATGATATTATGGTTGAGTTGCATATGAACTTTGTGCCTGTTGACTTTGTTATAATGGACATGGGGAGTAAAACCTCAAGTCCTATAATTTTTGGAAGACCTCAAGTCCTATAATTACATGTGCAGTGATTGACTGAAGGGAAGGAAATGTGAAGTTCCAATTTCCACACAAAAAGTGTATGGAACACTTCCAAAGAAAGAAGGAGGTAGCACCAAGATACAAGATACCACATGCATTCCACGTCACTTGATTCAAGTAAGTAAGCCTAGCTATAAGGCTATAAATAAAGCGCTTTATGGGAGGCAACCCGGTTATTTATTTTTATGCATGCTTACTATAGAAAAAGAGTTTTTGTTAGTGTATTTACTGTAGGTTAGTAATAAAGTACCAAGTGGAACCCGTTTCGGATGCTAGAAAGTTGTAGCACACATGGAGTAGCAAATTCCTACGTAGAACTGTTTTAATAGAAGAATTTTCTGATTTGTTATTTAACTCCGATTGCTCTCATGTTTAAACTGTAGATGAAACTTTTCATCCTCTATATGAAAAAAATCAACAAAAATTCTTGACATGTTTAAGTGGTTGAAACAAATTTGTTTTGCTGATGCTATAAATCTAGACGGATTCTGCCTCCTATTGTTTGAGCCATTCTTTTGTATCCCAAAATGATTTTCCATGAATCTTTTGACATACTAGGAATGTTTAGAACATTATATGCCTAATTTACATTTAAGTAAATTCATTTTATTTGATATATATGGTAGCAACTATCACTCTTGTATCACTAATGTCACCCCATAGAAAGAAAAATGGGAGAAAGTTTTATGTTGAAGTTTTTTGACAGAGAATGGAAGAACACCATAACAAGAGCTATATAAGAATGGTGTAGAACATAATCTTGGGGATGCCCAAGGCACTCCACTATACCTACCAAACTCTCAGTCTGCAAACCTCTAAACTTTTTTTTGAGCAACATAGAATTGTCATAGGAACTTGGAGCGTCTTGTTTAGTTTATTTTGTTTAAAAATAATTGTGACCACCATGGTGAATGTCTTGCATGTTTATGAAAGAGCTACATAAAAAATTACCCTATTATTGAATGACTTGATTAATATGAGTATATGCCATCAAAAGAAAAAGGGAGTGAAAGCAAAAAAGCTGAAATTTAAGAGTTTGCTAGCTCAAATACTTTGATGAATATAATTTGTTAGTGCCATATTTTGCACATATACATAGATGCTTAATGCTAATGAGCATTGCGTGAAAATAAATAATTAGTTCTACAGATCCCGTGGAATATTAATAAATCTTTTTGCTAAAGTCAAAAATCAAATATTATTCTGAGTACATCACTCATGTGTCATGTTTAACTTCCAAATAATACAACATTTATGGGCATAGTTGAACATAGAGAAATTGGTTGTGGGGTGACCACGAACCTGATGGCAGAAACAAAAGGGGAAACTTACTGTCGTGGTGGTGTCACGGCAGATGCCATGTATAGGCAGAAGGTGGGGACTAATATGCGCTAGGGGAATCCAGGGAGGGATAGTGAAGTGATTCTCCACACCAAAACTCGTATTGATTTTCTTCCAAGGTTACAAGTGCTCCTATAGCTGTATTGGCGAGAGGAGGAAGAAGAAGCTCTCTTACTCTCACCCACAGACCTCACCTCAAACCTTAGACCTTAACAGAATTGTCTAGAGAATAAAATCCAACCCCCTCTACTGAAGCCCTAGCCCCCCTTTTATAGGGGAGGCTCAGTTTCAACCTAGGGCATACATGGAGGCATATTCCTAAGAATATGCTCCCTCCCAAAGTGGTAAACCGACCGGGGTGCTTTTTCCCCCTCGTCAGCTATGCTTTAGCTACGTGAGCCACGACGGCGCCCTCGTTAGCTGACACGGGCATCGTCACGCTTGTCGGCCACGCCCCAGTGGTCCAGTCCTTGCTTGCTTCGCTCAGGCAGTGCGTACCGGGGCTCCTTTTGACCAGCGAGATTCCTTCCTTCTCCTAGAAGGTTACTGTGACCCGGACGATGGTTCATACGCCCACACCCTTTTCCTGCATACAGGTTAGACATACGCTTCCGACTTACCGCTTAAGTCAGATTAGGGCTAATTAGGCGAACGCCCCCAGGTCCAGGTTACCCCGTGACTCGGCCTGCCTTGAGGTGACCCGGCCAGTACTTGCTTTGATCTTGCCGGACCTCGGCTAACTCGGCCTTTCATACCACGGCGTGACCCTACCCGGGGGTATCCCCCCAACATTAGTCCCCGAAGCTGGCGCGGTCTTAGCCGCCTTGGCCGCTAAGGCCACACCAGGTTCCATCTCGTGCTCCTGTCGCTATTTGCCGAGTTACCTCTGTACCTCGGACGGCTTGGATTTACGTTCCCTTCGCACATTGCAATTTTTCACTTGCCGGCCGGGTTACCACAGCTCTATCCGGGTCTTACTTCCTTCTTTCGTACGCTAGCCCATGTGAAGGATAATCATTGTGTTGTCTTATTTTAAGGGACGGTACAGTAATCGCTGCAGTAACTGTCAGTCTTCACTACGTGCGGGTCACGTCACGCCTGCCCCCTCGTTTACCGCATCAGTGCGTCACGTCCCAGGATCCTTTCCGCCCTGAGGCCTTCCGTGTGGCTCCTTACTGATTGGTCCGGACGGGTAATACACGGCCACAGCGCGTGGCCGGTCCACAGGGCGCGATCCCACTCACCGCTTACGTGGGTGGTTAAATAGCGGAGGGGTGCGTTCCTTAGGATTTTTCCCCTCCGCACGCCTCCGCCCGCTGCTGCTCTCCTTCGTCTTCCTCGCGACTGCGCCGCCGCCAACACTGCCAAAAAACAGCGTCGCCGCCGCACTTCTCCGCTTCACCTCTACGTCTCCATCACTGCGACGTCAATCTCCCGCTACGGGTCCTTGCCAATCCAAGCCACTGTCCCCCGCCGCCTCCAGCGCCAGCGAGGGCTTCGAGGAGCAGATGACTGAAGAAGAGCTCGCCATTGCTGAGCAAGAGATGGAGGAGGATGCCGGCGCTGCGGACCGCGGCGCATGGGCCGGCTCCTGGGTCTGCCAGGACGATCTGGATTGGCTCTACCGGACCAGGCGCCTCCCTGCCGGCATCGCCGCTCGCCTCGCCTCCGCCGAGCTAGCTCCTTCGCCCAACCCCGGGGAGTTCGTTGTGTACCTGTCTCATTTTCAGCGGGGCTTCGGACTCCCGGTGAGTGATTTCTTCCATGATTGGCTCAGCACCTACCATCTCCAGCCGCACCATCTTCCAGCCAATGCCATTACTTCCCTCTCTGCTTTCGCCTCTACGATTGAAGGCTACGCCGGATTATGGCCCACAAAGGAGCTGTGGATCCGGTTTTTCGCCCTTCGCCGCAACGTTATCCCCGACATTCACACTGACCCGGAGGACAAGCGGCTCACGCAGTTCGGAGCAGCCTCCATCTCACCCCGGAGGTTTTCTGTTTTCCCTCGGGTCACAGGGCTAGAATCCTGCAAAGGCTGGGCCCGGACGTTCTTTTATGTCCGGAACACAGGCACCGAAGATTTGATCCGGTTGCTTCCCTATACCCCGGGTCCGCCAAACCCGGATCTGTGGGACGCCGTTCTGAAGAAACCTACGGCCCTGGCCAACCAAGTGAGTAAGAGGTTCGTGGAGCTGAAGGAGCTCGGGTTGCGCAACGAGGATGCGATGATCACTTTCGTGCGCAACCGAATCTCCCCTCTCCAGAAGCGCACCCACAAGGTGTGCCATATGAGCTACGGCCGCGATCCCAACCGGATTTCATCTTTCGAGCTGAACAACACGGAGATCTTCCGCCGGGTTAAGGCTCTCTTCACCACTCACAAGGATTTCTCCTCTGACTGGACTTGGGGGTTTGAACATTTCTGCCGTGACCGGCTTCCTCCCATGGTAAGTCTCATGTAGCAAACTTACCCCGGACCAGTTACTTGTCTATTATTGTTGCATTTCTGATTTGTCCGTTTACTCTTTTCCTCAGCTATTCCTTCAGCAAACACTTGAGGACGGCATTGATCCGACCCTTAAGTGGGCACCGGACCGTGAGACTTCGTACGTGGAGGAGCCGGACCAAGAGATGTTTCTCCCCATGACCGACGCCACGAAACGACCCATGGGTAACTTCTCTTCTGCTAGAGATTGGCCCGATGATGAACCGTTTGAGGTTGTCCCCCTTTGTTTTGCTTTTCCGCCATCAGCTCACGCCGGTGGCCATATCCACGAGGATCCTCCCCTCGCCACAGGTGAGCCAGTTCCGGTGGCACCGAAGAAAAAGCACGCGGCCTCCGCAAGCTCTTCCTCCGGACCTTCCGAGCCCGTTAAAAGGCGAAAGAAGGCCCCAGCATGAAGGGCTCGGAAACCCAGAGCAGCCGAAACCTCGGATGCGTAAGTCCTTCTTTCTTCTGTAATTTGCTCTTCCTTACTTCGTCGTAATTTTCCTTCTGACGCTACCTGATTTCACAGGGCTCCGGTGGAGGTCCCTCAGAGTGGGTCCAGTATCTCATCGCCTCTCCGGGCTAGCCCCTCGCCCGGTCGTGACGACGAGACACGTCTGCTGAGCCCCATTCCGGAAAGCTCTGCGGCCGCTCCGGATCATCCTGGGGCGGGAGAAACTGGCCCAACCAGAACAATGGCAGCCACTACGTCGGCGACGCCACAACCAGCAGCCACTAAAGCTACTTCGACTCCAGCATCTGTTCCAGTACCAGCAGCCAAAACAGCACCAACTCCAGCCTCGTCAGCAGCACCAACCCCGGCAGCGAAAATGTCAGCGCCGACACCAAGTCCAGAAACGAAAGTAGCAGCGCCCTGTTCCGCTGCATCTTCCGAGTCCTCTCAACCTCGGCAGGGGAAAACCGTTGCTGCGGCTTCTTCTTCCCAGCAAGCCAAGGGCAAGAAGACCCAAGATGCTACCAAGCCCAGCATTGCCGAGCCTGGGCAACGTACCCTTGAGTCTATGCTCCCCAAGAAGGCACCAGCGGCAAAGGACGCGCCTACCGAGCCAACCGAAGCT
Source organism: Avena eriantha (assembly GCA_910589775.1). NCBI lineage: Eukaryota > Viridiplantae > Streptophyta > Magnoliopsida > Poales > Poaceae > Avena > Avena eriantha. Next base: position 492,952,585 of record OU342740.1, read on the forward strand.
CGGTAGTTGGTTCTGCACACCAGCCCCGCCCTTGCCTTGGTGGAGAGGAAGGAGGCACATGCCAAAGGTTTGGTGATGCCACATATGCCCTCAGGCGAACGGTACCCCCCAAGCCTGATGGAGTTCGTCATGAACTGGAACAAGGCCGAGTTAATCCACGAATCTGATCAAGTGAATACCGCCGCCAAGGCCATCAACCTCGTTGGACGGATGATGGAGGTACGCCGTTTCTCCTTCGCAAATTGTAGATAATAACCTAGTCCCCGAGCCTCCGGGGGAGTAACTTGTTACTCGGCCGGATGCTCTTTTATAGAACCTACGTAGCTCCATAATAATTTCGAACATGCACACACCTAGAGCCGGGTTAAGTTCCACTTGGCCCAGATTTTAGTACACTTCGAATATGCACACACCTAGAGCCGGGTTAAGTTCCACTTGGCCCGGATTTTAGTACACTTCGAATATGCACACACCGAGAGCCGGGTTAAGTTCCACTTGGCCTGGATTTTAGTACACTTCGAATATGCACACACCTAGAGCTGGGTTAAGTTCCACTTGGCCCGGATTTCAGTACCCTTCGAACATGCACACACCTAGAGCCGGGTTAAGTTCCACTTGGCCCGGATCTTAGTACACTTCGAACATGCACTCACCTGACTTAAGTTTCTGTATCTTTTTCAGGTGACCACCAACCGCCGAATTCCAGCGCTTGTTGGATACACATAAAAATCTTCGCACGAAACAGGCTGCACTCATCGCTGAGTATGAGAAAAGGGGTAAATTTCTTTCTCACTCCTTTCCTCATTTTTCTTCCACTTTACTTGCCGAATGAATCTGATTGTTCGGTTTCCGCAGCTGGGGTGGAAGCTGAAAACAAGATAATGCGAAAGAACTTGGAGCAGATCAAGGGTACGTCCTTCTTATCTGTTCCTACTGTGCTTCTCATCCTTTTACCTCCTTGGCTCGGCAAATATTCATACCTCGGCTCTGCCGGGCCAACACACGGTTTCAGCATTGCTTGAAGAAAGTGTGCATGTGCCTGACATGATGCTGCATTTTCTCGAACAAGCAGGACAACATCAAGCCGAGTTGAAGAAGAAAGATGATGAGCTCGCCCTCCTCCGGACCAAAGATGACGACATAGCCAAGCTCAAAGCTGAAATGGCTAAGATGAAGGCGCAACACCAAACTGAGCTGAAAAGGGTTGGCCAGGACTTCACCGAGGAACGCGAGCGCCTCAAACTCCAAAGTGCTAAGGATCGCGAGCTCCTACAGGAAGCCGAGGTCAAACTTGGGTCGACAAATGCTGAGCTCGAGCAGCTTCGGAAAAGGCATGATGCTTGCATCAAGGAGCTGACCTGGATTCACAGTCATATCTCTCGTAACTTCTTTTCCTTTATCCACCTTACTTCTCCGGGTTACGTCTCATATCTTATTTTCTCAACTTTGTCCTTTGCCTTGTTTCCTAGGCCACTTTCCAGAGGGTACTGCCATTGCACATGCTGTTGTTGCCAATTTCCACCGAGAGAGAGGTACTCCGGTCACTGCTGAGGGTGACCCCATTCCCTTTGACATGGAGGACCTGTTGGTCAGCCTGTCATCTCGCGTGGAAATTATCAAGAACTACGGCCGGGACCTCCTCGATGTTTCAGTCCGGATCTTCCACGCCTTCTAGCCCGCCGATGACGCTCCGGAGAGAATCACGCAGCTCGCTGAAAAGCTTTCAGAAATTGAGACCCAGCTCGACCTCTGGCGAGAATCCGTTGGCCGCGCTGCTGCCAATACCGTCCTTCACCACATTTTGATGTGGTACGAAAAGATAGATCTCAGCCTCCTCACACGGCTACGCACCGGGTCTAAATGGACAGATGACCCGGAGTGGGTAGCTCGGCGCCAGGCTTGCGCCCACAGTGTCATTGAATATGCCCCCATTCATGAATGGACTGAGGGTCCGAGCTTCCTGGAAGCCGCAGGCGAAGAGGAAGTTGAGAACATTGAAGATGACTCGGGTGAATCGGAGGAGGACACTGCCTCGGATATCGAAGAGGGCGATGATGATGCTGAACTCCGTCCTGCTGCTCCTAAGTAAAAACACTTGAAAATTCATGGGATCCCCGGTATGCCGGGTGGAATTGTATTCCAAATACATGTGATATTTTTCTACTGAGTACTTATGCCGGATTAACGTGGCCGTAGTCCCCAAGTTTCTTTTTCTTGTTCATTCAATCTTTTGGCTCGGGTCGTGTCTACCTTGATTCGGTTTTACAACTTACGAATCCGAGCCTAAAAATTGTCTTAACAATACTGGGAAACTTTTAGACTTAGCTCGAAAATAAATACGGGATTAGTCCGGAAAATAAACGTTGGCTCGAATAAATTCTTTTCCTTAGTCGTTTTTCATGTGCTACGCAATTCCAAACTTGTTCTCTTGCTTGCCATGAAGCCAATTCTTGTTGGACAGCAGCAAGTCGAAGAGTTGGGTTTTTGGTGCTCACACACTACTAATCCGAGCTAAGTAGAATAACCTATTCCAGCCGACGCACAAATAACAAAAGACAACAAATATTATTAAGGCAGTCCCCGAGTTACTGCTCGAGGTGCCAACATTTCATTGATAAACTCATTGCCGACATACATACCGACATATGAGATAACCCGGATACATACACTTCTTCGCTAAGTGTAGAAAGGACGAAGGAGAGCTACATTCCATGGACGCTTGGATTCCTCACCAGATCTGTCCGCCTTGTTCTTTTCCTGTGGCTTTGCATCTATAAGATAATAAGAATCATTGTGCAATGCTTTGCTCACGATGAATGGCCCTTCCCATGGGGGGGATAATTTATGCATTCCAGTAGTACGTTGTATGAACTGAAGCACCAGATCGCCTTCCCGAAAGACTTGGGGGCACACTTTCCGGCTATGATAGCGTCGGAGATTTTGCTGATATATGGCGGATCTGGATAGTGCCAGTTCTCTCGCTTCTTCCAGCAGATCACATCATTTTGCCGGGCTTCTTGCACTTCGGCTTCTGTGTATTGGGTGACTCTAGGCGAATCATGCTCTATGTCGGCTGGTAATACAGCTTCTGCCCCATATACCAGAAAAAACGGCGTATAGCCTGTTGATCGATTCGGAGTTGTTCTTAAACTCCACAGTACCGCTGGTAGTTCTTCTATCCAGCACCCCGCTGATCTTTGCAGCGGCTCAATGAGCCGGGGTTTTATCTCGGATAATACTAATCCGTTGGATCTCTCCACTTGCCCGTTTGATGTGGGGTGGGCTACCGAAGCTACGTCAAGTCGGATCCTCTTATCCCGGCAGAAACGAGCAAATGCTCCTTCTGCAAAATTTGTGCCATTATCAGTTATGATACTTTGTGGATAACCGTACCTCAAGACGATATCTTTGAGAAAAGTTACGGCCGTAGCTCCATCACATTTTCTTATAGGCTTTACCTCGATCCACTCCGTAAACTTGTCCACCATTACCAAAATGTGAGTCATGTTTCCTCTTGCTGGTTTGAACGGGCCCACCATATCCAGGCACCATACGGCAAATGGCCAAGTGATTGGGATGGTCTTGAGTTCCGACATTGGCATATGCGTTTTTGTGGCGTACCTCTGACAACCATTACATTTTCTCACCAGATCTTCTGCTTGCTCTAAGGCGTTTGGCCAGTAGAATCCGTGTCGGAAAGCTTTCTCTACCAAGGCTCGGGATGAGGCGTGATGCCCGCATTCCCCCTGATGTATATCTCGGATGATTTCAAGCCCTTCGTCCGGGTCAACACACCGCTGGAGGACATTGGTCACACTTCTTTTGTATAAGTCGGAATTGATGATCGTGTAAGCCTTTGCCCTCCTCTGTGTTTGCTTGGACAACACCTCCTCAGTGGGTAATGTTCCATCTTTCAGGAACTGAAATATAGGCAGTGCCCAAGCCGGTATTGGCCGCACGGGGAACACGTCCTCGTCTATCTCCATATGATCCACCGGTATAACTTCAACCGGACTACGCTGAGCAGTCCCCGGGTTTTGCGAAGCAGTCCCCGGGTTTGCCGAAGCACTCCCCGGGTTTTGCGCACCACTTCCCGTGTCAACGTCCATGGGTGCTGCTCCGGACTCTGTGTCCTCCGGGACGTAGATGGACTCAGATTCCGGGGATGGCCTGATGGATGGTTTCTTGAGGTGCTCTAATGCTACACCCGGTGGAATTGCTTGTATGGTTGACCCGAGCTTCGACAGCATGTCGGCAGCCTCATTTTCCACCCGGGGTACATGATGAAATTCGCATCCCTCAAAGTAACCAGAAATCTTCTGCACGTGAAATCTGTATAGTGCCATGTTTGGATCAAGAGCGTCCCATACTCCGGACACTTGCTGCACCACTAAATCCGAGTCGCCAAAGCATATAATCCGACGTATACCAATTTCCTTTACTACTTTGAGCCCATGCACAAGTGCTTCATACTCAGCGACATTATTCGATGCGGTGAAGTGGATCTGCAGCACGTATTTCAACTGGTCCTTCTTTGGCGACGTGAGTACAACTCCGGCACCTAGCCCGGTTTTGGTTTTTGATCCATGAAAGTGCATCCGCCAATAGTTCGGATCCGGAAGTGGTGGTTCGTACTGTACCTCGGCCCAGTCCACGAAAAAGTCCGCCACAGCCTAAGACTTCATGGCTTCTCTCCGGTCATACCACGGAGCGTAAGGAGCTAGCTCAATTGCCCATTTTGCAATTATGTCACTTGCATCCTTGTTACTCATTATCTCGGATATAGGGGCCTCACATACGACCCGGATGGGATGCTCTTCAAAGTAATGCTTAAATTTCTTGGCGGCCATGTACACGCCATACGCCACTTTTTGATAGTGTGGGTAGTTCTTCTTTGATGTTGACAACACTTCACTCAAATAATACACCGGCCTTTGCACTGACTTACCTTCCTCATCACGCTCGACCACTATCACTGCACTTACAACTCGGTTGGTTGCGGCTATATAGAGCAACATTGGCTCTTTTGATAGTGGTGAGGCCAGCACTGGCGCCGTGGCTAACATTTTCTTTAGGTGGGTAAACGCCTCATCCGCCTGCGGCGTCCAAATAAACTTATCCTACTTTTTCATGAGTTGATAGAGAGGCAATGCCTTTTCTCCTAACCGACATACAAACCGACTTAACGATGCCAGGTAACCTATAAACTTCTGGACATCGTTAAGACACTTCAGCAGTTCCATTCGTTTGATGGCTCGGATCTTGGTTGGATTAACTTCGATACCTCGGCTGGAAACCAGAAAGCCGAGCAATTTTCCAGCCGGGACACCGAAGGTGCATTTTTCCGGGTTAAGTTTCATCCGGAACCTCCTTAGGTTTGCGAACGTTTGCCTGATATCGTCAAGGAGCGTTTTGCTTTCCTTGGTCTTGATAACCACATCATCCACGTATACCTGTACATTTTGACCTATTTGGTCATGCAAACATTTTTGCATACATCTCTGGTACGTTGCCCCTGCATTACGTAAACCAAACGGCATGGTGCGATAGCAATAAGCCCCATACGGGGTAATAAATGCAGTCTTTATTTGATCATCCGGATTCAAAGTTATCTGGTGGAAACTGGAGTAAGCATCGATGAATGACAACAATTCACATCCAGCAGTTGAGTCTATGACCTGATCTATTCTTGGCAGCGGGAATGGATCTTTCGGACACGCCTTGTTCAGGTTCGTGTAGTCGATACACATGCGCCAAACCACTGCCACGTTCGGATCATCCTTCTTCTTTTCTACCAGCACCGGATTAGACAGCCAATCGGGGTAAAGGACCTCCATGATAAATCCTGCAGCTAGCAACCGAGCTATCTCATATCCAATGACTTTCCTCCTATCTTCGGCGAAGCGACGGAGAGGTTGCTTCACCGGCTTAGCTCCGGGTCTCACATTTAAAGAGTGCTCGGCCAACTCCCTTGGAACACCTTGCAAGTCCTGTGTGGACCAAGCAAAGATGTCCCGATTCTCACGGAGGAAGCTGACGAGCTCACTTTCCTATTTATCACTTAGCCCGGCACCAATTGTTACGGTGCGCTCTGGGAACATGTCATCAATAGGGACCTTCTTGGTATCTTTCGCGGCCTGGAAGGAAACAGTTCCATGCGGGTTACTCAGCGCCGGCGTACACTGTTGCGCGGACTGAGCCAACGACCTCTTGAATTTTCCTTTTTTCCTGTGCGATCACAAGTGACTCGGCTAAGTTTGATCCGGCCGACGCACACTCCATCGAACGCCGGAAGTCCCCAGCAATTGTAATTACTCCGTTTGGTCCGGGCAATTTCATTTTGAAATAGCTTATATGACAACTTGCCATGAACTTGTTCAGCGCTGGCCTTCCGAGCAATGCATGATACGCGCTTTCCAAGTTCACTACTTCGAACTCCAGATTTTCAATTCGGCAATTGTCCCTCGTGCCGAACAAGACGTCGACCCGGACCTTGCCTATGGGCTCGCAAGAAATGCCGGGCACAATGCCATGGAAAGTTGTCCTCGTGGCCTGGAGCATGTTCTCCGAGATACCCAACTTGCGCATCGTGTCCGCGTACATGATATTTATGCTACTGCCATTGTCGATCAGTACCTTTGAGAATCTTACGTTAATGTTAGGCCCAATGAATGTAGGATCTAGCACCAACGCATAGGAACCAGGGCTCGGCATGAGCTTGGGGTGATCCCTAATGCTCCAAGTGATTTCCTGATCGGACCAAGGCATGTACCTCGTCACCGCCGGCATTACCGCATTCACCTCCATATGCCTACGCTGCAAGATTTTTCTATCAGTTTCCTCTGTGGTGAAGACACAGTAGCTCTGGTGATGCTCCCTGTACTCGTTTCTCCCCTCATTTTCGGGGTGCCTCTGATCCGGCTGCTGCTGATTTTCTACTTGATGCACTGCATCCCTTCTTTCATTGTTATCATACCTCGGCGGAGGGGGAGGCAACATCAGCTGTTGCGTGTTCGCTCCGGAGAGCAATTGCTGCCGGGGTAACTCCTGCCGAGGCTGATCATTCCGGGGTGCCTGAGCATTCCCCGAACCACCTTGCTCAATCTTGCGCATCCACTCACATTGCCTCGTCGTATGACCCGCTGGGTTATTCGGATTTGGCGTGTGAAACTTACACGGCTGGTCCAACATCGACTCGTAAGTATACCTCGGATGGTCTTTCCTTTCTTGCCATTGCTTCTTTTGCTCCGGTGTCCAAGTTTTCTTCCCATTGTTCCTTGGGGTCCACTGACCTCCAGTTTTCTGGCGTTGACTACCCCCTGCTCCGGGTTGATCTTGACTCACGGCCGCTACTTGGTGCGAACCGTACCGATGGTCCGGTCGATCATCTCTCCTTTTTCCTCTGTAATCATTTCTCCGAGATGATCCGGATCCATCCCTCTGATAGTACTCATCGCTTGACTCGTTCGATGCGAGCCTTGGTTGGGTCGGGTCACCCAATGCATACGAATCTGCGATCCGGATCATCTCTGCCAACGTTGCCGGCATTTTCCGTTGCAACTTCATCCATAACTCTCTTCCATACCTGCACCCCTGTGCAAACCATGCTATGGCCTGTGATTCTATCACGCCCTCACACGAATTTCTCACGGTACACCACCGGGTCAAGAACTCCCGGTCCGTCTCATTGGGTCGCTGTTTGCACATAGCTAGGGTCTGTGGCCTATTTGTCCTTTGATACGTACTCGAAAAATTGCTGATGAACATCTCCTCGAAATCAATCCAGCAGTTGATGCTTCCTGGTGGCAAATTGTTCAACCACACCCTTGTCGGGCCTTCCAACATCTGGGGTACATATCGTACAGCCCATCTCAGGTTGCTTGTGGCAATATTTACAGCGGTAGCATAGTTTATCAACCAATCCTCTGGCTTGGTACTACCATCATAGGTCTTTGTCCCCCTGGGCAATTGAAAATTCGGGACTGGTGGCTCTTTCATGATCCGGGGTCCAAAACATGCTGGACCCGATGGACCCTGACATTCTATCTGTTCCAACCTATATAGTCGATCCAGTTTCAACCTTGCATCGTCCGGCATCAAATCCCTGCTTCCCAGTCTCGAACCTATCACATGATAGTCCGGTCTCGGATATCCCGCATTTTCCATCTCCGAATCACCGTCGTTATACCGGTTTTGCTCTTGAGGCGCGCCTTTCTGTTGAATACCTCGGCCGGCACTATGCTCTTGCCTCGGCATGTTCCGCTGCTGTGGTTGTCTTGCCCCTGCTGAGTTTTGCTGCCCGGCATTGCTATTGACAACGTTCCTCCGACCGGCATTGCCTTGGTCACGGTTACCTCAGCCAGCTTCGCCTCGGCTCACACTCCGTCGATCATCATTTTTCTGCGCTTCTTTTTCTTTCCCCGCCTGTGTCGGGTCATACGGGACAATCTGTTTGTTCCGTCTGGCCGAGGTTGCCACCTGCTCTCTCCTTGGATCGCCATGAGGGGACGACGCAGCTCCAGCGGATTTCTCCGGGTTACCCATCGCCGAATGGACGATCTTGGAGGCCCCAGCTCTCTCCGGGTTCGCCCTGAGCAGTTCCTCGTTTTGCCTGTTCGCAATCCGAACCAGCTCGTTAACCCGGTCTTGTTGCCTTTGCCGGGCTTCACCTGTCAGTCCCTCTAACTCGGATGCAGCTGCATCCGCCGCTCTGAGGTTCTTGGCCGGGGTACTATACCTCGGCAGCCCCATGGAAAAACAATTTTCTGATTCCTCGATTTCGACATCACCTTCTCTGTTCATCTCGCTCATGAGATTTCTCCCTTTAACTTTTACAGCATCAACTTTGTTCGCCTTCGCGTACTCACGCAGCGTCATGTTCAACGACCGCTGGGCCGCGGCTATTTTCTTCGCGCCCTCAAGTATTTTCTGCCGAGTTTCTTCTAGCTCGGCCTGTGCGCGAGCCGGATCTACCGCTGCTACTACAGGGTTTGCCAAGCTATCTATTGCCTCTCTCAGCATGTTTTCCAGCCTCTCTAGCGGAGGACCCCTACCTTTCCTTGGTGCCTTGGGTGTCACCTCCGGATCTGGCGCCGGATCCTTGCTCGTAACGGCTCCCGGCACTGTCATCATTACCTCTGCATGGTCCGGGGAACGAGCAATACGTCCCCCGCGAGCCACAGTGAGGGGCGGTTCGCCTGCTTCGACAACGTGGCGCGGATGAACGCCTGACACGTCCACCGCGATGTAGACCTTGTGTGCGCCGAGCTTGAGGAAGACGCCGTTGCACGGGAGAGGGCGTGTGCCGAAGCAGCCTGCGTTGTCGCTGACGAAGTGCCGCGCTTCAAAGCGCTGGACGAGCCCGGAGACGATGCGTTCGCCAGTGGCGACGAAGTTTCCCGTCTGGATCTTGACCCCTGCTAGCGCCTTGTGCCCCACGGTGGGCGCCAACTGTCGTGGTGGTGTCACAGCAGATGCGATGTATAGGCAGAAGGTGGGGACTAATATGCGCTAGGGGAATCCAGGGAGGGATAGCGAAGTGATTCTCCACACCAAAACTCGTATTGATTTTCTTCCAAGGTTACAAGTGCTCCTAGAGCTGTATTGGCGAGAGGAGGAAGAAGAAGCTCTCTTACTCTCACCCACAGACCTCACCTCAAACCTTAGACCTTAACAGAATTGTCCAGAGAATAAAATCCAACCCCCTCTACTGAAGCCCTAGCCCCCCTTTTATAGGGGAGGCTCGGTTTCAACCTAGGGCATACGTGGAGGCATATTCCTAAGAATATGCTCCTTCCCAAAGTGGTAAACCGACCGGGGTGCTTTTTCCCCCTCGTCAGCTATGCTTTAGCTACGTGAGCCACGACGGAGCCCTCGTCAGCTGACACGGGCGTCGTCACGCTTGTCGGCCACGCCCCGGTGGTCCAGTCCTTGCTTGCTTCGCTCAGGCAGTGCGTACCGGGGCTCCTTTTGACCAGCGAGATTCCTTCCTTCTCCTAGAAGGTTACTACGACCCGGACGATGGTTCATTCGGCCACACCCTTTTCCTGCATACAGGTTAGACATACGCTTCCGACTTACTGCTTAAGTTGGATTAGGGCTAATTAGGCGAACGCCCCCAGGTCCGGGTTACCCCGTGACTCGGCCTGCCTTGAGGTGACCCGGCTAGTACTTGCTTTGATCTTGCCGGACCTCGGCTAACTCGGCCTTTTATACCACGGTGTGACCCTACCCGGGGGTATCCCCCCAACACTTACATAATGATAAATAAGTTATGTGCTTGACAAACTATGAGTTGATTGTTAGCCTAACTGTGCTGACATGGGGAAAGCTTTCAAACAATTAAGGGGAAGGTTTATGCGTGACACTACCTTGTTGATATCATGTCTTTTGGATGTGGATGCTTAACATTGTGAAATGAACGGGATTAAATTGATAATATTCTAGTACGTATATGTTTTAGAGGGAGCACTGGGCTGCTAATTTAAGCCATATTAAAAATGCCTAAAAGCTATTATGGTGGAAATTTACAGCATAAATATTCTATTATGACATCTTTTAGTTGACCTGGCTGGATAAACTTCTTGAATGAGCATGACATGCAATACGGATACAAGATAAAGATCTTTCTCATTCATCAAGAAGCCGTAATCTACTACATGTACACGCCCCCTAATGATGATATCCAACAGTAAGCTAGCTATGTAGTTGACCATCGTATTATATGTCGTTTACTCTATACATGCATTCTTTTTTATGTGACTTTCTTCTCAATATATGTAGAGTGGATTATAGGGAATAATCATGTAGAAATTATGTTCAACATAGTTGGTATTGCATGGACAGGAAGATTACCATACCAAAAGACAAATAGTAAATAAAAATATGTTGAGATGTTTCATTTGTCTGTTTGTCTTGTCATCTGAGTATGGATGTCTCTTCCTAGGGTCCTTCGTGCAAAGGGGAAAGAGGTACCTCAGTGCACCTCTTTTGGAACTGTATGTATGTAATGACAAATTTCTTGTGATCTAAACTTGAGTACTTGTGGTTAACGGACATGTGACATTCCACTTGTAGTGGGTCAAGAATATAAAGTATAGAAAGATGATTATGATGGGGCTAAATGGAGCCAAACACCAATGATGTACTATGGCTCAACCATGAACTTATTTGAAATATATATTGGAAGCTAAACATGCTTATTCACATGTTTAATCCCTGCTTACATCTAAGTGTACCATATGGTCAGTAATACTTTCTATTTGTTTTAACACATAGTCTACTTATTGTTGAGCATGTTTGTGGAGAGTAAGATGTATCACTTTATATATCACTTGCTTGTTGTGTTATTACTTAAAGATTATACCTAGCAAAATTTTATGTGACAATGAAATAAGCAAAGGAAACAAACTCCAAAATCCATGTTAGTTTTTATCACATTTATGCTCGAGGACGAGCATAGGTTCAGCTTGGGGATGTTGATGCATGTAAAATGCATACATGAACTTTGTAGTTTATTGACATGTATTGCCACATATTTAATGTTATATCCATGTTTTGATATTGATTTTTGGGGATTTACCAATGATCCCCTTTATTCTTGTTATAACTGTGTAGGACAGAAAAAACCCTGTTTTGTGTATTTTTAGCTTTCGGGGCCCTAAACAAAGTCAAATGGACCAGAGATTTCTAGAGCGTATATATTTCACCAAGGGAAGCATCTAGAGCGCCTGGATCTTACCAGAAGGGCCAGGAGGGCCAAAAGGCACCTGGTGGCGCGTCCAGCCCAGTAGGACACGTACCCCCTCTCTTCGTCCTCGACCGTCAGATGCCTTGATTCTTTTGTCCACGGACTTGGCTTGACCTAAAAACCTCTATAAAAAGGTCCCCTAGAGGAGCCATCGTAAATAGCGCCGCACAACAAAGATACACTAAAAAGGGGTTAGAACCATCGAAGATTGGAGGGGGGAAACTCTGCCGCCACCAGTGGGATCTCCACCTTCTCCAACATCTCCACCATCATCATCATGATGAAGAGGGAGTAGTCCATCTCTGGACTATGGGTTTGTGGTAGTATCTTGATCTATTTCCCTCTTGTTCTTCATATATCTTAGTACCATATGAGCTTCCCAATATGATCATGGTCATATATGTAACTTTTATGTGGTGGATCCTTATTTGATGATTTGATATATGAGATTAGAACCTATTATGTATAAGATGTATTGATAGATGCATATCATGTACCCTGTTCTTAAGTACTTTTTTTATCCAACTTGTATACAAGAGCCCGTGTGGGGAGAAGTGTGTATTAGATGGAGTAGCATGGTGGTAGTGATTGGATAATGACAATAAAATCTATGATCAACTGTGGTTTTTACCTTTCTTTTTCTGCCTCACTAGCGATTAAGTGAACTCATGTGCTACAATTTTCTTGTGATAGCTAGATAATCGTGTTTGGTCAAGGTAGCATATTTGTAATTCAAACATCATGTCATATTGCTTAAGGCTATACTCTGTGTAAAGCTTAATTCAAGATTTGCTTGGACTTTTCCCTATCTTGTAGAGTATAAGAGAGATGTGTTGCATCATATCTATGTTAGGACATGATGCCCATATGAATGATTCTCAAACACATGTTTAACTTCTATTAATATTATGTCTCTGATGAATTGTTTATGTCTACTGTAACTTAAAAAGAGAGTAGACAAGTGAACCCACAAATCCTGGTCCATGTTAAATCATAAGAAACACCTTTTCAACACTTTTACCGCGCTTTACATTTATTGCAATATTTTAATCCGAAAATACAAAAATAATTTCTTCATTTGCAATCACACAACAAAACCCCAAAACAACTGAACTATCACCATCATCATCTTGCTTGCTTAGTTTACTTTACTGCACTTTATTTTTATTTTTATTTCATATTACTAATACGAAACCTTATGCTTGGCAACCACACGGTGGAGTTGGGGACACAAGACAAGAACTTTCCTTTACAGGTTGCTTGACAGGAGAAGAAGAACTAACTTTTGAGCAAATTCCCTGAGAGTTCGATATTAACCCTCGAGTCACCCTTGTGGGAAAAAAGCTTGCTACAACACTCTGCACTTGAAGTACCAATGAGTTGGTACACACAGAGTTGTTCCCATCAGCCCGGTGGAGTAGATCGTGTTATCGGACCTACCTACCTCATGGACAGGCTGCTAGCGCGTAATGGCCAGTAAGATCTCGTACTGCTTCGCCATCACCGCAGAATCCTTGCGGAGCTTCTGGACTAAGGGGTCAAGAAGCTGTCTCTCGACCAGTCAGTGCTCCTTATCATCCGCCATTGTGGCGACTCTTATACCCTCGTACCTATTCTGAATGGCCCTATCTCAATCCTCGGAGAAGCTGAGGATCACCCTTGCCCCGAAGTGCTAGACTGCCATGCAGTCGTAGGCGCGTGCCACCTCCTAGGGACCGCGATGTCCCAAAGTGGAGCTTACTCCCATCGATGATGATCTGAGCCTCCCAAGTGGGGATCTTCGTCGGCTTCTTACACACACCACGGTACTTCAGCTCTGGCTGGGCCATACTATTTAAACATATAATAATCGTGAGAAATATAAAAATTCTAGGCCATACATTTACAGAATACATATTCACAGTAAAACTGATACTGTATATTGAAATAATACATATTCACAATATATCTACACAAGCAAAGTAATGCTATTGAAATTTGGAATGAATTTATTCAGAACCACACATGAAATTTAGAATGATTTGTGCACATGGTTTCTACTCCAATTTGATTGGAGAGGAAGACAATTGTTTGTTTTCTATATTGTCATGTCAATTTGTAAGCCCCTGCTCTGCGATGTTGATGACACAAACTACCATGTACAGAAAAAAATGTAATCTAAACTACCATGTCAATTTGTAAGCCCTGCTCTGCTATTGGAAATTCTAATCTAACCAGTATAGGTATGTAGAAAAAATTTGGTTGATTTTTGTTCTTATTTACTTAGATCTGGTAGCACCATAGCTCGAGCTTTGCCTCGTCGTACGTCTTCACGCACGCCTCCACCCTCCGTGTCGCCTTGTCCCCGAGGCGAGTAGTAGGTCGGCCTCCGTGTCGCAGGACTGGGCCTTTGATGCAGCGCCGCATAGGAGGTTTGGGACGAGGAGTAGGAGCCACGCGAGGGTGGCCGGTAGTGGGGCGCTAGGGCGCGAGGGTGGTCGACCTGGGAGAAGGAGGGGGCGCAGCGGTAGTCGGCAAGCAGCGAGGATGGTTCTCCGGTGAGTGCGGTGGGTGTGGCTGTGAGAGAGACGGCGAGCCGGTCGAGGAGAGGGAGGGGATCGGATCGGGGAAGGAGTGGATACGGATGGTGTTTGTGTGGTACCTGTGCTATGTATCCCTGAAACCTTGCTACATTTGTCCGCCAGCGGTATTTCATGGCCCCTACAATGTGGGACCGATACATATTAGCCCTGGCGCACAAGCATAATATGCGCCGGCGTAGGCGTTTTACCCCTGGCGCATAACGACTTTGTTCGTTGGTTGTAAGGCGCGGCCCAACACGGGGGACGCGGCCCACCTTAGCCCCGATGTCCTAAGTGCCAATGCGCCAACGGTAAGACGTATTATCCCTAGCACATAACGGCTCCATTTGTCGGTGGTAAGGCGCGACCAGCACGAGGGACGCAACCCACCTTAGCTCTGGCGTCCTAAGTGCCAATGCGCTAGCGGTAAGCCGTGCTGCTATAAGATTTTCCCTAGTAGTGCATGTGTCATGCCGTGTCCACTCTGAGCCATATGCGCCATGCTCCACATATCCGCCATTGACCCGTACATGCCCGTGTAACCGCGAGGATCAGCTCTGATACCACTTGTAACACCCCGGACTCTCCGTGCCCGGGCTGTCACCATTGGCAGCTTGCCCCACAAATCAACACTAGTCTTTCCTACAGACTTTATCCTCACTCGTGTGCACCTGGGACCCACTTCTTGGTCGGTCACCCATCCTCAAATTTCTCTAGGCCAAGCACACTTAACCTCAGAGTTCTTCTCAAATGAACTCCCGGAAAAGAAGTTACAACTTGTTGATACGGGTGTCATGTCAATCCTATGAGCTCTCAGAAAACAAGTTGCAACTTGTTTATATGGGTGTCATATCAATCCTATTAAGCCATGCATCATGATCTCACAAGTAGGACATGTGAGAATTGTAGGCCGACGTCCACGGCGAATTCGACAACGCAGACGCAACCCAATACGTACTAGAGAAGCACGTCCTCCAATTTTCCCAAGACTTGGCGGCGAGGGAAGCCGCCGGTCGGCAAACCGGAGAGCGACTGCAGCTGGAGTCTGTGGCCATCGAGTGAGGCGGAAGCATCCCTCGAGGAGCACGATGAGCGGGAAGCTAAGGATTCGATGGAGGCCAAGAAGACCACACGGATCGCCGCTGAGGCCTCCGCAGAGGAGGGGCGGCAGTGGCAGGATGCGCGGGAGACGGCGGTGGCCGCTGCCTTGGACCACATCTAGTCATGCCGGTGTAACACCCTCAAATCGGCCCTATGCAAGTTTAGCGCTTCCCGCCAAACCCGCATAGAAACGATTCAAGGACGCCCATCAGGCACTTGCGTGCGGGTGGAAGACGAAGTAATACCATTACACATTAGTCCACGATGGAACCCACAGAACATATATATATATACAACAATGAATCCATGAGTCAAGAATACAGATATACTATACAAAGATTCAAATCACCTTGAAAACGATAGAGCGTCCGACTACGGACAAGATGCAAATGGGGCTAAGAGACCTGAAGAATAACCAATGGCGTCCATAACCCTGCCCAGGCCAAGCCGGAAGGGTAACCCTACTAACGATGTCGATCTCAAACCTGCTAAAACAAAAGGGGTGCCGACAAAGAGCAAAGGAAAAAGAGGAGTGTCGGTACTGAGGCCAGTACACGGCGAGGCTAGAATTCGGCGGCTCTCGCCTACATAGGTATGGTGGACTGAAGCGGCAGCGTAGCATGCACTAAACAACCTATAGAGACTCGATTAATTGTCGGCTATTAGAGAGAGGTAAGAAAGACCTATTCGGAACCAACCTTATACTAACACCAATCATACCCATCCTGGTATTCCCCCTCGAGACCAAACAAGGAAGTCAAACCGAGAAACTCACACAGTTGGCAGTTTTATTCATTCCATTATAGTTGAAGCACTTACTAGTCAGATATAGATAGCATGAGTCATCCTGATAGCATAAGTAGTGGGCAGTTTTAGTTAACCATTCAGTGGTAGTTGTAGTACTTACTAGTCAGATACAATTAGCATGTGACATCCCAAACCCAACAGTTGTTGGCACTTTTATTTCATTCCATTGGAGTTGCGATACTTACTAGGCAAGTATAACATGACACGATACACCCCAGTTCCGCTAGTTGTTGGCACTTATTATCCATTCCATTGTAGTAAAGCTGATTACTAGTCACATATTAAGTCAAATTTATAGCACTATTTTAGTAATGCTTGTCTATGATCGAGATACTGTGCTCCAAGTCGTCCATAACCGCGGACACGGCTTTCAGAAAGATTTACCCTACAGGGGTGCACAAATAGCAACACACACACGATCAATGATACATTGCAAATGTATCTATAATTTTTGATGTTCCATGCTTGGCTTTGTCCACTTTCTTGTGTTTTGTCCACACTTTGGAGTAATTTTCATATGATTTCTTGGACTAACCTATTAACAAGAGCCACAGTGCCAGCTGCCTGTTTTCTGCTGTTTTTGGTTCCAGGAAAGTCAAAAAATGAATACTCTCGGAATTGGACGGGACAAAAGCCAAAGTGCCTATTTTTCCAGAAGACTCCAGGAGCCAGAATACGAGACGGAGGAGGGCCAGGGGCTGGCCACACCCTCCCCCCCTCCCTAGGCGCGGGATGGGCCTGGCCGCGCCAGGGCATGGTGTGGTGTTCCCAGGCACCCCCTCGGTCTCCCTCTTCGCCTATAAGAAGCCTTCTGACCTCAAAACTCAGGGGGTTCAACGTTTTTCCACGAAAAGTTCCGCTGCGCCGCCGCCACCAAAGGGGAGATTCGGGGGACAGAAAGTCTCTGTTCCGGCACCCTGCCGGGACGGGGAAGTGCCCCCGGAGCCATCTCCATCGATCTTCACCATCGCTTCTCCATCGACCATCCATGTTTCCCCCATCTATGAGTGAGTAATCCCCCGATGTAGGCTATGGGGATGGTAGGGATTGGATGAGATCGTTCATGTAATGGCATCAGATTGTTAGGGCATGGTGCCTAGTATCTTTTATTAGTGCTTTATGACTTTGTTGCAACTTGTTGTGCTTAATGCTTGTCACTAGGGCCTGAGTGCCATGATTTCATATCTGAACTTATTATTGATTCATTATGATAGTATTGTTCTTGGTCTTATCTGCAAGTTGTATACACACGTTATTGTCCGGAACCTATGGCCCCGAAGTGACAGAAATCGGGATAACCGGAAGGGAAAGGCTTTAATGTGAGGATCACATGTGTTCACGAAGTGTTAATGCTTTGCTCCGGTGCTCTATTAAAAGGAGCACCTTAATTGCCAGTAGTTCCCTAGAGGCCCCGCTGCAAACGGGCTGGCAGGACAAAAGATGGTGTGCAAGTTCTCATTGCGAGCACGTCTGACTATATATGTAACACATGCCTAGAATTGTCTAGTACTTGGATGCTTTATCTTATTTATCTGCAATTGCCCTATGTTCTGATTGCTATGTGAATTGTCTTGTCCATGCAACGCCCATCCATCCATCCCTATGCCTACCGCACTCGAATCCCACTGTTTACTACTTTTGTTACTACTGTCTTTGCTTTACTACTTCTGTTACTTTGCTATTCCTACTACAAAATTGTTGCTACTGATAAACTGCTGTGAGCAAGATTGTTTCCAGGTGCAGCTGAATTGACAACTCAGTTGTTAAGGCTTATAAATATTCTTTGGCTCCCCTTGTGTCGAATCAATAAATTGGGTTTCACTTCCCTCGAAAATACTACGATACACCCCCTATACATGTGGGTCATCAAGACTATTTTCTGGCGCCGTTGCCGGGGAGCATAGCTTTATTTATCAAGTTCACTTGGAATCACTATTGTTCAAGCTAAGTTTATCTTTCTCCTTGTTTGCTTGTTTCTTTATCAAAAAAATACAAAAAAAGTTAGTTCCTACTCTAGTTGTTATTTTCGTTGGTCTGTTATTGTCTTGCTTTATCATGCTTGTTGGCAATGGTTGGTTTCTTTGAAACTGAAGCTTATTGGCAAGGTGGGTTCACAGAAGATCAAAAATATTATTATAAGGAACACCGCTTGTCACAAAAAGGGAAACACTTATGGGAACAAATTGATAGATTGTATACCATTGCTAGGAACGTGTGCTCTACTTATAATGTTACTTATTGCTGTGATGAGTCTTGTTGCAGAAAGAGGTATAAACACCTCCCTTTTCAATGTGAGTATAGTGATAATGATACCATATCTTACTATGCTAAAGGAATTTATGACTTTTATGATGCGGAACAAATTGAAGAATTTATTGCTTGGAAGGGTGCTTTTGAACTTGCTAGTTTGCTTGAAAATATTGATGATTCACCTTACAAATATGAGGTGTATGGTATAATTAAATTTTGCTTTGATAATTACAAGGATGAAAATGGCTATATTCTTGAATATTTAATAGATGCTTTCCACAAATGGAAGAAACTAATGCCTTGCAGGATCCTATGGAAGAAGAAATCGATGAACCTAAAATCTCATTAGATGAAAAAGAGGAGGAGAGTGATGAACAAAAGGAGGAAGAATGGATTAGCTACCCATGCCAACCTTCTAATGAGAGTAACTCTTTATCCCTTACATTATTTGATTGTCCCCCTCGCTTACTAAAGGAGAATGAATGTTATGTTCCTGAGGTTTCTCTTGAAAATGTTTATAATAAAGCTCTAGTGCATGTAGATCATGAAGAGCATGCTTTATGTGGTAGTTATATTGTTGAGTTTCTTCATGAGGCTACTGAAAATTATTATGAGAGAGGAAAATATGGTTGTGGAAGTTTTCATGGTATTGAAACACCTCTCTATGTGCTGAAAGTTTTGAAGTTACTCTTGTTTTATCTTCCTATGCTTGTCACTTTGTTATTTGCTTACATGATTCCTATGCATAGGAAGTGGGTTAGACTTAAATGTGTTTTGAATTTTCTCCTTGATGCTCTCTTTTAGTTCAACTCATATTTCTTATGAGAGCATCCTCTCAAACTTTTATGCCTGAAGATGATAATATATCTATTATTCTTGGGAGACCTTTTCTTAATACTGCAGGAGCTGTTATTAATTGTAATCATGGGAAGGTGGCCTTCAATGTCAATGACAAGGAACATACTATATATTTCCCCAAGAATATTGATAGGACTTATGGTTTTGAATTCAATTGAACATGTTGAGGGCATTCAAGTTGGGGAAATATATTGTCCCATACCAAGAGAAAAAATTGAAACTATTATGATTGGGACCATTGCTATCAAGGTTGAGGTAACATAATCATTAGTGGAACACAAAGTTTTGTCTCATATGAAATTGTTTTGGTAACAAGACCTGATAAACCTTGTTAACAAAAGGGTTTCATTGAACAAAACAACGTTTTCACTATGATTATTTCTGTTTACTTCTATTCTATCCATTCTAGTTTTTGCTATGCCTAACTTAAAGGCATTAAAGAAAATTACTTATTGGGAGATAACCCAAAAGTTTTAGATGAGTCTTGGAAGTTATTACCTCAGTAATAACCGCCCCTTATCCTTTTTATTTGCTTTTTGTGCCAAGAGTAACATCTAATGAGAGTGAAGTGATGATTGGGAAAGTTGCTGTCCCGAAACAGAATTTTGTGCTTCACCGTAAAAATTCGTGAGAGATCTCTATATGTCGAATTGCGCTGTAATTGTTTGTCATTCTTCCCCAGGTTGTTATCTAACTTTTGTTAGTTCAACACTTTTTGATTTGAGTAACATAAGGTCTTCGAAAAAATTCTTCTTTACTTGCTCGTCTGTTTTGACAGATTTCTGCCATTTTCTGCATTTGCTTCTTGTTGGTTCCTTTTTGAGTTCTTTTGGGTAATTGAGCTTTTTGAGGGAAGTGCTACAGTAGCTAGTGTTCTAATGGAAGTTTATTTGGTGTTAGAACTGAAATTAAAGACTTATTATCTTGAGTGCACTAATGTTGCTAATAAAGATTGTGTGAAGTTTTGTATGAAGGAAAAATTTCAAGTGTATGGAAGGAATGAGTAATGAGATGAAGGATGGACTAAATCTCAAGCTTGGGGATGCCACGCGTGTCACCCCAAGAAATATCCAAGAAGTACAAGCGTCAAAGCTTGGGGATGCCCAAGGCATCCCCTTCTTCATCAATAATCCCAGGTTTCTTCCAAACGCTTCATTTTTATTGTTTCATGCATATTTATGTTGTTCTTGGAGCGTCTTCTTTTTCGTTTTCGTTTTTGGTTTTCATTTGCTTTGTTTGCTTAGTTTTATGAATAAATTGGTTGGACCCCCCTCTTTCATATACTGGTGTTCAAATAGTTTGGTTTGGAAAATAGTAGGAAAGCTCATACTTAAGTGGTAAAGAGAGCTTGTTTTTGACTGTGGCCTATGCTTTGTCATGCCATGCTTGATATTGTTTTGGCTTTATGCTTAGTATTCTTTGCTCTAGCATGACTTGTTATAAACAATTGAGATTGCTTAATGTGCCTTGGATGAATCATGCGTTGTTTTAGCATATTAAAGCATAATATAGTGGTATTCTCCTTTGATGCTTTATTTGGGTTGACTTGGCACATGCTCACACCATGTTATGACTATCCCAAGTCACCATAAGCCTTTATGATCCTTTAGTTTTCAACTTGTAGTATCACTTTATGTTTTGATCAATGATGTTTTGTCGCTCTACATGATTATGGCCATTATTGCTCTCTCGTTTGTCGCTCCCTTACTATTGCTAGCCTTCACTTTCACTGAGTATGTTTTACTCATGTTTCCAACTCCCTAAAACCAAATATTGTCAAAGTGTCCACCATACCTACCTATTAGCATCATTTGCTACCTCCGTGCATATTCAATATGCCTTGTTTTCTTCCGAATAAAATGTTTGCTTCTTATGAGAAAGTTAGTTAGTAAAGCTCTCACGAACTTGATGGCACACTTTATTTTCTTGCACTTAATAATCCTGAACCATTGCGTCCTTCTTTGTTGCGCATATGCTTGCGCTTTATGAGTTGAAGTTAGTAGAACCATGTATCATGGGGACCGCTTTCAACGCTTCATAGGTACTTTGTACCTAGTTGATATCATGTTCTTTTGCTTATGGATCCCAGCGGTGTGAATAAAAGTGGAACTTGTAAGATAATCGAGTTTGTATGTATGTTAGAGAAACGCTTGGGCCGCTAGCCTAATCCATGCCTAATCATGGTGGAAACTTGCAGCATAATCATAATGAGCATTCTATGAAGCATCCTCAATAAAAAATCTATGCACATAGTAAATAAAAAGATCGCCGAGATGCTCACTGTTTGCTTGCCTTGTTATTTTGATTATGGGATAGCTCCCGTGTCATGTGCAAGGGGTACCCCGTTGGCGGTTCTCTATGATACGTATATACTTACAATGACAAGAGCTTACTTGTGAGTGAAGTTGAGTAGCATGAGGATCGGTCTTCGTAAGTAAGGGGCATGAGGCTTCGATTTATAACTTGTCAAGCATATCCTCTTAGTTGTGTCACTTTCACCTTAACCACATTAAAGATGCTTATGATAGGGGCAATGAGAGCTCAAAGCTAACGAGTATCATACTTTCAGCATTTGGAAGCCTTTCAAAATCATTCAAAACCTTTTCCTTTACTTGTTGAGTCTCCATTTATTCTTTGAGCACTTTCTTGAGAGCATAGTGGCCATTCTTAGTTCTATGTGCATTATCCCAAGACTTGTTGATTGATGCATACCTTGATATTGCTTGTTTTAAACTATTTGTATCTAGTCACTCTTGTGAACTTTGAAGGTGTCCTGTGCATTTATGTTTGCTACTCTTTGAGGGACAAGCTGAATACCACTATGCTATGTTTTCTTTATGTGAAACAAACAAACGTCTTGCAAAGCATTGTTATTCATGAATCTTTTATTTGTGCCTTTTCATGTTGCATCATAGTTTCTTTGTCTTATTGCTAGAACTTTGTCTTTCATGTTATGATTGAAGTACTATGATCCTAGCTTTGAATGTTTTACAAATACTTTGATCAAGTCTTTGATGGTGCATGTCACCTCAAACATTATTCTTTCTTTTTATCACTTACCTACTCGAGGACGAGCAGGAGTTAAGCTTGGGGATGTTGATACATTGCAAATGTATCTATACTTTTTGATGTTCCATGCTTGGCTTTGTCCACTTTCTTGTGTTTTGTCCACACTTTGGAGTACTTTTCATATGATTTCTTGGACTAACCTATTAACAAGAGCCATCGTGCCAGCTGCCTGTTTTCTGCTGTTTTTGGTTCCAAGAAAGTCAAAAAATGAATATTCTCGGAATTGGACGGGACAAAAGCCAAAGTGCCTATTTTTCCAGAATACTCCAGGAGCCAGAATACGGGATGGAGGAGGGCCAAGGGATGGCCACACCCTCCCACCCAGGCGCGGGATGGGCCTGGCCGCGCCAGGGCATGGTGTGGTGGCCCCAGGCACCCCCTCGGTCTCCCTCTTCGCCTATAAGAAGCCTTCTGACCTAAAAACTCAGGGGGTTCGACGTTTTTCCACGAAAAGTTCCGCTGCGCCGCCACCACCGAAGGGGAGATTCGGGGGATAGAAAGTCTCTATTCCGGCACCCTGCCGGGATGGGGAAGTTCCCTTGGAGCCATCTCCATCGATCTTCACCATCGCTTCTCCATCGACCATCCATGTTTCCCCCATCTATGAGTGAGTAATCCCCCACTATAGGCTATGGGGATGGTAGGGATTGGATGAGATCATTCATGTAATGGCATCAAATTGTTAGGGCATGGTGCCTAGTATCTTTTATTAGTGCTTTATGACTTTGTTGCGACTTGTTGTACTTAATGCTTGTCACTAGGGCCCGAGTGCCATGATTTCAGATCTGAACTTATTATTGATTCATTATGATAGTATTGTTCTTGGTCTTATCTGCAAGTTGTATACACACGTTATTGTCCGGAACCTATGGCCCCAAAGTGACAGAAATCGGGATAACCGGAAGGGAAAGGCTTTGATGTGAGCATCACATGTGTTCACGAAGTGTTAATGCTTTGCTCTGGTGCTCTATTAAAAGGAGCATCTTAATTGCCAGTAGTTCCCTAGAGGCCCCGCTGCAAACGGGCTGGCAGGACAAAAGATGTTGTGCAAGTTCTCATTGCGAGCACGTATGACTATATATAGAACACATGCCTAGGATTGTCTAGTACTTGGATGCTTTATCTTATTTATCTGCAATTGCCCTATGTTCTGATTGCTCTGTGAATTGTCTTGTCCATACAACGCCCGTCCATCCATCCTTATGCCTACCGCACTCGAATCCCACTGTTTACTGCTTTTGTTACTACTGTCTTTGCTTTACTACTGCTGTTACTTTGCTATTCCTACTACAAAACTGTTGCTACTGATAAAATGTTGTGAGAAAGATTGTTTCCAGGTGCAGCTGAATTGAAAACTCAGTTGTTAAGGCTTATAAATATTCTTTGGCTCCCCTTGTGTCGAATCAATAAATTGGGTTTCACTTCCCTCGAAAATACTGTGATACACCCCCTATACTTGTGGGTCATCAATCAACCTCGGAAAAACCAAATCAAAACCCAACGAGGCTTTCACGACAAAGCAATCACAGGATTCAGAAAACATTTCAGGGGGCCACCCCACTAAGCTACCCACAACAAAGTTGGCCGGCTCCGAGACGGACCCAGGGTTTGTGTAGACGGCCGTAAACGACTGGGCACCCGAAAGTGTGACTGGGCTTGTCGATACAGCGAAAACGTGTCACGATCCAAAACAGTACAGGTGCTCCACGCACAATCGTAAATAAAGCAGTAAAGCATGACATAGGTACATGATAGTAATAAAGCCCCAAACTAGTTTGTGGCCCCAAGAAATAAGAAATGAATCAAGCTCTACCAAAGGGGGATCCATAGGGTCTCCCGGATGTGGATAGTGCGAATAATGAAGGAACATGTATCAAGTACTCGGGGCCTACGGGACACAAGTGGACATGAAAAACCAAATAGCATATATTGCCCACCGGTGCCTCTTTCATTAGTTCTCCCAGCAATTTAATAGTTGTATTTAAAGTCATGATCCTCTCCACCGTAAAGCATATGACAACATTCCAACAACTGTGTGGTACTTCACGACACGGGATCGCACCTGAGAAAGCAAGTACGACTCGCAAGACCATCTATCTATCAAACAACATGCAATAGGATGTGTCCAAGGCAATATAAAGGCTGCACGGAATATATCTGGTACGGAACACTAAAGCATCACGATACGGATAGCAATATATCAACAGGAGGAAATAAAAGACTATAAATGCAAAATAGGTATAAAGAGGGAGAATGCTCGCCTGGGAAACACTGTCGAAGATACATTATCCGAAGGACTTGCCGATACTCGCATCCACTCAACGGCCTAATTCGCGAAGAACAAAACACTAAAAGAAACACCGGATGCAATGTTTAATACTACGACAGAAGATCGGGCATGTTCATGATATGATGCATGACATGGCAAAGGTGCAATGCAATTAGGCAATATTAAGCGGAACCGGGGTCCCAACAATTAATTAGATAGTTCAAGTTGTTTAGACACCCCGCAATTTAAATGTTGATTAACAAGGCAAAACATGGCATCGGTTCACTACGCAAATTTAAATGGAGCCGATATAAGATTAGAATACAGCATATAGTCTCCATATTTAATTATGAGGTGAATCGAAAACATACCCCTAACCCACAAAATATGTATGCATGCATGAACAATTTAATTATGCAACAAGATAGATGTCATTTATAAAATAAGGGTCTCGGACAAGGGAATCACATATAGGGGCGAAGGTCTTGGGGTTCGATGTGGTTCGGGTTCAGTCTTGCCGGGATCGGTCTTCAGACTCTGGGAACAGGGTCTCGGCCATCGGATCCGTGATGAAGTACTTTGTGTTCCGAGAGGTCCAGGTTAGAATCCGGGAAGAAGATCTTGAGAGTCCTTGTTGAAGTTCTTGGGTGACGGTGCCAGACTCGGGTTACGCGCCGATGGCCTTCGGGTGTCATCTCGATACTCATCGAGCTCCTCGATCTTGGTCTTGGTCAGCACCAACTCTAGATCACCACCACATCTTCACGCATCCATCCTGAAGCGTCACCATATCACCACCGACAAGGAGTGTGTGCAGCAACAACAACGGGTGGGCTACACAACAGGGACTGAGCATCCATTGACACGGGGATTGACTTCCGTGGCGTTTTGGGGACGCGCAGATGGCTTCACCGAAACAGGGCGCAGGCGTCCAGCAGGAGCGCATCATGGGGGTAGCAGAAGACTCGCGAGTGGCGGCAGAACTCCAGATTCGGAGCATGGGGTCGGAGCCAAGGCGGCACATCAGGGATGTCCTGGAAGGGGACGCGCAGATGGACACCGGTGCACGGTCAGGTCGATGGCGGACGCGAGACGACGGCCAGAGCGGCGACGCCATGCTTGTATGAATCTTGGAGGCCGGCGAGGTCCTGGCGGGGTGCGCGCAGAGGCGGCACCACGGCGGCGGGGCTCGGGGCATGCTCGCAGCACGTTGCCGGGGTTTAGCATGGAGGCGACGGCTACGGGCAACCGCGGGGAGGCGGGGTCTGCGTGGCTCTGCTCGAGGAGGAGGAGGCAGCCAGCTCCAGGAGGAAGAGGGCGAGGACACGCAGGAAAGCGGCCGACTCCGGCGTGCTGGGGAGGCTTCGAGGGGCACGGGTCAGAGCAGTGGCCACGGGGCGGAGGATCTCGACGAGGAGGGCTCGAGGAAGGGCTCGCAGGCTGGGCGACGACGGCGAACACCAGAGTCACGCGCGGCTGTAGAGAGGAAACTTCCAGGGGCGGGGCGGCCAGCGGGGTCACGGACAATGGAGAAGCGGGACCCGCACGGCTGGCAGAGAGGAAGTAGGGTGGTGGCTGGACCTCTGCCGGATCAAGGCCCAGGCGGCGGCCACTGGGTCGCGCAGGCGGCGGCGGGATTTGGGGAGCAGCGCGCGGCGGTTATCGGGTGTAGGGGAGGAACCCCGGGGTGGGGCGGCGCCTGCGAGAGGAATGGGGATGGGGCGGGGTCGATCGCGTGGTAGTGGGGCCAGGGCGTGGGGATCGGGGTTGTGTCGCTCGCGGGGCTAGCGCCAGGTGGGGCCGGCAGGTGAGTGAGGCACGGAATCGAGCGAGAGCAGGGTGTGCGCGATGGTTGGTGGCCAGGGGCATCGCATCGGGTAGGGCTGGGTCGGTGCGGTGCACACAAGAAAGTGGGGCGCGGGGTGGTCGCAACGCGCGCGAGCTGTAGGCTTGCACCGCGTCAGTGCGGCTGCGCGCGTGTGTGTTAGCGGCTGGCGGGTTAGGATAGGACTAGGGTTTGGTTTAGATTAGGTTTTGGTTGGAGGTGGCTGGCTGGGCTTTTGGGCCTGGCTGGCTGCCTCCTAAAAATAATATAAATTTTATTTATTTATTTAAAAGGCTTTTGTAATCTGTTTTTAGACAAATAAAATATTCGGAAGAGACCGGGGTTTTAATTTGAAATAAAGACAGGGGATATTTAGAAAACAAATATAGGCGTTTAGAATATAGTTTTAGACAAACATATGCATGATGATGACGATGCTCAAATGCAATGTGGCATTATGACATGAGCATGCAGTCATGATGATGCACAAAACAAAAACAACACGCGATTTTCTAGTAGTGGTTTTAGCGGGGTGCTACAATTCGTCACCACTAACAATGGATCTCGCCCTCGAGATCCGCCTCATGGTACGGGGAAGAAGGCTGATGAGCTGGATCTCCTCGCTTCGTGTAGATCCTCGCGACACCACTAAGAAGAGTTCTTTCTCCATCTTGAAATTATCGACACCACCAATAAGCGATCGTTGCTCACGTTCGTCGAGAGAACACTCCGTAGAAACAAAGGCAAAGAAAGAGGTCACAAGGATACCTCTAACTTCAGTGGGATGAGTAATTGCAGATCCATCGATTCAATGTACAAGAGCGAATGATAAGAGTAGTCGGATGGGGATCAGTCCATCGCGCACCCAAAGCATTACTCTGTACATGAATAGATGAATTATGCAACCAACTCTCGAATTTAGACTGAAGATCTTGACGAGCGATGTTCGAAAAACTTCGGAAACCGAGGGGTGATGCAGGCTCTTCATCGGATCTAACGCAGAAGACATCGTCGCATTGGGAAAACACCGGAAGATACAAAAGAAAGATGTCAGTGGATTTTGATCCACCGAATGGTACAACAGATGAAGGGTTACTCAGATAACACGGAGACCGGATGTGGAAACACCATTGCAAGAGAAAGGAATCGAAACCTGAAGGTACAACGGAAACCCAACCACGAGAAATCCTGGACTCGAAGAAAGGTAAGAGAACAGATTCAAAACACGCGAAGGTAAGAGGAGAATAGCATAGAGGTAAGGAGTAAAAATAGAACTAATCAAATCTATCCAACCGATTTGTTAAAATAGTTTTGACACTCTACAACGGTCGTTAGCTAGGTTATCCTACAGGCTGGACCAGTGGCGCATCGCAACTGCTGAGCTCTGATACCACTTTGTAACACCCTCAAATCGGCCCTATGCAAGTTTTAGCGCTTCCCGCCAAACCCGCATAGAAACGATTCAAGGACGCCCACCAGGCACTTGCGTGCGGGTGGAAGACGAAGTAATACCATTACACATTAGTCCACGATGGAACCCACAGAACATATATATACAACAACGACTCCATGAGTCAAGAATACAGATATACTATACAAAGATTCAAATCACCTTAAAAACGATAGAGCGTCCGACTACGGACAAGATGCAAATGGGGCTAAGAGCCCTGAAGAATAACCAATGGCGTCCATAACCCTGCCCATGCCAAGCCGGAAGGGTAACCCTGCTAACGACGTCGATCTCAAACCTGCTAAAACAAAAGGGGTGCCGACAAAGAGCAAAGGAAAAAGAGGAGCGTCAGTACTGAGGCCAGTACACGGCGAGGCTAGAATTCGGCGGCTCTCGCCTACATAGGTATGGTGGACTGAAGCGGCAGCGCAGCATGCACTAAACAATCTATAGAGACTCGATTAACTGTCGGCTATTAGAGAGGGGAAAGAAAGACCTATTCGGAACCAACCTTATACTAACACCAATCATACCCATCCTGGTATTCCCCCTCGAGACCAAACGAGGAAGTCAAACCGAGAAACTCACACAGTTGGCAGTTTTATTCATTCCATTATAGTTGAAGCACTTACTAGTCAGATATAGATAGCATGAGTCATCCTGATAGCATAAGTAGTGGGCAGTTTTAGTTAACCATTCAGTGGTAGTTGTAGTACTTACTAGTCAGATACAATTAGCATGTGACATCCCAAACCCAACAGTTGTTGGCACTTTTATTTCATTCCATTGGAGTTGCGATACTTACTAGGCAGGTATAACATGACACGATACACCCCAGTTCCGCCAGTTGTTGGCACTTATTATCCATTCCATTGTAGTAAAGCTGACTACTAGTCACATATTAAGTCAAATTTATAGCACTACTTTAGTTATGCTTGTCTATGATCGAGATAATGTGCTCCAAGTCGTCCATAACCGCGGACACGGCTTTCAGAAAGATTTACCCTGCAGGGGTGCACAAATAGCAACACACACACGATCAACCTCGGAAAAACCAAATCAAAACCCAACGAGGCTTTCACAACAAAGCAATCACAGGATTCAGAAAACATTTCAGGGGGCCACCCCACTAAGCTACCCGCAACGAAGTTGGCCGGCTCCGAGACGGACCCAGGGTTTGTGTAGACGGCGGTAAATGACTGGAAACCCGAAAGTGTGACTAGGCTTGTCGATACAGCGAAAACGTGTCACGATCCAAAACAGTACAGGTGCTCCACGCACAATCGTAAATAAAGCAGTAAAGAATGACATAGGTACATGATAGTAATAAAGCACCAAACTAGTTTGTGGCCCCAAGAAATAAGAAATGAATCAAGCTCTGGCTAAGGGCATCCATAGGGTCTCCCGGATGTGGATAGTGCGAATAATCAAGGAACAGGTATCAAGTACTCAGGGCCTACGGGTCACAAGTGGACATGAAAAACCAAATAGCATATATTGCCCACCGGTGCCTCTTTCATTAGTTGTCCCAGCAATTTAATAGTTGTATTTAAAGTCATGATCCTCTCCACCGTAAAGCATACGACAACATTCCAACAACTGTGTGGTACTTCACGACACGGGATCGCACCTGAGCAAGTGATTACGACTCGCAAGACCATCTATCTATCAAACAACAGCCAATAGGATATGTCCAAGGCAATATAAAGGCTGCACGGAATATATCTGGTACGAAACACTAAAGCATCGCGACACGGATAGCAATAGATCAACAGGAGAAAATAAAAACTACAAATGCAAAATAGGTAGAAAGAGGGAGAATGCTGGCCTGGGAAACACTTTCGAAGATACATTATCCGAAGGACTTGCCGATACTCGCATCCACTCAACGGCCTAATCCGCGAAGAACAAAACACTAAAAGAAACACCGGATGCACTTTTTAATACTATGGCAGAAGATCGGGCATGTTCATGATATGATGCATGACATGGCAAAGGTGCAATGCAATTAGGCAATATTAAGCAGAACCGGGGTCCCAACAATTAATTAGATTGTTCAAGTTGTTTAGATACCTCGCAATTTAAATGTTGATTAACAAGGCAAAACATGGCATCGGTTCACTACCCAAATTTAAATGGAGCCGATATAAGATTAGAATACCGCATATAGTCTCCATATTTAATTATGAGGTGAATCGACAACATACCCCTAACCCACAAAATATGTATGCATGCATGAACAATTTAATTATGCAACAAGATAGATGTCATTTATAAAATAAGGGTCTCGGAAAAGGGAATCACGTATAGGGGCGAAGGTCTTGGGGTTCGATGTGGTTCGGGTTCGGTCTCGCCGGGATCGGTCTTCGGACTCCCGGAATGGGGTCTCGGCCATCGGTTGCGTGATGAAGTACTTTGCGTTCCAAGAGGTCCAGGTTAGAATCCGGGAAGAAGATCTATCTTGAGGGTCCTTGTTGAAGTTCTCGGGTGATGGTGCCGGACTCAGGTTACGCGCCGATGGCCTCCGGGTGTCATCTCGAAACTCATCGAGCTCCTCGATCTTGATCTTGGTCAGCACCAACTCTAGATCACCACCACATCTTCACGCATCCATCCTGAAGCGTCACCTTATCACCACCGCCAAGGAGTGTGTGCAACAACAACAGGTGGGCTACACAACATGGACTGAGCATCCATTGACACGGGGATTGACTTCCGGGGCGTTTTGGGGACGCACACATGGCTTCACCGAAACAGGGCGCAGGCGTTCAGCAGGAGCGCATCATGGGGTAGCAGAAGACTCGCGAGTGGCGACATAACTCTAGAGGCGGAGCATGGGGTCAGAGCCAAGGCGGCACATCAGGGATGTCCTGGAACGGGACGCGCAGGTGGACGCCGGTGCACGGTGAGGTCGATGGCGGACGCGAGACGACAGCCAGAGCTGCGACGCCATGCTTCTACGACTCTTGGAGGCCGACGAGGTCCTGGCGGGGTGCGCGCAGAGGCGGCGCCATGGCAGCGGGGCTCGGGGCATGCTCGTAGCGCATTGCCGGGGTTCAGCACGGAGGCGACGGCTACGGGCGACCGCGGGGAGGCGGGGTCTGCGCTGCTCTGCTCGAGGAGGAGGAGGAGGCAGCCAGCTCCAGGAGGAAGAGGGCGAGGACACGCAGGAAAGCGGCCGACTCCGGCGTGCTGGGGAGGCTTCGAGGGGCACGGGTCGGAGCAGCAGCCACGGGGCGGAGGAGCTCGACGGGGAGGGCTCGCAGGACGGGCGACGACGGCGAACACCGGAGTCGCGCGCGACTGTAGAGAGGAAACTTCCAGGGGCGAGGCGGCCAGCGGGGTCGCGGACGATGGAGAAGCGGGACCCGCACGGCCGGCATAGAGGAAGGAGGGTGGTGGCTGGAGCTCCGCCGGATCAAGGCCCAGGCGGCGGCCACTGGGTCACGCAGGCGGCGGCGGGATTTGGGGAGCAGCGCGCGACGGTTATCGGGTCTAGGGGAGGAACCCCGGGGTGGGGCGGCGCCTGCGAGAGGAATGGGGATGGGGCGGGGTCGGTCGCGTGGTGGTGGGGCCAGGGCGTGGGGATCGGGGTTGTGTCGCTCGCGGGGCTAGCGCCAGGTGGGGCCGGCAGGTGAGTGAGGCACGGAATCGAGCGAGAGCGGGGTGTGCACGATGGTTGGTGGCCAGGGGCATCGCGTCGGGTGGGGCTGGGTCGGTGCGGTGCACGCAAGCAGGTGGGCGCGGGGTGGTCGCAACGCGCGCGAGCTGTAGGCTTGCACCGCGTCAGTGCGGCTGCGCGCGTGTGTGTTAGCGGCTGGCGGGTTACGATAGGACTAGGGTTTGGTTTAGATTAGGTTTTTGTTGGAGGTGGCCGGCTGGGCTTTTGGGCATGGCTGGCTGCCTCCTAAAAATAATATAAATTTTATTTATTTATTTAAAAGGCTTTTGTAATCTGTTTTTAGACAAATAAAATATCCGGAAGAGACCAGGGTTTTAATTTGAAATAAAGACAGAGGATATTTAGAAAAAAATATATATGCTTTTAGAATATAGTTTTAGACAAACATATGCATGATGATAACGATGCTCAAATGCAAAGTGGCATTATGACATGAGCATGCAGTCATGATGATGCATAAAACAAAAACAACACGCGATATTCTAGTAGTGGTTTTAGCGGGGTGCTATAGCCGGTACCGGGGCAGCGAGACCGCCATCAATACATTCGCCCACAGGAAGGTCGAGGCGGTGGCCTTTCGTGCGATGGTGGCGTCTCCAACCTTTTTGGGAGATTAGGACGTCTAGCGTATCCAACCTTTGCAAATTCTCATAAAATATGAGAACAAGTATTTTGCCAAATTATACTCTATCATATTGCAACCTAAATATTGTTTCATATATCACAATATCTTTCACACATGATGTTCTTTCAAACAATTCTTCCAGCTCCTAGATAACTTCGATATTAAAACAACTTTTGAATATCAAGAATCATGGAGGCAAATATGATACTTTAGATACTAACACTGCAATTGTTACGTTTATTTAATACTACTTATTAAACTTCATGAAGTAAATAGAGTTTGCTGAAAGTTTGCAATAGGACTTCTAAACTTTAAATTGACAGTTAAAACAATACGATATCAGTTCGTAAAGTAAATATCCAGAATTCTATAGTTCTATTATCCCAATTAAGACTAAGCATAAGGTAGCAAACAGATGCCATGAACTATAACAAACTATGCAAATTCGTTTCGATTTAAGTTATGATAAATTGAGTTCAACTTTAATCATATTACTACATGAACTCCCACTCAAAAACGACATCCCTCGTGTCTTTTTGGTGATTACATAAACCAGATCCACTACACTAAGTCCGATCATCACGTGAGTCGGTGTAGCTTCAAAGACGAGCATCTATACGGGCATCATATCAACCATATGACTCATCTTAACCTTTCGGTCCGTATTCCAAGGCCATGTCCATACATGCTAAGATTGCTAAGTAAGAACCTTAATACTCGCTTGTGTAAAACTGTTTTACACCCGTTGTATGAAAGCATAGAGTCAAAAATATCTGGTTATCACGTGATGTCTTGAAATGACGAACTTCCTTAACTGTGCATATTTAAGGAAGAACACATTTTATCTTGATATTTTAAATGAGGAATCATCTTATAATGCTACTAAAATGCTAAACAAGCAATATAAGATGCAAACAAACATCATATGCAAAAAAGTGACATGTTATGGTTCTTGCACTTGATCACTATCTTGTGCATCGTGGTATGATCTTTATCATTCCTATATGTGTAAGGCCAAGGTCTATAGAACTTACACTTTGATATGTTATAATTTCTAAGAGTATCAACTATACTTCACATTATAATATTACCATATCACGACACTCGCCCAACAACAATCTAAACTAGACGCCTCTAATTTATCAATTGTAAGTTTTACATGGCTTAGGGCTTTTAAGGATAGTACCATTCATACCAACGAACATGGAACCACAGCGATGATAATCAAATTATTAGCAACTCATTGTAAATCAAATATTAACTATAGTAGGAGAGACAGACACCCGCTAGCCACTTATGCAAAACTAGTTGTATATCAAGCGTGGAACAAGTCTTATGTGCGAGGACATGTAAAGTTAGTCTCGGCCGCTTCATTCTACTATGTCATCAATATCCAAAATACATAGAAGATGCAATAAAATGATCATCAACGCCCACATACTCATATGTGTTCTACTCGTGCAAAGCATCTACGCATAGATCCAGCTCTGATACCACTGTTAGTTTCGCAGCATAAAAAACAAAAATTTCCTATGATGGGAACTTCTAAGCACCAAGATCTTTCTACCTAGATACAAGCAACAAATGGATATATCCATAGAGAACATATCCTTGAAGAGAGACAAAGTGTTACGAGGTTGTACTCATAGATGATGTAGTCGTACACTTGCCGATCTAAAGATTGTGATGAAGTCTAGCGAGTCCAGCAGGTCCAGCACCAGTAAGTCCAGCAGGTCCAGCACCAGCAAGTCCAGCACCGCAAAGCAGCGGTGTATCCGTGATCGCACGAACGTCCGGTACCCCGACAATCTCCGCGTCCTCGCTCTAGCGATGCAGCGGAAACATCAACCCCTTTCCAGATAAAGCCACCAAAAACATGTATCTCGCTAATCCGAAACCATGGGGAATAATTTCTAGAGGGGGGAGAGAGATCATTCACGAGAAGGTGTGAGAGTGGAGGAGGAGAGGGCTCCCTTTATACGAGGAGGAGGCAGCCCCATGGCTCCATGCGCATGGGCATGGTGTGCCCCCACCTCTCCCTCCATAATGGTCAGTGGAGCTTTTACTCGGCCCGTTCCAATTAATTTTATCTCCACTCAAAATTGCATTAATTTTTCACCAAATTTAATGCAAACTCTCATTCAATAAAACTATTTTATTTATTTTATTCAGAATTTTGTTAATTACTTTAATTAACAAACATTCACATAAAACCCCTGCAATATTTTAATATCATATGCAGAACCAGTTTCAACAATTTCACCTGAAACAATTCCGGTTTTCATCGAAATGATTCCAGCGCTTTCTTAATCTTTATCTGAAACACATTTGCTCCTAAATGGGGTCGGTATCTCTTAAGCGTGTCACCCAACGGTTCACGAATAATGCAGACATGATCAAGACCCCTCTCCGATCAATAATCAATAGCGGGATCTAGAGATCCGTACTGACTCCCACACATTTAACGATAACTATAGCGATCGTGTGAACCTTTAATGTCGTAACTAAATCCCTTTGTCTCGCAATATATTACATGTCCGAGTTTCGATCATCGGTATCTCCATACCTAGTTTGATCTTGTTACCGATATGCACTCTTTTCTCGTTCTCATGATATAACATTTTAGTGATCACATCATTTACTTGCAAGCTATCTCAATGTATATCACTGAGAGGGTTCAAAGTATAACTATCCGTCATTAGGATGGACAAATCCTACTCTGGATCCATGAGCCTCTACATAACACCTTCGGAGTATCTGAACCCACATTTATTGTTACCCGGTTACGATGTGACATTTGATATTATCAAGTTACTCTTCCAGTGTTAGTGATTGACATGATCTCATGGTTTAAGGACTAGAATTACTTTGTATGATGTTATAGCAATTTAAACACAATGACTTTGATCGTATTGCTATACTTCGGATGAATGTTCATCACATCATTCCACCAATGTTGTAACCTCGTTATTAACAATATCCAATGTCTATGATCAGGAAACCTTCATCTTGTT
Organism: Avena eriantha; assembly: GCA_910589775.1. Taxonomy (NCBI): domain Eukaryota; kingdom Viridiplantae; phylum Streptophyta; class Magnoliopsida; order Poales; family Poaceae; genus Avena; species Avena eriantha. Next base: position 492,987,845 of record OU342740.1, read on the forward strand.
AATCAACGAGCTAGTTTATATGAGAGGCATTACTAGGAACTTTGTATTTTGTTTATCAAACACACATGTATTAACATTTCCAATAAATACAATTATAGCATGCGAAATAAATATTTATCATAAATATGAAATAAGATAATAACCATTTTATTATTGTCACGTTCCCTTTACCATATCCAGATCGTTCCAATGTTCATGTGAGTGCTCAGCACAAATCTCCACGCCTCTTTTCCTCCGCGCGCGCCGCCGTTGCTCAGAGCGTCCCCGCGGACGCGCCGTCCTCTTGCTGGCCCAGTATCCGTCCCGCCTCGAGCTCCGCAGCTGCCCCTTATCGTGCCGCCCTCTTTGAAGCCGGAACCGGAGCTTCCGCCGATGCCCATCTGACATCTCCGTCTCCAACCGCCGCTCACCGCAGCCTTCACGGATGACAACGTCCCCCGAAGGTTCGCGTCCCGCAACGGCCGCACCCCCTGGCTGCCTTCTTCCCCGACGTACACCTCCAAGCCTGCAGCTGCTGCCTCCCGAAGCCACGCCAAGCCTGCAGCCCCAAGGTGAGCTCGCCAAGTCTGCAGATGTAAGCATAGTAGGATAGTTATGGACGATTGTGGGATATACTCTTAGATTAGTATTGCAAATTGCTTGCAACCATTTTACAGTTGAGATTTATTGGTACTGGCAATGATGCTCATGCATCACTGTGAACACCGATTGCTATTGGCAAACCTGTGCATGTATTTCTAGGGATAGTGGTTCATTGTCTGTTTGTAATGAATTAAATTGAGCCTTTGCCATTGCTTGGCCATCTCTTCCATTCTATGGGTACCAAGCAAAAGTATGTTAGCTTACTTATACTTGGTTGGTTTCTTCATTTGGTCTTTAAAAGATATCGTTCAGTAAACAGTATTCTTATCTTGTTGGCCATTTTCCAGTCTCTTTTGTTGGAAATACTATTGAACCCCGCAGTGGTTGTTAAAAATAATATCAGGATATGGAGGTTGAAATGCTTAATTTTCCTCCGAAACCGCAGAGTCCTAGTCTCTTTTGCAATTGATGATTAAAGTCCATTTTCACTCGGTTTTGGAAGTTACTTTTACTCTTTGCCTTATGGAAGTTCATTGTCAGACAGGTAGATACATTCATGTTCCGACCAAAGAAACATTTCCTTTAAGTATTCCTTGCTTAGGTTGTGAATGAAGATGATACTAATTATCAGTAGATGTGTTTATGTATAGAAGGTTCAGTACATGTATGTTCATAGGCTAATAATCTGTCCCTCTGTTTGGCAACTTTAGCAGGAGTTTTCCTTGTAATTGGGTTCTGATGGAGTATTCCGACTTTGGGCCGATTAAATGGGAGAAATTCCTTCATGGGACTTCAGTACTACGACTCTAATGAACTGCCAGATGTCTACTGTTCTCTCATTTAAGGTCTGGCATCTTCCAGTACAGCAGCTTCAATCAAATGAGCCTTAACTCGCCACAGCAGGTTTCAGTATCACTTAGAATTGCACACACCGCTGTCCAAGCTGGGAGCTTTTACTAGTCAGGATGAATGCCTGCACAAGACAGCATTAATGGGGTGCTTATGAGCCCAATTTCTGGAGACTTAGAATTGCGTATATGCGTGGTATGAGCTGCGAAATCTTAGCTGGCCGGTATCTTTCATCAAAAGTGGCCTGACCTCCCCCCCATTCAAGTCCTGCCCACAAGATAAAACAGTGCTTCATTTATGCCCGTTATTAATTTTGGTTAGTTAGCTGCATTGCTTTTCTTCATTCTTACGCACCATAGGTTCCTGCAAGCAAGTATTAATTGTAGTTGCAGTATTTTATTTTTCAGTATACTTTTTTAAAATAGTTCCTTTTAATGGTTCAACAGGAAAGAAAACTCATTATTTTTTCAGACATAAAGAGAGATACTGACAGAGGGAGCGTGTGTATTAAATTTTTGAAAGGAAAAATAAAATGAGGTTGAGGTCATGTTGCTTTTTCTAAGGATTGTTGTCATGAGAATTCATTCACCTAATCTGATGATCCTGTAGGATCAAACATACGTAAATATGGGAAACCTGTAAAATTCCAATTGAAAATCCTATGATTCAAAGAGGCCCTAAATAATTTTTGAATGTAAGTTTTCACATTGAAGCCTTGCCTTGACTATGAATATGGATAGGTGGATCTCGTTTCATGAAGTTTCTGGAGGTTAGATGCATCTAATATCGATCCGTTGGAAGAGGGAAAAGGGGAAATTATCGGAAACGTGTAAAGATGGCGTTTTGACCAATGGATGTGTGGGCACCCATGGCACCCGATCCGAATTGGTTAGGTAGAGTCGTCGTTTTCGGTCATTGGCATACCCATGGGTTACCTGACTAGTCATGGTTAGAGGCGTGACTGTGGGTTATCCGTTTGTTGATTAATATTAGTAAGTAAATAACGTTTTACCCAAGGGGCATGGTTATCATGATGTTTCGGTCTGATTATAGAAACATGGGTAGTGCCATGCACAGGTGATGGCATGGGTTTGATAATGACCAACAAGATGAAACTCACATGATTGCCACATTTACAAATCTCTTTGTGCATACAAGATTAACTGGAAATAACACCACAGGTGCACAGCGATCCAGTACTCTCTCTGTTTTCCTTTTGGAGATATGGAATTTTTGGAACTCATTCGCTGTGGGACTTTAACTGCTCCACAAGATAGCAATAGTAGTGGCTATCTTGTTACTACGTACTTTTTTATTCAATCTATTTGACCTCTAAATAAGAATTGCCCACTAGATAAAACACATGAAATATGTTCTTACATGTTTTACCTATATAGAAGTATACTTAATTTGAAGCAGTCTAATAAAGGTGTTACTTTTACAATAAATTTGTACTACACTGTTGAGACATCATGAAAGCACACCGATAAATAATACTCCCTCCGACCCAAATTAATTGATTTGGATTTGTCTAGATTCGGATGTATCTAGACATGTTTTAGTGCTAGATACATCCGAATGTAGACAAATCCAAGTCAATTAATTTGGATCGGAGGGAGTACTTAATTTCATTGATTCACACTGTTCTAGTCCAGCTACTCCTGAAAAACATCACTATCTATTTCAGGCAAAGTCCAACAAGTAATAAGTACTCCCTCTGTTTCAAAATATAAGATGTTTTAGTTTTGTGAAAGGAGTATATCTAGACCTCTTTTAGTGTGTAGGTCACTCCAAACCTAGATGAGCCTACACACTAAAAGGTGTCTAGATACACTCTTTTCATAAAGCCGAAACATCTTATATTTTGAAACGGAGGGAGTATTAACTAATAACCTGCTTATTTGCTTTTTTTATTAATTTCCCATGAAGTGTCAGTGCTCGTATTCTGTAGATGTAATGATATTTTAAGCATTCGCCCATAATTTATTTCTCAGTAGTGGTAAAGTTCTGTCCATGTCACTTTAGGGAGTCTTGTATCATTAGCAGCTGTTGTTTAAGAGATTTGTAATGGAGAAACGTTTTCTATGACCGGTATTGTTTACCAATTGGTTTATCAAGGATTCAAGAAACAGAATAATATCACTAGAGCAATTTTGTATAAGGAGTGAGGCTAGCTCACTTGGTTGGGTAGTGGATATACAACCCCATCATCTGGGTTCAAGTTGTCAAAGACACGACGAGTTCCTATTCATTTGAAAAAAAATCTTTGGGGGCTTCCTCACCGCTTTTCTGAAAAGAGAGCATTGCATGTACTTAAAATTCCAAAGAATTTCACGTTAAAATTAGCATCCACTTAAACTCTTGGTTTTCCCATCCTTTGGTGCAAGCAGTCCAATCCAATCCAATCCAATCCAATCCAAAATGCTAGTACTAGTTATGACTTATTATGAGCCTTTTTGTACATTTCAATCATCTGTTATATTTATTTTGCTGTGATAGTTATATTTTTATTTCATGTGCTGTGCTTACAAACTGGTCCTGTGCAGAAAAACAGCTAGGAAAAGTAAATCAAGTCCGGCGAGACAGCAGAGGAAGCAAAAAAAAATTGAAGTCCTTAGCTGTTGCTGCATTCAAGTGATGGCCATGCCGTCCCCTCTTTCCTCCCCAGGGCGTAGCACTATATATAGCAGGTCGCCCCATTCCCCCTCACCACAAACACAGCTCCTCTCTTCCTGTGCGGGCTCACCGTTGCACAGTATCCATCCATGAGCATATAGGTGCAGTAACACCATCAGTACGTGTTGCACCAGCTGATCTAGCTCGGCTAGGTAGGGAGTAGGCACGTAGGTAGCCAGCCAGGGCAGGAACTGATCCATCCATTCCATGGCAAGCACGGTGGACTCGCCGACGAGCTCGTGCGTGTCGTCGGACACGGAGGAGGAGGCCGCGGTGGTGGCGAAGCCGATGGTGGTGGTGGGGTGCCCGCAGTGCCTCATGTACGTGATGCTCTCGGAGGCGGCGGAGGAGCAGCCCAGGTGCCCCCGGTGCAAGAGCCCCGTGCTGCTGCACTTCCTCCACGGCGCCACTGCCGCTGCCGCGGGCGCCAGCATGAACAGGCAGGTCAGCAAGAGCTAGCCAAGCTGCTGCTTGATTGCTAGTACTTGCTGACCAGCCGCTAGCTTCTCCTCTCGTCGATTTCCTCCATGATGTTCTAACGCGTGTGTTTTGCTGCACTCTGTAATCCTCCTTTTGTTGACGATGATCTCAGTTCGAGTAGGTGTCCATGGATCAGGTTTAATTTGCCAGTATCATTCTGTTCAAGCTCAAGCAGGAGCTGGCTTCCATTACCAAAATCTTCTACAGTACTACTTCCTGGTGCAATTTGTGTAGCTTATTGGTCGATATGCCGTCAGTGCATTCTCGGTAAGCAGTGTGTGCTGTCTGTCCTTTTCCAAACTTTTAGATGTATGCACGTGTTGTTGATTCGTGAAGAAGATCCATGTCCATCAGTGTTTACTCTGCTCCTTTTGGTTTGCAATGTAGTACTAGTACCGTGCGAGTAGGGGCTCTTCTCGCTCGTCTCTTAATTGAGTACTATCATAATCATGTGGACGATTGTGTTGCATGACTACTCCCTACTTTAATTGAATTTTATTAAAGATGGGTTCGTGGCCGATCAACCCCCAGCTAGCTACAGCAGCATAGCCCGGATGGTGACTGGAAAAGATCAAAGTAAAGAGGGGATCCGCGACTTATTATGATGGGTGGATGCATGGATCAATCGACCGCTCATGGAAAACCTGTGCCCGTTTTAATTGGGGATACTATACGAGTATAGCAGGTGGAATAAATACGGGCAATAATTAGGAGCAGTTGAGGGGAGGAATCGGGCTTTAGCACGTACGATGGCAGGGTACCCATTACTCGCATTACTAGCATATATACTAGGCGGCTAAAACCCATCAAAAGTACAAGTATATGAGATAAAAATTATTTCATCCGTGTTGCAAATTTATCTAAATCCGGATGTATATATAATAGTGTGCATCCAAATTTAGACAAATCTATTCGAAAAAAATAGACAAATCTGCCTTCTCAGGACGGATGGAGTATAAAAATGATCCATGTGTATGTAATGGGAAAATATCAAGCGCATCGGGTAGAGCAGGTTAGGATATGGGATTGTAGAATACATCCTCTTACCCATGTACATGTCCCAAATTTGACAAGTGAGGCTTTTGTAATATTCTAACATACTTATTTTTTCCCTTAATCATATATTGATTGTTGTTAGTTAGGACGAACCTCACGCTTCCTAATCTCATTATCGTTGGTAGGTTAGTTAGGTCACTTCATCTCTTGTACTCAATGTTTCTTAAGTGATCACATCTAGATTCTTGAGCGATCAATATTGCTTTTGCTATTTCTCATCTCCTGATTACAACTACTTTTTGCTTAATATGATATGGTGTGAGTACGGGTATTTTTACACATGGGTTCCCATTTATCTTGCCGGGTGACGGGTATGGGAAAACCTTGTACCCATTGGCGGGTATGGGTACAAGTGACGGGTAAGATCGGAGGAGATGGGTAAGGTATGGGGTAGATATATCCGTACCCATACCCTGCAGCTCTGAACCCTACGCACGCCGGACGTCTTATCTAGTGTTCTCAAAGGAGACACATATATATCATTTTTTTTCTGAACGGTGAGAGGGTCTAGAAGACCCCAGAAGTTGCATATAGTAACACGAGGCAGGTACAAGATAACATGAGCTCTTTTACATCGAGCACCCTAGCCAGGCTAGAAAAGATAGAAAAGGGCCTCCAATATGCAAAAAGCACCCTAGGACTAAAAGGTAAAAAGCAACCGAGTCCCAGAGAGCCTCTACCACCAAACTCCGGCGACCTCCAGCCAACAACGAGGTAAGGGTCTCTTGCTCGTGATGCCCATCGAACCAGAGAGGAAACGAAACCGCCAGCCCTCCCGCACCCGGTGGGGACGAACCACTTGCCAAGAACGGGAGGTCGAGCACCAGCCCCGCGCTTCAGAAAAGGGCCTCCCATGGAGGTTGGATCCCGAGGCCGCCTTTCGGCTAGAACGGGCAGCAGCCCGACAACCCATCTGCTGCCGATTGACCACTGCGAGGAAGATCTTGAGGATGCAGCTTCCACCGTCTTCAGCTTCGTCTTCCGCATCGAGGCGCCTAACCTCCAATCCCTCGCCACCGCGGCCGGCCGAAAGAAGGAGAGGAGACTCGACGTCGAACACGCCGCCGAAGAACCAACGAGCTTTATTGACAAGCCGCCGAAAAACAGCCCCCAACTGCAAGCTCCATCCACTAAAGCTAGAAGAAGGGGGGTAGCAGGCAACCTCCCGACGCTGCTCACACACGCCGCGGAGTAACTCGGAGGCAAGCCTCCCTGCTGCCGCTCGCCCGACACCAACCCCCTTCCCCCTGCCGCCACGGTTGGCCAGAGGGGAGACGGAACCAAGACGCAGTTGCAGAGAGGAAGCACCCAAAGGGGGGCAAAGAGCAGACTGACGAGAGGCGCCCCCAGATCTTTCCCCGCCACCACGGCCGACCGAAGAAGGGGGGCAACCAGGCAGCCGAGCAAGCCCCAACACGGGCCTTATTCAGAGGCTCCAAGAATCTCCCTCCACCGAGCAGGGGAGAAGAGAACTCGGCATCGGCGGCCATGGCCCGAAGAGCACGCCGAGCACCTCGCGGCACGAAGCCAAACGCCGGCATCGAGCTGAAACCAGCAGCAAAACTGTACACGGAGCCTCCGACGCCGCTCCTCCACCTTCCACCACCGACGGCGCCGGCGGGGAAGGCTTCAGATTGGCCCGGAGCAAGCGGCGGCGGTGCGTGGGACTGTAGCAGGGGGAGAGGGAAGGGATAAGGCTCGGTTTTCTAATCTTTTCCCAGTATATATATATCATATGAGGACAAGCAATCACATTACGACAAGGAGATTTGGTAGCGCGGTTCATTGATCAACGTCTACATCTGCGGGGCATGCTTAATTGCGCTCCTCAAGTACTGTAACATAGTAGAACCGACGACAAGCCCGCCGAGGTCACATACGCATGAGATCTACAACGCCCCTCCGGTGGGGTAGCCCCTGCCATGGGCATCAGATAGTCCCGACCTATAATTTGTGTCTAGTCTATTATAGCTACTCCAGGTGCCTTTATATATTAGGCCAGGTTACACGTGTTCGACTTAAACCTAACATTCCGTTAATTAGGAGTCCAACTATAAGCAAAGACGCACACATATTCGACACATATTCAACACCTACCATCCTCCTTACCCCAAGGGACACGGTGAAATGACTCCAATGAACTCTAATTAGCAAGCAAAAAAACTTATACTAATTAAAATTCTAGTTTTGTTCTAAGTCAAACTATTACAGTAAATTTAACCGGATGTAAATAATATGCCAATATCTACAATGTCAAGTCCATATAGGATGAAAAATTATTTTATGATGGATTTAGTAGAACTATATTAATGTTGTAGATTGTGATATAACTTTTGTCAAACTTAAAGTAGTTTTATTTTCAACAGCGAGAGTGAAAAGATACAAATTTGTGTCTTGCGTAGATTTAGTAGAACTATATTAATGTTGTAGATTGTGATATAATTTTTGTCCAACTTAAAATAGTTTTATTTTCAATAGCGAGAGTGAAAAGATACAAATTTGTGTCTTGCGTATGTAAAATTCCATAATAATTGTTTTGTCTCCTAGATAAGATCATAAAAATCTAATCATTTTTCTCCCACCAAAAATATATATATTAAGGGCACGCCTAGCTCTATATCGGTCTAGGTAGGTCTTCCACAAATCTCTATGTTTTCCTTTCCATGGTTTTTCCATGTGTAACTAAAAGCCCAGTTGAAATTTGACACGGGAAAATCAAATAAAAAAACATACATAGAATTTAAAATTGCGCACGTATATGTGCAATAGCAGGTCTATATGTAATTGCATATGAAAAAAGTTCAATAGTGCACATCCGTGTGTAATTGCATAGTTGTACTCCCCCGTCTCAAAATAGATATCTTAGATTTGCTAAAAATTAAATGAATTTATATACTAAACAGCGTCTAGATTCTTTAAATTTTAGAAAAACTGAGACATCTATTTTGAGAAGGACACGGAGGGAGTATATGAAAAAAGTTTATAGTGGGCAAAGTCCCTGCCACCAACCACTTCCAAAAACGGGTCAATGAAAAAAAACTGCCATGATCCACCAATCCTCGTGATTCTTCTCGTTCAAAAATAATAATTGGTGTAATTATTGGCTTACGATCTGAAGACACAAAAGTTGCTCGAGCGCCAAGATAAATCTCAGAAAATAAACATTAAGTAAAAAATCCATGAAAAGAAATCTAGTCAAAACAAAAATAAAAATAAAAACAAGGCCTAGAACGCTACAAACCAGCCAAACACTAAAGTGGGCAGTCTCACTTAAGCAGCACTAATACAAATAAATAAGAAAGCAAAAATAACATGGCTAACTACAACCAAACCCCACGACTACCGCTGGCGACTCGGTGGCGGAAGGCTTCTTCCTGACCACGATCTTCTCTCGTCTCCCTTCTCTGATCTGCGATCCGCTCGGGCTGACCAAGGGGACACCTGGTGCGTCTACCCGGCCTTGGCGGCACGATCTGGAGGAGCGGCAGGGCAGGATCGAGATGATGGATTTGCAGGAGCTTCTAAAGAAACTCGTCCTCAACGATGAGGAGCGTCATGATGTGATACTCCCTAGGGAGGATTTCGTCAGCCTGCGTGAAGGTGCCAGATGGATGGCAGTAGTCAAAGTGCACACAACCAAACACTTCGGAAACTAGCCATTCTTCCAGCGGATGGGCGTGGTGTGGGGTTTCGCGAGGGAGTAGAACTTTCGCCCAGTGGAGGACAATCTGTTCGTCATCCAAGTCTCATGCCTAGGCAACTGGAACAGAGCTATGCTAGAAGGTCCTTGGATTTTTCGGCAGATGGGAGTGATGCTAGAGCCTTACGACGGAAACGTGGATCCCTCGTCGGTGGTTCTGAATCGTATCCATGCTTGGGTGCAGATCTGCGGCATTCCTCCGTTGTTTTTGAAGGATGCAATCGTGCGAGATATGGCGGCACGCATCGGAGAGGTGCTGAGTGTGGACATGTATGCTCTGGGCACGAGCGGAACGAGCTTTGTGCGTGTGAGACTGAAGCTTGACATGGAGAAACCACTTTTCAGGTGGGGATGCACCCAGAGGGCTCCGAGAGGATGACTTTTCAGGTGATGTACGAGAATTTGCGCAACTTCTACGAGATTTGCGGGCTTTTTGCCATGGCGAACCAGAGTGCGGGGATGGCATCCAAGACATCGAAAGTAAGCAATAAGGTCAGTGGATGATAGCTCCGATGGAAGATTGTGACCCCCAATCCGCGGGGGTGCGTTATAGGGCGCCCACCCGTGACGGAGGCCAAAGTGGTCGGGGAGGCCGTGGGCGTGGCAGGGGGACTGACACACACAAGCGTCCTCTTGATGAATCACCGCCTAGCAAGGGAAGGGGAGACGGAGGACGAGGTAGGGGTGGACTACTACAGATCACTAAGAAGGGAAGCCACCCGGAAGTAAAGAAAAACCTGGACGCAACTCTTGCGGAGGAGGGGGATCTGAATCAAATACCATCTCCGGTGAAACAAGACCCAAATAGGGCGAGGAAGACGGACAAGGAAAGTGAAGTGGCGCACTCCAGATCGGAGTGCCACTAGGAGCAATGAGTTGTATATGTTGGAATTGTGGCAGTCTTGGTAGCTACACGATAGTTCGGGAGCTTCGCGATCTTGTGAAGTTGTTTAAACCTACCGTCCTATGTGTGGTTGAGACACAAATTAATAAGTCACATGTGGAGGGCCTAGCTAGGCTACTAGGTTTTGATTGTTCTTTTGTTGTAAGCAGTACATGATGAAGTGGCGGTCTGGGTATGTTCTGGAATAATGAAACCTTTGTCGTATTCTCAGTATCATATTGACGCGAGGGTTACAGAGAGGGGAATCGAGCCATGGAGACTCACATGTATTTATGGAGAAGCCCAGATGTCGAAACGTTTCAAGACCTAGGATATGTTGAAATTCATAAAATCTACAAACCCACTGTCATGGGTGTGTATTAGGGATTTCAACGAAGTGTTATTTCAACATGAACACGAGAGAGCTGCGGAAAGGAGTTTGGCCCGGATCGAGGGCTTTCAGGAGGCGATAGACGCGTGCGAGTTTGCTGACCTTGGTTTCGAGGGATGGAGCTGGACTTATGAAAAAACGTGTGGCAGGGGGCTCATTTTTCCATGTGCGGCTGGACAGAGCTTTGGCAATGACATCATGGAGCAATATGTTCCCTGTGGCAACCGTGTCTCATCTATCGTCGGATTGATGACAAGTATTCCGGGACGGTGAGCACACAAGTTTACCCAGGTTCGAATCCGCCGGCTTTGGACGGATCCTACTCCTGCTAGCAATCCAGTAATATGGCAGAGCCGGAATATGGGTTACAAGGGTATTGCTTGTGCGAGTTGAGATTGTATACTATTGTGTTGTGCCCTAAAGGCTCTCCCTAGGACGGCTTATATAGATATCCGGCCCAGGGTTTACAGGAGAGATCAATCCGGCTACGACTAAGAGTTGGTTACAGAGTACATCTTGAACTACAAGTAACACTATGGGCCTAAGTCGGTAAGTCTTCTGGGCCTTCCCGTAGCCGGATTGGACTCCGTCTTCTCTCCTGACTGGGCCGCCCGTGAAGCAAAGATCTAACCCGAAGTGGGCCACCCTGGTCAGTGAGGAACTGTGAGGATACCCGGAAAGTATATCCCCAATAGCAGCCCCCGGAGGCCTCCAAGATCCAAAGTCGGATTTTATCATCGTCTAGCTTGATCTTCGGCTTGCAGAATCTTGAAGGGTTCCTGAAACTTCACAAAAAATACGATCCAGGTCTTAAAAATAAGTCAGACCTATCAATTAGTTACTCAGATTTTCCAGCTCGATTTTAACTAAGCCGGAACTTGGTTTCTACGCCGCCTGACACAAGCATGGTCAAGTCACGTCATCTGACAAGCGTGCCGTCAACACGACCGTTGGTGGGTCCGCGGTTCGCGGAACCGAGGCGCCGTTTCAATGCGAGCGTGGAGATCGAGGAGACGCAATCATCGCGTGGGTCCTTCCCAGTTCTTTCCACGACGCGTGGCGGTTACACTGTAGCATTTGCACGAATCTTGGCACAGTTAGGTGGATATAAGGGGTTTGATTTCTCCTTCTCCTTTCCACCAGTCTTTGCCGTTTCCTTTCCTCCCAATCCTCCTGCGCGCTCAGAGCTCTCTTGTCCTTCCCCCCATAGAAACTCCCAGCGCCGCCACTTTCAGGTCATCTTCTCACCGGAGAAATGGCTTCATCGTCTTCTTCCTCCGGTTTGGCAGCAGCAGCGGCGGCGGTGACGGCGGAAGCAGCAGCGGAGAAGGAAATGCTTCCGGGGAATCTGGATCCCCTGCGCCGTTGACGAGGACGGCCTCAAGAACGTGGAGAAGGAGGGGTTTCTCGCTACCGGCGACTGGCGGAGCGGCTCCGGTGAAACCGTCCCCAACCCGCAAGACGGCGAGCGGGTCCACTTCGGCACCCATCTCGACCGAGGTCTGTCTTTTCCTCCCTCGGAGTTCTTCTCCGAGGTTATAGATCATTACGGAGTTCAACTCCACAATCTTCCTCCCAACTCTCTCTTAGAGATGAGTGCGTTTGCATCGCTTTGCGAGGGCTTTCTCGGCATTAGACCGAGTTTGCTTCTCTTCCGGTACTATTTCCACGTCCGGAGAAATTCCATCACTGCCGGTGTGCCTTACATCACCGGCACTATTAGCTTTTCACTTAGACGTGACCGGGCATATCCCAAAATTTCTACCAGTGACTCGGTCAAACAATGGCCAGCCACTTTTTTCTATCATAGGGATATTCTGGCTCCCGGCAAAGCTACTTCTTTGCCGGCTTTTGTCGACGGAGCCGCCACGGCCCAGCCTTCCTGGGACGAGGCTGCTCCGGCTCTCATCGACGATCTAATCCTCGCTAAGAGGCGGATCGAATATCTGATCAAGCACATGGGTCTGAAGGGATCTGACTTGGTCCAGTGCTGGGTCTCACATCGGATCCAGCCACTTCAGTACCACGGGGATAGACTGATGCACTCCATCACGTCTTCCAAAAAAGACTCTCTCCGCATCAGCCCCAAGTCCTACACCACTCAAGGCTATATCAGCCAAATCAAGTGGTTGATCAAGGAGCGGATCGAGAGGAGGATTCCGGAGATTTCTCTAGATATGTACACAGCGGAAAACCCCGTGGTGCCGGTAAGCTTCCATCAATACACCTTTTATGTGTCTCAATCTTTAAGTTATATACTGCAATGCTGATATGCTTTCCTGTTTTCAGCTTGCCGACCTCCCCGAGTCGAAGCTTGCTCCACTCGAAGGATATCCTCCTGAGTTTTCTCAGGAGACTGAAGTAGTCCCATTGCCGGACCTTGCGCTCAAGAAGCGCAAAGCTCCGACAGTGGATGTTGGCACAAAGGAAGTGCCTGCTGTGAAGAGGTAACTTTCATTCACAATTTCCACCTTTGTACCTTTCTCGAATTTCTTTCTGAGATGTAATGTTTCCGACTTTACTATATTCTCAGAGCAAAGCCTCTCATCAAGGGTAAGGGGAAAGGGATTCCTGCGAAGCCCCTGCGACAGACGAAGCTCATCATAGCTTCTCTTGCCGTGGCTCCTCCAACTCCTGCCCCTCAACCTTCTGCAACTCCGGAGATCATTCCTTCTCCGGTGGTCGCAGAAGATCCGGCTCCTCCAACAGAGCCTGTGATCCTTGGGTCACAAACTGACATCACCGTGGGTTCGTTAGGTCAAGATAAGGGTGAACCCTCTTCGGGTAATGATCCCTCGGCTGAAGTCTTCGCCGACAACCTCATCAGCAATCCGGGACTTGCCAAGTTTGGCCTGTCTCGGAAATCTGCAGAGGAGATCCAGCGGCTGGCCAGGCAAGTCCTAGACAAAAGCCATCTATCCCCCAAGGAGGAAGCGCAAGAAGCGGAGGACGTCAAGTTCTCCGACCTTCTCGCTCAAGTCCGCCTTCGCGACGAGAGGATTAGGGCTGGCGAGCTTCCAACAGCCCCAGTGATCCCTCTTACTCTCGCCGAGAAGGTGGCAGTTGAAGTGAACGCGGGTTTATACAAACTCACCCTCGAGCAATATGTAAGTCGGAATTCCAATTCTTGTTTTTACATTATGTTATATCATATCCTCTAGCCCCCAAGCATGAAGTAGGATATAGAATCCGGGTTTATGCTTTCATTAGGATGCCAATGAACGAACTAGTGTAGCCCCCAAGGCTCGTGCTGATATTTAGCAAAAAATATTAGCCCAAGTCTTAAGTAGCTTTCTAACTTTGGGTATTCTGACTTACAGAAAGTATGTTCCTATAAGCAGGAATTACTTACCAATGTCTGCAATAAGCGAAGAGAGATCAAGGCTCTCCAGCTTAAAAATGCCGACTCAAAGTAGCCAAGGATGAAGCCGAAGGTAAACATTCCGAGATTCAAACCTTGTCCTTTGCTTTTTTCAATGTCAATTTTTTTCTGAACTGTTGTTCTTTTTTGACTTACAGCGCTGGTGAAACAATCCATTGCTATGATTGAAGGGGCCGAGAACCTCAAGACCCTGGTGGTGGAGAACAAGGGACTTCGCCAAGAGCTGGATAAGCTCCAGGCGGATCATGAAAGGAGCATAGCTCAAGTCCTTGAATCCTCCTCCATGGCACTAAAGAGCGTGATCGCAAGATCGCTGCCCAGGATAAAATTCTCTCGGACCTCAAGAATGAGCTTGGCAGAGAGAAGGATCTCTCCAAAGCGCTCTGGGCTGAACTCCAGAGTCTCCGGGAGGAGAAGACCAAGATTGACGACGTCATTCTTGGTATGTTCCATCTGTCTGACTTATCATTTCTTTGACTTTCATCAATGTCGGATTTTTCTTGACTTGTTTTGTGTATAGGTCCTCTGAACTTGACGGACTCTTCCTCCTCCGAGCCCCGCACCCACCGTCTTACCCAAGTCGGTGATCTTCTGCATGACTTCCGCTAGTCTATTGAAGACATTGGCGAGTCTCTCAGGATTCCGGACATGCCAAGCATGTCGAATTTTCAGGTGCGGGACAAGGCCAAGGAAATGCCGCAGCTTGTTCAGGACTAGAACATGTCCTACGCGCGGACTGCTGCACAGAACGCTCTCACCATGGTCATGAGCCACCATGGAAACATGGAGATATGGCAAGTGACCAGAGGGTACTGCAAGGTAGACGAAGACGGCCAGGAGCAAGACCTTCAAGCCATCATGCACTCCTGCGCCGGATACGGGTGCCACGTAGCTGATCTGACCAGCTACAAGATCCCCTTCTTCACCCGCGTATCTACTCCGCCACCTCCTCCAGGAGAAGCCGAAGAAGTTCCCGACGATGAACAGACCACCTCGGATCCGGACATCTCGGAACGATATCAAGGCGGAGTAACCAGCGAGCTGGCAGCTGCTTCATCTCCTCATGCATCATAGACCACAAATTTATGTATTATTCTGTGAAAGAACATGATGCGTTTGTAAATATTAAGTACTAATGACTTTTGCTAGTGCTAAGTTTTTTATCTATTCAGCACTTTTGGCTTTGTTTTTGTGTGTGCCTGAAATATTTTCATAAGCACTTGAATTTTTTCGTCTCTACTTATCGTTTATCTGGCTTTCTGCCTCGTCTGTTTCGTGAGCCGGCTAAACCTTCAGCCGGAAACTTTACCGAGCAACGGAGCTCACTTGCTAAACCAGTTTAAACTCAGAAACAAAGCCGGCTTCCAGTACCAACAATTCACTACTCGGAAAATACCCGCATCCAGCAATCAGACAAATAACCAAAGTAAAGACTAGAAATTTAGAGTTATACCCGAAGGTAGCAGTTTTAAAATCGGAAATCTAGACCAGAACGAATAGGAGCATAAAGTACTTTCAAGCATTCTGGGATTTTCGACTATAACATGATCATTTGGAAATAAGATGGTAAAAACTTCTCAGAAAAAACTTGAGGCAACCAAGACTTTTATTTCTCAAAGAACATGTACATATATATGATTACAAAGAAGGATAAACTAAGAATAAAAGGGACGTAGCTGAGCAATATTCCACGGTCTGTCTAACTCATCCGGATTTGTACTGCCTCCAGCTCTCTTTCTCTTCTTAGTAGCAGGTCTTTCTTTGACTGGCCTCATGTCAGTTAAGTAGTACGATCCATTGTGCAATACTCGACTAACTAAAAAGGGCCCTTCCCATACTGGGGAAAGTTTGTGCTTTCTTTGTTGCACAAGCCGGAGAACCAAATCACCTTTATTGAAAGATCTGTTTCGGACTCTCTGGCTATGATACTTGCGTAACTTCTGCTGATAGGCTGTAGATCTCATTTCAGCAACGACGCGAACTTCTTCGACTAAGTCAAGATCATTTTGTCGAGAAATCTCGGCATCCTCTTCCATATACGCGGCCACTCTAGGAGAAGTATGAATTAAATCACTAGGAAGAACTGCTTCTGCGCCATAGACCAAGAAGAAAGGTGTGTATCCTGTTGACCTGTTCGGAGTTATTTGTAAACTCCAAATTATAGAGGGTAATTCCTCAGCCCAAGCCCCCGCAGCACGTCGTAGTGGTGCTTCGAGTCTTGGTTTCAGGCCTTGTAAGATTAAACCATTAGCTCTTTCGACTTGTCCGTTAGCCTGTGGATGTGCGGTTGACGCAATGTCAAGCCGGATATTTTGCTCATCGCAGAATTCAGCCAATTCTCCCATGGAAAAGTTACTCCCGTTGTCTGTGATAATACTATGTGGATAACCATACCGGATTATAACATCCTCGACAAATCTTTTGGCTGTTGCTCCATCACAACTAGTGACAGGTTTAGCCTCGATCCATTTGGTGAATTTATCCACCATCACTAAGAGGTGAGTAAATCCACTTGGAGCTCGTTTAAATGGTCCTACCATATCAAGCCCCTAGACCGCAAAGGGCCATGTTATAGGGATTGTTCGCAGCTGATCAGCCGGAACATGAGCTTGCTTGGCGTACTTTTGGCAGCCTTTGTACGTCTTGACTAATCGTTCGGCATCTGCCCGAGCTGTTAGCCAGAAAAATCCGTGTCTAAAAGCTTTTGCTACTAAAGATTTGGCTGCAGCGTGGTGACCACACTCGCCTTCGTGGATTTCCCTTAAGATTTCCACTCCTTCTTCCAGAGATACACAACGCTGAAAACCCCTAGAAACACTCTATTTATGGAGCTCACCTTTGATAATAGTATAGGCTTTTGCTCGTCGGATGATCTGCCGGCTCAGCACTTCGTCTTCGGGTAATTTTCCATCTACCAAATAATCGAGGTAGGGTTGAGTCCAGCTGGGAATTACAGCCAGAACTGCTATCAAAGGTGAGTCGGATTTGGTCGGATATTCCTCATCTACTCCCTTTATTGAAGGGACTTTGAGGTGCTCTAAAAAAGCGCCATCCGGGACCTCTTTCCGCGCAGAGCCTATGCGAGACAGTGCATCTGCTTCCTCATTTTCTGCTCGAGGGATGTGTTGAACTTCAAACCCTTCGAACGATTTAGATAGATCATCCACGACAGATTTATATGCTGCCATGTGTGTATTTGCATTACAAATATCCGACACTTCCTGAGCAACAAGATCCGAATCTCCGTAACACATCAAACGTCGGATGCCAATATCCTTAGCAATCTGGATTCCATGCAGCAGTGCTTCATACTCGACAATGTTGTTTGTCGCTGTGAAGTGGATCTGCAACATGTATAAAAGTTTATCTCCTTGGGGTGACTTGAGCACCACGCCAGCCCCCGAGCCCCCTCGAGCCTTAGACCCATCGAAAAAGAGGGTCCAATATTCCGACTCAGGGAGGTTCATGTTCTCCTTCGTCTCTGTCCAATCGGCGACAAAGTCAGCAAGGATCTGGGATTTGATTGCTGTCCGAGGTTTATACTCAATGTCGAAAGCTGAGAGCTCTATTCCCCATTTGGCGACGCGTCCTGTGGCATCGCTATTGTTGATTATGTCTCTCATGGGAGCTTTGCTCACCACGGTAATTGGATGCTCCTGAAAATAGTGTCGTAACTTACGAGATGCTAGAAAAACACCGTAAGCCAACTTTTGGTAATGCGGTTACCGCTGTTTGGACTCTGTCAAGACCTCGCTGACAAAGTACGTCGGACGATGCACCAGGTGTTCCTGATTTTCCTCTGGTCTCTCCACCACCATGACGATACTGACAACCTTATTTGTCGCAGCAATGTAAAGCAACATCGGTTCCTGAGGTTCCGGCGCTGCAAGGATAGGAGCAGATGAGAGTACTCTTTTCAGATCTTGTAGTGCAGCCTCGGCTTTGTCGGTCCAGACAAAATCCTTGGTCTTTTTCAAGAGTTTATATAATGGTGCGGCTCTTTCACCAAGCCGGCTTACAAATCGACTGACTGCAGCAATGCAACCAGTTAGTCTTTGTACGTCCTTCAGGCGAGTTGGCCTGGAAATGTTGAGTATAGCCTTAATTTTGTCCCGGTTCACCTCTATGCCTCTTTGAGACACGATGAAACCTAACAATTTTCCGGCTGGTATTCCAAAGAAGCATTTCTTCGGGTTAAGCATGATGTTGTATTTTCGTAGATTGGCGAACGTCTCCTCCAAGTCAGAAATCAATGTTTCCTTCTTTTTGGACATGACCGCGATATCATCCAGGTATGCATGTACATTGCGTCTGAGTTGGTCATGGAGGTAACGCTGCATCGTGCGCTGGTACGTAGCTCCTGCGTTCTTCAGCCCAAAGGGCATCGTAACATAACAGAAGGTTCCGAAAGGGGTTATGAATGAAGTTTTGACTTTGTCAGATTCCTTCACCCGGATTTGGTGATAACCGGAATATGCGTCGAGAAAACAGAGGAGTTCCGAGCCTGCCGTAGAATCGATAACTTGATCAATTCTAGGAAGAGCGAACGGATCTTTTGGACAAGCCTTGTTCAAGGCAGTATAATCAACACACATCCTTAAATCAGTGGTGTCCTTTTTAGGGACCATTACAGGATTGGCCAACCACTCAGTGTGGATGACCTCTTCTATGAATCCGGCTAAATCGAGCTGTGCTAGTTCCTTAGCTATTGCCTTATGCTTTTCATCGCTGAACCGTCGTAAGGACTGTTTGACGGGTTTAGCGTTCGGTTTTACATTTAGAGAGTGCTCGGCAAGTTCCCTAGGTACTCCGGTCATGTCAGATGGCTGCCATGCGAAGATATCTTGATTTGCTTGCAGGAACTTGACGAGCGCGCTTTCCTATGCGCTACTTAGGCCTACACCTATCTGGGTCACCATGGAGGGGTCATCATCCTTCAACGGCGTCGTCTTCGTATCTTCTGATGCCTTGAACTCCGGATTTGGCTTTGTCACCTCCTTCTTTGTTGCGGGCATCTCGGACGGATCTATGCTCTTCTTGATCTCCTGGTACTCCTGGGCGTGCATCACGGCTTCAACAAAGGCGGCATTTCCATCCTCGAACTCTCGCGCTTTCTTCGGGTCTCCCCTGATGGTGATCACGCTGTTGGGACCTGGAATTTTCATCATATTGTAAATGTAACACGGACGAGCCATAAAAGCCCAGTAAGCCGGATGTCCGAATATAGCGTGGTATGCGCTCTTGAACGGGACCACTTTGAAGGAAAGTGCCTCCGTCTGATAATTCTTTGGAGTTCCAAAAGTAACATCCAAAGTGATCTCTCCCAGGGAATTAGCTTGTCTTCCTAGGACAACTCCGTGATGGTTCAGCTGTGTTTCCGAGATCTTCATCTAGCGTAGCGTTTCGACATAGAGAATATTGATGCTGCTACCACCGTCCATGAGGGTCTTGGAGAAACCATAACCGTCAATAAGTGGATTGACGATTAAGGCGTATTTTCCTCGCCTGTGTAGCTTAGGCGGATGATCAGCGCGGTCAAATGTGATTGCCACCTCCGACCAGTCTAGATATTGAGGGACAGCCGGAACTGTTGCATTGAGCTCGTGGAGAACTGCTTTCTTGACCTTTGTTGGTTGAGATCCGAGGAAGGTTACGTAAGTGTCCTTCTTGGTGGGAAAAGTTTTCTTCCCTTCCGGGACCCTAGGATTTGAAGCATCAGCTTCCTCCATGTCGGAATCTTCCTTGGTCTCCTTGTCTTTTTTGGGATTTTTCTTTCCCTTCTTCCGCTTAGCTTTGTAGCCCGCGGTATCATCTCTCTTGATGTCGTCATTAAAACGACATTCAGCGTTGGTGTGGGACGAGCCCCCATTGGCGTCCAAGTGATGCACACATGGGTTATTGGCAATGTCGGCCCAAGTGTAGGTTTTGCCTGGTTGTTGCTCTCCTCTACCTTGGACCCTTGATGTCCCACGGCCATGCCCGCAGCCTCCGCCACGTCCTCCTCATCCTCCAGACCCGGAAACAGTAGTGACTACCGCTGTCTCCGTGTTGGGTTTTTCTTCTGAGGTGTTTTTGCGCTTCTGAGCTTGTTGCTTTGTTTTTGCTGACTAAGGTACAGCCAGGACGTTGAGTAATCCTTCTGCGTCGCCGTCGGCATCTGCATACTTGCTCGCTGTTTCTATCATCTCTCCCAAATCAGTGACCTTGTCACACTTCAAGCGATGACATAGTAGACCAACTGGGAGTCCTGCGATGAAAGCTTCAATCGCAGTTTGATCGTTTACTCCCTCATAGGAGTTCTTGGTGTCGATCCATCGTCCGAGGTAATCCCGACAAGTTTCTCCGGCTTTCTAGGTGCAACGTTGTAGGTCTCCGACCGAACAGGGCCTCCGATATGTTCCTTCAAAATTCCGAAAGAACGCACTTTGCAGGTCATACCAGTTGTGGATGGTGTTTGCCGGAAGTTCATTGAGCCATGATCGTGCCGTCTTCCGCAGCATAAGTGGGAGATATCGGGTTGCGACCAGGCTATTTCCGCCTTTAGCGATGCAGCAAGCTTGGAAGAAGTCCTGTAACCAGGTGTCTGGCCGAGCAATGCCGTCGTAGGCTTGGATATGTCTTGAGATAGCAAATCCTTCCGGGAATTTCGTAGCTCTGATGCGTGGTCCGAAGAACTTTGGGCCTACGTACACGTCATCGTTTTCGTAGCGCCGAGCCTCTATGTTGGAGTTGATCCTGTGCCTTGCGTCGTTCGGGGATAGAGATCATCCCGAATGTCGGATGTGGCTGCGGTGCCTTGGAGCCGGACTTCGGCTTCTGCCACCGCCTCCTCCGCCATGTCGTCATTGCCCTCCTTGGGGGCCGTTGTGATAACTGCCTGGTGGAGGGGGTGGGGCAGCTGAATTGTTTCCGGCTGATCGCCGGTCTCCGTCCGGAGCGTCATTATTCCGGTTCTGGGGAGGTTCTTGACTACGACGAGCCCCCTTCCGGCTTGTTCTAGCGTGGTTTCTGTCGTTCCTTCATCCGTCGTTCCCACCATGGTGAGGCTCAGCCGGACGGCTCTCATATCTAGGAGGTGGCATTCTCTGACGATCCTCCTCCCGACGCTTCTCCTTATCTTCTCCCTTTCGATCGTTGTACTCTCGTCGGGGAGGATTCCTCGGATTTAGTGCAATGATCGCGTCTTTCTCGGCCGCTGGAGCAATATTTCTCCAGTTATGCGTAGCTCTACGATGCTGTCTCGATGATCCAGTTCTTGAATAATTGTCTTCCCTGCGTTCGGGGTTATGGTATTGCGCCCGAACGTAATGGGATCTTACGTCAGCCCATGCCGGATCTATGCGACATTGGTCAGAATCCGAGACCAGTTTTTGACTTCCGGACAGGGCAACCTTCTGCTGCTCCAGTCCCTTGTTGAGTAGCTTGATACCCAAACAGATCTCCTCTGGTCCTGGATTAGCCGATAGAATTTCTCGGGCTGCCACGGTATTCTGTACTGGGGTTGGGTATACCCAATCTCCGTTGCTATCTTTCCGTGGTTTCCCCATCTCGTCCCCAAAAAGGACGGCACGGACACGTGGGAATTGGTCATCATTGATGTGACGCTTCCGTGTCTTCTGGTGCAACCGAGACATGTATTCCTTGGTTGACATGCGTTTCTTCTCCACCTCGATGTTTTTGGCTTCATCGAGGAGTTGTTGACGACGCGCTTCTAGGGCTTGGGCCCTTTCGTCTAGCTCATCTGCAGTAAGTTCTGCAGCTGTAGGGATAGGTGTGGTTAATGCGGCATCGATGAGTTTACGCGCACCTTCTGTGATCACGTGTCCATCCACCGATGCTTCTTTTTTCGGCTCGTCTAGGATAAGTGCTCCATCCGAGTCTTCCTCGTATTCCTCGGCAATCACCTCCTCTGTCAGAGGGTCTTTTGTCGTGGTCTTGTTCTTCTTCTTTGCCTTCTTGGCAGCGCCGGTAGCAAAGACGGCTTTGGGTCCGTTTCCCGGAGTCAAGCTCTGATCGGTACTTTCGGACATCTGGACCTCGGGATTATCTCTGACGTCCATGTCATCCTGCGCTTTGGAAGAGTGTTCCTCGGATCCTTCATCCATGGCTTCTCCTTCTTCTGCAGCTTTGGAGTTGTACTCCTCTTCATATTCCGCGGAGAACTTTCGGAAATCTGCCGACGTCATAGATTCATCCGAGGATGCGGGAACGTCGGCGTTTGTTCCAATTGCCTCCAGCACTAAATCGGTGTTTTCTCCAGCATCGGCAGGGCCAGATCCGGATCCAACATATCCGACGAAGTGCGACGCGTGTTTCCTGAGGTACCTACGGCTTTCGGGATTAGCCATGTCGAAACTTTTAATGGTTTCGAGGATTGCATCTGCACTAGTGCCTTGCAGTATCATACATCTCAGTGTGTACCTGAAGAAAGGCCTGTCTGTCCCGGCATCGCCAGAGCCAGAATCAGTGTCGTTGATATGCTCCTCCTGGATTTCGACTTCCACGGGTGGGTCGATCTGGGATCCGGCTTCTCCAGGGAGATCCACTCTAGATTCGACTTGGACCGTGAGGTCTTCTTCAGGCTCAGATTTCTCCACTATCTCCGCAGCTGGTGCGGGCTGGGTGGGATTAGGGTTTTCTGAGATCCAGAACTCTGCCGCCTCCGTGGACAAAGGGGACCCAGAAGATTCTTCTACCTCTATCATCACCGCTGGGGTGGGTTGGGCAGGTTCAGCGAAACCAATGTAAACATCGATCTCGCCAAAAGACATGATTGTATAGGCAGTCACGACCTCCCTAGCCGGAATCCACGTCTCGTCGAGAACGATGAGAGGGACGTTGCTGGCGTAGAGGATGCGACCGACGACGATGGTCTCGCCGATTCCGATTCTTGCAGATTCCACTCGGAACGCAGATCCGTAGCTCACTTGCCCCACGGTGGGCGCCAACTATCGTTGGATTGATGACAAGTACGCCATGAGGGGGTCATCGAGGCGTGCGGAAGAGAGGGGGGTGAGACGTACGGTATTCCGGGACGTTGAGCACACAAGTTTACCCAGGTTCGAATCCGCTGGCTTTGGACGGATCCTACTCCTGCTAGCAATCCAGTAATACGGCAGAGCCAGAATATGGGTTACAAGGGTATCGCCTGTGTGAGTTGAGATTGTAGACTATTGTGTTGTGCCCTAAAGGCTCTCCCTAGGACGGCTTATATAGATATCCGGCCTAGGGTTTACAGGAGAGATCAATCCGGCTACGACTAAGAGTTGGTTACAGAGTACATCTTGAACTACAAGTAACACTATGGGCCTAAGTCGGTAAGTCTTGTGGGCCTTCCCGTAGCCGGATTGGACTCCGTCTTCTCTCCTGACTGGGCCGCCCGTGAAGCAAAGCTCTAACCCGAAGTGGGCCACCCTGGTCAGTGAGGAACTGTGAGGATACCCAGAAAGTATATCCCCAACATCATCTCATAGGAATCATGTAGGACCACTGCCCGATCATGTTACGATGGCAGGAATCCGCTAGTCAGCGGAGAGTTACTGAAGAGAAGATCTTCAGGTATGAAATTATGTGGGAAGATCATAACCAGTTTAAACCTTTCCTTGATGATGTCTGGCAGACCGAGGGGAAGGAGTCCAACATGAGTCAGCTCCAAGCTAAATTAACTCGGGTGTCGAGATCGCTTAATGACCGAGGAAAGAATACCTTCGGCAATGTGCAACGGGAGATCAGACAGTTATCTAAAAAACTCGAGATCCTACGTGCGAATCCACTCAGAGCGGGGCCCTCGGACGAGGAAACGATGGTTGTGCAGTGGCTAACCGAGTTGTATCAATGGGAGGAGGTAATGTGGCGCCAAAGATCTAGGGTGCAATGGCTAGCCGACGGTGATAAGAATAGTCGGTTCTTTCACCTCTGTGCGAGCCAGCGCAAAAAGAAGAACCGCATCCAAACGCTCAAGCGACCTGATGGAGTAGTGAAGGAAGATGAACAGGAGATGGCCAGTTTAACGACAGATTTCTACAAAAGCCTATATCTCTCGAAGGGAGTCACAACCATGGAAGAGGTGATTCAGGTGATACCAACAAAAGTCATTGAACAAATGAACGAGGCTTTGTTACAACCAATCAAGGAGGAGGTGAAATCGCGCCTCTTCCAAATGTTTCCGACGAAGGCCCCAAGGCGGGATATCTTCCCAACACATTTCTTTCAAACACATTGGGAAATCTTCAGGGAGGAAGTAACCTTAGCAGTTGATACATCGTAAACGTATCTATAATTTTTG
Organism: Avena eriantha; assembly: GCA_910589775.1. Taxonomy (NCBI): domain Eukaryota; kingdom Viridiplantae; phylum Streptophyta; class Magnoliopsida; order Poales; family Poaceae; genus Avena; species Avena eriantha. The sequence goes on from OU342740.1 coordinate 493,012,129, forward strand.
ATGTTCCATGCTTGCTTTATATCTACTTTCTTATGTTTTGTTCACACTTTGAGGTATTTTTATATATTTTCTGGAACTAACCTATTAACAAGATGCCACAGTGCCAGTTGCCTATTTTCTGATGTTTTTGGTTTCAGAAAATCTAGTAAGCAAATATTCTCGGAATTGGACCGGACAAAAGCCCAAGTCAATATTTTACCAGAAGGAACACGGAGCCTGAAGGGCAGCCGGAGGGGGGCCAAGAGGTGGCCACGTCCTATGGTGGCGCGGCCAGCCCTAGCCGTGCCACTAGGGGTGTGGCCCCCTAGTGCTCCACGGACCTTACCCCTTCACCTATAAAAGCCTCCCAGGACGAAAACCCTAAGTACCCGATCAAAATTTCATGAAAGAGTCTATAGCCGCCGCCATCTCCATACCTAGATTGGGAGGGATCTGAAGCTCTTCCCGGCACCCTTCCGGATGGGAGAGATCATCCTGGAGGCCTTCTTCATCACCATGCCTGCCTTCGACGTGATGTGTGAGTATTTCATCCTTGGACTACGGGTCCTTGTAGCAGCTAGATGGTTGGTTCTCCTCCTTTGTGTTATCATGTTTAGATCTTGTGAGATCCGTTCATGATCAAGATCATCTATTTGTAGTCTTACATGTTGTGTTTGTGGGGATCCGATGGATATTGAGATGCTATTTCAGATTGATTATTGATTCTATCATGTCTATGTTATTTGTGATCTTGCATGCTCTTTGTTGTTTGTAGTTATCTTGGCCAAGTAGATACTTGCAACTCCAAGAGGGAGTATTTATGCTCGATAGTGGGTGCATGCCTCTAGTAATCTGGGGAAGTGACAGAAATCTCTAAGGTTATAGATGTGCTGTTTCTACTAGGCAGAAAACAACAATCCTTTGTCCATGAGACAATCGTAATGTTTACTTTACACACTTTGTTTAATGCAATTATCTGTTGCTTGCAACTTAATACTTGAAGGGGTTCAGACGATAACTGAAAGGTGGATTATTATTCATAGATACAGTTGGATTACGGTCTATGTATAATGTTGTAATGCCCAATCAGATCTCATAGGAGTCAAGATGTCTAGTATATGCATTGTATGCTTTCTCAAATCTGTCAATTGCCCCGCTGTAATTTGTTCAGCCGACATGTTATTTATCTTAAGGAGAATCACCTCGAGTGAACTATGGACCCCGGTCCATACTTTTACCATTGCCCTACCATCTAATGTTATTGTTTACTGTTTACTTTCTGCAAACTATTACTATCTTCCACACAATACGTTTAATCCTTTGTTTTCAGCAAACTGGTGAGATTGGCAACCTCACTGTAAGTTGGGGCAAAGTTCTATGGTTGTGTTGTGTAGGATTCCAATTTTCTAGCAACAACCTTGGGGTTGTTTCCTTGCTCCTACTGGTTCGATAACCTTGGTTTCATACTGAGGGAAAACTTGCTAATGTGCTCATCATACCTTCCTCTTGGGGTTCCCAACAAGCTCTACTTTAAAAAATCGTGAAAAATATCTGAACGTCGGATTGAGTTGTAATTTTTTGTGCTTATGCCCCAGGTTTTTATCTAACTTTCGTTAGTTCAGCACTTTTCGATATGAGCAACATAAGGTCTTCGAAAAAATTGGTTATCAACTTCTGGTCTGTTTTGACAGATTGCTGCCATTATTTGCATTTGCCTCTTAAATCTCTTTCTATTTGAGTTCTCTTTGATCACCTGAGCTTTTAGAAGGAATTGTTACAGTAGATTATGTTTTAATGGAAGTTTTAGTTGTGATGAAACTGAACCAAAGGACCTATTATCTTGAACACACTAATGTTGCTAATGAGGATTGTGTGAAGTTTTGTAAGAAGGAAAATTTTCAAGTGTAGGGGAAGAATAATGTGATAAGATGAAGTATGGACAAAAGCTCAAGCTTGGGGATGCCACCCGTGTCACCCCAAGAAATATTCAAGAAGTACAAGCGTCAAAGCTTGGGGATGCCCAAGGCATCCCCTTCTTCATCAATAAAAATCTCAGGTTTTCTTTCAAAACTCTTCATTTTTATTGTTTCATGCACAATTGTGTTGTTCTTGGAGCATCTTCGTCTTTTCTTTTAGTTTTCGTTTGTTTAATTTGCTTAAATAAATTGGTTGGACCCCTGCATTCATATGATGTTTCAGATAAGTTGATTGGTGATTGGAAAAGAGTAGGAAAGTTCATGCTTATAAGTGGTATAAAAGGAGTTTTGTTTTGAATGTGGCCTAGACTTTATCATGTCATGTTTGATATTGCTTTGACTTTATGCTTAGTAATTATTGTTGTAGCATGACTTGTTCCAAACAATTGAGATTGCATAATGTGCCTTGAAAGAATCATGCGTTGTTTTAGCATACAAAAGCATAATATTATGGTATTCTCCTTCGATGCTTTATTTGGATTGACTTGGCACATGCTTACACTATGTTAAGACCATGAACAAGTCACCTTAGCCTCTATGATCATTTAGTTTATTGACTTGTAATATCACTTTATGCTTTAATTAATAATGTTTTGTCGCTTTGCATGATTATGGTCATTAGTGCTCTCTTAGTTGGTCACTTCTAGTCTTTTGCTAGCCTCCATTTGTACCAAGTATGAGTTCCACTCAGGCATCCAATCCCCAAGAAAAGCCAAGTTATTCCATAGAGTCCACTATCAACTTGAACCATTGGGTCTATCTATGTTGCGTATGTGCTTGCACTTTATAAGTTGAGAATTACCAGAACCATGCTATCATGGGGAACGCTTTCAACATTGCACTATTTATTCAGTCGATATCATGTTCTTTTGTTTATGGATCCCGGCGGTGTGAAATAAAAGGGGAGCTTGTAAGCTCATGGAGTTTGTATGTGTGTTAGAGAAATGCTTGGGCCGCTAGCCTAAGCCATGCCTAATCATGGTGGAAACTTGCAGCATAACCATAGTGAGCATTCTATGAAGGATCCTCAATAAAAACCTATGCAAATAGCGAATAAAAAGATTGTTGAGATGTTCATTGTCTGCTTGCCTTGTCATTTTGATATCGGATAGCTCCTGTATCATGGGGAAAGGGGTACCCCATTGGCAGTTCTCCATGATAAACATGTACTTACAATGACAAGAACTAACTCGTGACTAAAGTTGAGTAGCATGAGGTTCGGGCTTCGTAGGTAGGGGCATGAGATTCTTGGTTTATAACTTGCAAGCATATCCTCATATTTGTTCACTTTAACCTTAACCACCTAAAAAAGATGCTTATGATTGGGGCAATGAGAGCTTAAAGCTAGTAAGTACCATAATTTTTGGAAGCTCTTTATGAAACTTGAAATCCCTCCTTCCCTCTTATGAAGGGCCTTTCTTTCTTTTTTACTTTTATATTGAGTCTCCATCTTCTATCTTTATGCACCAATTGAGAGAGCATAGTGATCATTCTTAGTTTAATGTGCATTGTCCCAAAACTTGTTGATTGATTCATAACTGTGATATTGCTTGTTCTTAAATTATTTGTATCTAGTCACCCTTATGAACTTTGAAGGTGTCCTATGCATTTATGTTTTGTTATACCATGAAGGACAAGCTGAATACCATTTTTATTATGTTTTCTATATGTGAAACAAACAAACGTCTTTTAATGCATTGTTATTCATGAATCTTTTGTTTGTGCCTCTTCATGTTGCAACATAGTTGCTATGTCTTATCGTTAGAACTCTATCTTTCATGATCATGTTTAGAGTACTTTGATCCCAGCTATCAATGCTTTACAAATACCTTGATCAAGATTATGATGGTGCATGTCATCTCAAAAATTATTCTTTTTATCACTTACCTACTCGAGGATGAGCAGGAGTTAAGCTTGGGGATGCTTGATACGTCGTAAACATATCTATAATTTTTGATGTTCCATGCTTTCTTTATATCTATTTTCTTATGTTTTGTTCACAGTTTGAGGTATTTTTATACATTTTCTGGAACTAACCTATTAACAAGATGCCATAGTGTTAGTTGCCTGTTTTCTGCTGTTTTTGGTTTCAGAAAAGCTAGTAAGGAAATATTCTCGGAATTGGACCGGACAAAAGCCCAAGTCAATATTTTACCAGAAGGAACATGGAGTCCGAAGGGCAGCCAAAGGGGGGCCAGGAGGCGGCCACACCCTATGGTGGCACGGCCATCCCTAGCCACCCCATCAGGGGGTGTGGGCCCCCTGGTGCTCCACAAACCTTACCCCTTCGCATATAAAAGCCTCCCGAGACGAAAACCCTAAGTGCCTGATCAAAATTCCATGAAAGAGTTTGTAGCCGCTGCCAACTCCATCCCTACATCAGGAGGGATCTGAAGCTCTTCCTAGCACCCTGTCGGAGGGGAGAGATCATCCTGGAGGCCTTCTTCATCACCATGCCTGCCTCTGGCGTGATGTGTGAGTAGTTCATCGTTGGACTACGGGTCCATGTAGTAGCTAGATGGTTGGTTCTCCTCCTTTGTACTATCATGTTTAGATCTTGTGAGCTCCGTTCATGATCAAGATCATCTATTTGTAGTCTTACATGTTGTGTTTGTGGGGTCCGATGGATATTGAGATGTTATTTCAGATTGATTATTGATTCTATCATGTCTATGTTATTTGTGATCTTGCATGCTCTCTGTTGTTTGTAGCTATCTTGGCCAAGTAGATACTTGCAACTCCAAGAGGGAGTATTTATGCTTGATAGTGGGTTCATGCCTCTAGTAATCTGGGGAAGTGACAGAAATCTCTAAGGTTGTAGATGTGATGTTGTTACTAGGGAGAAAATATCAATCCTTTCTCCATGGGACAATCGTATTGTTTACTTTACACACTTTGCTTAATGCAATTATCTGTTGCTTGCAACTTAATACTGGAAGGGGTTCAGACGATAACCGGAAGGTGGATTATTAGTCATAGATGCAATTGGATTATGGTCTATGTATAATGTTGTAATGCCTAATCAGATCTCATAGGAGTCAAGATGTCTAGTATATGCATTGTATGCTTTCTAAAATATGTCAATTGCCCCGCTGTAATTTGTTCACCCAACATGTTATTTATCTTAAGGAGAATCACCTCTAGTGAACTACGGACCCCGGTCCATATTTTTACCATTCCCCTACCATCTAATGTTACTGTTTACTGTTTACTTTCTACAAGCTATTACTATCTTCCACACAATACGTTTAATCCTTTGTTTTCAGCAAACCGGTGAGATTGACAACCTCACTGTAAGTTGGGGGAAAAGTTATGTGGTTGTGTTGTGCAGGATTCCAAGTTGCTAGCAACAACCTTGGGGTTGTTTCCTTGCTCCTACTGGTTTGATAACCTTGGTTTCATACTGAGGGAAAACTTGCTGTTGTGCTCATCATACCTTCCTCTTGGGGTTCCCAACAAGCTGTACATTTTGAGCCATCAGCAGTCTTGTGAGTGCTTAAGGGGGAAGACGATATGAGTGATATTAACCAAACTTTTATCGTTCTTATACCAAAAGTGGCTAGCCCGGAGGAGTTGGACCAATTCCAACCTATTAGTCTCTATAATGTGATCTTCAAAATCGCGCCAAAGTTGGTGGTAAACTGCTTGAAAGTCTGCGTATAGGAGATCATCCTAGAGGAACAGTCCACTTTTGTACCAGGAAGATTGATAACGGATAACATTATCATGACATATGAGTTTCTCCATTTTATGAAGACAAATAGAGCAAAGAAGAACAATTTCTACGCCTTAAAACTTAATATGTAGAAGGCTTACGATCGCTTAGAGTGTAGGTGCCTGGAGGTTGTCATGCTCATGCTCGGGTTCCACGGGTTGTGGGTTCGTATAGTGATGCGGCTTGTCACGACAGGGTCATTCAATGGGGTGAAATTGCAGCAGTTCAACCCCTTGATGTCTACACACTTCTATTCTTGTAGACAGTATTTGGGCCTCCACGTGCAGAGGTTTGTAGAACAGCAGCAAGTTGTCCCTTAAGTGGATCACCCAAGGTTTGTCGAACTCAGGGAGTAAGTGGTCGAAGGTATCCCCTCTCAAGCAACCCTGCAATCAATATACAAGAAGCCTCTTGTGTCCCCAACACACCCAATACACTTGTCAGGTGTATAGGTGCACTAGTTCGGCGAATAGATAGTAAAATACAAGTGGTATGGATATAAGACAACGGTGTCAGAAAATATCTTGATGGTGTGGAAGAGACTAAAGGCAAACTAAAATAAAGATGAAAACAAGCAAACATGTAACATATCTAGTTGCAAATGGTGTTTCAATGCTTAGGAACAAGGCCTAGGGATCATACTTTCACTAGTGAACACTCTCATATACATATCTTCTCGTTATGATACTACTCTGAACTACTCTTCGGTTGGACACTCTAATCCATGGTAGGGCTATAACAACACTCCTCAAAGTCCGCCTTCCCCATCTAGATAACCCCTCACTATCACCTTGTGCGCTAGATGGTTCCAACAAACACCACAATTTCATAGAAACATCCAATTCCAAATATAACTCATAACAAGTATTTTTAATCTCTAGCCTAAGTGCCACCATGGTGTGCACGCTGTCACTTTCACACACATGGGGAGAGGAGAGATCTATTAAAGCACTTGAGTAGTAAGGTAGATCTACTTGATTACAAAGCTCATGATCACAATATGATCATGCATAGAGAGAGATGAACACATAGCTACCGGTAGAACCGTTAGCCTCGAGGAAGATCTACTCCCTCATCATCATGGGAATCAGCAACGGTGATGGAGATGGTGGTGGAGATCGATGGAGATGGCTCCAGGGGCACTTCCCCATCTCGGCAGGTTGCCAGAACAGAGACTTTCTGTCCTCTGAATCTCCTCTTCAGTGGTGGCGGCGCTGCGGAACTTTTCGTGGCTAGAGGCTTGACGATTTAGGGTTTTTGCATCAGAGGCTTCTTATAGGCGAAAGGGCAAGGTCAGTAGGTGGACCAGGGGTCCACACCACCTGGTGGCGTAGCTAGGGCTAGCCCGTGCCACCACATGGTGTGGCCAGCCCCTGACCCCTCTCCGTCTCATCTTCTGGCTCTGTGAGTCTTCTGATAAAATGTCGACTTTGGCTTTTGTCCGGTCCAATTCCGAGAATATTCATTTGCTGGCTTTTCTGGAACCAAAAACAGAAGAAATAGGCAACTGGCACTATGGCATCTGGTTAATAGGTTAGTTCCAGAAAATGTGTAAAAGTACTCCAAAGTGTGGACAAAACATAAGAAAGTTGATATAAAACAAGCATGGAACATAAAAAATTATAGATATGTTAGCAACGTATCACCCCTCAAGGGGGATTCGACAGGGAGACCCAATTTCTCTGTATCTCTTCCTTTTAGTAGCAGTGGGCCTTTCATGCCTATTAAAACATCATCTTTTATCATTAGAGCTCCATGAACTAATGGTGGCACTGTCCGCTCCGACGGTCAGTCACCTCCTTTTTGCAGATGACAGACTGTTGCTTTTTAAGTAGGATACGAAGTGTGTGGGGAGAGTACATGAATTTCTTGACCTGTACTGCAGAGACTCGGGGCAGAAGATCAATTGGAGCAGGTCTTCTATTCCCTTCAGCAAAGGTTGTCAGGCCGCAGCCCGGGAGGGAGTTAAAGCGGCACTAGATGTTCACAATGGAACACTTAACGAGAAGTATCTCGGAATTCCCTCAGATGTGGCGAAATTGAGGAATGGTGCCTTCAAATATATAAAGGACGGAATTTGGAAGCGTATACAAGGATGGCTGGAGAAGCTTTTATCTGTAGGAGGAAAGGATGTCCTCATCAAGTCAGTAGTTCAAGCGATCCCTTATTTTCAATGGCTTGTTTCAAATTGCTGAGAGGTTTGTGTGAGCACATTAATGCCATGATCCGCAAGTTTTGGTGGGTCAGTCGTGATAGTGAGAGAAAACCTAGCAGGGTTTCATGGAAGGAGATGTGCAAACCTAAACACATGGGTGGTTTAGGGTTCCGAGACATCAAGTTGTTTAACCTAGCTCTTCTAGAAAGACAAGGATGGAGGCTACTTCAAAACCCTTCATCGCTGTGTGCCAAGATTCTCAAGGCCCGGTATTACCATGACAAGGATTTTCTTGCATCCAGCGTTGGTTCTTCTCCATCCCAGGTGTGGAGGGAAATCCACGAGGGACTACAAGTTGATGGACTTAGGTTCGAGGGATTGGGGAGCGCTAGATGCATCGATCGTCTAGCAAACTCGTCAATACTCATGGTTGATGGACTTAGGTTCGAGGGATTCGGGAGCGCTGGAGGCATCGATCGCCTAGCAAACAAGCACATCAGGGGACACGCGGTTTACCCAAGTTCAGGCCCTCGGAAGGTACCCCACTCCTGCTTGTCTGCTCTTAGATTATCGAGGAATCGAAGGTTACAGGGGGTGCACAGATGTAATCTGGTGAGGTGTATGCTAGGGTTGTGTATGTCCTCCTCGCTGCCCCCTCCTAGCCTTTATAAGGTAGGCTAGGTCTCGGGATAGTAGGCCGAGTCGGTTACAGATTAGGGTTTTACCTTTTTGAAATTCTATCTATTGCTTGCCGTGTCCTTCGAGGAGTCGCCTTCCTTCAGACTTGGGCCACCCGAATCCTTGTTGGGCTTCAGTTGTCCCGCGGGTTTCTCTTGGGCTGGACCGTATAGGCTGAGCTCGAGTACCCGTAGGGTATACCCATGTCAGTAGCCCCCGAGTGTTCAGCCGAATCATAGATTCGTGTGGAGACTATAAAGTCTTTGAATGCGTGGAATATAAGTCCATCCGAAAGTGTTTTCGGGTGCCGTGGTTTGTGTCATAGGGATTGTTGATATGCGTGCCTGATGCATCCGACGGATTAGGGTCAGTTAATTGCCTTAGGGCAAAACAACGTTATCTACTCAAACTCGAGTCCCTGGACTCGAACTCGGAACATTGCTGGCATAATTTGACTGCTGCTGTGGAGGTCTTACAGAGTCAAATTCCAGTGTTTTGATATGAGCACTCAACGCGTCCGTCAAGGCTTTTCATCGTGCCTGTAGGCATGGTTTATTTCTAGTAGAGCACAACAGGTTTGTTGGCAGGCCTTTCGCAGGTCTTATCTTCACGTTATAAACACGGCATCCCAATGGTTGTTCACCGTGGAGGTGATTCGGGGTGGCCCAGGAGACGTTGTCTCTTTGTAGGGTACTTCTAGTGATGGTGAGGCGGAGTCTCCAAATGCTTCAAATGCTCATGGTGCGGACGTGATCAACGCTTTTTTGTCATGGATAAATATTTTTCCTTTTCATAGGGTGCGCGACCAGCGGTCCCTATGGGAGTAGCCCCCGAGTGCTTATTCAAGTTGCAGACTTGAGTGAGGACTTTGATTTTTGGTGACTGCTGTCGATTGAGTGTCCAGCGCTGTAACTACCTCGGTGAATTACACTCTTAGTTGCATGCCTGGATGAGCGAAAGTGGTTAAAATAGTACGGTGGGGCCCGGGGCCACTCACGGTAGACCTTTCGGCCGTCCTAACCACTTTCAGAACATCGGGACAAGAACGAGCAGCGTAATCGGCAGGCGAAGGGATCAACTACATACACAAGTGAGTATGTATGCAAGCCACATACAACAGTTCTCAGAGCCATTCCATCTAAAAGAAATAGAAATATTGCAACGCCATACGGCAAGATTCAAATATCCTAGATAGAGATAATATTTTAGGATAGGTCCTCATACATCACACATCAGAGTACCAGGCGGAAGCGGAAAACAAAGTCCGAGTACGGATAAGAAGCAAATCGGCATAAGATGCCACATAAATAAACACATCCCGCCCACGGATCTCACGGATCCCCGTTCCCGGAATCTCTACGCCGAGTGATCGTTGCCAACATCATCTGTCTCCTCCACCCAGTATCCATCTTGCGAGTACACCTGTTCATCTGAATCAAACAATTTATCGTGTGAGACCCTAGGGGTACTTAGCAAGTCTTTATGCCTCTAAAGGGGACACAACCTAGGGTGACGCAATTGCAGCAAAAGATAATATCTAACAATTCTATAGATACTCGCTAACCATCCGCCTAACCAATGATAGACGGATGTCCGTGAATTAAGAACAACAGTTATAACAGTATAATTAACAGGTCCATCCTCCTCCTCGCTTACCAGTGAGGAAGTGGACGAACAACCCCCATCTGTTGGCAGTTTTATTAACCATTCCATGAGTATTGCACTATTTACTAATCAGATACTTAGTCAGGTTAAAAGCGGTACTTTAGTTATACTTGTCTATGATCGAGAAACTGTGCTCCAAGTCGTCCATAACCGCGGACACGGCTTTCAGAAAGATTTACCCTGCAGGGGTGCACGAATAGCAACACACACTCAATCAACCTCAGAAAAACCAACTCAAAACCCAACGAGGCATTCACGACAAAGCAATCACAGGATTCAGTAATATTTCAGGGGGCCACCCCATTAAGCTACCCGCGACGAAGCTAGCTGACTCCGAGACAGACTCAAGGCTCAGTTGAAGCGAGAGATGGTTCTGGGTAGTACTCCTGTGATTCCTGATAATTCTCCTGCGAGGCGTCTATTCGAAGAAGAACCAAACAAACAAGGGCCAACATAAATAAGGTGCACAAGCATATGAATTAAAATACGACAAGCAAACAAGCATGCCATGATGAATGATGCACCATTTACATGGCATTAAACTAGCATGGCAAGGGTGAGGTGTGGTACAAGAATAAAGCATTTTATTAATTATTTAACCAAGTTTTATTGCCATAAACAGTTCTGATTTGTAATAATGACATGATGCATGCTTCAATTCAGAACAAGGAGTGCATAGATAGAACGGGCTCGTCGCGCTGATCGATTTAGACATATTATTTCTCAAATTTGGAGTTATAGATCTAAAGTTATTAATTTATTAAGAAAAGGGCATTTATTTGTAATTTTTAATCGCCTCGAAATTTTAAAGTGCTCAAATAATATTTTGAATGGCATATATGAATTCCTCACATTTTTCTGATTCAAAAACATATATTATTTGTATTATTTGGATTTATAATTTAAAAGTTATTTAAAATCTGATTTGAATTTGTATTTAACAATTTCTGGAAAGTTTAATTAAAAACAGAAAAGCCGAAAACATTTTATACTCAGCCAGACCTAGCCCTAGTCGCTGACGGGTGGGCCAGCTGCTGGCCGGGCCACACACGCACAGGAAAAGGTTTTTCTCACCGCGGTCTGACCTAGCCTCCGCGATAGATAGGTGGGCTAGCGGCAAGAGGCCCACGTGACAGCGGCTAAGCACGCAGAGGCTGACGGGTGGGGACGTGCTGGAGCGCGGGTTGAGGCTACGAAAGCCGGGGTGCCTTTTGTAAAATTTACACAGCGGCTGGCAGGTGGGCTCGCGTGTACTGCGGGTTGAGGCGGCAAAAGAAGCAGGGGGTAAATGCAAAAAGGGGGCCGCGTACTGTGGATCTTCTCCACGGTCTGGCGAATCTGTCTGGCGCGCGCGGTGCGTGGCGCGGCGAGGCAGGGACTCGATCCCATGACCTTGGGCTTGCGTTCGGAGGCGATAACCGGTGCGACTGGGTGTGGGCTGGTGACGGAAGAGCGGACGGGGCCTAGCTAAGCCTCTGTGAGGCGCATCGACGCGCAGACGGCAACGGCTGCCGTGCACGGAGGCCGTTCGGTGAAATCTCGGTGAGCACAGCCCACGACAGCGACAACGATGATGTCCGTTAGGACAAGGAACTCACCGAGGGGAGGTTGATGGAGGTGGATCGGCCTGAGGTTCGTCGGAACGGCGAGGAAGCAGACGCTCCTGGAACTAGGGTTTGCGTCAGGGCGGCGGTGGTTCTGGCGGTTCTGGTGCTCCTCCTCCTCGTTGGCGCGTACAGGGAGAAGCAGGGGAACCTCCTTGGTCTCCTCGACCACCTCCACGACGCGCTTGCTGGTTGGAACAAGGAGAAGACGGTGGTTCTGGCGGTGACCGGCGAGAGGAGATGGCGTCGGTGAAGAAGAAGGAGGGGAGAGGCAGGGCCCTGGGGTGGATCTGGGCGAGGCCAGGAAGCGTGAGAAAGGAGGCAAAAGCGAGCGGGAGGAAGGAGAGGCCGTGGGGCTCGGGGGTAGAGATAAAGTGGCTTCGGCCACTTTTCCTCCTCCTCGCTCACGTGCTCGACGTGAGCAGCCAGGGCAGGGGCAGGTAGGGTGCCTGGCAGGTGGGGACGGCGTGGCGATGGGACCTGCTGGCAGGGAGGGAGAAAGGAAGGGGGAGAAGGAGAGGGGAGGCTTGGGGTAGCTAGCCTCGGCTAGGGTTAGGTCAGAGGGGAAGGCTCGGGTTAGGGCTGGGGTAGATGGGGTAGCTAGGCTGTGGGGCCAGCATGGTAGAGAGAGGGAGAAAGAGGGAGAGAGGTGAGTGCTTGCATGGAGATCAAGGGGTTAGAGTTTAGGTTAGAACTAGGGTTAGAGAGAAAAAGGAGAGGTGTTAGGGTTAGGGTTTAGATTAGGTGTTTAGGTTTTAAAACATGTTGATAAGATCAAACCAAGATGAAAGGTGAGGGCTTAAATTTAGCATAAGGTGAGGTGAAGGTGAACCCAAGAAAAGAGAGAGGAATGGGGTTTATAGAAAAGGCCTCATTTGATCATGCATGAAGAAAAAAAATGGTGTTGATGAGAACATGGGGATGGTGGAGAGAGGTGGAGATGATCCCACAAAGAAAGAACCACTTAAACCAAGAGAAAAGCAAATGGGCTAAAGGTGGTGGTGCTCTTGCATGGCCCATGCATAATAATTAATGGCCATGTTTATGCTTGTGAAAACAATAATAATAACATGGCATTATTCTTATGCATTCCCAAAATGTGGAATAAAGGCCAAGCAAAAGGAATTAGAATTAGATCCACCCCAACCCACATGAGCTAGAATAAATATCAAAAGAAAAATAAATACAAGCTCATGGGTAAATGGAATGGTGGAATTATAAGGTGGTGAAAAGAAAGGTGATGGAGTTGAATAAAAGATATGCCCCCAACTCAACTTGGGCATTAAACAATATATCAATAGCCAAAAACAATATCAAGAGGCAAATACAATTAATAATGCATATGAGAGAAGAACCAAAGAAAAAGGGTTTTATATGATGCTCAAATGCAAGGTGGCATGATGACATGAGCATGATATAATTATGATGCAACAATTATATATAGGAAGTAGCCATTATATTACTAGACCAAGTAGCATTACCATTGTTAGACAATTGGGATGCTACAAGCGCTCCCTATGGGAGTAGCCCCCTGAGTTCGTAATCGAATCATTGAAGGAGACCTCATCCTACATCTGAAGCAGAAACGACACCTCCACCTCGAATCACCATGGGAAGGACCCTACATGGTCACTTAAATAATCATAGGTGGCTCCTATCGCCTGAAAGATGTCAAAAGTGGAGTTGAATACTCCAACTCATGGAACGCTGCGCAGCTGTATCATTTTTACCCCTAGATGTCTTTACTTTATAATAAGGCTACTCAGCCAGGCTACTTAGTCGAACAATGTACCTCCTGCTATTCCCCAAATAAATAAAGCTAAGTGCCTCAACTATGAGTCTTGTTATATTTGTTTTTATTCACATTTTACACTCGAGGGCTGCGCCTCCCTAACGGCCTCATCCCATGCATAATTCCATACTGCAATGACCCGAATAGCTGACTCTGCTTTCAATCGAACCCTTGATAAACTTCAACTTAGTTGCAACTCAACTGATAGGTTGACAAGGTGCTAAGATCCAAAAGCGTCAGGCTAACGAAACGGCATCGCACAAGAAACACAATCGAAAAGCACATAGGATAACATGCTTGCATACTAAGGGAGACAAAAAGCCCAGTCAAAAAATTATGCAATCTTTACAACACCTATACATCATGTACAAATAAAAAACTACCCTATTCGATGGATTATAACGGGTAAGTCTACCGACCCCTGGATCGATCAATGGTTACCCCACGATTGTATGCTCCGCCCCATTGCATGCATTGCCCCCTCCAATAAGGTCAAGAACCACCTAGGCGTGTGTCCAAATTCATATGCAGGAACACGATGGTGTGGGACAAAGAAAACTGCAGGAATACCTGCTACCAATGGACGTCAAGATTATTCTTCAGATACCTTTGAGTAGCCGACGGCAAGAGGATTTTTGGTCCTGGCATAACCGAAAAGGAGTCTTCTCTTTGTGATCGGCTTATAAGAGCATCTCTAGCAGATACCCTAAATGCTCGTACTGCAAAACTGGTTTGCAGTTTACCGCTAACCACTTTTGCAGTACCAAATTCATCGGTGCAGAATAAGTACCGAATCAAGAACTACAAATTCAAAAAACTAGTTTGGCACCAGATCGGTCACAAGTTCATACATAGGGGATAGTTTGATCTATTATAGATCATCATATTTACGCAACAAATCAATGTCGCTATGGCATCGATGCAAACCCTAGCGCGTTCCTAACCCTACCGTCGGTAACAACTCACCGGAGCTCGTTGTTGCAGCGTAGCGCCTACTCGTTGTCGTCATCTGAGGAGTCCGAGTCATCGGAGTAGTCCATGATGCAGAAGCTGAGGTGCGCCTGGTGCTCACACATGGAGCATCATCGCACGACAGACCTGGCGTTGCTCCACCTCACGCTCGACGCGGAAACGCTTGGCAAGGTCCCACACATCGGAGATGACCATTGATGTCTACGCACTTCTATTCTTGTAGACAGTTGTTGGGCCTCCAAGTGCAGAGGTTTGTAGAACTGCAGCAAGTTTTCCTTTAAGTGGATCACCCAAGGTTTATCGAACTCAGGGAGGAAGTGGTCAAAGGTATCCCCTCTCAAGCAACCCTGCAATCAAGAAACAAGAAGTCTCTTGTGTCCCCAACACACCCAATACACTTGTCAGGTGTATAGGCGCACTAGTTCGGCGAAGAGATAGTGAAATACAAGTGGTATAGATAATTATAAGTGGTAATGGTGCAAGAAAATAGCTTGCTGGCGTGGAAGAGACTAAAGGGAAACTGAAATAAAGATGGAAGCAAGCAAACATGTAACAGATCTAATTGCAAACGGTGTATCAATGCTTAGAAACAAGGCCTAGGGATCATACTTTCACTAGTGAACACTCTCATATAAATATCTTCTCTTTATGATACTACTCTTAACTACTCTCCGGTTGGGCACTCTAATCATTGGTAGGGCTATAACAGCACTCCTCAAAGTTCGCTTTCCGCATCTAGATAACCCCATACTGTCACCTTGAGCACTAGATGGTTCCAACAAACACCACAATTTCATAAAGACATCCAACTCCAAATATAACTCATAACAAGTATTTGAAATATCTAGCCTAAGTGCCACCATGGTGTGCACACTGTCAACTTCACACACATGGGGAGAGCAGAGATCTATTAAGCACTTGAGTAGCAAGGTAGATCTACTTGATTACAAAGCTCATGATCACGATATGACCATGCATAGAGAGAGAAATGAACACATAGCTACCGGTAGAACCCTTAGCCTCGAGAGAGAACTACTCCCTCCTCATCATGGGAATCAGCAACGGCGATGGAGATGGTGGTGGAGATCGATGGAGATGGCTCCGGGGGCACTTCCCTGTCTCGGCAGGGTGTCGGAACAGAGACTTTCTGTCCCCCAAATCTCCCCTTCGGTGGCGGCAGCGCGGCGGAACTTTTCATGGCTGGAGGCTTGACGATTTAGGGTTTTTGCATCGGGAGGATTTTATAGGCAAAGGGGCAAGGTCGGTGGCCGGCCAGGGGGCCCACACCATGCCCTGGCATGGCCAGGAGGACCCATGCCCAGGGGTGGTTTAGCCACCTTGTGGCCCCTCTCCATCTCGTCTTCTGGCTTCGTGAGTCTTCCGGTAAAATATCAACTTTGGCTTTTGTCCCGTCCAATTCCGAGAATATTCATTTTCTGACTTTCTGGAACCAAAAACAGCAGAAAACAGGCAACTGGCACTGTGGCATCTTGTTAATAGGTTAGTCCAAGAAAGTGCATAGAAAGTACTCCAAAGTTGGAACAAAACACAAGAAAGTAGATAAAACCAAGCATGGAACATCAAAAATTATGGATACGTTAGCAACGTATCAACATCCCCAAGCTTAACTCCTGCTCGTCCTCGAGTAGGTAAGTGATAAAAATAAAGAATAATTTTTGAGGTGACATGCACCATCATAAACTTGATCAAAGTATTTATAAAACATTGATAGCTAGGATCATAGCACTTCAACATAGCATGAAAGACAAAGTTCTAGCAATAAGACAAAGCAACTATGTTGCAACATGAAAAGGCACAAACAAAAGATTCATGAATAACAATACTTTGCAAGATGTTTGTTTGTTTCACATAAATAAAACATAGCATAGTTGCATTCATCTTGTCCCTCATAGAGTAGCAAATATAAATGCATAGGACACCTTCAAAGTTCATAAGAGTGACTAGATACAAGTAGTTTAAGAACAGGCAATATCAAGTTATGCATCAATCAACAAGTCTTGGGACAATGCACATAGAACAAAGAATGGCCACTATGCTCTCAAAGTAGGTGCATAAAGATAGAAGGTGGAGACTCAACATAAAAGTGAAAGAAAGGCCTTCATAGAAGGAAGTAGGGATTCAAGTTTCATAAAGAGCTTCCAAAAATTATGGTACTTGTCAGCTTTCATCTCTCATTGCCCCTATCATAAGCATCTTGAAGTGATTAAGGTTAAAGTGAACAAACTATGGAGTATATGCTTGACAAAGTATAAGTTGGAAATCTCATGTCCCTTGAATACGAGGGTCGCTCCTCATGCTACTCAAGTTTAGTTACCGGTAAGTTCTTGTCATAGTAAGTACATGTGTATCATAGAGAACCGCCAATGGGGTACCCCTTTCCCGATGATACGGAAGAATCCCCATATCAAAATGACAAGGCAAGCAGACAGCGAGCATCTCAACAATCTTCTAATTTACCATGGGAAAATGGTGCTTTTTTCTCTCTTTCCTCTTTTCTCATATCTTTTTTTTCTCTTTTTTTCTCAATATCTGACTCTTTTTTTATAAGAAGAATGCTTCATAGACAGCTCTTTATGGTTACGCTGCAGGTTTCCACCATGACATCATGGATTAGACCAGCGGCCTAGGCGTTTCTCTAACACACATACATAACTCCATGGACTTACAAGCTCCCCTTTCATTTCACACCGACGATATCCATAGACAATAGAGCATGATATCAACTAGGTACAAAGTACAAGTGAAATGTTGAAAGCGTTCCCCGTGACAACATGGTTCTACTAATCCTCAACATATAAGTGCAAGCATATACAACATAGACGAGACAATGGTTCAAGTTTATTAAGGGCAAGAAAAGTAAAGTGTGCCATCAAGTTCGTGAGAGCTTTAATCACTAGTTTTCTCATAACAAGTTTAATTCGGAAGGTAGACAAAAGCATGAATATACTTGGAATAGCATATGCTAGTAGGTAGGTATGGTGGACTCTTTGGAATAACTTGGTTTTAGGAGTTGGATGCATGAGTGGAACTCATACTTGGTTACGAAGGCTAGCAAAAGACTGGGAGCGACAAACTAAGAGAGCAATAATGGCCATAATCATGCAGAGCGACAAAACATCATTGATCAAAGCATAAAATGATACTACAAGTTGAAAACTAAAGGATCATAAAGGCTATGGTGACTTGGGATAGTCATAACATGGTGTGAGCATGTGCCAAGTCAACCCAAATAAAGCATCAAAGGAGAATACCACAATACTATGCTTTAATATGCTAAAACAACGCATGATTCTTCCAAGGCACATTAAGCAATATCAATTGTTTATAACATGTCATGCTACAACAAAGATCACTAAGCATAAAGCCAAAACAATATCAAGCATGGCATGACAAAGCATAGGCCACAGTCAAAAACAAGCTCCCTTTTGTACCACTAAAGCATGAACTTTCCTACTCTTTTCCAACGCCAATCGACTTACTTGAAACAACTCACAAAGATAATAATAAATAAAGATCGGTGAGCTTGTCTCACAAATCCAAAAAGAAGAACTAAAAAGTTCTAAGCTGAATGCACAAGAAACCTAAGGCTAAACCCAGTGCTAGCAAAAGAGAACACTCACAAAACAATAAGAATGAAAACTAGATTGTTCTAAACAATGAAAGCAGAGTGTGTCTCTCTCCAAAAGAAGTGTTGGGATCCAACCAACTTATTGCAGCAAACTAAGAAACCTAAGCAAACGAAAACTAAGAACGAAAAAGAAGACGCTCCAAGAACAACATAATTGTGCATGAAACAATAAAAATGAAGCGTTTGGAAGAAACCTGGGATTTTTATTGATCAAGAAGGGGATGCCTTGGGAATCCCCAAGCTTTGGCGCTTGTACTTCTTGGATATTTCTTGGGGTGACACCCGTGGAATCCCCAAGCTTGAGCTTTAGTCCATCCTTCATCTCATTACTCATTCCTTCCATACACCTGAAATTTTTTCTTCATACAAAACTTCACACAATCTTTATTAGCAACATTAGTATACTCAAGATAACAAGTCTTTGGGTTCAGTTTCAACACTAATAAAACTTCCATCAAAACATAAGATACTGTAGCACATCCCTCAAAAAGTTCAATTGCCCAAAAAGAACTCAAAAAGGAATCAATAAGAAGCAAATGCAAATAATGGCAGAAATCTGTCAAAACAAACCAGCAGGTAAATACGATTTTTTTTGAAGATCTTCTGTTGCTCAAATCAAAAAGTGTTGAACTAAAAAAAGTTAGATAACAACCTGGGGAAGAAGCACAAACATTCACGCCTCAAAACATCCTACAGAGATTTTATACGAATTTTTACGGTGAAGCATAGAAATCTGTTTTGGTACAACAACTTTTCCAATCATTACTTCTCTCTCATTAGAGGTTACTCTTGGCACAAAAATCAAATAAAAAGGATAAGGAGAGGTTATTACAGAGTTAATAACTTTCAATACTCATCTAAAACTTTTGGGTTATCTCCCAATAAGTACTTTTCTTTAATGCCTTTAAGTTAGGAATGATAGTTTGAGAAGATGTTCACATAAGAAATATGAATCGAAGTAAAAGAGAGTATCAAAAAGCAAATTCAAAGCACATTTAAGTCTAACCAGTTCCTATGCATAGGAATCTTGTAAAGAAACAAGTCATGAGAGCACAAAGCAACAAGCATAGGAATACAAAACAAGTGCAACTTCAAGATTTTCAACATAAAGAGGGGAAACTTAATATTATTGAGATGCATAGAACCATATTTCCCTCTCTCATAATAAATTTCAGTAGCATCATGAATAAAATTAACAATATAACTATCACATGAAACATTCTTATCATGAGCCACGTGCATATAATAATTATTACTCTCCACATAAGCATAGTCATTCTTATTAATTGTGGTGGGAGCAAACTCAACAAAATATCTATCATTATTATTCTCATCACCATAATCATCAAATATAGGAGGCATATTGTAATCATAATTATTTTTCTCCTCAATAGTAGGTGGACTAAAAATATCATATTCATCATTCTAATCATCATATATTGGAGGTAGAGTATCATCAAAGTAAATTTTCTCCTCCGTGCTTGGGGGACTAAAAATATCATGCTCATCAAAACCAGCTCCCCCAAGCTTAGTCTTTTCCATAGCATTAGAAATAATGGTGTTCAAAGAATTCATACTAATAACATAGCCAGGGGGACCCACGCCTAGGGGTGGTTTGGCCACCCTGCGGCCCCTCTCCGTCTCGTCTTCTGGCTCCGTGAGTCTTTCGGTAAAATAATGACTTTGGCTTTTGTCCCGTCCAATTTCGAGAATATTCATTTTCTGGCTTTCTGGAACCAAAAACAGCAGAAAACAGGCAACTGGCACTTTGGCATCTTGTTAATGTATCTATAATTTTTGATGTTCCATGCTTGGTTTTATCCACTTTCTTGTGTTTTGTTCCAACTTTGGAGTACTTTTCATATGATTTCTTGGACTAACCTATTAACAAGAGCCATAGTGTCAGCTGCCTGTTTTCTGCTGTTTTTGGTTCCAGGAAAGTCAGAAAATTAATATTCTCGGAATTGGACGGGACAAAAGCCAAAGTGCCTATTTTTCCGGATGTCATCAAGTGCCAGAATACGAGACGGAGAGGGGCCAGGAGCCACCACACCACCTGGCCGCGCGGCTGATACGTCCAAAATGTATCTACTTTCCAGAACACTTTTGCTATTGTTTCTCCTCTAAACTTGTGTGATTTGAATACAACTAACGCGGACTGACGCTGTTTTCAGCAGAATAGCCTTGGTGTCTACTTTTTGTGCAGAAAACCAACTATCAGGAAAAATCCCGGAAAATATGCCAAAAATCCTATTTCACCCGAAGACTCCAGGAGCCAGAATACGAGATGGAGAAGAGCCAGGGGGTGGCCACACCACCTGGTGGCGCGGGCAAGGCCAGGCCGCGCCAGGGGGTGGTGTGGGCCCCCCAGGCACCCCCTCGGCCTCTCTCTTCGCCTATAAGGAGCCTTCTGACCTAAAAACTTCGGGGGGTTCGACGTTTTTCTAGAAGGAGTTCCGCTCCGCCGCCACCACCAGATTCCACGAAACAGCACCAGAAACTCCGTTCTAGCACCCTGCCGGGACGGGGAATTGGAGGAGATCATCGCCATCATCATCACCATCGCTTCTCCATCGACCATCCATGTTTCCCCCATCTATGAGTGAGTAATCCCCCGCTATAGGCTATGGGGATGGTAGGGATTGGATGAGATCGTTCATGTAATGGCATCAGATTGTTAGGGCATGGTGCCTAGTATCTTTTATTAGTGCTTTATGACTTTGTTGCGACTTGTTGTGCTTAATGCTTGTCACTAGGGCTCGAGTGCCATGATTTCAGATCTGAACATGTTATTGATTCATTATGATAGTATTGTTTTTGGTCTTATCTCCATCACCATTGCTGATTCCCATGATGAGGAGGGAGTAGTTCTCTCTCGAGGCTAAGGGTTCTACCAGTAGCTATGTGTTCATCTCTCTCTCTATGCATGATCTTATTAAGATCATGAGCTTGTAATCTATAGATCTATTCTGCTACTCAAGTTCTTTAATGAATCTCTGCTCTCCCCATGTGTGTGAAAGT